>JARBWK010000010.1:22212447-22812447 GCA_030556195.1 Anolis apletophallus | reverse complement strand
CACTTTTTAATATATCTTCCCCAAGTCATGGAATTACATCCTTTATTTTTTGGTTTCAGCTGGCAAGCAAAAATATCTTTAGTTGAAAATGCTTTTGCTGGGTTTTGTTGATTGCGGAATAAGGTTGAACAGCTATGTTCTTCGTTATGGTTTTACTACCTTGCATATTTTCTGGTTTTTAAAAAAATGTATATTACCTTTGGGGACATTGTTAGAAAGTTGTCTAAGAACTGATCTTTTCAAGGGTGAATCTGGCATTTTAGATTAGCTAGTTGAAGGTCTTTCTGTAATAGGGATTGTGAAGGAAGTTCAAAAACAAAGAGACGCAAACATATCACAGAAAGAAAATTAGAATTTGAAATAGTAATTATGGGGAAAGCTTTTGTATCAGAGCAGCATAGATGTGTGCCTGCTATGTGCACTTTTAGCAAATGGGGAATTGATTTCATATCTACATTTCAAGGGGTCGCAAGAGGCCTCCACATTAGATGTACAATGCATTTTTTCAGCTATCAAGGTTAATGAACTTCAAATTCACTTTTTTTCCTTTATAAATCAATCAAGCTGGAAGAAAGAAAGCATACAGCTCCCCCCTCCCCACACTGGTGAACTGGTGCTCATTTAATTCTTTAATATGGAAATCCTGTTGATTTTCAACATGTAAAAAATTAATTGTTCTCCCCACATTTTGCTGTAACCTTCAATATATGTTTTCTGACTCTCTTCTATTCATTATAAGACTAGACTTTTGTTGACCCTCATACAATAGCGACCCTTACATTCAAATGGGGATAGAAAATATCCCAAAACTCAATCAATGATTTTCTTGATTACCTAAATACCCTAAAAGCACCAGATCACATCTGACATTGGAAGCTGAGCAGGATCCACCCTAGTTAGTACTTTGAGGGGGAACCATCAATGAATATTATGTGCTGTAATAATAATAATAATAATACACTTTATTTATATTCCGCACTTCTTGCCCCAGTGGACTCAGTGCGGATCACAGAACACATACAGCAGACAATCCCTGCTGTTTGACGTACAAGACATAACGACATATAGCAGGAGGATTTTCTGGAATTGAGCCTTGTTCTTTCCTTGCTTCCAACTGGGTGCTGTTGCTGTATTCGTCACTGGGTGCTGCTGCTCCATTTCGTCACAGGGGGGCCCTGTTGTTCCATCCCCCTTCCTACCTCCTCCTCCTTTTTGATGAAGAGCCTGCCAGCCAGCCGAATCCTCTTCCAATCTTCAATATATATTGAAGTTAAAAAGTCCTTTAAGATACCTCCCCTGCTTTATGCGGTACCTAATTTTTCTACTGCTTTCGACTGCTTAGGTCAACAGGGGCAGGGCTTTACAGCTGACTTACCCAAGTCAGCCCGGGATTCAAACTTGCTACGTTCGGATCTTACAGCTCACAGCTTGCAGCTACAGCTGCTGTTTTAACCGCTGTGCTAAACTCCTGGCCCAGTGTGTAGGCCATTTTTCAAAGGAAGGGATTGGTAAACTACCTCTTAGTATTATTTGCCTAAGAAAAACCTAAAAAATATATGGGATCACCATAAGGCCACCGGTGACCTGAAGATACAACATATGGCCTCTTCACATAGTTGTGCCGTTAAGCTGGCAATCACCGGCAAAAGAGCAGGCATGCAGGGTGGCTTGTGACACCCCGTGAACCCTCATCCCTCCCCTCATCACATGGAGGGGGCAGGAGAGGGTGCTTTGGCACTCTTTCCTTCCATTCATCAGATGGCAGAATGGATAGCAATGTGCATTGCCCTGCCACACTTTCTGCCATCACATGGCAAAAAAGGTGAAGAAAGTGCAGATAGCTCTGTTAGAGCTACCCAAACTACACTTTTCTTCCCATAGTGGAGGTGAAAGCACCTTTTACACTTCTCCACTTTGGGAAAAATGTGGGTAGGACCTGCCATGTAATGGCGAACAGCAGGCTCTGTCCTTGCCGCAATTAATACTGGCAAAAATGCCCGATGTGAAGAGGTCCTGAGATGCATTCTTCCTAACACACTGGATTTCAAAAGGAAGGCCCATTGAGTATATTGCTGCTTATTCCCAAATGATTGTGGAAATAGAATTGCAGTCCTAAGTAAGCATTTTAACTGAAATTCTATACCATCTTATTTGGAAACCAACCGGTTTCAGCTTCGCTTACTTAATCGTTTTTCAATCCTTTGTTTTGTTCTTTTTCCATATAATATGGCAAATTGTCATTCTGGCAGAGATTGTACTATTTCAGACTTCTAAGGAACCAACAACTGAATGAAAAACTGCTGGTGACTTTCTACTGCTGTGCTTACTTACTGCATCTGTGCATGGTTTGGTAACACAGTGGATGAAAGAAAGGTGCTCCAAACAGTCACCACTACTGCACACAGATTCATTGGTTGCCCTTTCCCCCTTTAGGAATTTTTTTTATAAGCCCCACAGCCTTATGAAAGGTCAGAACATTCACCCAGCATACTACTACGTCTCCTCCTCCTCCTCTACTTACCATCTAGCAGATAGTACAGGATGACAAAGACAAGGACAAACAGACTGAGAGATAGCTGTAACTATCCACCTCATCATACCTTCAGAGGCAGCTCTTGGCAGTGTTCTGGTTCACCACCGGGTGTTGGGAAGCTGTCACAGCATGCCGTACTTCGCCTGGCTTCTCTGACATCTCTTCACACAGGGGGAAGTGTGGTGTGCGCGTGGCATGCATTGCTTTCCTCATTGAAGGAATGGCAAGACAGGAAGCTTCCCGTGTTGCCAGAGGTGGCATACTACTTCAGCCGTCCTTCACCCATGGAGCTGGCACCACATCATGTGATTGGAGCTGCCTGGCTCCATGGATGACTGGGGCTAGATCTGCATTTGCCGTCGAATCTAG
This sequence comes from Anolis apletophallus, assembly GCA_030556195.1. Lineage (NCBI taxonomy): Eukaryota > Metazoa > Chordata > Lepidosauria > Squamata > Anolidae > Anolis > Anolis apletophallus. The sequence goes on along the minus strand of JARBWK010000010.1, from coordinate 22,809,545 downwards.
CCCCATTTGATGACGTCATATATTGAACTCCATGGTTTTGCACTGATGTAACATTGGGTGCTGTGTGGTGGTGGCTGGAGTGTGGAGGATGGGTTTGTTGTTTCGTGATGTTTTCTGGGGAAAGCATTTAATTTCATAGTGCAGTAGAACAATCAAAATAAAGCTATTCTCTCTCTCTCTCTCTCTCTCTCTCTCTCTCTCTCTCTCTCTCTATATATATATATATATATATATATGTTCCTGTGTGCAACATTTCTCCATTCTTATTTTTGCATGTTATTTTGCCTAATATTGCCTGTACTTCAAAGCAATTCTTCCTTCTATAATGCAGTCTTGAATTTTATTTCCCCTAAGACATGCATTTCATGCCAATTTTTTTGTATGCATTTTGTTGATTGGTGGATTGCATCACAAGATTTGGAAAGATGCAAAATTAAAGCCTATCCAAGCATAGATTCAGAACTCTGTATTTCCAAAAGTAGAAGCCAAACACTACAAAAGCAGAACAATTGCTTTTATAAAATACTGATAGTACATGAGATCAGTACTATTAATTGTTCTCCATGAACAATTAACAAATATTGTCCTGCACTTGGAAAGCCGAAGGAGAAAACGGAGCTGATTAAAACTTGGAAACTCCCCCTTTTCCCTGGACATAACTTCCCTCTCCCCCACTCTCCTTTACCAATCACCCCTTTTTCCCTGACTTGCCCCTCACATCCCCTTTCCATACCCCTTTTTACCCTATTACTTTCCCACCTCCCCAATCCCCCTTGATACCCTCCTTTTTATGTAACTGAAAAATTTCTCAGTAAAAAGATTACAAACAAACAAACAAACAAAACTTGGAAACTTCATATCATATTTCCAGTAGCAATGGATGCTTTCCATAACAGTAGGATGGTGAGTGCATATACACTATGGAATTGACTCACTTTAACTGTTAAGGTTCAATGCTATGGAATAATGGTAGTTGAGGTTTTAAATCATACTTACAACCACATTAGAAAGGGCACTTTTTTGCGGCATACACTGGCTCCTCTCTACTTCACCCATGTAGACCACTGGCAGGGCTTTGTGGGTGACATAGGGTGGAGCTGGCACATGTTGTCATTGTGGTTATATGGAAGGCTTCCTGTGTTGTCATAGAATCAATGGGAAGACGCTTGCTCTACATGTGCTCCATGCTTTCCCCCATGGAATTGCTCTCAGCTGGAGCCAGATGATGTGGGTCATGGAGTGCTGGGTTCCCCACACCCCTGGCAATGTGAAGCATTCTTGGCAGCCATGTAACAAAGTCGTAAACCTTCTCTGCCAAAGAGTGCTTCTGCCTCATCAAATTATACATTCCATGATTCCACAGTATTGATTTCATATTAATTCATCTCCTAAGATCATAGAATCTTAGAGGTGAATGGGACCACAAAGGCCTTTTAGTCATTCCCACCTCTTCCACCACGCAAAAATACAGTTTTTTCCTCCAAAATTTGGATTGAAAACAAGAGTAAGTAATGCATTGATATGGATTCCAGTAGATGACAATGCATATTTTAAACATGGAACCTATATCTACAGATTTCCCCCCTAGGTATGAGGAGCAGTGCTCTAAGTGTGTGATTGCCTTGTGGGAAAGCTGAGCAGTTTTTGTTAGGTCCAGAAGCATCACAAAAGCTATGTTTGCCTATATTGGCATAACATAAGCTATGTTTAAATTTTTAAAAGTTAAAATACAGGGAAACATTACAGCATTCACCCATAAATCCTTTTAAATTAATTGAAGCATGATTTATGGAAACTCGTTCCACATTTTACAGGATTAAATCTCTGCATTTCGGTGGGTGCCCTGAATTGTTTGCAACATAAAGACCAATTCTCATTTGCTTCCAGGCCTGCATGCCTCTTGAAGGGAAAGAAAAGTGGAAGGATTCTTATGCAAAATAGACAATTTCCAAACCATTATTCTGAGATGTGATGATGAAATATGGTAAAGGAAAAACAAGTCCTGGGTATTGTCCAGGCATATGTTTTAAAAGCATTATTAATTTTCCCAATTTGCTTGGTTTTAGACTAAATAAGGATGAGTCAAATCAGAATGTATATGTATTAATCATTCTGCATTAATGCAGTCACAGAAATGGCTCAAATAGTCATATATTGGTTTGCTTAGAGTTTCCAAGGGCAGGAAAGTGTTTTATGATGCAAACTGCTAGAGATTCTTTCAGCAATAAACCTGTCAAGGGAATGAGTTATCAACTTAGCTCTGTGTGCGCGATATTTAAAAAAATAGACCTCAGACTGAAAGACTGATTCATTACAAATTACACATCACTCTTGCATTAAGATTCTAACATAATTTAAACTCTACCCTGTTCCTAAATTTAAAAGAAATTGGGGCCCAAGGCATGGTCGATGTAAATCAGAATAACAGCATTGAACGTGCTTACAGAGTAGCATTATAGAAACATATTATCTTCTCCTACAGACTCTATTTGCCTACTTTCTGATACATAAAGAATTCTGTCTCTATATTGCTACTATCACCACATACTACAGATGTTCTACAATGAGGGTAACATGGCTAAACTGTCTAGCGGTTTATTCTGTTAAGTGAGAACTCATAAAAACAAGTGACAAATAGGTGGAGCCTTGATTTTCCAATGAAAAAAGCACAAACAAATGAAAATGGCCTGCATTTTGCAGCTATTTTGCTATATAAGAATAAAATAATTCACTAAAAATACACATCAAAAAGCTTGTGGAACTTTTTGAGCATCCTTTATCTGGAATTCTAAAATTTGAAATATTCCAAAATCCAAAGCTGTTCACATGGGTGTCTGAGGGCGCTTCCAGGCAGCTCTTTATCTCAGGAGCATCCATGTGTAAAAACGCAGATGTTCCTGGGGGCCTGGAAAGTTACTGATGTACAGTAACTTTGTTTTATACACAGAGTTATTTAAATATTATATCTAAAATTGCATCCAGGTTGTAAGTGTATATGTGTAAAGTGTAAATGAAACATAATAATTATAATAATAATATTAATTGTATTTCTTACCCGCCTCTCCTCATGTCTCGGGGTGGGTCCCAGCACAACAAATACTATAAAAATTCTACAAACAAACATATTAAAATGCAAGTCCCATCTCCAACACTGCCGTATAAATTCAAGATTAACTGCTTTGAACTTGGTTATGTGGCAGTGTAGACTAAATATGGATTATCTGCCCAAGATGACTCAGGAGATTAGATTTAGTGGCCCATGTGGTCTCTTCCAACTCTGATTCTATATACAAATATAGGTATTCCAAATCTGTAAAAAAAAAGTTAGAAATCAAAGACATCTCTGGTTCTAGGCATTTGAATAAGGGATCCTCATCCTGTACTAGTTTCATGCCACTTTTAACTGTAATAAGTCTGTCTTGTGGAATTCTGGAATTTCTCATTCACTTTGCTACTTACAGTTCTCTGCTACAGAGTTCCAGTCCACTCCCCAAAACTACACCACTAGATATTTTCACCAGAATTGAGTAATGGGTCAAGCTATGGCATAGACTCTGCTGCCTTTCTCTTTCTTCCATGATAGTCGTTAGTATCACATAGTATCTGTAAGTAGCTTATCTTGCCCAAATTTATCCAGTGAAGTAAGCAACCCTGAAATTTATCAGAATGCCAGAGCCGTTGCTAGCGCTGTTGAAAATCCTTTATTTAAAAAAAAAATGCCTTGCAACAGTTTCCCCAGTCTTTAAAAATGAAATGCAGCGATGTCCTTCATTCCCCTGGTGCATCCTTCCATATATCTTTCTATTTATCTATCTCCCTCATGGCAATACTTCCCGCATCACAGGTGAGAAGTGCTGCCCTTCTAGGGAGGATCCATTGGAGCCAGCACAACACATCCTGTGTTGTGAGAGAAGTGTCTAAGAATGCTTCCACCCCGGTTGGGGGCAAGGTCTCTGCCGGAAGTCACACGGCATCATACTATGGCTAGGGCTCCATTCCCAAAACAAGCTGGAAGAATCCTAGGATTTTGAGGAGTGTGATGAGACCATTAGCGAGCAAAAAATACTTTCCCTCCCTTTTGTTCTTGATTTTGCCATCATGGCACTGACATTAGGAAAAACACTCTTTATTGTTCTCCTACTCATTCCTCTGTTTGGTAAATAAACTAGCTTATACCAAGGCATCATCAGATGGGCATGGATTGTACATCTTTAAGTGTGCAACCTGCAGTCTTAGGGCTATATACAGCCCTATCTAACTAAATAATACCCCTTGCCTTACTTGAAAATACCTCTGCTAGCAGTTGGTTCATAGGCAAGAGCAATCTGTCATCATGACCATCTGCTGGACAGCAAATAAGTCTGATTGAAAGGCAGAGAGAGAAAGATAGAAGGGAAGGAAAAAAGATAAAGTGGTGGATAAAAAGTGGGAAAAACAACAGCTATATCCAAATTTGGTATCAGTTCTGCCCACATTCAGCCATGCCCTTGCTATCATTTAGCTTTTAGAAATAGTTATTTGCAAAATTTATTATTTGTTTATTTACTATATTTGTATACTGTCCTTCTCACCCTGCAGGTGACTCAGGATGGTTTGCAGAGGCAGCAATTCAACACCATAAAAACATTTAAAAACAATAACATATAATTTAAATCATAGCAAAATTAATAAAACATAGATCATTTATGTCTCTTAGTTAAAAACGTTGTCCAGTCTCGTCATCCAGTCATCCCAATTTCCTATGTCTGTTACACTGCATTTTCAAATGCTTGCTCAAACAACCAAGTCTTAACCTTTTTCTGGAATGTCAAAAAGGAGGGGGGCGATCTAATGTCCTTAGGAAGGGCATTCCATAGCTGAGGGGCCACCACTGAGAAAGCCCTGTCTCTCGTCCCCACCAAACGTATTTGCACCACAAGTGGGATCAAGAGCAGGGCCTCCCCAGGCGATCTTAAAGTCTTACATGGTTCATAAGGGGATCACTCCTTCCCTAATGTCTGTTAGTACTGAAGTCTTCTGGCTTTGCCTTCTAAAGATACACAACTAAAGGAGCATAGCTGGACTTTTCTCCCTCCCACTTTTCAGATGGAGGAGCCCCATTAAGGATGCAACCTGGCAGCACTATGTCAGGATCAACTTTCAGGTGTGTGCACATTATTTTATTAGTTGTTGATCAGGAAACACAATTGTACATTGTATGTGAAAAGATAAGCAAAATCTATCTGTCTGAAATAATTGATTCTGAATGTCCTCTTTTCTCACTATTTTTGTATAGACAACGAGTCTGGCACATCTCTATTTTTATTTGCTCTTTCTGTGTGCTTTTCCTTACAAACATTTGGGGCTCATCTGTCATCTTGATGAGAAGTGCCATTTGCTAAAGTAATTTGATTGAATAAGTGTATTTTAAACCTTGGAGAGATACATTAAAGGAGCCATTTGAGTTGGTATCATGTATTGCTTCCTAGAAGCTAGCCAAATGCTTTGCTTTTGCATGTTTGTTTGTATCAGGCAAATGTAACACCGATCTTCAAGAAAGGATCCAGAGGTGATCCAGGAAATTATAGACCAGTCAGTTTAACCTCAGTTCCAGGCAAAATGATGGAAACCATTATTAAAGAAAAATTACTAGGCACATAGAAGAACAGGCATTGCTGAAAGAAAATCAACATGGTTTCTGCAAAGGCAAATCATGTCTTACTAACTTGTTAGAATTCTTTGAGGGTGTAAATAAACACATAGATAAAGGGGACCCAATTGATATTGTTTACCTTGACTTTCAAAAGGCTTTTGACAAAGTCCTCACCAAAGGCTCCTAAATAAGCTCTTCAGCCATGGAATCAGGGACAGGTCTTGTCCTGGATTGGAACCTGGCTAAACTGTAGGAAACAAAGGGTGGTAATAAATGGACACTTCTCTGGGTGGAAAGAGGTGGGAAGTGGCGTACCCCAAGGTTCAGTTTTGGGTCCGTTACTTTTTAATTTATTCATTAATGATCTGGATGTAGGAGTGAATTCTGAGGTAGCAAAGTTTGCAGACGACACTAAATTGTTCAGGGTAGTTAAAAATGAAACTGATTGTAAAGAGCTCCAGAAAGATCTCTCGAAATTGAGTGAATGGGCAACAAAGTGGCAAATGCATTTTAACCTAAACAAGTGTAAAGTCATGCACATCGGGGCAAAGAACCCCAACTACACTTATCAACTGATGGGGTCAAAGCTTTCCGAGACAAACCAGGAAAGGGATCTTGGGGTCTTGGTGGACAGCTCAATGAAGATGTCAACCCAGTGCGCTGCAGCAGTGAAAAAGCAAATTCTATGCTAGGCATGATCAGAAAGGGAATCGAAAATAGGTCAGCAAATGTTGTATTACCTCTCTACAAATCTATGGTAAGGCCACATTTGGAGTACTGTGTACAATTCTGGTCTCCGCACCTTAAGAAGGATATAACGGAACTGGAAAAGGTACAAAGAAGGGCAACAAGAATGATCCAAGGGATGGAGCGGCTCCCTTATGAAACCAGGTTGCAACGCCTTGGTCTTTTCAGCCTTGAAAGACGGCGTTTAAGAGGTGACTTGATCGAAGTGTATAAAATCATGCATGGGATAGAAAAGGTGAATAAAGAAAAATTATTTTCTTTGTCACAAAACACTAGGACTAGAGGGCACTCCCTGAAGCTCCAAGGTAGGAAAATTAGGACTAATAAAGGAAATATTTCTTCACCCAGAGGGTCATTGGGTTATGGAACTCACTTCCAGAAGAGGTTGTGACAGCTGTCAGCCTGAACAACTTCAAGGCAGGATTAGACAGATTCATGGATACCAAGTGTATCGGTAGTTACTGAAAAGGACATTCAAGTGCCACCTCGGAGTTGGTTGAGGTAGGCAGGATTTCCCTGGGTACTGGTTGTGGGGGTTGGGAGCAGGTCAGGTTTTGCCCTCCTTCTGCTCGAGATCCCCGTGTACAACTGATGGGCCACTGTGTGATACAGAATGCTGGACTAGATGGGCTGAGGTCCGATTCAGCATGGCTCTTCTTATGTTCTTATGTTCTCATGTAATACAAATGATCAATGCATTTGACATTTATCCCTTTGCCAACTTAGACAGTTATAGCCTCAGTGAGTTCTAGCATGTGGACAATTCCCATGAACACAGAAGTGCACAATTGGCCACACTTTTGTTTTGTTATCCAGGAGAATTCTGTTTGCAGCTGATGAGTCATTCTCCATGCATTCATCGCAAACATGGATCACACTTTAGCAAATGTGAACTCAGCTGATTTTTGAGAAATTCATAATGACAGTTCTTTTGTCTCTTAAAAAATAATTCCGACAACCAAATGAAATCATAGAATTTTAGAACGAGAATGGACCACCTAGTCTAGTTCTTTGCCATGCAGGATTACATGATTTAATTTCATAGAATCATCGAGTTGGAAGAGACCTTGTGGGCCATCGAGTTCAACCCCCTCCAAGAAGCAGAAAAATCGCATTCAAAGCAGCCGTGACAGATGGCCATCCGGCCTGCATTTAAAGGCCTTTATAAAGGAGAATCCACCACATAATATTTAGGTAGAAACTTTTTTCTTTTATTTGAATGCATTGACTCTTGTTCTAGTCTTAGGATTTTATCACATGAACTCATCATTCCATTGCAGTTGCCCTATCTGTAATAATACATACATACCAGGTTGACCCCTTTTGATATCGTGCCTCACTTCAATTGTGCGGTTTCACCAATTCAACAATGTATGGTCCTACAATCGTCTTTCCAAATAGCATCATAACCACACCTTCCTACACTTGTTTATGTATTTATTTCCATATATTTTTATTGCAAAGATATAAGGAATGGGGAAGGGCACAAGAGTGAATATAAAAGGGGAATTTTTAACATTTTTAACATCTTACATCTTCATCTCCTTCCATTTTTATCTAATACAAAATGGTTTCTATGATGTTCTCTTTTATTTTCTTTTTAAACACTTCATTTCTAATCTAAGACAGAAGGATAGAAAAGTGTTTTGAAACAAAGGAGATAGAAAAGATGAGAAATGGAAAATTGAAAGCCCCAACTAACGCTTCTTACTCTGACTCTGCTATCTTCTTCATAATAAAAAACTATCCTTTTTGTCAAAAATCTTTAGGATATATCCACCACACCCTTGTGTAAAAATTGAAAACATGTTTGTGCGAGACATTTTTGTGAGACATACAGTGTAACCTTTTGTGTATGTGCATGTGCATGTGTGCATTCATTCAAGTCATCTGCCAATGTATGGCAAACAGCTTCTATTTATTTCTTGCTTTAGGAAACTTTATGATATTGTTGAGATTGTCACACATAGACAGGCAATATGAAGACATATACACATATATGTCAATCACCTTTGCGTGAGAGCAGCAATGAATGCCCTCAAGATAAAACAGAATATGTAAGAGGTTATTCACGGCCATGGTATGTAAACATGGCTTTCTCCCAAATCTGTAACTGATGATATACTTCTTTTCCCAGGGGATATATTGAATGCTGATTTGGTTGTCAGTTTCCCCCTTTCCCCTTATTTCAGACTAACTTTTCTATATATTGCATGAACATTCATATATTCATCTGTTATCTTTCAAACAAGATAAAGAAAGGGGTATTGGCGACATCAGAGCTCATACGGATTAGACAAGCTATGAGTGTGGAGGATTGTTGGAATTGCAACACTTAGGTAAGGTGTGCGTTCATAGATGTTGTAGGTTAGATGTAGTTATTAGGGTTACTTGAAGATCCCACAAACTAGACAGCTTTACCACTTTATATTTATAGTTGAGGCTGGTGTCCTAACTTCTTTTTCTGTTCTAAGTGTTGTTTTCATAAGTTTTTTTTTCTTTTAAGCACTCCATCTGCATGTTTATGTTTCTTGCCAATAAGAATTTCATTGGGCCTGCATATTTAAGCCAAAAAAAGAAATCATTTGGTTGTGCATTTTTCCAGATTGTGCACAAAAAAGCACATATTAGGGGAAAGTTGTATTCAAAATGCATATGTTAGGGAAAATGGCATATGGGAAGATATGTTGCTGCTTCTCAGCGACAGTCTTTTTCAGAATGTCATCACCTCTGATCCATGGAGATTATCAACTCTTCCTAGCTTTGTCTATGTATGCGCCTTCAAGTCACTTGCCAACCTATGGTGACAGCATAGATTTCATTGGATTTTCTTAGATAAGAAATACTCAGAGATTATTTTGCCCATTCTTTCCTCTGAAATATTTCTTACATCTGTTAATCATTGCTAATGTCGTGCCCATGTCCTAACCAGAATTTATCCTACTTAGCTTTTGAGATCAGATGAGATCTGGTGCTTTTGTTCACAGTTTTATTCTCCTTTATATGATTGATTTCCCTTTTGAAATGATTGGATTCATTGGCTTCACTGTTGGTTGGTGCCACAATAGTATGTCATATCCTCTTCCTGCATCTGTATTATTATTATTATTATTATCATCATCATTATTAGAAACACAACAATAATAATTCAATCACCATATTGGGAAGTTAGTTGCCACCCCACCTGCTGCAAATTTTCCAAATGTTTTTAGAGCTGTGGTGGTGGTGGTGGTGGTTTCATGCCACCAAATCATTTCTGGGTGGTGGTAACCCAAAGGTGAAGCTATAAAGGTCTTTTCTTGACCAGAGGGGTTTGCCTTTTGCCTTCCTCTGTGTGAATTTCCATGGCCAATCCGGGATATGAACCTTGTTCTTCAGAGTTATAGTGCAATGCTTAAACCACTGCACTACTCTGGCTCTTTGTTGAACATCTTTACCTGGGTGAAAGAAGAGTTCATTCAGACTCAGACTGTACTTGTGAGGATCCTCTCATTCTGCCCTGTTGCCCTTCAAAAATGAAATGGGATGTCTGACCATCTTTTTTCTCTTATGAAGACTGCCTTTGAAAAAAGATGTTTTACGTCCTGGACTGTTCTGCTTTATCAAGAGCAATCCAGTTAATTGCAGGTTTCAGCTCCTCCTCCTTGTTCAGCCTTCATTCATATCAGCACATCATGTCTTTAGGGGAAGGAACAGCTGCCCTCTTCCTTTTAAAAGACAGGTGCAGAAACAATGACTGCAAAGGAGTCTTCCTGTTCCTTTACTTCCCCACTGTCAGTCTCTTGGTATATAATTATGCTTAAAATGTTCCTTGGTATTAGCTGCTATTTGATGCTCATTTTTCAATTTGGCTTCCTCAAGTATTTTTGATTGCCTCGGGCTCTTGTCGTCATTTACATAATCCTCCTGTTTCCCAGATCCTCTGTACGTTTTAAGACTGTCGGGCTTCCCCCCCCCCCCTTCCTTTCTTCTCCCTATATATATCTTTGATATAGCATTCTTCCTTCTTCTTTTTCTCCCATTGACTTCTTTTCTCTTCCATTGTGAAAAACACTGCAGGCACCTTTTCACTGAGACAAGGAGAGATTGTACTCTTTTAATGCACTTGGCTTTAAAACTGTATTTATTTCATACCAATTTTCAGATATGCATTTCTTGGGAGGAGGAGGGGGAAGAAACAGTCTATTTTAAAGTCAATTTTGGGATGTGCACATGCACGGGAAGAGGTGACACTATCTCCTTAGAAAATGTTCAACTTGTTCTCTTATTTGACTAAAAATGTATTTCTAAATCCAAATCAGTATCTATGGAAATGCTGCCACAAAGACCAAGGCAAATCAAAAAATAATGGTTACATTTTTTAAAAATACCCTTATGTTATCATTTATAGTTATCTAGCATTATGGAGGCCTTAGGTGATTTCTCTCTGTTCCAAAGGTTTTGTTCCATTAGCTTCCCATGCTCTACCATTGGGTAAGTTGGTGATCAGTATTTGCTGCATTGGGGTGACATTCTTCCAAAGATATAGTTGTATATAGTTCATATTCACCTCTAGGCCTGGATGCTTAGATAACACATTTTCAGAATCAAATATAATATGCCCTCATGCCTAGAGAAGTTTGAACTAGCCAGTGATAATCATATTTGGATTACATCACATTTGGATTATTGTAATATGCTGTATTTGAAAAATGCTTTGAAACTTCTGTCCAGACAGGGCCTTTATTGCAGGAACTCCCGCAATAAAGGAGGGGCTGTCCAAACAATGTTCCGGACAATACCACATTAATTGGCTACAAACCAGGAAAATCCTGGTTTGTAGCAAATTAATTTGATAGTGCATTTTTTCCGTGCCTTCTTGGAAGTTGTGGGATAAATGCACTATTTCTGGGTTACCACAATTTACTGGGCTAAATAAGCCTGTGGGAATACCCACCTCCCTCACCCCAAGCCCCTAGATGCCTTAGAAAACTAAGAAAAACTTACATGCCATCCAATTGAAGCCTCGGTTGGTTCTGCCAGGAGAGCCTGGGGGAGAGGAGAGAACAGAGGAAAATTGCTCTCCCTCCGCTCTCCTGGCACGTCATTTCTCTGTGCCGGGAGAACCCGCCGGGGCTTCAATTGGAGGGCACATACGTTTTTCTTAGTTTTCTAATGGTTCTAGGGGCTTAGGGGAGCGAGATAGGGCCTCTACACATTCTCTTGCGCTAGTGCCAAGAGAATGTGTGGATAACTTACCCCAGAGAGAGCGTGCTTTCTGGGGTGGGTATGGACAGCCCACAAAAACATCGTTTTTAAGTGGATGCTTTTGGAATAAAGGGCTGTCTGGAAACTCCCTGGGTTCTGTAATTTGGTGCAAATCATGGTGAGGTAATGGTGTACTCTGAAAGAGCCCTTTATTTGGTTAGCAATCCTAGTCCCTTTGGGATTTCTTTGCTTGCTTTCTGCTCTCTTTAGATGTTCTTGGCCCTGGCAGAAAGAAAGAAGAGACTAAACATTAACAAACAGAAAACACTTGATTTTGTTTCATTGGCTTATTTGGAAGATTTTTCTTTGTTTTTTCCCTGCCTGAGTATCTAATTAAATATTCCCATGGTACAGCAACATAAAGTTCCTGCATGCTGCTAACTTGAGCTGTATCACTTTGGCATTTTGCTCATCTCAGGATATGGTTATTGCCCAGTGTTATAAGCTAGCTCTCACATACTATATTATTCATTGGTGCTGTGGAGGTTCTGTACCGTAGCTTAAAATCAGCAACAACTGGATCAAATTCAAGCAGTTCCAGGGATTGTTGAGCTGTTATTGCTGGCTACAGGAAAGTTTCACTATTTGATTTATTTTCATTTCTCATTTGACCCAAAAGGCTAACTGCTTCTCTAAGATCGATGGACCTGAGTGGGCTGCTTCAGGAACTCTCATATCTGATGAACTGGAACAAAGAAAACAGATCTAGGGCAAGAAGTATTGCATTTAGCACAGCAACATAATTAGGATAGGCAACATGGTGCCTTCTGGGGGCACAATCTACAGAGGTATGGAAAAAAGATACCCAACACTGTGTACGGCACTGAAGTTTGTTAGTGATACAGTGTGTGTATTAAGTATGAGATAATTATGCATGTCTTCAAGACTCTAGATTTAAAACCGAGATTCCACTTTGTTGGAGGTTCAGAAAGGAAGTATGGCATTAAGAGGTTATATGCTCTAACTGGCATAATATTTTCCCAGTCCAAATTGACCCTGCATTATCCCCTTGATTCCATACATATCAAGGGGTGCTGACATTTTGTGCTGACATCATCATAATTGGTCATGGACCATTAGGTAAAAAGGTAAAAGTTTTCCCCTGACATTAAGTCCAGTCCTGTCTGACTCTGGGGGTTGGTGCTCATTTCCATTTCTAAGCCGAGGAGCCAGCTGTAGACACCTCCAAGGTCATGTGACCAGCATGACTGCATGGAGCGCCATTACCTTCCTGCCAGAGTGGTACCTATTGATCTACTCTCATTTGCATGTTTTTGAACTACTAGGTTGGCAGAAGCTGGGGCTAACAGCACAAGCTCATGCCACTCCCAGATTCGAACCTGTGACCTTTTGATCACCAAATTCAACAGTTCAATGGTTTAATCCACTGTGCCACCAGGACCAACCTTCATATTACTTCAGCCTTACCCCCTTGTGCATATGAATACACATATATTCCCTTAAACAGAGATTATATATTGATACACAACTATCTACACACAGACTCTCTCTCTCTCTCTCTCTCTCTCTCTCTCACACACACACACACACACACACACACACACACACCTCCTTACAAAAATATTATAGTTCAACCAGGGAAAGAAGGGGCTTCTCATGATGAGACCCCAAACTTTGAAATTTATCAGTACACCACTGCTGTCAACCTTACTGAGTCAAATGCTATGAAATTTAAGAGGTTCTTTGAAGCTGACTTTATAGAATCATTGGATCATAAATTCATAGAATTGGAAGAGACCTTGTGGGCATCCAGTCCAACCCCTTGCCAAGAAGCAGGAAAATCGCATTCAAAGCACCCCCAACAGATGGCTATCCAGCTGCTGTTTAAAAGCCTCCAAAGAAGGAGCCTCCACCACACTCTGGGGCAGAGAGTTCCACTGCTGAACAGCTTTCACAATTAGGATGTTCGTCCTCATGTTCAGGTGAAATTTCCTTTCCTGTAGTTTGAAGCCTTTGTTCTGCATCCTAGTCTCCAGGAGAGCAGAAAACAGGCATGGTCCCTCCTCCCTATGACATCTTCTCACATCTTGATACATGACCGTCATCATGTCTCATCTCAGGCTTCTCTTCTGCAGGCCAGCTCTTTAAGTTATTCCTCATAGGGCTTGTTTTCCAGACCCTTGATGATTTTAGTCGCTCTTCTCTGAACCCATTTCAGCTTGTCAACAACTCCCTTCAGTTGCGGTGCCCAGAATTGGACACAGTATTCCAGGTGTGATCTCACCAAAGCAGAATAGAGAGGTACTTCCCTGGATCTAGGCACTATACTCCTATTGATGCAGGCCAAAATCCCATTGGCCTTTTTTGCCACAGCATGACACTGTTGACTCATGTTTAGCTTTTATTTATTTATTTATTATTTCGGCTTGATAGACCGCTCTATCCGAAGCTCAGAGCGGTTTACAGCACATAAAACATACCAAGTTAAAAGACATAAAAACGACATCATAAAACCAATTTAAAGCCCCTACCCCCTACAATAAAACTACAGTAGGTTAACACGTAGTGCAGTGGCAACGACACGGCAGGGTGGCAAGTTATAGTAGGCACTGGTCAAGCACCAAATGCCTGTCTAAACAGCCAGGTCTTACAGGACCTGCAGAATGTCATTAAGTCCCATAGAGTTCGCTTCTCAGCTGGCAGCGAGTTCCATAAGGTCAGCGCGGCCACTGAAAACGCCCTCTGCCGCGTACTGGATAGCTTACAAGTCTTCATGCCAGGAACCTCCAACATGTTGAGCCCCTCTGAACGCAGTGATCTTCTGGGCACATATGGGGTAAGCCGCTCCCTCAAGTACACTGGCCCCAAACCATATAAGGCCTTGAAAGTTAAAACTAACACCTTGAAGGAGACCCAGAATTCAATTGGCAGCCAGTGCAGTTCACGTAAGAGTGGTGTTACATGAGCCGTTCTTGTGGCTCCTAAGAGCAGGCGGGCTGCTGCTTGAGTTTCCGGATCGCCGACAAAGGTAGGCCAATGTACAGCGCATTACAGTAATCGAGCCTCGAGATGACCGTGGCTTGGATCACCGTGGCCAGGTCGCAGCGGGAGAGATAGGGAGCCAGACGTTTTGCCTGCCGCAGGTGGTAGAAAGCTGTCTTGCAGGCGCAGGTGATCTGCGCCTCCATAGACAGCTAAGGGTCCAGCTGGACCCCTAAGCTATTTACTAAAGGCTGTGGGCGTAGTGCCACGCTGTCAAACGTCGGCAACTGGATCTCTCCCCCCCCCCCCGGGCGGCCCAGCCACAAGATCTCCATCTTTGCCGGGTTCACCTTTAACTTACTGACTCGCAGCCATCCAGTTACGGCTTCTAGGCAGAGTTGGAAATTATCGGGTACAGATTCCACCCCGGCGTCCATCCTCAGAATGAGCTGGGTGTCATCAGCGTACTGGTGACACTCCAGCCCAAAACTCCGCACCAATTGGGTGAGTGGTCGCATATAGATGTTAAATAACAGCGGGGAGAGAATGGCCCCCTGGGGGACTCTGCACCATAGTGGGGAGCCCCCGGAGACCATCCCTCCCCACTTCACTCGCTGCAGGCGGTTTTGGAGGAAGGAGGACAGCCAGTTCAGGGCTGTCCCCCTCACCCCCGCCACCACCAGGCAGTGTGTCAAAAGTTGGTAATTGACAGTATCAAATGCTGCCGTGAGGTCCAATAGCACAAGCAGCACCGATCCGCCTCGGTCCAAGTGGCAACAGAGTAGGTCTGTGATGGAGACCATGACGGTCTCTGTCCCATGGCCCGAACGGAAGCCGGACTGGAAGAGGTCTAGCCAGGTTGCATCATCCAAGAATGTCTGCAGCTGGTCCATTGCTGCCCTCTCAATTCCCTTGCCCAGGTACAATAAATTGAACACTGGGTGGTAATTGGAGGGAGCCGCGGGATCTAACCCCGGCTTCTTCAGCAATGGAGTAACCACCGCCTCTTCTAACTCCTCTGGAAAGGCTCCTTGCTCAATGGAGCAGTTGACTATATTCAACAGAGGGCCTCGTAACCCCTCCACGCAAGCTCGAATCAGCGTGGATGGGCACGGGTCGAGGGAGCAGGTGGTAGGTCGAAGAGCTGCGACAATCTTGTCAACATCCTTTGCGTCCAGTGGTCGAAACCGGTTCGAAGGTGGACCCGGCGGAGGGCCATGGAGTCTCAAGTTCCTGTACCGTATCAACCGTAGCAGGGAGGTCCCGGTGGAGTGCCACAATCTTGTCTGCAAAATGATTCTGAAAAGCCTTGGCGGTAAGGGCCCAATCATCATTGTTTGGGATGGTAGGGACCATCGTCAGCTGCCGAATTATCTTGAACAATTGAGCCTCGCGTGAATCTGCAAACGCTATCAAGGAGGCATAATGGGAATTTTTCGCCTCCTTGATAGCTTGCTCATGAGGACACCAAGATCATTTTCACACGAACTGCTCTTGAGCAGTTGTCCCCATTCTGTGTCTTTGCATTTCATTTTTTTCTGCCTAAGTGGAGTATCTTGCATTTGTCATTGTTCAAATCACAGGCAGGGTCATCACAGCAATGTGAACATGATATTTGACCCTCACTCTCTGTGGTGCAAACCTAGGTTGTGGTTGGGATGAACTTTTGTTTCCTCTTTGTACTGATATTTGAAACCTGTCCTGAGAGGATTATTATGGATAGAAATTGCACCTTTGCCTCAGTTGGGTTTGTGATAAAACTGGCTAACATTTCCTAACCAATGTTAATTCATATTGCAAATTCTGTGTTTCCTTTTTATTTTGAACCTAAAAGATGTGAGGAAGTCACACTTTCGGGCTGACATCTTCTAAGTGTACTTTTGTTTAGTAATGCTGTTGCCTGCTTCTTTTTGTCATGTTTGAGTGCCCTCAAGGTTACAGAGTGAACTTGGCCTGCGTCATTTGAATGGGTGAAACTGGTTGGGTGAGGCTGAAGCAACTATAGAAATCTCTGTGGGTGGGTGGTCAGTAGCTCACCTTTAGACAAACTGTGCCATACAAAGCTAGACTGTGAAACAACCTGAGCTGTCTGAATTTTAAAAACAACCAAAGACCTATCTCTTCTAGCAGGGCAGAGGGACGTGCAGGTCCCAGGTACACCAGTGAAATTATCTGGCTGTGATAAAAGATGTGGAGTTTCCGCATCAGACCTTTGGAAATTGAGAGGGCAGATAGGAGGCCTAAAGGCACCACTTCACATGGCAAGCATTCTTTTTTTAAAAGCAAAATTAACTGCTCCCTAAATTGCTAGTTGTTTGGATTAACAATTGGGTCAGACATTTTTTGCATCTGACTTTTCATCAGGAGGCAAAAATACTGTGGTGCAACCTTTGCTTCGGGGCAGGACATACCGTTTATTACACCCGCTTACAGTATTGATCATTATCTGAGGAGCACAGCATTGTTTTCCTTTTATCTTTTTATTGCTACACACACACACACACACACACACACACAAAGATAAAAGAGAACAAGAAATTTAAAAGTCTTGCCAGTAATTTCAGGAAAATCAAAGGGAAGGAATTGCATAGAAATGCAAGTTTTTACAAGAATCCCCACTCATGGTATGCATGCACTGTTTGCATGACTCCTGAAGAAAATCAGTTAAACTATTGATTTCGGTAAGGAATCCGTTTCTAGACTCTGTGTTGAAATTCCTTTTGAAAGAAAAGCAGACTGTAAATGAAATATAAATAAATAGAAATATACATAGCTAAATAAATAAATAATTAGTAGAAGACGGGGATTTTAAATGAGATTCTGGGAGAGTTATTTTTTACCTAAAAGTTTTATTCCCAATATAACTTTTGCAGTTTTCAAATTAAACAGATTAATGTTTCTTAAAATTGACAATGGGAACAAGTGCAGTGGTCATATTACCATCCAGAAGCACATTCCGTACATTTCTTAGCACAAAGTAAGGAATTACCATCTTTTCTTGACATGTCAGATGGATTAGCTCACCATAGTACCTATTCTGCTTTGGAACCAATTCACATATTTGTTTAGAGACTTCTATCACTGTTTTTAGAATTCATTGATTTTACTCCTAAAATGGGTTAAAAACCAACTGATAAAAAAACAATCAGTACGAACCCATATCTGTGGGAATCTTATGCATGGCTCCTTTTACGATGTCCAACAAAATATGTCTTCTCTGGGCATTTTCTAGGTCTTTCAGTACACCGTTATAGTATTCTTGTGCCAGAAATTATTCATTTTGATAGATTTTGCTATTAATCATGCAAAACTTGGGAATATATTCCCCATTGATTGCCCTGTTTTTGTTGCATTTTACATTTACTTCCATTCTGCTTTAATAGCTTGAAGAGTTTCATCTGTCATCCAGTGAAAATTTTCCTTTGTTTTGGCTGCGGATACTGCCATTTTGCATTCTTCCCTCAATGTTCCTGGCGTTAGTACAAATTATTTCTGGCCCCTAGTCAATTAAGCTTAATAATACAAATCTATTTTTAGATTATCATTAAAATCTACAGGGCTGTTCTCACGATTGTATTTTGACATAGATTGTATTTTGTCACAGTGGTCAATCTGTTCTTCTTTAGCTTTACTCTTATTTTATTAGCAGTTCATGGCCCATGCCACAATCTGATCCTGGTCTTGATTTTGCAGAGAGAATGGAGCTTCTTCATATTCTGGTTCCAGTTATGTAGTCTGTTCAATTTCTATATGGCCACCTGATGGATACATGTATACAGTGCCTCTTTCTTTGCTTGTGTGCTTGTGATGAAAAAAACTGTTGGCTTCACAAAATTAACAAAATAAATCAGTCAATCTTCTTCATTTCTTGATTGTAGGCCAAATTCGTTTACAGTATTTGGTTGTGCTCTGTTTTATGTGTTTGCATTTCAACTACTTGCGATTACCAATATGTCATGTTTTTCCTTCTTGGCTCCAGGATAGAATTTTCATTTCAATTTCTTCCTGTTCTGTCATCGTACTTGGAGCATAAACTTTGTTATTGGTTATGGTTATTGATGGGTTTTCCCCAAAGTCTTATTAATATTATTTGATCAGATTTTGGAGTGCATCCTTCAACTACTTTTGCTACATCTCTTCTTACTATTTCTTATTAGGTTTTTATTTCCTAAATAAACACTGTAGTTGCAGGATAGAAAAAACATTATATTCCTGTCCACTTTTGCTCACTTACTCTGAATATTGCAATGTTTACTTGTTCCATTTCTTTGTTTAACAATGCTTAGCTTCTTCCCTTCTTCTCACATTCTGTGTTCCTATAATATGTGTCCTGCAGCTTCAGAATTTTCCTTTCAAGACTTTGCCTTGGAGCCAGAGAGAAATCCAGCAGTGCTCACTTGATGCTGCCCAAGGTCCTGTTTTGATCTGCTATTTGTGTGAGAGAGCTTTTGCCTTGACTTATTTACCTTGACAGGATTTGATCTGTTTGACCCGACCTCTCCTTCATGACTTGAATGTGCTTCCCTTTCAGGGACTTTTCTTGTTTTGAGGGTAACATCAGATGCAACCAGGTCCTCACCTCCCCAAAAGCCTGAAGCACCATCAAAACAGGCCACACAAGGCGCAGCAAGAACACCTCAAAGCCCTTTGAAATATCGAAGTTCTGAAAACTTACTTTAAAAACTCACCAAGGATTGCTATGTGTATCTCCCTCTGGGAGGCATTCTCCAGGTGGGGATACCAATTCACTTTAATTGGAAAAGAGAGATTAGATAAGGTCTATGAGATTATGGCCAACAAGATATTTATTCATTTTTAATTTAGGTTTTCCAAATATAAAACCATTATCAGTAGACCAAGATGGTTCAAAAGTGACATAATTTAGGCTGGGTGGCCAAGCATAACATCTTTAAAAAACTGTTTTTGCCAGTATCCCATCCCATTTGTGCCTCCTTCAAAACTTATCTGTAAAAAGAAATATTTTTCTTCTTCTTTATGCTTCCTGTAATTAGGGCTTTGGTGTTTTTCTTTCTGGAGGGAGGCTCAGAACGTGGCCAATACCCATTCTTTTAAATAAGAACGAGATATAAAAACCTGATATGCATTTTGAGGGCTAGCACAATGTGTGGAGGGTTTCAGAAAAGGCTTCCACCCTTGCAAAATTGTCGCGACTAGTTCTAATAGTAATTATTCCCCCAAACTTCTACTCTATCTTCCTATTCATCAAGCATGCAGATTTTCATCTGTTTCACAGCACGAGGAAGAGAGGGAAAGGATCATTAGATGGTTTGTGTGCTTCCTCCTTTCCTGCTCTGTAATGTAGAAAGCATTAGGCTTGAGTACCATGACTTTTAATAATGAAAGTGGCACCCCATGTTACCAATGGGACCTTGATCTGTGATCAGATATAATAAATGCTTTTGGTTCTCCTCCCCAGCTATAATTAGAGAGGAAAGAAATCTCTTCTGTTTTATATGAAATAAAAATCTCATGGGAGGGTCAGGGAGGGGATCATAGGGTTTCTGGATGGAACAAGTGATCTAGAGTCATTTCAACATTTCTTTTGCCCTGTTCATGGAACAGAATTATTGGTTTACTTTGGTTGGTAATCTCCTCAAGGAAGTGGACAAAGAAATATTACCTTTCTACTGGACTATATGGTTTATTAATTCGTTGACTATGGTATTATTTTGAGTTGCTTTTCTGGGATGGGTTCTGGAGGTAAATTCAGAAAGTGAAGCTAAAGACTCCTGTTTGACAGTATAGCCTTTAGTGCCCAATAGGCTTCCTTGTCATTTCCCTTGCACTACATTTGCACCTTTAGAAACCTGAAAGGAAGATCTAGTGATTAGTATTTGACCTTACTGTATTTTTGAAGTCTCAAATTTGCAGCTGTATTATTCCTGAATTCCCAGATTTCAGTTCTGGCCAGGAGTATATTTGCACAGGTAAGGCTATTGTGACAACTATGTGTCTTTCTAGCAATCACCAGTCTGGTGACATATTCCATGGTCACATTCCATTTGTGTTACTGTATAGAAGTTTATATGATGCAATCCTTGAAAAAAATGTTCAGAAATATCAGTTTTTGTGCAAAGAGGTTGCTGAATGCTTGACCAATGGTTAATTGCAGACAAATGCAATTTACTTTTTATAATACAGCTGTTGCTTTGTTTCTGGGCACAGTTCAAAAAATATGGGGGCACCTAGCAACCAATTTTACAGGCTGAATTCTCTAGCCCACAGCATAAGTGCATATGCAGTATATCAGTCAGTTCCCAAAGATCAGTTTTCAGGCCTTCAGTGAAATAGTTCAAGTCACATGACTAAAAATGAAGAATCATCTAAGTGCATATGGCTGTTCCCAAAGATCAGTTTTCAGGCCTTCATCATCTATTCCATATAATCTATTCCATATAATGCAAATACATTGAGCTGTTTGTACAGCTGTCCTGTCTGTGATCCTGCGCCATAACTTAAGTAAAGCCAGGATTAGTCTAAATATCTAATGCTTAGCCATCACTTTTCATCTATCCAGTGCCCTTTGGTGATATTTTTCAAGTGAACTAAGTTTCCTTAGTGTATTTCTATGTTAAAACCTTCATTACACTGTCCTTGAACAATCTGCCCCCTCTGTGTAACGGATATAAAATGTAAAAGCTCATACAGCATCTCCATATGGGTAAAAGTTATCATTCACAGTAAGGTGTGAAATATATATATATTTCACCTGATCAACAAAGTAGCAAAACCAAGTTAACTTCAGGGGGAGGGGGAGAAGATAATTTCAGAGTGGATACACAACTCTTATGGATTGACTTTACAGATTTTTGGAAGAGATATTTATTGATATACTAGCCGTGCCCTGCCATGTATTGCTGTGGCAAAAAGTAAGTTTTTGAAGTAGAGGTACCTATTCCTTGTCCCCTTTTTCTTTCCCTTCTCCTTCTCCTACTTTCTTCCTTCTCTACCTCTTTCTTTCATTGCTTCCTTCACTCTTTTATTCCATCCTTCCCTCTCTCCTTCCTTCCCACCCCTTTTTTTTAATCCATACTTGGCCATCAAAACCCACTTGCCCATGACCTTGAGCAACTCACACTTGGAGTTATTTTCAAATGCTAAGATAAAGGAGAGGTGTTCTTCATTACACCTGTCACTATCACTGGGTCTCCCTTGCCATGTTTCTCCCCCTTTAGCTTTCAATAGAACATTAAGACTTAATGGCTCATAGTGCCATGTGCTCAGTGATTATTTTGACAGTGAAGTCAAAATTGATTTTTTAATATTCTGAAGCACACATCAAAGGCATTACAAATGAATATTAAGAGATCATATAAATGGTCATGATGATGAAATGGGGTAATGGAAATAGACCTCATTTCTGATGGTAAAAAAAGTTCGGCAGATAGCAACAAAAGATTCAGAAAGCCCAACTTTCTCTATGTTCATACAGGCTCTCTTCAGTATGTTTTCTATAAAATGTGGGATGCATCCAATGAACAACTTCTTTAAATTTTGGTAATGTTTTCTCCTAGTTAAAGAGATCAGTGTTGAGATGATAAACAGATAATTTACTGATGCTACAGAAGATGGGGTTTTTGAAATGTATATATTAGCCTCTTGAGGAAAGATTTTTCAGAGATGGGAAGAATTAGAATGTGAAAAAAAGTTTTAAATCATAATGGATATAATTTATTCTCTCAGCAGCATCTTCTGTTTCTGAATGACCATGACAGGGAATCAAATAGCAAACAGGAAGGTAGACAATAAGGAATAAAAGCCACAGCTCTGTGATGCTTTAAATTTCTGTTGCCATCAAAGATTAAATACTATGAAAGTCTGGATTAGAACTTCTAAAATGCTAGAACAACAACAAAATAATGTAGTGCTGACAAGACAACTGAGTTGTTGCCAGAAAACCTATGAGTTTCCCAGTGAAGAGCACTTGAAAAGTGAGGTGCCACAATGGAAAAGGCTCTATCCTCTGTTTATGTGTTGGTGTGTATATGTTTCATAGACTGCATAACTATAGAAGGTGTAGGGTCGAATGGTAGGGATTATGGTAGTAGGGAGCAATGATGTAATGCTAATAAATGCTAATAAAATTAATAGATTGCAGTAACAACACTGATACCAGTACTTCTTTTTACCTGGTTTTTCAGACTAGATCAACACAGAAGGAAATGTGATTATGTAATGAGAGAATGGATACTGGAGAGGTGCCACATAGTTAAATTCTGCCGTCCTGGAAATATAGCTGAAGCATTCAATGCTTCAAGATGATCAGCAGATGTAGACTCACAATCTGCCTCACCTATCCAATTGCCTGGTTGTTCCTGATTGTTGTGCTTACTAGAATGGAAGAAAGATTGTCCAATGCATAGGAATGCTGTTGTGAAAGAGAGATCCTTATAATTGAAATAGAGTGCAACTTTTATTACCTTTCCCTTTAGGCTTAGAATCATCTTTCTGATGCAGACTTTCTGTTGTTTTCTTTCAACTTTATTTTTCCTTTTTTTTCTCATTGTGGGCAACCCACCAGGGATAACCTTGATCTTTGGGAATGTTTAACACATTTATTTCATTGCTTCTCTTCAGCCTTTGTATCAGCAAGTTTGGGGGTATAATTCTGCACTATTTTATAAATTTTTGGCATCAGCAAGTTTTCTAGGTAAACACCCACAAACTGCTACACACACTGCCATACAAGTTCACACCGGAGCAAAACATTGGCTTTTGAGCCATACATAAGCTAAGTGCATTCTACAGTGATGCAGTAACTCCTTTACACTCATTCCACCTCCATCCCCTAATATATATTTCATTTTGCTCCTTGTATAGGTAACTGCATTTGCAAACCATTTATGTAATGAGAAGGAGAAATGCAAATGTATGCAGGAACAGAATGTGTATACTATGTGTATTACAAATACGTATACGGTGTAATTAAAACTGTCATTTCCAAAACTCTGATATGCCAAACTATAGAAATATGGGAGTAGTTAAAGCTAAGACAAAGGAACTCCTGCAATTATGGCTGAATTCTACAAAATGATGTACTCTGTACCAATATCGCCACCACCAAGATCCTATTCCTTTCTGGAAGTCTCCTACTGTCTTATAACTTGATCACTATAATTCTCCATTTGAAGGAATGGTGCAATTCCATTATTCTTTCTTCAGGCTTCTAGGAGACCTTTTCTTTCTGGTAACTAGCACAGCAGTTGTTAAAACTTGACAATAATGAATTTGGATGGTCAGTGGTTCTGTGGTCAAAAAGGACCAATAATAATGTCAGAAGCAGCCTATGATGAATAGCTTGTGAATAGTGGCACCTTTAGATAGATCATTAGTGATGAGTGATGTTCCAAGAGAAGCTTGTAAGCTGTATACCAAGGCGATAGATCAGGTCAGCATATGAAGCTCCTCTTAGCCTGCAAATTGTGCCGCCAATCACTCTCTTCTGAAGGTCTTTTCTGCCAGTAGTGAGGAAGACCTGATATAAGTCTCCATTACTAGTCTGATGAATGGTGATTGAACTTCAGTTGGGAGTATTGGGAAGCATTTAGAGGAATGACACTCATCATTATACAAGCCACAGAGCAAAGGCCTGTGGAACACTAAGTAAGAATTGGAGAACAGTTAACTCAAAATCCAGTGAACCTAGTTTGTTGTTCTTCCTCTTCCATATCCATCTTCCATATGGAATTTGAATTGCAAAGTTGGAAATGGTCCCAAAATTATTTACTCCAACTTTCCCCTAATTGGTTCTCAGATCTCCCCGGATCTCATGAACTGCAATCCCATCAACCTTCATCATCAGATTTTGTGGTGGAAATTTTTAATGGGTTTCTAACACAACTTAAGGGCTACAGACTTGGAAAAATAAACTATGTTGACCTAGGGCAGTGGTGGTGAACCAATGGCATGTGTGCCAGAAAGGGCACTCAGCCTGCCCCCACTCACCATTCTGCCCCATCCCTGCTTATTCTCTGGCTCTCCCATTTGGGCGGCTCACTAACCTACCCGCCATCTTTACCCTGCTCACTCAACCTGTTTGCCTGCCTTCTTGCTTGCTCATATGTCTGCTCACCTCTGCTTGCCTTCCTGCCCATTTACCTACCCCCTTGCTTGCTTGCTCACCTGCTCTCCTGCCCCACTCTCAATCCCACCTGTTTGCCTGCCCTCCTTGTTTGCTTACTCACATACATGCCCCCTGTTCACCATCCCACCAATTTGTCTGCCCCTGTTTGCTTGCTCGCCCACCCCTTACTTGCCCTCCTGTCCCCAAAGATAGGATTCACAAGCAGGAAACTTCTCCGGCCATGGTAACCTGATATTTTTAAACTGGAGGTGTGATAAATTGTCTCTTACTATATCATGGAGAATTTTTTTTCTCGGTCCAGCCATCTCCACAGGCTCACTTAGTGAGGACACGAAAGAGAACCTTTCAGTAGCTGCTCTCAATCCCTGGAACTCTTCCATGGAAGCCTAAACTGGCCAGCTCCTTGTTATCCTTTGGTTGGCTGGCAAAGTCCATTTTGTTTAAAGAGGTTTTTAATATATACAGTGCAATCCAGGTATACATGGCAGAGGATACATTACAGGATCCCTTGTGGATTCCTGATACTGTGGTTATTAGTGATTCCAATATTTTGACTTCAACTCCCACAATTTCTAACAGCTTACTGGCTTTCCAAAACACCTGGAGCATCAAAGTTTATTCATGCCTGATCTACAGTTGCTTTGGGGCCCACTTTAAGACAAAAGTAACATACAGATGAAAATAATAATAAATAAATAAATAAAAATAATTAAATGTGACTCCTCACTTTGACTTAATACTGTGTAGTAGGCATGGGAAAAATGAAACGGAAATTAAATGGATTCATTAGAGATTCGTATGTAATGGGACTTTTGATGTTTTACGTATCGCTGTCGCGAACCAGGAAGTAGACTTTCTTTACGGCACTTGGGGCGCCATTTTTGTATCTGGGTCGTAAAGCATTCGTATGGTTTCTTTGCCCTTAGTAAGCATGTTTTGTCATTGGCTGATGGATACCAGGTGGACATACCCTCCCCTTCACTCCACCTTTCCTTTAGCCAATCAGAGGCAAAGAAACATGGATGGGGTGAGCGAGGGCCTCCTCCTCCTCTCTCGCCAATGACAGGCCTGCGAGAGAGGAGGAGAAAGGCCCCGCGCCCTCTCTGCCTCTTTCTAGCCTCGATCCATGCATCGGGCTAGAGAGAGGCGAGGGGGTGAGCGAGGGCACTTTCCCGCTAAAATATAAGCCGGCCCAAGCCTGGGTCGGCTTATATTTTAGCTGGAAACAGGCCTCAATCGGAGGAATTTCCTCCTATTTCCCAGGCTGTCCCTCCGCTTCTGAGGGACAGCCTGGGAAACAGGAGGAAATTCCTCCGATTGAGAACTCGCAGGGGTTAAGGAAGGCATCTGCCTCGCTCACCCCGCGCTCTCTCTGGCCTCGATCCATGGATCGAGGCTAGAGAGAGGCAGAGGGGCGCACGGGCCCCTTTCCAGCTAAAATATAAGCCGACCCAGGCTTGGGTCGGCTTATATTTTAGCGGAAAGGTGCCCCTCGCTCACCCTTGCCTCTCTCTAGCCTCGATCCATGGATCGAGGCTAGAGAGAGGCAGAGGGGCGCCGAGGCCCCTTTCCAGCTAAAATATAAGCCGACCCAGGCTTGGCCGGTTTATATTTTAGTGGGAGAAAGGGCAAGGCGCCTCTCTCTCTCTCTCTAGCCTCGATCCATGGATCGAGGCTAGAGAGTGGCAGAGCGGCGCGAGGCCCCTTTCCAGCTAAAATATAAGCCGACCCAGGCTTGGGCCGGTTATATTTTAGCTGGAAAGGGCCTCAATCGGAGGAATTTCCTCCTATTTCCCAGGCTGTCCCTCCGCTACGAGGGACAGCCTGGGAAACAGGAGGAAATTACTCCGATTGAGAACTCGCAGGGGTTAAGGGAGGCATCTGCCTCCCACCCCTGCGAGAGACAGCAATCGGAGGAATTTCCTCCTGTTTCCCAGGCTGTCCCTCAGAAGCGGAGGGACAGCCTGGGAAATAGGAGGAAATTCCTCCGATTGAGGCCCCTTTCCAGCTAAAATATAAATCCGACCCAGGCTTGGGCCGGCTTATATTTTAGTGGGAAAGGAGCTCCGCCTTGCTCTCTCTCTAGCCTCGATCCATGGATCGAGGCTAGAGAGTGGCAGAGAGGCGCGCGGCCCTTTCAGCTAAAATATAAGCCGACCCAGGCTTGGGTCGGCTTATATTTTAGCGGGAAAGGCCTCGCTCACCCCCCTCGCCTCTCTCTGGCCTCGATCCATGGATCGAGGCTGAGAGCGGCGAGGGGTGAGCGAGGCGCCAGCGAGCGTGGGGGAAAGAGGGGCGAAGAAGAGAAAAGAAGGGATGGGGGAACCAAAGAGCAAAGGAAGGAATGAAAGAAGAGGGTAGAGAAGGAAGAAAGGAGGAAAGGGGAAATAATAAGGGGGAGAATCGTACTTCACTTTCACAATTGTCCTGAGAGCTAGTAGCTACTACCTCTTATATTTATGTTATACATGTACAGCTCCACTTAATTGCGCTGCAGAGGTGAAGGGAATGTTCCCCCTGATTTTTAACTGTTTCCCTGCTTTTCCTACTTTAGAACCACTTTAGAATTTCGTTAGTACTTAAGTTACATTTTAGCACTTTTGCAAAAATTTTGTAAGTCTTTAATATACTAATCAAAAAAAAATCCCCCCATTTGATTTTAGAATCCCGATTTTAGGATTCTAAACCAAGCCTACTGTGTAGATCATTTGAACTGGAGACGATGCTAAGTATGATACTCCAAAGTCTAAATGATTTGCTGCTGACAAATTATTAGAATCAATTGAGGCTACTTCTGAGAGGCTAATCTCTCTATCAAAATACAATGTAAATGGATTAAAAGAAGGAAAGAATGGACTGAAAGGAAATTTAGGTGTTGCTTCAAGATCCCTTCCCAACATTTGCTCAAAATATTTATGTCAAAAGCAGGAATATAAAGAGTGGATGAAGAAAGGATCCTTTTATGACACACACTGAGCATAGTCTGTAAGAATTGCTGAAAGCATGAAAGGTATTACAGAGCCAGCCTTCGCCAAAAGAAGAACTGACAATCTAAGCTAGACAGACGGTGAACATGCAGGATACCCTGAGAAGCCCAGAGGAAAAATGTGTATGAGAGTTCTTACATTATTAATATTGTAGACTCACTAAGGCTCTGGAATAGTTGACTGTCAGATAATCTTTTGGAATTACCTTCTTTTCCCCGGGTAGGGATAGTATTTGTCTCAAATGACTGGGAATCAAAATCAAACGCCCAGAGGAATATGAATGTGGTGGAGAAGACTGGAGAAGTGAAAAGAATAAAGAGGCTTGCTAACTCACACTCCATGCATAGTTTCTACACAGTTTTCTTATAGCAACACCACCTGCTCATAGCGCACTTTACTGCTGCCCCTAGAGCTGGGGCTGGGAGTGTGTACATGATAGCTCTTCCTGTTTTTGTGGCATATGGGTCCTTCCTGGATTACTACCTTAAGCTCATCTGATGAACAAAAAAATAGTTTCCATAGTGCAACCTTCAATCCAGTATTTCCATTTTCTCTGAAGGTACACAGTGCTTTTGCAAAAAGAAGAAAAAGAAGAAGAAACCCTGTTTATTTACAAATGTGCAGGCTTAGAAGGAATAATAGCACATCCTTTTATATTTGACAGGAAAAAAACACTTTGGCTTTACAGGAAGTAAACAAGGGACACATATTAGGAGAGCCGACAAATGAGCTTGGGTAGGATATGACAGCCTTGCACTGAGAACTTCTGAAGTATTAATTTCCTCTCAACTTATATTTCCTTCCATGCAGAGCACACATTTTCACATTTAGAGGTTATAAATGTGAGCTGCTTAAAAAAATTACAGCAGTTTTGGTATCAAATCACAAAGGATTGGTACAGATTTCACAGTGTCTTTCCTTAACTCTGCTTTAGTCTTTGCTGCTTCTCCTCATCTGGCTCATGTGTCCCTTCACTAGACTCATTACCTAGTGGTGAAATTAGCTACAATTAGTATTACAATGATTTCTACCTTAATCTGAGGCCTGCAACCCTATCTTGATGTTGGTCTCTTAGGAAGCTACTGCCTAGATTTCAAATCTAGGACATTACTCATTTGCTTCAACAAAAGCCCCTGGTTATGGGATAAAAGTAGTAAATGCAGCCTTGAAAGGAAGGAAGGAAGGAAGGAAGGAAGGAAGGAAGGAAGGAAGGAGACCATTACTGAAATTGGAGTCAATCCATGGAACCTCCCTATTCCTCGAGCTGTAGTGGTTAGCCAGGAGAAGACAAAGTCAAATAAATGTTAATAAGTTTTAAATAGCTCAAAATTCCAGTTCGGCATTGAATGAAGATATTATTTTCAGGAAACAAAGGTGTGAGACTCCTGGAACAAAGGTGCTGATCCCAGGCCATCAAAGGCTCTACTGTTACATAAAAGGGTTAACAAGTGAACATGTTCTTAAGTCTCTGTTTCCAAGGGCAGCTATCTCTCAGTCTCAAGTGAACCATATAACTATACAAAAAATCTTGGGGTAATCTTGGCTGGCACAGAAGTCAATTTTCTTTGCGCGCACATGAGAACACACACACAGTGGCCTTGATGATTACCTGGGCTGGGAAATGGTCAGAAGAATTTGCCCAACTTTCTTTTTCCCAGAGGATTATCTCAGCAAGGTCACAGAAAGTTGATTGTCTCTGGTCTACATCTTGATACATCTTTTAAAACAGTTTTACATTTTATATAAGAAATAGATACAGTCAAATGATATAAGTTACACATAAAATGATGAAAAATAGACACAGTTTATTGAAAGGTTAGATACATTAGAGTCTTTAGAAAGTTGAAGCTGCTGCTGGTCTGTTCTCATTTTCCCAGTGCCTCAAATTTGTGAAAGCCTGAAAAAGGTTTAAAAGGTTTTTTAAAAATCATATTTTTTTTATTTTTAAAAGCTTTATTGATGATAAAGAGACATAGATATTGAAAGAAACAAAAACAAATACATATAAGCAGAAGCATTAAAAAAACTTACATTGGGGTGGGCCCACCATACCCAAGTCGTTGGCTCCATATCTATATGGGTGGGATGGCCCGCCACCCTCCAACGTAAGGATGATAGCAGATTAAGGGTAGACAATCAGGAAAGAAGGGGGGGATGGGAAAAGTGTGGGGGTGGGGGCTGAGGTTAGGGGAAAAGAAAGGGGGGATACAACAAAGTACAGACGAGAGACATTACTGGGTATACATACTAACGAAAATGTTGACTCCACGTCTTCTCCATTAATCGAAAAAAAAGAAGCTAACTAACATAGTTTCTTTAGTTTTCCTTACCCCCGACAGTTCATGAGAGGAACTTAACAGGATTTTCAAATAAATACAAATCATATTTTGAAGCCTTTCAGCAGGACTTTTTTCTTTTCCTTCATAAATTCAATAAATGGGGTCCATGTATCGTTAAAATTTTTGTGATGACCCATATCGTAGTAGGCATGTTAGTTTGTCCATTTCTGCCAGTTCTGTTACTTTGACAAGCCATTCATCCTCGTCAGGTACTTGAGGAAGTTTCCAATATCTGGCAAAGCTGATCCTTGCCGCAATTATCAAGAAAGTTATCAATTTCTCGGCTTCTTTACTCAGCTTGCATCCTGTAATATTTAAGAGATACAGTTCTGGTTGTTTAGCTATCTTACATTTCATAATTTCAGATATTGTTTTATGAATTCTCTCCCAAAAATTTTTGGCCACTCTGCAAGTCCACCACATGTGGTAGTATGTGCCCCTTTCCTGTCTACATTTCCAACAGGCATCTCCATTATTTTTATATATCTTGGCCAGCTGGGCTGGGGTAAGATGCCATCTATAAAACATTTTATATATATTTTCTTTTAGACTATAAGCATAGGTGTATTTCATTTTAGAATTCCAGATTTTTCCCCATTCCTCCGGTTTAATATTATGTCCTATGTTTTTAATCCACTTTTGCTTGTACTCTTCTATCGGCCCCTTATCCTCTTTCTCCTGTTCTGTTAGGATTTTGTAGATTGATCTTACGGGGGTTTTTTTGTGAATATATCCATATTTTCTCTATCTTGATTTTTATAACTGTACATTTGGGGGGGGGGTGTACTGTGGCTCAACAACAGAGCCATGAGGGGGCCTCTTCATTAGCAAAATTCAAGCTGGAAGTAAGGACTCAAGGACTCATTAATTACACATGGGAGATAAATTGCAGAAGTATGTGAGGTTACACACAATGAAAGGTAGAAGGAACAAAAAAAAAGAAAAGGGTATTTTGAGTTTTCCATTTAGGGTCATGTTGCCAGAGAGGGAAGAACATATTGGCTTAATGTTTCCTTATAGTTATCACTGAAGGTTTAGTTGATAAACTGTCAGAAGCATTCAATACTATAAAATATTAACCTGCACCCATTAAGCAATATCATATAGACGAGTAGGTTCAGCAAATCGTGCAAGCAATTGGAAAGACAGGATAACTTCATTGATGTTCATACTTGCCAACTGTTCCTGCCTAGCCCATTGTTCCAAATATCTTATGCATGGACTCCTTCTTTGTTATCATGTAAATGTTTTGGCCATACTGTTCACAACCTATGTATTTGTGGTGTGTGTATGTGTGTGCGAGAGAGAGATCCAAAATTTCCACATCCTCTTTATTTCTAGAAAGCTGTGTGGTGTATTGTCGAGGGATTTCATGACCAGAATCACTGGGTTGTTGTAGGTTTTTCAGTCTGTATGGCCATGTTCTAGCAGCATTTTCTCCTGATGTTTTGCCTGCATCTGACCTCATGACCTCTGAGCATGCTTGCCATAGATGCAGGCAAAACGTCAGGAGAGAATGCTTCTAGAATATACCTGGGCAATTGCCGGCCCTCCAGGTGTTTTGGATTTCAAATCCCAGAAATCCTAACAGCTGGTAAACTGGCTAGGATTTCTGGGAGTTGAAGTTCAAAATACCTGGAGGGCTGGCAATTGCCCAGGTCTGCTCTAGAACATGGCCGTACAGTCCAAAAAACCTACAACAACCCATCTGTGTGGGTTTATCTCATAACAAAATTTCAAAACATACCCATTCAATCAGTGGTTCTCAACCTGTGGGTCCCCATGTGTTTTGGCCTACAACTCCCAGAAATCCCAGCCAGTTTATCAGCTGTTAGGATTTCTGGGAGTTGAAGGCCAAAACATTTGGGGGCCCACAGGTTGAGAACCACTGGAATCCTTGCTAATATCTTTGCAAGTAAGTTGACTGAGAGAGACTGTGCAGGGATGGTGGAACAGGGTGGCTTGGTGAAACAGGTGACAGGGATATTGGGAGAAGTGAGGAAAAGGAAGGAAATACAAAATTGTTTTCAGTACAATGAAGATTAGGGCTATTTCTAGAAGCAATTATCAAAGCTTACATGTAGTACGAATATTTAAAGTGTGAGTTGTCATAGAGATTGGTGGTTTGAAGTAGGCAGTCAGTGAATGGGTCTTTTTTTTCCTTTGGAAAATATAGCAACCTTAGATATCAGACTTCAAAAAATTCCTCCTGGACATTTGTACAGCTGCTGCCATAGTCAGTGTAAATATTAGTGACCTGGAGGAACTTATGCTCAGTTTCATGTAATGGAATTCCCATGTTCTTCTTTGGCAATTTTCATTCATATGCAATTGATTAAATAGGAATGGGAGCAACCATCTGAAACATTGTTGAAATGCAGTGGAAAGTATTCCTGCCTAATCAATAGTAACAGTGGCAACATTTAGGGGGCCACACTATTTCTACCAACTATTCAAGACCTCAACTGATCCAGAAGCCTGCAACCATAAGAAAATAATAGTAGAAAAGGTCTTCTAGATTTCAGACTGAATCCTTCCTCACTTTATACATTTTCTTGGAATTCATATCTCCCAGAAGTCCCACTGTGATAAAAGTGAATGGAACTGTTCCTCATCTGAGAGATCTGTATGTATATTGTCTGTTCAGCTGGCTTTTGGTTTGGACATCTCAGAAGCTTTTTCATCATAATTAGATCCCCAGGCTCTCCTAGACCTTTATTTGGGTAAATGTGCTTTCACTTCTATCATGAAGGCATGAGGTCATTATCTGCCTGATAAATTAACTCTGGCCCAAGAATAAGGTTTTCCCCAGTGATATTATGCCGGTCTGAGTCCCTCGATAGAGGTGAGAAGGTCGGGGTATAAAAGTTTTAAATAAATAAAATAAAATAAATATTTTGGGTCAGTCTGCCTCTTCTTGGATGCCCTCTGTCATTTGCCTAGTTTTGTCCTTAGAAGTTTAATCTTATTGTTACTATGTATTGCTCCCAAACTCTGTATGACTTGAGATACATGGGTAATATAGTTTCATTTCTGGTTGTTGCAAATGGGCAGGCAGTCCTAGGAAAGAATGCTAGAACTTTTCCTCCTCCCCCTCCTCCTCCCCCCTCCTTCCTTCCTTCCTTGTTCAAGGTGTCCTCATCCTCAAATTATTTTCTAATCACTGAAGTCAAATTTATCTCTTTGTATTTAAGGGCAGAACGTAGGAAAATTGTTGCTTTTTCCTCTCTCAGGGCCCACAGAGCCCGATATCAAGGCAGAAAATCCCACAATATCGGCTTTGAACTGGGTTATCTGAGTCCACACTCAGATACTGTGAGATTCTCTGTCTTGATATTCTGGGATATAGGGCTGCGTGGAAGGGGCCTCAGTTTCCTTACCATCAGTATTACCTACTGGATAACACTTCATATGAATTTAAATTAGTTACTAGGCTATACATTACAGTGTAACATGCAGTTCTAATCTCAAGCTCCAGGTACTCTTGATTCATCACACTTATTTGAGTAAAAGTACCATTTTATTGGATTCTTTGTCCTCACCCTACTCATAGCCTGATGCAGATATACATATATGGCATGTGAATTGAAGTGATTGAGAAAGCAGTAATAGTAGTCATCAACTTTTGGAGAGTTGAAGCTCTGATCATAGGACTCACAGAATGGCAATGAAGTGAAGTTGGCTACTTCGGTTGATAGAATTCAGTAGGATAGGAGTGGCAGAATAATGAATGGGACAAAAAGAAGGCATTTGATGTCCCACTGCAAGCTACAAAATGTCTCAGAGGAACAGTGCTTGAAAAAGATATCAGTTAGTAACTGTGCTGACCAAGCTTGAAGTACTGTACATCTCTCTCCCCCTTCTAAATGGTTGATCAGCAATATATTAGCACAATCCTGGCAGCTGGAACATGGAAAAGAAATATGCGGGTAGCTCTCTATGGGTAGAATCCTGTTAGCAGCCCTGATTACAGCAGACTTGTTAAATTCAATTGTTGAACACATATGTAAATCCCCTTAATGAAATAGACCTACCTTACATGGGATTGCTAAAACAATCAAGGTTCTTGTGAGGATGGTTCTTCATTTTACTAGGAATGCACTCCCAAATGTCTGCTTCTGTATGCATCTTCTCCCCTAGCTGAAGCATGGGAGGAACTATCAAGGAAATGTTAATAGTTGTAGTAGTTCTGTATCTCAGAAGCAGGCATCTTGTATAGTAATCTATTCTTATATTAAAGTTAGCAAAATGAAGATGATTGATCAACTAGGCAATATGAATCCTTAATAT
Source organism: Anolis apletophallus (assembly GCA_030556195.1). Lineage (NCBI taxonomy): Eukaryota > Metazoa > Chordata > Lepidosauria > Squamata > Anolidae > Anolis > Anolis apletophallus. Next base: position 22,775,255 of record JARBWK010000010.1, on the reverse strand, counting down.
ATTTTTTAACATGCCCTATTGAGGGGTGTCCATAATTCAGTAGAGCATTATATAAAAGGTCACAGACAAGGCTAGAAAAAAAACACATCTCAGGCCCCTTCTACACAGTTGTATAAAATACAGATTATCTGCTTTAAACTGGATTATATGGCAATGTAGACTCAGATAATCCAGTTCAAAGCAGATGATGTGGATTATCTGACTTGATATTCTGGATTATACAGCAGTGTAGAAGAGCCCTCAGATATCATGAGAACTTAAGAGCCATAATACTAAATCAAAACATATAGCCATTAAGATGTCATGGTTAAGTGTGTTACACTTTGGTCTGGAAGATCTGAGTCCAGGTTCTCAGTGAGCCTTGAAACTAACTGGAATTCTTTGGAGTAGTAACTCTTTTGGGGCCCTTCCACACATCCCTATAACCCAGAATATCAAGGCAGAAAATCCCACATTATCTGAGTGTGGTCTAAGGGCCGTTCCACACAGCCCTATATCCCAGAATATTAAGGCTGAAAATCCCACAACATCTGCTTTGAACGGGGTTATCTGAGTCCACACTGTGATAACGGGACATTAGCTGCCTTGATATTCTGGGATATAGGGCTGTGTGGAAGGGCCTTTTGTCTTCCAGTCTGTCTTTCCTTCCAGAATTGTGTGAAATGTGGTAAACAAATCAGCAAAAAAAACCCACCCATTGTTCATTTTAGCCTAATGTTCTGGGCAAACACTGATTTTTCCCGTTCTCCAGAGTCACAAGATTGAGGGTTTTCCAGTCTTTCCTAGAGACATAAAGGGGCCCTTCCACACAGCCATAAAACCCAGAATATCAAGGCAGAAAATCCCACAATATCTGCTTTGAACTGGGATATCAGATTCCACACTGCCATATATTCCAGTTCAAAACAGAAAATATGGGATTTTATTCAGCTGTGTGGAAGGGGCCAAGGATTTGGGTCAGTCTGGGTCTTCTTGGATGCTTTCTGTCATTTGCCTAGTTTTGTTCTTAGAAGTTTAAGCTTATCATTGCTATGTGTTGCATCTTCTCCATGCAAACCATGTTCTCCACCACTTAGCTATGGCCCTTTCAGTAGAGATGTGTAGTCTAACAATGCTGAGCCAGATAGTCCACTGTTCTAACTCTTAATTAGAGACCCTTCAGGGTCCCTAATACATTCACACCTATCCCAGAGTTTCCTCAATTTTTTCCACCAAGGCATTGTAAGCAGACCTACATAAGATACCTTGAAGTGGTGTTGAACCTTGACAGGAAGTTATTTGTTTAAGAAAGGAAACATGGAATTTGGGCATTAAAAGCTCCTTTAAAAAGAAAAAGAGAACATTAGTGTGAAAATTCTGCTGTATTCTTCTGGCCTTCTGATTAGCATGTCTGGCTCCTCCTCTTTTTATATGTAGCCTGCTGTTGTCCCAATTTCTCATCAATGAGTCATTTCCTCTCTCAAGATGTAAAGAGCCTGATTAATTATCTTAAACAGTAATTTATGATTAAAAGACACATTGTGTGCCCTTCTACCTACTATAAATTATGTAAAAACTGTGCATCAGAACTTGACAATTTCTCTAGTCTTTATTAATAGGGCTGTCTTGGAGCTGAATTAAGGATACTTTTAAAACAAAATAATAATAATTATTATTATTGTAGGGAGTTGAAGTCTAAATCTTACTTAGATTTAGCCTTGTCCATGCAGCCAGTTCAATAGGTGCTTATTTTTCTTTTATGCGCAATCATGTTTTTACTATTTCTGCTGCAAAGAAGGAGCTAACATTTTGTACTATTGGAGTTCATGTGTTTGTAATACATCTCTGCTGCCTTTCAGACTAGACTTATCCCTGTAAATATGTGACCTTTCTTCATATGCATAGCAGGAACATTATGCTTCTAAATGAAATATAGTACAATCCATTTGCAATTTTTGAGATTTGAACAGCATTCCCTTTGTAGAATGGGTGAGACCAGGCAAAGGCAAGGTCACTCCAGCAACCCCCCCACTGCTGTCTCACTTGGCTGAGACTTAGGAGAGTTGCAGTCTGAAACATTGAGCTCTACACCTTTGTTTAGACTGACTTCAATTGACCAAGTTGAAGCAAGTCAAATCTTGTCTTCCCATTACCGCAAATTCTACTTTAGGTGCGTAAAAACAAAATTGAATACAGGAAATACAATTTTAAAAACTTGAAATGTAAGCTGAATTGGAAGAAGTAAAATTCACATTTGATTAGAAAAAAATCCTTCAGTTCCTTCTGCAATGACCCAAATTAGTGTGAAAATTCTGCATGAATAAAAAGGCCCTTGTATGCCCATGGTAAGACAATAGGAACCTTGGAATGGTCACCAGGAGTGTTATTTCTCGCACATCCACCACCACATACCTGAAGGTGGCAAGACGAAGATAAGTGTCTCACCTGAAGGATCTTAAAGTCCAGACAGGCTCACATTGGAAAATAAATATCCAGTCCAACACTCTGCCATGCAGGAGCCCACTATAAAAGGACTGCTTTGATTGTGTGTTTCTGTATAGCACAGTTGGTCTGGATGACCCATGTTCTCTCTTCCAAAGTTAGCCTGTGTACAGGTCATAAACTGTCCTTTCTCTTCCCTAGTTTCCCCTCATTTAAAAACTAGTCTGAGATCTCTTTCACACTACACTGTTACAGTACTATTATTCAACTTTTTCTCCCATGTCACCATCCAATGGAATTATGAGATTTGTAGTTTGGTGAGAGACTGATATATAATTATCATTTGATACTACTTTAAGTATAATGTCTCCATCATATGGAATCCTGATATCTGTGGTGGCAAGATCAAGAGAAGGGTATCTTGTCATTGCCTCTACAGAAATGGAATGTGAAAGAGAATTGTTTTACTGTTGGTGTTTCTGACCTCAACTTTTTGCATAAAACTTCCCACGTTTCTTAATTGTTAAAATGCTGTGCTGGACCAGATCAAATGTCTACCTGATTTTACAACCTGCATCTCATGCTGGACAATTCAATTCATCGAGCAATCTAGCAATTTAGCCATAAACACTATAATCTTCTATTACTCTTAATCACGGATAACTGGTTTTGGACAAAAGAGATTCCACAAATAACACAGAGATTGAAAATGTTAGCTTTTCGAGACCACAACCCCAAAGTTCTCAAGCTAGCATGGCTACCCAAACCTATGCTTTCATGTCTTGTTTCATTATACTTCTATGTGTTGTAAACAACAAATCTGAGGAAGAAGCCTCTACCCATAAATTGGAACTCTGGAAAATCAGAGTCATAAAATCATAGAGTTGGAAGGGCTCCATAGGCCACAAATTCCACCCTTCTACTCATTGAGGGAATTGCTATTAGATCACAGCTCACAAGTAGTTGTCCAGCTTCTTTTTGAAGACATCCAGAGAAAGAGACTTCACTACTGTGCTAAACAGGCCTGGATTACCCATAAGGCCACCCTAGGCCAAGGCCTAGGGCGGCAGCTTTGGGGGGGCAGTGGATCCGGACCCCCAAAAATTGAAAAAAAATTGAAAAAAATTTTCATCCGATTTTTGGGCACTTGCTTCTGTGCCTGCGCACTGAGGAGCAAGGCAGAAGGAGCCGGGGGAAGTCCCGCCGCCCCTAGGGCGTCTGATGTGGCTTCCCCGCCACCACCACCTCGCTCACGAGTGAGGAGGCAGTGGGGAAAGCCACGTCGGTCACCCTAGGGGCGGGACTTCCCCCGGCTCCTTTTCCTTCGTGCCGGCTCCGCCCCTCCTCCCTTCAGTGAAGGGAGGAGTGGCGCCCGCCCCGCGTGAGGGAGAAGGAGCCGGGGGGGATCCCGCTGCCCCTAGGGTGACTGACGTGGCTTTGCCGCCGCCGCCTCGCTCGCGAGCGAGGTGGCGGTGTGGGAAGCCACATCAGTCACCCTAGGGGTGGGACTTCCCCTGGCTCCTTTTCCCTTGTGCCGGCTCCGCCCCCCCCACAAGCGGCCCCATGCCCCTCAAGTGGCTCCGCCCCCTGGGGACGGCATTTAGAGGGTGTGGCCTAGGGCACCCCTAAAGATTAATCCAGGCCTGGCGCTGAATGATTAGTTCCATTTCTAAACCACTCTTACCATCAACATATCCCTCCATTCAATCAAACTCCTGTAACTTAAAACCATTATATTTGGGCCTGGAACAGTAGAGAACAAACCTGCATTCTCCTGTCATCATCCATGTTCTGACCTCATTGTCCTCTATGTTTGAGGGGAGTTGCAAGCCAGGGATGAGATTAAGAAGGAACTCTACTTGCGTTTAGGTAGGATATGGGAAAATAATGTGTGAATAGGGCACCAGTCCAGCATTAAGCATTATAACATATTATTTCTGAAATATATTTTTCCTTTTTTATTGCACCTGAGATGCTTAAGGCCAAGACAGCTTCACTCATTAAATTCTGAACCTTTATATAGCTTACTGAGTGTTCACACATATTTTATTTATTTCTTCTGGGGATACAACCTTTAATCTAGGGACAGTCCTAAGGTGATACAACTTGTCCCCAGTAACAGATTCTGGAGTATCATGGAAAGGCAGCCATTTGCCAATTAGTGTGTGTGTGTGTGTGTGTGTGTGTGTATGCACGCGCACATCCTCACATGCACACACCAGAGAGTGCTATGATAGTAAAATTTTGGATTTACTGAGATTTTTGTGCCTCTGGCACTCTTTTTTAAATTTTTAGATTTATTAGCTAAAAATCTCATAAAGTATTGAAACCCAGTTCTAACCTGTGATACTGCAAATATGTTAGAAATTGTAGTTGCTTAGTGCCAATTTTATATAGAATCCCATATATGTAAAGCAAAATAATCTGCAGTGATAAATCTGTGTTAACTTTTTAATGACTGTTCATATTCTTAAGGGAAATTATTACTCCTACTGTGCAGAATATTCAGTGGAACAAAATAAAACTGAGCAATGCTATGAAATAAATCTACTTATTTGAGGGAATATGTTGTAAGTGTATAGCATGCTGGACAACACATGCTTTTCTTGTGAAGTAGGTGTGGTAAAAAGTCTTGCATAAGGATATACATGCTCCCAAAGGTCTTTTCCAGACCCTTAAGGCACCTCAGTTTATTATTGCTACCAGAGTATATCCAGAAAAGCAATTCTGCCATATTTTTCAGTAGGTTTTGTTCCAAGAAAAATCTATTTTTAAAAGACAAAATAGATGAGGAATCATTTTCTTCTGCAAGAATCCATCTTCTAAGCCGAGACATAGCCTGGGGGATATAGAACAAATTCCTCCCACATTTTTTGAAAATGCAAGGTGTTTTGAGTTAAAATAAATTAAGAGGTGGTGAAATCTTGACCAAAGTTAGCAGCAGAAAAATAATAGTTCTTCGTAGTTCTGTAAAGGTTCTGAGTGACTTGACTTGACCTTCAGTTTCCTTGACTCTAACTACTCTAGAAGTTCTATTACACTCGCCTGTGACATTTGAGGATTTGACTTTTGTAGATTTGATTATTCATAAGTTTGATTAAAATGTTTTCTCTAGGAATCCCTACATCCTTCGGTGCTACTCAATGGCCATATAGTCATGAACCAGAGAACATTAATCTAGGAATCTTTAGGACCTGTGGTGAACTTCTACTGAACATTGATCCTAGAATTGTGATGGAGAAACTCAATATTGCACAAGGATAGTTTTCTAAGAATAAAAATACTAGCAGGTTTTTCATTTTTTAGAGGACCTCAAAGAATTTGGTGAGGAGATAGATTCAATTTTTATTTTTTCTACTCAAGAATCTCAGGTTGCAGGAATGGAAAGATCCCTGCCTGAATTATTGTAGAATTATGGCTGCTCAGAGTACACAGCAATAGGCTAGGCAGCTTGCTTGCTATATTTGTTTTTTCATTTCTGTGTACATCCTGCCTTTTTCTCCTGACAGATGGCTTACAATGAGATTAAAGTAAGATACAATCAAACCTTATAATACACAAGTTTTTTTAAAAAAAACCCCAAACAATTAAATTCACTAGCTTGCAAAAATACCTTGATTTAAAACTGTATTACAAGACATAACAAAGAGGTAAGAGCAGCACACACAAATAATTAAAACCCTTACATAAACCTGTTAATCATCAAATGGCTACTAATTAAAAAAGGTCTAGTGACATGACAGAGAGAGGACCAATCTAGCTTCCTCCAGGAACTAATTCTGCAGCATGGGGGTAACCACCAAGAAGGCCCTTTCATGTGTACCCACCAAATGGACCTGGGACAATTGTAGAGCCATGAAAAATCACCCCTTTGAGTATCTTAAGATGTGGTCAGGCTTTTATAGAGAGATACAGATCTTTTTTAGATAGAATGGATCTAAATTGGCTTAACTTTATACTACATTGAACATGCTAATCTGATATCATTTCTGAAACTAAGCAGCATCAGATTTGGTTAAAAAAATTGGCCCCCATATGTATGGGTTTCACATTTGAAGATTTGCTATTTTGACCTGAATTTGATGAAAACATTTTTCTAGTAATATCTAGGTCCTCCAGGATGACTCTGTGGTGACCAGAGAGTCATGCTGGAGGATCTAGAAATTACTACAGCAACCTAGAGATTACAAGAGTTCTTTAGAAATCTATGGGCCTCTAGGGTGACTGTAGGTTTCACTGAATGTTTACTATAGAGTCATGCTGGAGGACCTAGACATTCCTACAGAGAACATTTGAATCAGATCCAAGTTAAAAATAGCATTTGTGAGTCTCAGTTTTTGGAGTTTTGTGGAGGTCTTGTATTCCAAACTCCTGCAGAAATAGATGACCTACTGTACTTTGATGGAAATCCATCAGGGAATACCATGGAATTTTGTGAAGGGCTGACAGAGAATCCTGCATGAAACCCCGAGGTTTGACAATATTAAGCTAGTTGGATTAATGATCTCAAGAAGCAAAAGGCAGCTTTATTTATTTATTTGTCCTGATGACTTGCAACAATACAAGAAATCCTCTTCTTATCGAGTAACCTTCTAGAATTGAGCTGATTGATTTTATGTAGTCTGACAACCCTTCAGGGTATGTTGCTAAAACAAGTAATCAGAAGGACCAGTCAAGCTATATACAGCTGCTTTTCCTGGAGTTTCCTTTTTAAAATGCAGCTGGCAAATATCATAAATTAAACTTTCCACAATGTTACAAGAAACCTTATGCCTGGAATAACCACCCACAGAGCCTGACAAAGGTGGGGTTTTTTGGAGAGCTTTTGTTGGGGGTGGTGACGTTGTTAATTGCTGTCAAGTTGGTTTTGACTGACAGGAACATCATGACAAAAACACCCTGTAATTTAAAGCCCTGTAAAGATTTTACCGACTTGGGGTTGTGACTCCTTTGACTGAGTATATCCACCTATAATTCGGTCTTCCTACCTTCATTTTTACCAAGGATAATTATCTTTTATAATGAGTTTTGTCATCACATGATATGTCAAAGTACGATGGCCTCAGTTTAATCATTTTTGGCTTCTAAGAAGAGTTCAGGCTCAGTTTGCTCTCAAACCCATTTATTTCTCTTTTTGGCAGTACATAGTATCTTTATACCATTCCTCCAGCGTCAAATTTCAAACTAGTTAATTTTTCTGAATTTTCTTCACTGTCCAGTTTTGAAACAGAAAATACCATGGTATGGGTGAGCCTGACTTTGGATTTTCAATAATATGATATGACATATGATAATCTGTTCAATATCCTTTATAGCTATCCTTCCAAGTCCTTGTCCTCTTTTGATATCTTCAACTTCCCAAATTCTCCAGTTGGGATGGAGGAGCTGATGAGGAATTTGGGGAGTTGTAGTTCTGTCATTGTCATTGTTGCCAATGCCTACTTGGGTAGGAGGACAGTTTCTTTAAAGCTCCATCAGACATAGAGCCAGTTCCCAGAAAACACAACCCCAATAGAGAAAAAATCAAGTAAGCCTTAACCTTGTTCACATATATAAATGAAACAGATAAGCACATGATTGTTATCTGTGGGAAATCTCATGTAGCCCTTGGCTCACCTAGACTGCCATTACCTCTTTTCCCCAATTGGGCTAGAAACCTGTTTTCAGCCAAAATCACCACTCTAGGACAAGTCTTAGTTGATAAACTCTGGGCTACACCTGATTTTGATTCCTCTACGGAGGTGTAGCTTTGCATCACTTCTGCTCGCCTTTTTTGTTGTTAAAGAGGCGTTTCTTGAATTTTAAGATAGGAAATTCCCCAAAATGGCACATTTAAGCAACTTGGAGCATTTTAATGTAAATGTTCACTAAAAACAGGAAGGTGCTGAATAATTTGGAGGTTATGGGGACTTCCAAGAGTCTGTGAAAAACTTCAGTGGGCTTGTAGTCATGGCTATATGATCCTTATCCCTGCTCTAAGATCTGTGGTTTTGCTGTATAAAACTGATTTAGGAGGCTGCATATCTCCAAAATGTATTACCCCTCACCCTGATTAAAAGTGACTAGAAGTCATACTTGTCTATATATAATGATAAATTGGGACAAGATGAATCACAAATTGTCATTTGACCCCCCCAAAGCATGTTAGTTTGTGCTGTGTATTCAGCATTACATTTAGGCTTGTTGTCCTTGACACAACAGATCTGACCATGATGACACTTGCTTTAATTGCATTCTGGCTAGATTACTGTAATAGACTCCTCAAGGGGCTGCCTTTGGAAACTGTTTGGAAACTTTCAACTGGTCCTACGAGCTGCTACCTGGGGCAAGATACAGGGAGAAAACTGCCGTGACAGCTCTTCTGACTATTACTCTATGTCTAGTTACAACTTAAATGTCTGCTTTTGACCTATGAAGCCTTATCTGGCTCAGATCCAAATTATGATGAGTCTGGCACATTCTGAGATAGGGGGAAGAAGGCTTCTCTCTTCCATATACCCTCACAAATACATCTGGTGGGAACACTGGGGACAGCCTTCTCAGTGACTGCTCCCAGGCTTTGGAACTCTCTTCCTAGAGAGGTTAGATTGGTATCCTCCCTCTCTTTCTGCAAACAGGTGAAGACTTTTCTGTTTCAAACGAAATGCTAGTTCAAGAGGCCCGTGATGACTGATTGTTTAGAATACTGTTATAGGTTTTTTTTTATGGTTCATGTCTTTATTTTTATAGTTTAATTATATATATGAATTTTAACTGCCATTTTACTGAAATCGAATGCTCACTTTTTTTGGCTAAATGAACTTGCCAAAATCGGGGTGCCATTAGATTGGCATTATACAGTAATCTTAGTACTGAGCTGAAGCAAAAAGGGTACGTGCTTAAGGAGCTGCATCTGGAGCTCCACTTTGAGGGATGCCATCTCTTATTCAATGACCATGCCTCAATGCTATACAATCCTGTGATTTGTAGTTTGGTAGTTTAGCACCAACATTATTTCGCAGAGAAAGCTCAAAATCTTGTCAAACTATAGCCCCCAGATTCCTTAGCATTGAACCAAGGCAATTAAAGTGGATTCATTCTACTGCATAAATGCACCCAAAGGTTTTGCTTTTTGTTGTTGGAAGCTTTGGTGTTCTAACAAAATTATTTATAGTGAAGGAATTCTAAGCAGGCAACAACAGTAATGTGCAACTTTTTGGCAAAATTAAAGAGTGCACTTTTTGCCACTGCACATTACATTTGGCAGCAAGTCCTTTGTTTTTGGTCTCAGGGTTTTGGAAATTGAGGTGTGCACTAGATTCAGTAGTGCATTATACTCATGTGATTATGGGTATTTTAAAATATGTTATAAACTGCCTTTAGTCTCAACTAGGAAAATGGCAGGATATAAATAAATATGATATGAAGAATGATAATGGGGGAAGGCCTTTGCTTGGTGTTAAAAGTTTAGGGCTAGAAATCCCAAATTCAGTTCTTGCTGTCTCCAGGTGTGACTGATAAAAGTGTCTATTTGAAACACTGAAATTTCAACCAGTCTGTGTAAAAATCATAAGTAAGATAATTGGAGCAATGATATGAATTGCCATAAGGAAGATTCCATATTCCCAGAAAGGATATGAATAGCAAATAAGAGCATACAAACTCCATACCAATGCACTAGGTTCATTACCCAGGGATGTGAAAAGCAGCTCCTGTCTTAAATCCTAGAGACCATCTGCCAAACCATGAGTCAGAAGAAACAAGGTAGAGTTGACTTTGTATGAAACCTCCTGTTCCCTAAATAAGAAATTGGTGCTGAACACTCTGGATGTGAAAGAAAATGAAAATGAAATCAGGGAATGTTCTTGTGATGTCTTGCATGTACTTTAAAGCTATGATGGCATGTGATATTTCTAGCTGTCAATTAAATTCAGTGCTAAACCTTGAAATGGATCATAGAGCAAATGACCAGCAACCGTACCTTCTCCCCTTTACTTACTTGTTGAGATTCTTTGGTCTTAGCTGTATTTCTCAACCAGTGGGTTGACATACGGGTACCATACTTGGTACAGAAAGAAGAGACCAGGCAGAGGAAACTAGTTTCACAGTTGTAGTCTCAAGTAGCAGATTGTACGTGTGAATCATCTACCTTGCACACTAGCTAAACAAGAGACTTTTCAGTCAACCTTTTAACAAGACAAATTCATTCTAAATTTGTCTTTTAGTATTCTTAGTCTATAGGACCTCAAATGTAGATTTTTTATCATTGCATGCAGTCATTCATATTTGTGGTTCCAGTGCATGATTACTTTATCTCTTCTCTCTGAGCCACCATTTTGTGTAGGTTTTCAGTGGGTGGTTCTTGAGAGGTTTGGGAAACAGAAAATTTGATCCAGCAAATCCAAAATCTATTCCTCACTGCCCCAAAGCTGCAGCTGGGGAAAATAGAAAACATACTTAGTATTCTGAAAAATGCCCAGAACAAATCATGTATGGAGAAATTACGTTTTTGTCCTCAGTGAGTGGTGATGAAACTCAGTGGGTGTTATTAGTCCAATCACTTTCTTAATTGGACTGTGAGGTTAAAATGAGGTGGAAGAGAATCACATACACTGTTGTAGCTCATTAAAGGAAGATGAAATGTATGTTAGCATCAGCTATAGAAGACTAAAATAGTCTTCGGCTGGTACTAAGTACATGGTAGAGAATATTCTACAACTATGCTACTGATAGAAAATACAACTTTTCCCCATTGACTACCTGCATACCTCTGAAGTTGGCAATCGTGGTCCCTGAAACAGGGAAATGAATCAAGTAACCTTCCAGATGTGCTTCTGCTCCCATCATCCATCACCCTTGGAAATACTGCTTAGGGCTGCTGTAAGTTGCAGTCCAACAATATTTGGAAGGTGACATGACTTCCACTGTTGTCTTAAGAGGGTATGTTTCTCTGGGTAAACAATATCCTTTTCTTTTATTTTTACCATTTAGATTTGCAGTCATTTAAGGAAATTCCACTGCATTCCATTGCACTGCATAGTAGACATAGGCTTTCACTGCAAGCTGGGATTTTATATAGCACACAGGATTTTTATTTCACTTGAGCAGAGCAACAAAATTAATGAATCATAAAATTCAAAGAATACATTTTTCTGAACAAACTTCAGAAATGTTCACCTGAAAATGTCCCCTTTCCCTGGAATATTCTTTAAATACCTCCCATTATCACTTTACAAAACACCTTCAGGGCATTGTGGGAGATACAAAATTATGGGTTGCCAATGCAGGGTCTCTTATGTTATTAAGAGAATTATACCTTTGGAAAGGAGAACAAGGACTATAATCCAATCCATTGCTATCCAGAAATACACAACTACAGCACTCCTGAAAGCAGGCATGTAGCCAGGGGGGGCTAAGGGGACTTCAGCCCCCCCCCAAATTCTCAGGGTGGTCCGCGAGAAGGCCTTACTGGTACATTATTTAAACTATGTTTATTCATATCATGATCTGATCACCATGCTCATTATATCCCACATTAATGGGGCTATTGGGATAACAATACAAAAGGTTTGCTAGGGTAGACCCTCTTCCACCCAGTCTCAGCCCCCCCCCCGAACCAAACTCAGCCCCCTCTGAACTGAAATCCTGGCTACGGCCCTGCCTGAAAGGTACCCATTCACCCTCTGTTTAAAGAAAGAGTTTTCTGCACACCATGACCAATCTAGGCAATTCAACTGACAAACAACTCTTACAGTAAAGAAGTGCTTCTTAATGTTTATCTGGAATATTCTTTCTAGTGATTTGAATCCATTGATTCATATTCTAGTCTCTGAAGCAGCAGACAACAAGTGTACTCCAATTTCTACATGATATTCCTTACAATATTTAAAGATAGTTATCATTTAACCTCTCACAACCTCATCACACTAGACTACTGGTTCTCAGTCTGTGGGTCCCCAGATGTTTTGGCCTTCAACTCCCAGAAATCTTAACAGCTGATAAACTGGCTGGGATTTCTGGGAGTTGTAGGCCAAAACATCTGGGGACTCACAGGTTGAGAACCACTTCATTAGAGCATCTATCCACATTAAATCGAGTTGCTACTTCCTGCAGAATTCTGAGGCTTGTAGTTTAGTGGGGCCCAGGACCTCTCTGGCTAAGCTGCTTAAAAGCCCCTTCCTAAACTACAAACCCCAGAATTCTGCAGGAGGCAGAAACTGAATTTAAAGTGGATTCGTGCTCTGGTGTGATGAGGTCATCAGTCTTCTCTTCTCCAAGCTAAGTGTACCCATCTCCTTAAGCCATTCCTCATTTCCAGAGCTTTAATCATCTTGGTCACCTTTCTCTGGATATGTTCCAACTTGACAATATCCTTCTTTAACTGTTGCTGCTTATGGTAGCAGCTGAGAGAGAGAGAGAGAGAGAGAGAGAGAGAGAGAGAGAGAGAGAGAGAGAAATAGACAGCATTGCCAGTGCTAATGGTGAACCTCTATCCCCAGTTGTAACCTTCAACTTTAATTTCAAGGTGTCCATAAACCTACTTTAAGCATGATTCAATATATTAAAAGAGCTATCCAGAGTTCTGAATCTTTTCCCCCAATAGGTTCCCCACCTTAGAGAGCTCCTTTAAAGTCTCAAATAAAACACACCACTAGCATAGAAGGTACTGGATGCCACTTCTGGTCATCCCCACAGGTAGCGTACATTTATCATAATCGCAATTTATCATAGTTGAATAGGATGAGGAGTTCGGAGCATAGAATAATAGAATCATAAAGATGGAAGAGACCTCGTGGGCCATCCAGTCCAACCCCCTGCTAAGAAGCAGGAACATCGCATTCAAAGCACCCTGGACAGATAGCCATCCAGCCTCTGCTTAAAAGCCTCCAAAGAAGGAGCCTCCACTATACTCTGGGGCAGAGAGTTCCACTGCTGAACGGTGGCATGACATTTTTGGCTCATGTTTAACTTGTTGTTCACCAGGACATGTACTGTTGTTGAGCCAGGCGCCCCCCATTCTGTATTTTTGCATTTCATTTTTTCTGCCTAAGTGGGGTATCTTGCACTTATCCCTGTTGAACTTCATTTTGTTAGTTTTGGCCCATCTCTCTAATGTGATAAGATAGTTTTGAATTCTGCTCCTCTCTTCTGGGGTATTAGCCATCCCTCCCAATTTGGTGACATCTGCAAACTTTATGATCATGCATTATAACTCTTTATCTAAGTCATTAAGAAAGATGTTGAACAGGACCAGGTCCAGGATGGAACCCTGCAGCACTTCACTTGTCACTTCTTTCCAGGATGAAGAGGAAGCACTTTCTAGGTTTGTTCACTTAACTAATTACAGATCCATCTAGCCACATTTGCCTATCCCACATTTCACTGGTTTGTTTGCCAGAAGGTCATGGGCAACCTTGTCAAAGGCCTTTCTGAAATCTAGATACACTACATACATGGTGTTCCCTGTATCTGCCTAGCAGCCATTTCATTTACTCTCAGCTGTCTTCTGCCCTGCCCTGTTGTGTCTGGGTTTCATACCAAAAAAACTAGGGTGTGTTGTTGTTGGGATTTTGGGGGGGGTGAGGTAAGTAAAGGGCTTGACCAAGATGTTGAGGGGCACATAGATAATATTGTTCACTGCTGCAAAATTGATAGATTTGCTTTTTCTAAATGAAAAACTTGGAAATGTGGTTTTGGAGGCTTATAAGTGCTAGAATACTGCAGGTAGTATGGCCACTGTTATTGTTTTGGAGAGTTGTAATAATTTTGCATTGGTTTTTAAATAAAAAATAAGCCTTTATTTAAAAATAGTTGGAAAAAATAATCATAGCTCTTTTTTTGGGGAGTCATAGAAGCCCCTAAACCCAGATGTGTTTCTAAAAGGATATTCAGCACTGTATAAGATCCTTTGTTTTAAACACTAAGGGCTTTGCTCATTGAGTGAACATGAGCTGTGGAAATTAGTATCCTTAAAAATGTTGCTCTGCAGACAAAACTGCCTTTCAAAAGATTTGTAAATGCAAATGCAAGGTATCCGTCACGCCTTTTTTGGAAGTGGGAACCCAATTTAGCCACAGATATATATTATAAAAGCATTCCTGCTGGCTTCATTGTTAGACCTTCTGCGGCAGGCTGATTGCCAAGGGGAAAAATTACTGATTGAAAAGTGCCCCTTACAGATGCAGTAATATGGCCATATCACACGTGGAACAATACCGTTCTACGAGGCCTGTCATCAAGTGAATTATGTCCTTCAAGCTTGCTATAGAACCTTGCAATTGCTTTTTGTGAAACCCCTTCCAACTTTTCTATACAGAAAATGAAAAAAAGAAGTTAAAGCTATGAACAGTGTTTGCTTTGAACAGTTCCCCAGACATCGTTCTTCTTTTAACATGGATGCATAGGTGAAAAACCTGAATGATGCATGGCAATGAAAGCAGCAACCTATGCAAACCACATATCTTAAGTACAATGCAACAACGTGTCTTAGATTATGCTGGACCTTTTTAATTCAGTTGCATTTATGTTTGCAGAAAGAAGGTTTGTATGGTTTCGAACAGGATCACAGTATGACTCCCATATCTGCAGAATTGACTATCCAGAGTTTCACTTGCTCAGAAATCTTTGGTGCCATAACAAACTACAAATCTCAGGATTCAATACGATGGAGCTATTGTAATTTATGTAGTTTGTGTAGTGCTAAATTGCTATAATTCTATAGTGTGTGTGATCTCATAGGCTCATATGGAGCGGAATAGTGGCAGCTCCTCAACTATGGAATCCTCTCCCAAAGGGAACTTGGTTGGTCCCATCTCTATTTTTATCTCCAGCTGCCAGTTACCTTCATGTTTAAACAGGCTTCAGCTATTAAGTAGTTGGGGCAAGAGGATGTTCAGTAGAAGTGCTGATTTTTTTCAAATTATTTAGAATTATTGTTTTAATTGGAGTGGCTCCTTAATGCTTTTAAAACTTTTGTAATAATGTGATTTTTGCTATTTTGTTTTCCTTAAAATGTAAACTACTTTGGGTGCCATATTGGGAAAAGGTAAGATATGAGATGAATCATCCATCAGTCAATTAATTCAGCACTCTGAAGAATAAGAATAATCATCTTTATTTATGCTTCCCTTCCCCTTTACCCGAAGGGACTAGGGGGCAGCTGGATCTTGTTGACATGCATTTGCTCTTAACCTAGGTCCATCTAGAATAAAAGCACAATTATAACCATTTTTAAAGCAAGGTAATGGCTTTTTGGTGCCATGGCTTGCCTAATGCTGTCATTACGCGGTGTACATTAATGTATATAGAGCAACGTTTCCCAAATGGCTTGAATACTTTGAATGCTATTCAAGAAGAAAAAAAGGCCTACATTTATTGCAATCCTAAATCAATCTATAGGCCTTACCCTATTTAGAAAAACCTTCTAGATACAATTGGTTCCTCTGGGAAGAGAGATCTATGCTTTAGTGCACTTTGTGGTAGATTACTTTGTAGAAATGGATGAGAGTGACAAAGAGAGAGCAACCTTTTAAACCTCCCAATTTCATCCCTATTCACTGGCATGCAACTACAAGAATTACCTATTCATGTTAGAATCAGAAGTTTCATTGGAAGTTGACTATAGACTAGGGACTTCATCACATGGGGCTTTTGCCCTTCCTTAAATCCTGCCTGACTGCAGCCAGGATGGAGCCTGGCAGAACCCAGTACACAATACAGGGCTACTTCCAGCAGGCTTCATCCTGGCTCTATGCATGCTGCATCTCAGCAGCATGCTAAGAGGCAGCCCTGAGACTACCTGTCTTCTGATAGATTACCTATGTTCTGATAGACAGCGCAGGACCAAGCTGGGGACAGATGGGAAATGGTATGGAATGGTAAGGGGGAGATGCAGGATCCTGCCCAACAGTTTCCTCCATTGCCCTACAGCTTGTGGACTTCTGTCTGATGAGGTCCTTGGGCTAGATTTACACTGCCATATAATGCACTTTCAGAATGCAGATTAGCTACATGGAACAGGATTTTATGAAGCTACACTGTCATATAATTTAGTTCAATGCAGTTAATCTACATTCTTAAATTGTATTATATGGCAATATAGATTCAGCCTTGCACTGGAGATGTAGAGATAGCACTTCTCTAGATATTTTCTAGATACCTTAGAGCAATTATATGGTATATTTTTGCCAGAAATTCAAAATGTCATCATTTCAAGTAAGGAAAATAGGGTCCCAGATCATTTGAAATTGTATTACACAAATGGTCCAGGAACAGAGCCATCATTTAACACATGGGCCTACTGTACTTAGGAATCTGAACCCTTGCTTATTTCATTTTCATGCACAAGAATTGATTATTTAAATACTTGTGCCTGCTATGCAAGAATTAATAGAGTCTAATTCTTTTCAATGACTTTACAAACCTTGGAACTTTTTTCAGTGACCTTTTTGTGCAGGAAGCTGTAGAATTTGCATAATGCTACTAGCACATGTTTTCATAGAATCACAGAATCTTAGAGTTGCAAGGGACCACAAAGGCCACCTAGTCCAATCCCTCCCATCCAGGAATATTCAACTATAGCACCCCTGAGAAATGTGTCACATCTCTGTTGTCTCCTCTCCAGACTATACATACCCAGCTTTCTGATTCATTCCTCAGGAGGCTTAGTTTCCAGAAAAGTGGCCATCTTGGTTCTTCTCTGGATATGTTCAAGCTTGTCATTATCCTTTTGAACAGGAATGCTCAGACCTAGACACCATCTTCCAAGTGAGATCCCGGGCAAAACAGAATAGAGCAAATCAGAGTACAGTGTTCCCTTGTTAATCCGCGGTTCGCTTATTGCAGACTCTCTGTTTCGTGGATATAAAAAATACTATTTTTAGATATATAGCATGGTATTTTGGCTGTTTTGTGGGGTTTTGCTGCCACCGCTCTCCATGGTACTTTTTCTTCTCAGTCCTCCCTCCAGCCTTGAAGGGCCTTTCCTTCACTTTATTTTAAGTTTATAAAGACTTAAAATAGTGTATAACTACTAAAATAATATATAAATATTAAAATAAATAGAGTATCCTTACATCACAGTTTTTCACTTATTGTGGGAGGTCCTGGAACCTAACCCCAGCAATAAGTGAGGGAACACTGTACTACTTCCCTTGATCTGGACACTATCCTCCTATTGATGAAGCCTAGAACTGCATTGGCTTAAGCAACCACATCACACAGTGGAATCATGTTTAACTGGTCTGTTAAGGCCCCCTTGGTCCTTTTCACATGTATTACTTTAAAATTGGGTGTCATCCACCTTACATTTGTATATTTTATTTTTTCCTGCCTAAAGATGGTATCTTACATTTGTTCCTGTTGAAATTAATTGTGTTAGTTATCGTTCACCTCTGTAATCTGTCTAGTCTTGAATTCTGATTCTGCAGTTTCACATCACTTTGACTTCCATGGCTCAATAGTACTATAGAGTCATGGGAGTTGTAGTGTGGTGAAGCACCAACACTTTTTGGCCCAGAAGGGTAAAGACCTTTGAAAACCATGACCTCTGTGATTCCATAGTATGGAAGTTAAGGTAATGTCAAACTGCATTGATTCTATAGTGTAGATGCATCCTAAGTCATTCATAAAGATATTAACAACACAGGCTTGTGCCTTCTGGAGAGATATCTTACTTTTTGTGTAGAAAAAGCCTTTTCTATGCCAACAACAACAACAATAACAATTTTAGCCTAAATTAATTTCCCAGAAATACAAATGTTGATGGGCAGAGAATGAACAGCATTTTGGCGAGGGTGTCTTAAATGTTGAGGCATTTTTAAAATTGCCATGGATAAAAAAGAAAATTAATGGTTATTCTCTACATTCCTAACACTATCTATCCTAAAAGCTCAGAGCTGAGAATATACATGTAATGTAACAACACCAGAACAATTTGCTCCGTTTTACTCGTTCTGGAATGCACCCATGATGGCAGACAGGCTTATGAGAGGGGTCAGTAGGTTCCTAACTGGAGACCAAGAGATTCCAATCAAGGCAGAGAGACTGGGCACAAAAGCAGGTTTCCGTTGCCAAGTCATATTAGACTGACTTTTTAAAATGAGTATGTGAGCTATTTTCTCAGTGCAGGGAAGGCCAGGGCCAAATGGTTTGCATAAGCTTAAATGCACCCAAGAATGTAACACTCTCTCTTGGCAGGAAAAGGAACACAGGAAGAATGATTGAAATCATAAAATACAATCAAAGCTGCAATCAACCTCTCTTTCAAGGCAACATGGACATTCTCATTTTTTTTTAAAAAAAAATGCAACATTTTATATTAACCATGTGGTGGGCATGTGAAATGCTAAATATTCTGTTCTCAAAAAAGTCAGTCTAGGTTTTATTTTATTTATTTATTTATTAAAAATGGTTTAACCATCATGGTTCACTTGCCATCTGTCTGTACGTTTTGGAGTCAAAGATATTTCGGTTGCATCCAAAGGGGGTAACTTGCTGCCTTTGAGATACATATGACCTTGGCCTTGTTGCAAAAGACCTCTGAGCTATCAGTTCAGACCTTTGCCAAGAGAACAAAAATGTGTACCTTTTGATGCTGGTTAGTGGCCATGTTGATTTGGAAATAATTAGTTTTTCTAGGTTTGTCTCTCTCACCCCTGGTAACCTGGTGAGTGGGGAGGAAGAAGAAAAGAGATATTCCTGTCAAAATGAGAGGGGGGGGGGATGATGGGAGAGAGAGAGAGAGATTGAGAGAGAGAGGCAGAAAGAGGAATTGTAGTCATCCTCCTTGGTCTCCAGTCCTCCCCCCATGCTTACTTCAGTTAGTGTCACCTAGTGTGTATCCCATGGGAATAAAGCACAACACAGCCAGTGGAATTTCAGAGGTAGACTGCAGCTCCTATTAGTACTAACCAAGTAGCCAATGGCAATGCATGATGGGAATTGTTGGTTAGCAAGATTTAAAGCACTAAATGTTCCCAATCCACATTGCACAAAAAACCTGGCTTAAGCGGGGACATCTTCCAGTTGTGCTTAGATACTGGTCAACAATCCCCCTCTCGGAGCCCTGCTTGCACAATAGCCCTGGAAATATTTGGCCACTAGTCAGTTAGATGCAAATGGGGTACCCAGAAAAAAATCAAGCATGTGTAGGTTGGATCCTGAGAAGGAATCCTAGAGATATTAATATCCTGTCAAAAAATGGTTCTAGAGGGACGACCATGGTATCCCTCTTATTATTAAATTGGGTGATTTCTCTATCTCACAAACATTGTTTATTTTCAGGCTCGTCCTTTATAGATGGGGAAATACATTTAGAAGAGTATTTCTAGACCCAGATATATGGCCCCTTCTTGCTGGATTCTCTTATAGAACCCCAAGGAAATAATGTTCCAATAGTCAACCAACCACCTGTTCCATGCAAGGCAAGACCAGGGAACCAGCTTCAAAACTATTGCCAATTATTTCTCCAGGGCATGATCTACACTGGCATCATTCCCAGAATCTCTAAACTGGTCCTTTGAGTTAATTTTGGAAAGTCCAAGCAGTTCTTTTGAACTGATATTAGATTAGGACATCTACCCCACCCACCCGCCGAAAATAACCAATAATTGACTATCTTTCCAAATTTGTTTTGCCCCCTTTCCTACAAAACAGTTCCGGAGCCAGGGTGCCACTATTGAGGTCATGCTGGGGAAGAGGCAAGATAGACTGGATAGCCAATATGACAGGCCCCTGTGCTGAAATGAGCATGCAGACCTGGCTTGCATCACCAAAACCTGGTTGGATGAGCCAGGGAGGGGGCGGTAACCTCACCTGGCTTTGACCACCGGGTTTCAGGATTCACCAGCAGACTAGACCTGGGGGGGGGGGGAGACAGGGTTGTGGTTGTCTATCATCTCCCTTATCCGGTGTGCTTTTCTGCAATCGCCTAACTTTTAATGTATTTATCTGAAAGTGGATAACCAGAACAGTTTGGGGATTCTGCTTGTGTTCCAACCACCCTGCTGAAAAACAGTCTCCCTGACTGAGCTAGTAAGGGTGGGCTCAGGCCTTGCATTGAAGTCTCAATGGCTTATAGTCCTGGGAGACTTCAATGTCCATGATGAGGCCACCCTGTCTGGGGTGACTCAGGACTTTATGGCTGCCATGACAACCATGGGGCTGTCCCAAATGACATCTGGGCGCACTCATGTAGCTGGACACATTCTTGACTTGGTTTTTATTGCAGGTGAGGATTTGTTTCAGCTTGTGTGACTTGATGCCATTGACAAGATTCTTGGAGCTGTGAGAGTGAGCACCTGTACTCTAGATGCTTACCCTTCCTTATCAAACTTGCCAGTGGGGGATTAGCTGAGTTAGTTTATGAGGATTATAAATCCCTTATTGGAGCAGAGACAAATTCCATCTAGCTTGAAAAAAGCAATTGTATGATCAGTTCTAAAGAAAGCTTCCCATTTCAAATCTCCCTTTTTTGGGCAAGGTTCTGGAGTGAGTGGTGGCTTCTCAGCTCCAGGGATTCTTGGATGACACCGATTATATTGATCCCCCACAGTCTGTTTTTAGGCCTGGTCATGGAATGTAGACAGCTTTGGTTGCCTTGGTTGATAACCTCCGCAGAGAACCAGACAGGGGGAATGTTTCCCTGCTGGTTCTCTTGGTCAACTCAGCAGCTTTCGATACCATCAACCATTGTATCCTTCTGAGTCAGCTTTCTGGAATAAGTATTGAGGGCACTGCACGGCAGTGGCTCTGTTTCTTCCTGGAGGACCGGACCCAGATAATGCTGCTGGGGGACACCTGCTCAGACTCCTTGCCATTGTCCCACAAGGTTCTATTCCTTCCCCCATGCTTTTTAACATCTACATGAAACCAATAGGACAGGTCATTCAGAGTTTTGGAGTTGGATGTCATCTCAACGCAGATGATACACAACTCTACTACTCTCTTCCACCTCACTCCAAAAGGGAGCTTCCCAGATCCTGGACCAGTGCCTGGCAGTTGTAATGGACTGGATGAGGGCCCACAAGCTGAGGTCCTCCAGACAAGGCAGAGTTCCTCCTGGTCAGTTGCAAGGCTGATTGGGGTATAGGGTGGCAACCTGTGCTCAACAAGGTTACAATCCCCCTGAGGACACAGGTCCACAGTCTGGATGTTCTCCTGGATTCATTGCTGACACTTGAAGCTCAAGTATCGGTGGTGGCTGGGAGGGCATTCACACACACAGTAAAAGCTTGTGTGCTAGCTGCAACTGTACCTCAAAAAGCCTTACTTGGTCCACACCTTAGTGACATTTGGAATGGAGACAGCTCGGAAACTGCAAATGGTACAAAGATCATGTTACTAACTGGAGCTAATTATAGGGAACATACCATGCTCCTATTGAAGCAGCTCCACTGGCTGCCAATAAGTTTCTTGTCCCAATTCAAAGTGCAAATTATCACCTTTAAAGCCCTACATGATAATGTTTAGAGAGTAACCAGAAGTGATTGTCAATCACTGCACATTTTATATCTACATTTTGTGCATTCAGCTGGGCTGCTATATTGATTACATGAATCTTTTAACTAATTCTGTTTTAATAGAGGTTGTTTTATCCAATTTATATACCTGGTTTATGTAATGTATTATTTTATGTATTATGTATTTTATGCATGACATCTCTGTGTGCTATTTTGTAAGCTGTCTGAGTCCCTATGGGAGATGGTGGGAGTGTATAAATTATTATTATTATTATTATTATTGAAAAAGAAGTGCAACAATATTTACATTAATGGTTTTGTAACTACAGGGCACATCAGTGGTGATAATACGTTTAGGATCTCTTATTTTGTGCTATTTTGATCTACTCTTTTTTGAAATTATGTTTTCAAGGTAACATCATTCCATTGTCCACTTCAAATCATATAGATAGTATATCACCAAAAACCTTCTCCTATTTTTAGATTAGAGTCTCTATAATAAACATTTTCCTCAATTATACTCCAAAATAGTATTCCAAGTCGCAGCCTGTCATGCATAGCCAACCTATTGGTTGCTTTAAAATGTCAGGGACAAACTAACCCTTAGGTTGCTCCTTTTTATTGGGTGTCATCTCTGGCTGTTGCTATTCCAGCCTGTGAGAGGAATTATTCCGCAACCTCACTGAACTCCCCAAGGTGACAGGAGGGGAGCCATGGCAGTTATGCCAGCTTAGGTTTGCCATGCAGACCTATTCTGAGACAGCAAAGTACAGCTGGAAAGAAAAGAAAGCAAAGTGTGTTTACGTCTGTGGAAATGAAGAGGCTAAGAAAGGATGGTGAAGTGCCTGTTATGTAACAACTCGTGAACTTTGAAATATGATTCAATCCTTCTAAATAAAGCACCAAGCAGACTTTTTTTAATCCAGTAAAACAGATTGGATACAATTGAAATGCCCACCAAACTCTTCACATGTGTGTAAAGTAGTTTGACTGGGTTTTACTGCTTTTCTTTCCTGTAGCTTCAAGATTTTTTAAGCACAAAGTGTTTGGCTCCTTTCTGCAATTTGAGTGCATGTTGCTTACTGAATATGTAAGTAAGTCTGGCATGAGGGTGGAGTCTGGTATAATGGCTTTTAATATTACAAAGGCACTGATGGCTATGGATGAATGAGGAATTCTTTAACGTGCAAACTGGAACTGTAAATACCTTCTTGGAATTTGCATATCCCCAATATTCCAAGACTGTTCTGAGCTCAGAAACCATAGCCAAATGCATTAAGAGTGCATCTTCAGAAGAAAATTCAAAAACAAAAAGGAAAAAAGAAAAGAAAATTCATTCGGAAAAGTGTGCTTGGAGATGTGTTCAAGTGCCACCTTTCATAATGAAACAAATGCACAAAAATAAGTGTGTTCATTTCACTATATGTTTACATACTTCTCTTTGTTAATTATATATTCATTGGAATCCTGTGTCAGCTACCCAGCTGAGTATTCTTAGTTATAGTTAAGAATATGCTTAAGTAAAAGTTAACTATGCTTGACTACATGGTTGAGTCACACATTGTTAGCTGCAGAAAACCCAGCAATAGGTTCATTTTAGGGTCGGCATATGTTAGAAAATACAACAACACGAAGAAGTAACTCTCACTGCTTATCCACTCCCAACTTGCTGTGGCCAGCAGCATGGGTTTCCTTCTTCTTATACAGATGATGCCCAGTAAACTAGGATTTACAAATGTCACAATAATGTCACAATTATAACTAAGTAATAATCATGAATATGAAAGTTGCCTAGATTTATTTACCCATCATTTTTTCTATACTTACTCATTTGTAACTATTTCATATACTTAACTAATTGATACAGGTTTCTAATCTCAATTACAATGAAAGCAAGATAGAGATGTATGAGATCTGGCATTTTAATAAAGGATCGCCTTCTCCTGTTGTTTACATGGCTAAGAAGTGCAGCTGCTCCTCTAAGGCAACACTTACCTAGTTCTGTGAGAGGGCCTGGTCATTGTAGGCTTAGAGCAGAATGAGGAGCCTGTGTGACCAGTATAAAGAAGGGGTGATCTCCCAATGGCACAGATGGCATTGCCAATATCAGAACAGGGCTCTTGCGAGATCAGGAAAAAGGAGTGGAGATTACCCCCATCTTCATCATGGTCACATGGGTGCCCTATTCTGATGTCAGCAGAAACACCCACAAAAGCCAGAAGTTCTCATGGAGCTCTGTGGTCACCTAGGGGCTATGGCGGCAACATATGGCATTCCCTTCCTTGTGCTGATGAGCTCATGGAAAGAGTAATGATGCTGGTATCCTGCCTGGAGATATTAGAGGCAAAATGAAGTACTTTGGCCATATAATGAGAAGACAGGAAAGCTTAGAGAAGACAATGATGCTGGGGAAAATGGAAGGAAAAATGAAGAGGGGACGACCAAGTGAAAGATGGATGGATGATATCCTTGAAGTGACTGGCTTGACTCTGAAAGAGCTGGGGGTAGGACAGCTGACAGGGAGCTCTGGCATGGGCTGGTCCCTGAGGTCACAAAAAGTTGAAAGCGACTGAACGATTAAACAAAAACAATCATGTCTGGACAGCAGATCAGGCTGAATCAAGCCTGATCCATTGTCCACACTGCCCAGAAGTTGCAGAAATACTCCATGTTTTACAGCAAAGTCTGAAATACCCCCTGACTTTTCCTAAAGTGGAGCAAATCCAGTTCAAAGCTATAAAACCAGTATAATCACTGGAAATAGCTATGTGCTATTAAGGAAAACAATCTTCCATTTCTGGTGAAGCCTGAGGTTTTTGGCTTGTGTAGACGAACCCTAAGAGTTCTAACTTGTGCACTTTGTAAACCACCCTGAGCCAATTTGGAAACGGCGGTATATAAATTGAAACAATAAAATAAAATAAAATAAATAACTCAACAAAGGACCATTAACCTCATTTTTCTTTATTATTTTAGTAATTTAGAAGTTTTCAGTCCCAGTGACTGACCATGGCCCATAGATTTCCAAACGAAGACTTAGACAAATGGTTTGAACGGTTTTTGAAAGAGTCACTTTGGGAAATGAAACAAAGAAAAAATCCAGTTTTCCTGAAACTATTGGGGTGGCTAAGAAGACACACCCCTTGTCATGGTGGATATCTGGAGATGATTTGGATGACGGTAGAAAGCATGGAACAAGTGGGTGCTTTCTGAAGTCACGAAGGCGTTCTCATTTCGTTGAGGAAGTAGAGGAAGATCATGTTGAAAGCCTTCAGCCCTGTCAAACTAGTAGTGTTTATGCCTCTTTAAGCAGAGAAAGCCTGGAAACGAATGATTCAGTTGTTGCTTCAGGGCCTAAAGAAAATGTTTTGGGAGTTTGACTGGATACTTTGGAGGAACAAGAGGAAAAGGTATGACGTCTGGAATGATATTACCAGATTTTATCTCTGGAGTCATTTTCAGGTAGGGATGGGAAGGTCTTCTCACTGAAGAAAGAATGGACAATAGTGTAGAACAGCCTGCCATGTAAGCTGGTACCCACCAGATGTGATAGACTACATCTCCTATCATTCCCATTCAGTGGTGTACTGGAGTACGATAGCACATTGACAATTGTATGTACGCATCTTCACCTTTGTGTTATAGGAATTTATTGATCTGTCTTCTCTGACTAGAACAGATAGGGTGAAGAAGCTTGGGACAAGAGGCATAATTAAAGTGTCTGCTTCTATTTAAACATTCATGTTTGGGTTCATCTAACAAAGATTAAAACTGCATGTGCTTGGAATGCCCATCAGATTGTGCAGGCTCATTCTTGTGCAGAGTGCAGTGCCAGTTTGTAACTGGGGGACGGACTAGGACTTCTGGAATATTTGGCTTTGCAAGATGAAAATCCTACCTGACAATCAATACAAGCCAAGTGCTTAGTTGTTCATTTTTGATTAAGCAGCTTATTGATGTGGCATAGCTGACTCTTCCTGTAAAAATCATCTCAGCTTCCAAGGCAATTTGTTACTCAGACATTTGATATTTACACATATCTGAATTCTAAGAACCAAAAAGGCTTTCTAATATTCAACTTTATATATGCCCCACTTCTCTCTTTTTTTAAAAAAGGAACCCTCCATGCACTCATGTTCAAAAGCTTGAGTACCTTACAAGGTTCCCCACATAAAAAGAGAGGGGTTCCCCCCACCCCCACCCCCCAGACACACACCATGAAAGGTGCAAATGGTGTCTTCCCTTTCCCAGTTCGAAATGGCCAAGCACTGGAAACATCTTCCTTACCAGTAAAGACTGGAGCACATTAGATTTTAGAGAGAGGAAAGATGACTATGAGGGACATGATAGACTCTTCTAATGGAAGAACTAGGGGAGGGTAGGCAACACGCAAAGATGCAAACCTACTGAAGGTTTAAGGGCCACATTTCTACCACAGAACCCTCAAGGGGCCACATATTTTGCCCAAAATACCTCAAATTGGGAGTAAAACAAAACCATTGCTAATAATTATAATCCACTTCTGGTTTGGAAAAAATGGTTTGTTTTTTTAGTTACATTATCATCATTTATTATTTGATTTGTCACCCTCCACCAAGGTGCTCTGGGCGACTTACATAGTATAAAATAAGCAATGCAACAATAAAATCAAAAAGATATACAGAAACAAAGACATCATCTTAGTTACAGATTAAATGCTCTGCTGAAGAACCATGTCTTGAGAGCTTGCGCAAAAGATCATAGGTCACGCATAGCTCTCATATAGGGTGGCAGAAAGTTTCACAACACTGGAGCTGAGACTGAAAAGTCCCTATGCCTTGTAGCTTCTAGACCAGGGGTGGGCAATTATTTTTTCCAAGGGGCCACACAAGAGCCAAAAAATATTATGGAGGGCCGCACCTAAAGGCTGAATTACATTCTAATCTACTTTATTTATTTATTTATTTACTATGTTTACTATATATTACACATCATTAATATAAACATTAATATATCAAGAAATATTCATATATTAGTATTAAATCATAATTATTATATTATAGTATATATAGGCATTATAATATATTGAAATTATAATATAACATTATTATATTCTTTTATTTATTATATTATTATATTATAATTATAAATTATAAAATAATAATAAAAGCCACTAAAATAAAATAAAATTCAAGAAGACAAGGTGCGAACCAAGATGAAGGCTTACATCCTGAAGAGAGGAAGGATCCCAAGATGGAATGACCCAATGACCCCAGCCCAGAGGATGGCAAAGCAGACCCAGCCACCGCCACAGCAGAGGAGAGCAGAGCAGCAGGTGATCGGAGGCTGCAGGCCTTCACCCGCTCTCACCCCTAGCCATTCCCCAGCTGATCGCCCTGCTATGGAGTGCCGCTGCCGCCATCCCATCGCGGGCTCTGTGGGGCCTGTGTCAGCAGACAGGCCGGAGGAGCGGTGGCTTTGGAGTGCCTGCCATCCCTGGAAGGGATCCGGGCCTGCAGGGGAGCACTCGGCAATCTGAGGTGGCTGTTCGCCCTGGTGACCCAGAAGACGATCAAGTCTTCTGGGTCGCCAGGGCGACAAGCCCTTGCAGGTTACTGAGTGCTCCCGCTGCAGGCCCGGGTCCCCTCCAGGGATGGCAGGCACTCAAAAGCCGCCGCTCCTCCGCCCTGTCTGCCAACACAGGCCCCACAGAGCCCGCGATGGGATGGCGGCAGTGGTGGCACCCCTTCCTCTTGGCCCCGCCCCCAACAACCTTCTCCCCAGGCTGGACAAAAGCGGCTGCCGGGCTGAATCTGGCCCGCGGCCCGTAGGTTGCCCACCCCTGTTCTAGACACACATCCTTAAAATGCAGTAGGTACAGAAGATTTTCTTGATATGATCACGGCGCTCACTGATGCTGACGGGAGAGGCGGTCTCTAAGGTATGTCGGCCCTTGACCATATAAGACTTTAAAGGTCAGGATCAGTATTTTATAAGAGATCCGGTATTTTTTTGGCAGCCAGTGTAGATGCTGTAAAATCTGTGTTATACGGTGTTATCTGATATGAATCTGCACTGTCAGATAATCTGGTATAAGAAGATTATCTGGGATCAGATCCTAGGATATAAGGCAGTGAGATCCGGCCTATCTGAGGAAATTCATCACTTGGGCAAGAAAAAGAGTGATCCAAATCACTTGGAGGGGGTAAGGTTTACGATTATCTTTTCTCCCCTTGCACAGCTGGCTGAGGAAAGAGGTTTGCCTCCTCCAGCAAAGAAGAGACAGACTGCTTTTTGGGGGAGGGAGCTAGGAGGAAAGCATCTGGCCCCCTCCAGTTCATTCCTCGTTTGACGAAGACTCACCATTCCTGCTCATTAACAGTATAATCATTTCGCTGTCTTTTGGGGCCGGATAGGTTTTTTGCTTACCCTATACTGTTCTCAGAGGGCAAGTTGGGTTGGTAATGGAAAATGGCCAGGGAACTTACAATTTAGTATACACTAAGCATCCCCCCCTCCCTTTGGTGTGAAGGCCATGAATGGAAACCTTCACCTGTGGTTCAGTTAGCTGAGGTGAGGGTGAAAGGGAATGGCTTTGGAATGGAGAGAGTCTGGCATCAACATCCTTGGCGCAGACTTCTCTGGCACATTTTCCTTAAAGGTTGCCCAGGTTAGGTCAACAGGAGACACCGGTGTTTTTCCCTAATTAACCGAGGGGTAGGCCGGGCAGGGACACTACCTCGGCTTTATCCACACTAGGTTCATGCCACCCTTAGAAATATATACAGTTACAAAGTTTAATTAGGTAAAAGTTAATAAAAGTTGCCCATATTTCAACCCATAATTGTGTGGTCTCTCCATTTCAGGGGTTGGTGGTTTTTCAGGCTATATTCATCCCCAGGACTACTCTTTGTCAATCTCGGTATAAAAACTATGGGTGCAATTGAAGACCTCTGCTTAAAGGGTCCTTAGGATACCTGGGCACAGTCATGTAGCCAGGGGGGAGGGGCTTGAGCCCCCGAAATTCTCCGGGTGGTCTGCGAGAATGGCTTACTGGTACATTATTTAAACTGTTATGTTTATTCATATCATGATGTCAGGATCATGAAATCTGAGCTGGTGTTGCTCTGATTTCCTGACCTGCCTGCATTTGTTCTGGTCTCTTGACTCTGCTCACGAGATAAGATATCTCCAGGTGTTGGCCTTGGGAGGCTTGGGCCACACCACACCAACATGAGAAGCACCGACATGAACATTGCTGACTCAGGAAGGATATGATGAAATATCCACTGAACATTGGGACTTCTGGGTCAGAGGGGATATGATGCAACCTCTGCTGGGCATTGCATGTCAGGGGGGTTGGGCCTTTGGGATGATGGACAGGTGATGGGGGTGTGTTTGGTATATAAGCTGTGTTTGTTCCTGTGATGCCAGTTCTGTCATCAAAGGTGTTATACCTTCAATAAACTTCGTGAGATCGAGTTGCTGTCCATGCATGGTCTTTACAAGGGTTGGAGCGTTTCCATTACAGAATGACAGAACTCCTATACTGCCTATCGTAGAAGAATCTACTGAGGGCTTGTGATGCCATCCGCAATGTCGAAACCCTTTACAGGAGTAGAATGGGTGAGTCCCGAGGAGTTCTGGAGGGATGCGGATGAAGACGGGGCCGTGGCGGGGGTGATATTCCCCGTTTGGGATTGGCGGACAGGAAGATGGAGCATCCCATCCCTATGGGGAGAGGTGAAGGCTTCGGAGATGACTGCCTACAAGCCCTGCGGACCGTATGGGAAGGAGAGGATGGAAGTTGGCCTGTCCCAGCCTTCCTGGAAGGAGAGTGACGAGGGAAGAGCCCAGGAAGTGCCCAGAAAAGCGGTTGGAAGTGCCTCC
This sequence comes from Anolis apletophallus, assembly GCA_030556195.1. Lineage (NCBI taxonomy): Eukaryota > Metazoa > Chordata > Lepidosauria > Squamata > Anolidae > Anolis > Anolis apletophallus. The sequence goes on along the minus strand of JARBWK010000010.1, from coordinate 22,745,526 downwards.
GTTCAGGTGGGCTGTCGAGGGGCTAGAGTGGAACCCAGAGAAGCGGGGTGATATACCCCGTTTGGGATTGGTGGACAGGAAGATGGAGCATCCCATCCCTATGGGGAGAGGTGAAGGCTTCGGAGATGACTGCCTACAAGCCCTGCAGACCGTATGGGAAGGAGAGGACGGAAGTTGGCCTGTCCCAGCCTTCCTGGACGGAGAGTGACGAGGGGCCCAGAGAAGCAGATTGCCAGGGGTCTGTTCAGGTGGGCTATGAAGCTGGAGGGTCCAGAGAAGATCCCAGAAGAGTTGGGGCTCGAGTGAGGTCTCAGGTGGACCCGGTGCTGGATCAAGGTGGACCAGGCTGCAGCGAAGAAGGTGCTGTGCAGTCCTCTGTTTGGAACAGAAGTGAGCTGGTCCAGGAGTTGCAACGATGCTATTGTATGCTGCAGGAGATAAAGAAAGCCTTTCATTGCGGGCGGCATGACGTGCGCCTACTCCTAAGACGAATGGAGGTTTTGGAGGAGAGAGTCCGGCAGTATCAAGAAATGATGTCATGTCTCCCCGCCGAAGAAGAGGGGTGTTATGATGATGCTTTTGAGGAAGACAGCTTTGCCCTGGAGAGGGAGGCCCAGTCGGTTGTCTTGGAACCCAAGCTTCCTGGGAGAGAAGGGGCAGAGGAAAGCGAAAATGTTTTGGCTGCAGAAAAGAAGCTCTTTGGCCATGATTGTGTGCCTGGAAGCTGTGTGGAGAAAGTTTTGCAGCTTCCAAGGAATGAAGGAGGGCACCCAGGAGAGCAAGTAGCCTTGGAAACCAGCAAAGATAAGCTGCGTATGGTGGTGGTTGAGGAGATAAATCAGCAACTCCCTTCCAGCAGTGTGAGAGCTCTTCAGTCGGAAAGCAAAACTGTTTTAACTTCAGAGGCTGCCTTACCGGAGAGAAATGGAAACGAGTGGGTGGCTGAAGTCGTTGAAGAGTGTCCTGCAGAAATGGAAGTGGAGGGAAAGGAGGAGCTACCAGATCCCTTTCTGCAAACCGTTGGGGTTTTGATGGCCTGGTCTGCTGCCTTGTTCCTCTTGTGTTTCGAGGATGGTCGGAGAGGTGTGCCTGCAGAGGAAAAGCCCCTGGGAGAAGAGCGAGAGAGTGCTGCGGCTTTACCGGTTGAAATGCCAATCGAGTGGGTTGCTGAAGCAAACGTGGGGCAATCGCCAGATGTTCCCCACAAGGAGCTGTGTACCATTGGGAAGGAAGCTGCTGGGAGTCCCCAGTGGTTGGAGGCTTTTCCTGTTGAGATGGTGAGCGAGGAGAACCCGATGGGCTTCAGTCATAATGAGGTTCTATGTTCGAGAGTTTTGCTGTTTGGGCCCTATCCAGCCAACGTGAAGGAGAAGTTGGGGCTTCGGCTGAGCTGTGAAGTGTTGGCGAGGTCCGTGGTTGCAGTGCCGACCGGGGTGCTGAGTTCAAGATTGAATTTCTTGCCTATTGATCCACCCCTGCTGTTGATCCTGGTGGAGGCGAGCTGTCATTCGGGGGGTGGGAATTTATTTGGGGCTGAACCTGATTCGGCGAAGGAGATGGCTGAATTGTGGGAGCAAACCCTTGCTGAGTTGACGGGCAGATTTGAGAATATGCCGAACCTGAGCCCTCCGAAAGTTGAACTGTGTTCCAGCATTTTGGGTATGGCTGAGTTGACTTTGGGGGGTGGTAGGGTGATTGAAATGTATATGCTCTGCCTGATTATGTTTTCTTGGGGAAAGAAAGTGCTCTGGGAGTCAGATGTGACTTGAAAGGAATCCCATGCTTAGTTAATGCAGGAATTAACAGTGCAGGACTGGGATTGTATGACGTTGGGATTTTGTATGTCCAAGACTATTCTGTTTATATAATATAGAGTCATGTGCCTAATGTGTTTCTAAGTGTGCTTCTGATATTCCATGGATTGTGTAAATTGCAGAGTTAAATATGTAGCTGTTTAATCCATGTTTGTAAAATGTATTTACATGCTTAGGCAGTTAATAATTGGAGAAAGTGTAATGGGGGGTTTGTGAACTTCATATATTGCATTGTGTTACAACCCTGTCTTTAGGTTCCTTTAAATGTGTTAGTTGGGGATATATATTGTCTTATATAAATTGCATTTATTGTTAGACATGTTAGAATTGCCTGTATGTAGTTAAGGATGATATTTTTCATGTGCAGATGAGGTTAAGGGAAGATATGTGTCACATGGATTGATGACTTGTTGGATATGGAGGGAAGCTAGTATTTAAGAGATTGTTGGAGTGCTCTGGTTAGAAGATAGGCTTCAGAGTCAGTTTAGAAATGATATTATCTCCTGTTGAATTTGCCAGGAGAAGAGGTGATTTGGGATATAGTATAAGTTAAGATGTGTACGTGGTTTTTATACGCAGATGGCCATGCCTGCGTTCCAGTGTTGGAGTGCTCCGTTGGGAGGATAGATTTTAGGGTCAGTTTAGAAGTTATGGTGTTGTTGGTACCTTGTGGTTATAGTGGTGGCGTATGAATAGGTTTAGGTGAGTGCCAGGATGGAATGGGATGGAATGGGAAGTTGTAGTTTTCCCAGATGCTTTCTCCCATGTGAGGAGGTGTAGTAGTTTGTACAAGGGAATAGAGTGCCAGGTTGGTGTGTTGGTAGGGAAGTTGAATGTGTGGATTTCCCGTGGGTGTTTGCTTCTCACGTGTGTGAAGAACGGATAGCTTAGATGGCTGTGTTTTCCACGTGGGAAATTAGTTAGTGTCTTTTGCCAAGGGGCCAAGGGTATTGGATTTCTTTTGTATGGTTAGCTTGCCACAGTGGAATTAGTCCTGTGTAGCTTGTTGATGAACTCAGGGTGGATGTGGTTCATGATAGATTATATAGCGGTTGATGGCTGTATAGAGAGTTGTAGTTTGATTAGTACCTCCTGCCATCGCAGTAGAGGGGGTTGTAGTTTCCCAGGCGCTTCTTGCTATGTGAGGAGGTGTAGGAGTGATTAGTTTGGCACAGTTGATTTAATCCTGTGTAATGGGTTCTACTGGTTGACGAAGTCAAGGGGGTATAGCGTTTTAGGTTGGGTTATGGTTGGAATAGGCATGGATGTGTTTTGGCAGTTTAGAGAATTGTAGTTTTGCACTTGGTACCTCCTGCATTTGCAGTGGAGGGTTTTGGAAGTTATGGGGCTTGGAATCTTGATAGTGTGGTTTTGGTTGGTACTGTAAAGAGGCGCAGTTGATCTTTCCTGTGCAAAAAATTGTTCGGTTAATTGGATTAGATCAGTATGTTGTTTTGCGTGGGTAGGAATAGGATTTGCTTATTGTTTAGTTGGGGAAGGAATAGGCTTTGTAGTAGTCAATGGTTACCTAGGAATTGTGGTTTTGTGGGTGCACCTCCTGCTGTTGCAGTAGAGGAACGAGGTTGTTTAGGGTTTTGATAGTGGCAAGAGAGAAGTGTAGAGGAAGATTGGTTTAGGTATTGTTATTGGAGTGCATATGTAAGAGGTTATAGAGTCGTGGGGCTTAGATTGTGGTAAAAGGTAATGAAGATCACTTTGGCTTGTGAGAAAGTGATTTGTGATCGGTAGTGGAAGGCTGCATGAGTGTACATTGTGAGATTAAGGTGCACAAGGCCCACATGTTTGGGAAGCTGAGTGTGGGAGCCGAGTGTGTCCTGGTTGATGATGAATGCGGAATATGTAGTTTAGCCCAAAGAGTGTTCAGATGGAGGTTTGGAGTTTTGGACCATGCAGTTGTAGAATGATGGGCTTGGTAGTAGAAGGGTAGCGTGTGAAGAGTGCTTAGAAATGACTAAGGGTGGAAATTGGCCTTGAGCAAGCTAAGCATTTGTGATAGAGGAATGTCTGGTTATCTGAATGTGTAGGAGTTCAGGGTAGCGTGTGGAGAGAAGCTTTGTCCCAGTGTGTGTTCAACTGAAGTAAGGCTGAGGTGGGCTCACTTCGCCTTATGAATTATAGATCTGGTTGTGACTTTGGTGGGTGCTGGGTTAGGATTTAGATGATAGAATAAGATAGCGTTTTGAGTCCTCTTTTCCCACAGGGGGGAGGGGGAGGAGTATTCTGTCAGGATCATGAAATCTGAGCTGGTGTTGCTCTGATTTCCTGACCTGCCTGCATTTGTTCTGGTCTCTTGACTCTGCTCACGAGATAAGATATCTCCAGGTGTTGGCCTTGGGAGGCTTGGGCCACACCACACCAACATGAGAAGCACCGACATGAACATTGCTGACTCAGGAAGGATATGATGAAATATCCACTGAACATTGGGACTTCTGGGTCAGAGGGGATATGATGCAACCTCTGCTGGGCATTGCATGTCAGGGGGGTTGGGCCTTTGGGATGATGGACAGGTGATGGGGGTGTGTTTGGTATATAAGCTGTGTTTGTTCCTGTGATGCCAGTTCTGTCATCAAAGGTGTTATACCTTCAATAAACTTCGTGAGATCGAGTTGCTGTCCATGCATGGTCTTTACAAGGGTTGGAGCATTTCCATTACATCATGATCTGATCACCATGCTCAATATATCCCATATGCATGGGGGTATTGGGATAACGATACAAAAGGTTCGCTAGGGTAGACCCTCTCTCACTCAGACTCAGCCCCTCCCCCCTTCCCAAATCAAAATCTTGGCTATGGGCCTGCCTGGGCAGAATCTCTTTTAAAGATAAAGCATTATTAGGAGATAAAGGGTTCTGCATTTGCAGATCAGCTGTTAGCACCTGGATGGTTGACTGAGCAGTTGTGTTGGCCGTCTGGCCACGTTATTTCCCATTATAATGAAATATTTTATAACCATTTGTGAATTGCAATCTTTCAAAAATTGCATTTAAGTCAGGAGTATGGATAATTTCTGATCTGAGAAATTATCTCTCCTCCATATTGACCCAAGATTTGGCAGGCTACTCTTGACAACAGGAAACATTAACCTATTCACCCCTCCTTTTAAAATAAATAAATAAGAGGAATGAATTTAAGATTAAGATATATATGTTTGTGCATGCCTTCTTTCCCAAGCTAATAAACCCCCCTGGAAACATTTTAGGAACAATCTTAACCTTTGTTGTAAAACATGTCTATCACAAGGGCCTTGCTACTGATGGTAATAATGTTCCCATAAGTGCAGTTTTTCATCAGAAAATAGATGCATGGATGAACTTTGTTTACAAAGCCAAGAACAGTACTAGGGGACGTCTGGGAATGCTTTTAGTTGGAGAGACAAGGTGCATCTGCACATGTACCATACTTCGAAAAAGAAATCCAGGAAGAAAAGACTGTTTCTATCAATATCTCATTAAATTCCACAGCAAGGGCAAAGGGATCTGGAGGGCACCTCTGGGGGTTGCAAAATGGAGAGTGCAGCCTATGGGGTCAACATATACATATAATTTTAGCATGCACATTTAATGCAAATGTGTCCTCCTTTTCTTCATTCTTTTCTTATGCATTTCTTCATCTTGTTAAAGTGTAAGCAACCACCTTCTTTCTGCTATTTTTATAACAACATGTAGGGAGTGATTTTGATTTCATTTAATTTCCTCCATCCTAGTATGAAACCCAAGAGTTATATGAATCTCTGGGCCCTTCCACACAGCCCAGAATATCAGGGCAGAAAATCCCACATTATCTAACCCAGTTCAAAGCTGATATTCTTGGATATATGCTGTGTGAAAGGGCACTCAGAATAGATTAAATTAAAAAAAGAAAAAGGGGATAGTCAGGCATGGGATCCATCACATCAGGATGCAAGTACTTGAGGAGAAGGTTGTATTTTTGAATGCCCATGCATAAATCCTGACATATAGCAATCTAGCATGAGAAAGAGAGCGAGAGGGATCTAAGCACCTAACACATGACATCCGGCATGCAGGAAGCTTGGCACATGAGAGTGTTTTCAGATTGAATAACCTTCTGTTTCTAGACCAAAGGGGTTGGGATCCAGAATGTTACCACCTCATTATACATAATGTGCCGAATAGCTCCAACCAGCTGTAGATTCAGGACAAACACAAGGAAATACTTCACACTGTGCTTCATTTAATTACAATTCAGCCACAAGATGTGCTGATGACCGCAAGCTTTGCAGGCTTTTAAGGCATAGACAAATTCCAAGACACAGACAGAGGCTATTAACCATGACAACTCAATGGGACCTGTGTGTGCACTGGCAGGATACCAGATGGTGAGAACAGACAATAGGCGAGAGCTCTTTCCAGCACACACTGCTTTTTGAATGCTGTAAAAGTATTAGACTTTATGGGCCTTGGCTTGTCCCACCATAGCAAGGTCCTCTTGTTAGCAAGATGAAAGTTTTCATCTGGTCAAGCTCTGTAACGAAACCCAATAAAACAGATGCAAGTCAACCCTTTATGTTTATAGTGAATAGAGTCTCTTTTACTGTTGGTTGCACATTTCTATTTCTGAATTGGTTGCAGAACAGATATCTCTCTCTAACAATTTAGGTCCCTTCTATCTCCAGATAAAATCCAGATTATCTGGCAGTGTAAATTTAGATAACCCAGTTCAAAGCAGATAATGTGGATTATTTGCTTTGATAATCTAAATTATATGGCAGTACAGAAGGGGCTTTGGATGCTTTCACAGATAATCCTGGGACATCTATGTCAGAGACTAACTTACCTGAGAAGGCTGGTGTGAAGATAGAATGGAAAGAGCTTCTTGAATGAAAAAAATGGGACATACTGTACATGTGGGGGGAAAACCCCTCAGCAGAATCTTCATTTATTTTATTTTTGACCACTGGGACAAAAAAAGTTAAATATTACCCCCAGGTGTGATTGCAAGTGTTCTTGTTTCCATTTTTTAAAGTAATTTTTCACACATCGAGACATTTTGCCAAAAAGTCTGGAATTTTCCCCTCCCAAACATGTTCTTTGCAAATTATAGCAACAGTGTTTCTTGTGTGAAAAAAAGTTATCTGAACATAATATGATATCCCCCGCTCCAAAAATACTGGCTGGGGTCTTGCATTGGAAAACACATGGATGGCACATAGCTATGTCTTCCAATGCCATTTCCAAACCCATCTTGCATGCTGTATGGACTATGGTGGTCTGCACAACCTGCGGCCCTCCGGGTGTTTTGACCTCCAACTCCCAGAATTTCTGGCCATTGGACAAGCTGGCTAGGGCTTCTGGGAGTTGGCCAAAACAGCTGGAGGGCCGCAAGTGGACAGGCCTGACCTATGGTCTGCCAACTGACCGTCATATGACAATAATGGATCTTGAATGAATTTTAGATCAGCACAGCTCACTCAAGTAGCATATACATCACTGCTTCTTAAACTGTGGGCCCTGACCCTTCGCTGAAGTCACAAAAACATTGCAACAGTGAAGGATTCTGAATGTTAACTTGACATTTACATGAATCTGTTAGCAACAAATTGCAGTATTTACAGTGGACACTGCAGAAAATACTTCATAAATCAGACTGTTCAAACCTTGCAAGTGCTGGTTTATTATCAGTAAATAGTATACCTATTTTATATACCTATAACCTAGAGTCACAAAAAAAAATCTCAGTCAGAAAGGGATCATGTGTGGAAAAGGTTTAAGAAGCCCTAATCTAGGGCCCTTCCATGCAGCCATATAACCCAGAATATCAAGGCAGAAAATCCCACAATATCTGCTTTGAACTGGGTTATCTGAGTCCACACTACCATATATTCCAGTTCAAAGCATATTATGTGAGATTTTCTGCCTTGATGTTCTGGTTATATGGCTGTGTGAAAGGACCCTTAGAATAGATAACCAAGGTGAAGGCTAGATGGCAAATATACAGAAAGTCTGTTTACCAGAATAAAAGACACTTTTATCCCTCCTTTTATGACACCTGCAAGATACTATGGATTACAGTGCCTGTTATTTTTGACCACTTGCCACATTGGTAGTGCTGATGAAAGTAATAATTCAAGATATCAATAGTGCAGATGAATGAAACTGATTTAGTCAGGTCAAATCAAATGTGTGTGTGTGTGTGTGTGTTCAGCTGTCATTTCTGCAAATATTTCATTCCCAGTGCAAACTCTTAATGCTTCAAAATGTGCCCTACGATGAAATCCTTACTGGATTACAAAATCATGCTAAATTCAAAACACATGCAGGGCACTGTGGTTCCAATATCTCAAGCAAGCTAGACAAGCTTTGCACAGAATTAAGTTGTCACTGCTGCAAACATTAATCTACAATTGCCTGCCACCAAATCTCAAAGGCAGAAAAGGTTTTGTTAAATTTCCTGGCACCTTTAGACCTTGCCTGGGGCTCTGTGCACACTGGACTTGTGAATGCATTTGGGGTGCTTGGCTAAATATTACTATTTTAAAGTCAGAAAGACATTTTAAAAAAATAACAATCTGTAACTTAAATTGTGCTTGCCCTTCCTTGAGGAATGATATATGAGTGACTTCCCAGAATAGGGATATTTAACAGCTATATTTTTACACATTGATTGAATATATGGTGTGGATAGCTTTGAAAAAGGATTTGACAAATTCATGGAGGATATGGCTGTCAATGGTTCTGATTACTAAGTGGAACGCAGCATAACTTTGAAGGTCATGGGGTAGGGACCAGCAAGGGGAATGCTTAATTTAGTGTCATCTTTGAGACATCTGACAATCTCTTGCTCGAAAGAGAAGCATGGATGTAGTTGGGGGTTGTCAAGACATTTTTGCTGCCTGAAACAATAGAGCAAACTGTACTCCTTCCATCCACCTTAACCAATCAAGATAAATAGTAAGCAATGCAAACCAAGTTGTTTTCACATCTTCTAAAATGGAAAAACCCACAAATGGCTTCTGCTTCTGGCCATGAAAATGTAACTACCAGTAATACTCTTACATGGCTCTTTCATGGTGTCTCAGCTCACCCGAGGCAGTAAATGATATGGCCAGCCTTGGATCAAAATTGATCTGATTGTTAATTCAGAACGTTATTTCCCTCTTTTCATACGCAAGGCATTTTATTTTGTCTGTTTATATTATATATAATATTATTTAGCATAGAATAGTGTAAATAATATTTTCTATAATATAAATAGACAAAATAAAATAGCTTGCATATGAAAGGAGGGAAATAACCTTCCGAATTAACAATCAGATCAATTTTGATCCAAGACTGGCCATATCATTTGCTGCCTCGGGTGAGCTGAGATGCCATGAAAGAGTCCTATAAGAGTGTTTTAATATTAGTATAGTATTATAGCGTGAGCCCCCTGGTGGCACAGTGGGTTAAACTGCTAAGCTGCTGCACTTGCTGACTGAAAGGTTGGCTGTTCAAATCCAGGGAGTGGGGTAAGCTCCCAGTTAGCTCCAGCTTCTGCCAACCTAGCAGTTTGAAAACATGCAAATGTGAGTAGATAAATAGGTACCGCTCTGGCAGGAAGGTAGCAGCACCCCATGCAGTCATGCTGGCCACATGAACTTAGGGATGTTTACGGACAATGCCAGCTATTTGGCTTAGAAATGGAGATAAGCACCAACCCCCAGAGTCAGATATGATTAGACTTATGTCAAGGGAGAAACCTTTACTTATAGTATAGTGTATTGCATTCAACCTTACATATATACAGGTTCTGCATCTGTGATTCAACCATCCATGACTTGAAAATATTTTTTTAATCCAAAACATAAACATAAACCTTGTTTTTTTGCCATCTATTTTATAAAACAGCCCCCAAAACCACCCATTGACTCCGTTCTGCGCTGCCCAGGCGCTACAGAGAGCACACAACCGCATGCGCACAGTGACCCCACCCCCAAAACCCCCAACCCATCCCGTCACCCTCTCCCCACTCACCGGGACCTTTGCAGCCACACCGGCGACGCAATAACCATCTCCTCGCCATCCTCGCTCTTCACCACACGTCCCCGGTCCCAAAACAGCTCTAGGCCGCCGCACTACACTTCCCAGAAACCTCCGCATAAACCGGAAGTGGCTATGCCGAGGTTTCTGGGAAGTGTAGTCCAAAAAGCACCCAGCACACAAAAAGGGGCGGGCCGCGTACGACGCTGCCCATGCGCGCCAGGACGGAAGCCAGAGCCGGAGATCGGCGCTCCGCCCTCCGCCGTTTCCCCCGCGTTTGCGGCGGCCGCGCCAGAAAGAAGGTAAGCTCCCTATGTGTGTATGCTTGCCTATACAAGTGTGTGTACATGTATCACTTAAAAGATAACACTACCCCACAGAAATAAGACTTTGGATTGAACAATTTACAGAATACCTATAAAATATAGAATGTATGTGTGGAAGATTAAAATGGTGGCATGGGATAAAGGATTAGAATACCTTGTTTGGATGGAATGGCTGGATTTTTGAGCAGGAGTCCTGTTTGGAGGGGTAGTAAATATTAGTAAGAATAGTAAGAGTAGTAATAATATTTTACTTTATTTTATCACATAGGGACTCAAGGTGTCTAAGAATGACACAACAGAAGAGAAATTTTAAAAAACAATTAAGTATTTGTATCATGAATGTAAAAGTTAAAATACATTTAAAATTACATTTAAAATCTCAAAATCCAACTCACAGCACCGCCAACAGCCTGCCCCTCGTCATTCACTGAATGCCTGTTAGGAGAGCTGTGTTTTTATCTACCTGCCTCTCGGGAGGGATTCCAGAGTTTTTTGGAACAACCATGAAAAAAGCCCCTTCCCTTGTTTAGACCAAACATGCTTGAGAGGGTGGTGGGAGAGGCAGAAGGCCCTCTGCAGATGACATTAGTGTTCTCATAAAGAGAGAAACAGCCTTTCAGATAACCTGGACCAAAGCTGCATAGGGCTTTTATAGGTCAATTGGATACTGCTATTACCACAGAACAGAATCAAAAAGGAACCTAACAAGGAACACAAGTCCTATATTTCAAATTGTATATTTAACATCGATGGTCAGAACAAGGTAATAATCATATATATACACAATCAAGTGTTTGTTGTTCAATAAATCACAATCGTTGCATAACTCAAAAGTCCATAATATCATAAAAGTATAATCACACGACTGAAGAATCATCAAAGGTGGAGCCAAATCATATGCGGTAGAAGCCGGGTTGACGGAAGTCGCCGGGTTCCAGCTCCGTTTCGCTAATAAGCGCTTTTTCAAACCCAAAGATCAAGGTAGGCGTTTTAAGGCATCCGCATGTCTAAAGTAAATGTACGAAAAGGTTCAGGTAATAACAGGTGGTCAAATCCAACATGAGCATTTCATATAATGCAAAGATATAATAATAAGCAATGATACATACCATCCATAATACATGCATACAGGCACGGGCCACACTCGTCTAGTGAGGCACCATGCTTACATTACTCACAGTATTTAACAGTAATACATAATTGAATACACCAGTAGAGGGGAGTGATCCTATAGTATTAAGGAGCAATTCATTTAGTTAATTAACGAGGAGATTGACAGCCCTTCGTTTAATCCGCGGGGGTGCTCTGTGGAGAGGAAAGAAATCCAGCGGGTTTCAGCCCGAATTAAAGCGGTATGTAGATCAGAATGTGCACCAGTAGTAACTTTCTCAATACAGGAGAACTTTAAATCTTCTGGGCGATGCTTGTTTTCAAAACAATGGTTATACAGAACAGAATCCCGTTTTCCTTGTCTAACACAAGATTTATGTTCAGAAATTCTCAGACGGAAAATTCTCTTTGTCTGGCCCACATAAATAAAGGGGCGGGGACAACAACATTGGAGGACATAGATTAATTCAGAGGTATTGCAGGTTGCGAAACATCTTATGGTGGCCTGGGTATTGGCGTGTACGTTCCTGATGATGCGATCCCGATTGATATTATTACATGAACTACAGTGGCCACAACTCTGTGAGCCTGGAGTCAAGGAGCTAATTAAAGGAGGAGGGCCAAATGTTGAATGAATAAGCAAATCCTTGATGTTGCGAGTACGTTTATGAGCAATCAAGGGAGTTCTATCAAGACCTGGGATATCTGATATTAAATCCCAATGTTGAAAGACAATCTTGCGTAATTTGTTACAGTGGGGGGTTAATGTCAGGGGCCAAACAACTCTATCCAATGCGGGTTTGGGACGAGGGTGAGTAAAGACGTCCTCAAAATATTCTCAGCTTTCCCTTGGGCCTTAATTAAGGTGTGTTGGGGGGTAACCTCGCTGTGATAAGTCAGTCATTAAGGAGGCTGCAGCTCTATTGTAGTCAATTGAAAGGAGCAATTCCTTTTCAAACGTAATAGTTGAGAAAAAGGGAGGTTGTCCTTTAACGCAAAGGTGTGGAAACTAGAGTAGTGGAGAAACGAATTTCTGGCCGAGGGTTTCTTATATGTCTTGACCTTCAATGTGTGATCCTTCCTGAATACTGATACATCTAAAAAATCAACCGAAGTAAAATCGGCACAAACAGTGAAATGTATGTTCTCGTGCCAGGAATTGATCCACATGGTAAATTCAGTTATGTCAGTGTCCTTGCTCACGACGGCAAAGACGTCATCAATGAAACGATGATACATTTTAATGCGCATTGCCATGGGATTTGTAGTGCCTATATGTTGTGATTCCAAGTAATTCATGAAGATGTTGGCCACGCTGGGCCCTAGAGGTGACCCCATAGATACTCCGGATTTTTGGAGGTAGTAATTGCCATCAAAGGCAAAATAATTGAGATCAAATACACAATCAAGTAAATCAATAAGAAATTCTGTGGGAGGCATAGGATTAGATCGTGCATCCCAAAGGTCATTAATGATTGTTCTAACCTCATCCAAGGGGACAAAATTATACAAAGCAGTGACGTCTGCTGAAATTAACATATCCCCTCCTCTAAAGGAAAATTTTCAACTTTATTTATAAAATCTGTTGTGTCACGCAAAAAGCAGGCCCAGAAGAGGCATATTGCTTTAAATGTGAATCCAAATAACAAGCCATAGGAAAGATCATGGAGTCTGAGCCCGAAATTATGGGCCGCCCGGGAGGAGAAGTTAAACTTTTGTGAGTTTTGGGTAAGATGTAAAATTGTGCTGTGTTATGGCCTTAGCAGATTATGTGAGGAGTAATATTATCCCGAGGGGAATGAGATTGCAATTACCTCCGGGTGCATATGATCAAGATCCTACATTTGTTACCGCATGGGAGGATATTCTTAATGAGAGCTCCAATAAATTGATGTTATTATGTATCGAACGTTCTACTAAAGAGATTAATGAATTGAAATCGGAGATTGATACTATTAGATCCAATACTGATAATCCTATACCCCAAGGTGAATTAGACAAGATAAAATTGGAATGTTCTAAGTTCTTTGATGAGACCAAGAAGGACAAAATGAACAAATATAAAAGGGACAAAGGGGATTATGACTCCAAGAGAGTGTATAAATGGCAGTATATGTCCATGAATCAACCTCAGGGTAGACAGATTCGTTTTCAGTCTAATCGTAGAAACTATAATAGATCGTTTGAAGATCTTGGTAACATGTCTGATGGATCTATGGGCTCTGGATCCTCCGGCGGCTACAATCTTAGGAGTCGCAATGTCCAAAGTAACCGGGTAATGGAAATTTTCGGAGGGACGAGGACGAAGGGGAGCAACCTGATTAATTTGTCTGATTATCAGTTTTCACAATATGAAATGAACCTGTTGAATAAAGGAATTTCTTTTGTGTACACCCCGAAATGTTCCTCTTTAAATATTAGGAAGGATTTAGCGACTTTGTATAGGAACATCAGGTTGAAGGAGCACTTTGCTAATTCCCCCTCCCCATCTCCCTCCGCCCACAATACTTTTTACATCAGGAGTAAATTTGTTCCCTATAATATTTCCCACAAGGTCAAAACGTTTGAAGAGGTAGTTACAAGGGAAGCCTTAAAAATTGACCACAGCAATGATCTTAAACGGGCCAACTTCTCACCAAGGGACATTAATACTCTTAAGGCTCTGGGCAACCATCCTGACATTATTTTTAAACCTTCGGATAAAGGTGGAAGTTTGGTTTGTTTACGTAAGACTGACTATTTAAATGAAGTTCATAGACAACTGTCTGACTCCAGATTTTATCTCAAATTACCAGGGATCCTTACAGTAGATTCTTAAAGATTATTTCCACTACAATCTATAATGCGACTTCACTCAACTTTATCGATGACAAACTTACCAAATTTTTGATTCATAAAAATTGCCGCACAGCACAATTTTACATCTTACCCAAAACTCACAAAAGTTTAACTTCTCCTCCCGGGCGGCCCATAATTTCGGGCTCAGACTCCATGATCTTTCCTATGGCTTGTTATTTGGATTCACATTTAAAGCAATATGCCTCTTCTGGGCCTGCTTTTTTGCGTGACACAACAGATTTTATAAATAAAGTTGAAAATTTTCCTTTAGAGGAGGGGGATATGTTAATTTCAGCAGACGTCACTGCTTTGTATAATTTTGTCCCCTTGGATGAGGTTAGAACAATCATTAATGACCTTTGGGATGCACGATCTAATCCTATGCCTCCCACAGAATTTCTTATTGATTTACTTGATTGTGTATTTGATCTCAATTATTTTGCCTTTGATGGCAATTACTACCTCCAAAAATCCGGAGTATCTATGGGGTCACCTCTAGGGCCCAGCGTGGCCAACATCTTCATGAATTACTTGGAATCACAACATATAGGCACTACAAATCCCATGGCAATGCGCATTAAAATGTATCATCGCTTCATTGATGACGTCTTTGCCGTCGTGAGCAAGGACACTGACATAACTGAATTTACCACGTGGATCAATTCCTGGCACGAGAACATACATTTCACTGTTTGTGCCGATTTTACTTCGGTTGATTTTTTAGATGTATCAGTATTCAGGAAGGATCACACATTGAAGGTCAAGACATATAAGAAACCCTCGGCCAGAAATTCGTTTCTCCACTACTCTAGTTTCCACACCTTTGCGTTAAAGGACAACCTCCCTTTTTCTCAACTATTACGTTTGAAAAGGAATTGCTCCTTTCCAATTGACTACAATAGAGCTGCAGCCTCCTTAATGACTGACTTATCACAGCGAGGTTACCCCCAACGCACCTTAATTAAGGCCCAAGGGAAAGCTGAGAATATTTTGAGGACGTCTTTACTCCACCCTCGTCCCAAACCCGCATTGGATAGAGTTGTTTGGCCCCTGACATTAACCCCCCACTGTAACAAATTACGCAAGATTGTCTTTCAACATTGGGATTTAATATCAGATATCCCAGGTCTTGATAGAACTCCCTTGATTGCTCATAAACGTACTCGCAACATCAAGGATTTGCTTATTCATTCAACATTTGGCCCTCCTCCTTTAATTAGCTCCTTGACTCCAGGCTCACAGAGTTGTGGCCACTGTAGTTCATGTAATAATATCAATCGGGATCGCATCATCAGGAACGTACACGCCAATACCCAGGCCACCATAAGATGTTTCGCAACCTGCAATACCTCTGAATTAATCTATGTCCTCCAATGTTGTTGTCCCCGCCCCTTTATTTATGTGGGCCAGACAAAGAGAATTTTCCGTCTGAGAATTTCTGAACATAAATCTTGTGTTAGACAAGGAAAACGGGATTCTGTTCTGTATAACCATTGTTTTGAAAACAAGCATCGCCCAGAAGATTTAAAGTTCTCCTGTATTGAGAAAGTTACTACTGGTGCACATTCTGATCTACATACCGCTTTAATTCGGGCTGAAACCCGCTGGATTTCTTTCCTCTCCACAGAGCACCCCGCGGATTAAACGAAGGGCTGTCAATCTCCTCGTTAATTAACTAAATGAATTGCTCCTTAATACTATAGGATCACTCCCCTCTACTGGTGTATTCAATTATGTATTACTGTTAAATACTGTGAGTAATGTAAGCATGGTGCCTCACTAGACGAGTGTGGCCCGTGCCTGTATGCATGTATTATGGATGGTATGTATCATTGCTTATTATTATATCTTTGCATTATATGAAATGCTCATGTTGGATTTGACCACCTGTTATTACCTGAACCTTTTCGTACATTTACTTTAGACATGTGGATGCCTTAAAACGCCTACCTTGATCTTTGGGTTTTGAAAAAGCGCTTATAGCGCGAAACGGAGCTGGAAACCGGCGACTTCCGTCAACCCGGCTTCTACCGCATATGATTTGGCTCCACCTTTGATGATTCTTCAGTCGTGTGATTATACTTTTATGATATTATGGACTTTTGAGTTATGCAACGATTGTGATTTATTGAACAACAAACACTTGATTGTGTATATATATGATTATTACCTTGTTCTGACCATCGATGTTAAATATACAATTTGAAATATAGGACTTGTGTTCCTTGTTAGGTTCCTTTTCGATTCTTTTATAGGTCAAACCCAGAACTTCAATGTGTACCGGAAGTGGATTGGCAGCCAGTGGAGCTGTTGCAAGAGAAGAGTTGTATACTCCCTGTAGCCAGGCCCAGTTAACAATCTGGCTGCACTCTTTGGATCCTCTGAAGTTTTGATATTGGGTCCAGTTATATATAATTCAACACCAGCATCAACAGCTTGCCTTGCATTTATTACAACAGTTACAGACACCTGATATATTCAGTACCTGCAAAAGGAGAAAATAAATATTGTGGGCGTTATATGTGGAGGTACACTGCTGGGAACCCTTCTGCTTTATGCTCCATGCATTAACTGATTCTTCCTTGTGTTCTAAAAGTCTTTCATGGCTGGAATCACTGAGTTGCTGTGAGTTTTTTAGGCCATATGGCTATGTTCCAGTAACATTCTCTCCTGATGTTTCACCTTGATCTTTAGCTGGCATCTTCAGAGGTGTGAAGATGCTGGCCAGAGATGCAGGCAAAACGTCAGAAGATAATGCTACTGGAACATGGTCATACAGCCTAAAAACTCACAGCAACCCTTCATTCCTGCCTGCCTGCTTCCCTGGTCATCTCTAGCTTCTGGGGGCAGTGCACAATTCTGGTCACGGGGAGCTGCTCATTTTCCATTTTCAAGCCAATGAGCCTGTTATCTGTAGACACCCCCTGGTCATGTTGCCGACATGGCTTCATGGGAGCCTTTACTATCTTCCCACCAAAGCGGTGCCTACTGATCTCACATTTGCATGTTTTCGAACTGCTAGTTTGGCAGGAGCTAGGGCTAACAATGGAAGTTCACCCCAACCTACAGCTTCGAACTGCTGACCTTTAGACAGTTCAACATTTCGACAGTTTAACCCCTTGTGCCACCACAACAAGGTAGCAAGTGAGGGATGGAGAATCTAAAGCTCAGTCTTCTGGCCTGGCATTATCCAGAGTTTGGATAATGCATTATGCTGAATCCTTCCTTCCTTCCTTCCTTCCTTCCTTCCTTCCTTCCTTCCTTCCTTCCTTCCTTCCTTGTGTATTTGAGATTGTAGCTCTGCAGCACTACTATTATTTACCTTCAAAAATGTGGTTGCAGGTAGTGATTGACACATGGAAAAGATCCCAATATTCATTCTTCTGGCCTGGCATTATCCAGAGTTTGGATAATGCATTATGCTGAATGCATCAGCCTTTCCTTGCTTGCTTGCTTGCTTGCTTCCTAGTGTGTTTGAGATTTTAGCTCTTCAGTGCACTACTATTATTTACCTGCAAAAATGAGGTAACTAAACAGTGATGGAGTCATGGAAAAGAGCCTAAAACTCAGTCCTCTGGCCTGGCATTGTCCAGAGTTTGGATAATGAATTATGCTGAATGCATCAGTTTGTCTTCCTTCCTTCCTTTCTGTAGCTCTTTGGTGCCCTACTATTATTTACCTGCAAAATTGAGGCAGATAGACAGTGATGGAGACACAGAAAAGAGCCTAATACTCATTCTTCTTCTAGTCTGGTATTATACAAAGTTTGGATAATGCATTACGCTGAATGCATCAGCTCGTCCTTCCGTCCTTCCGTCCTTCCTTCCTTCATTCCTTCCTTCCTTCTTATCTTGTATGCATTTGAGATTGTAGCTACTATTGTTTACCTGCAAAAATGAGACTGGAGACATGGAAAAGAGTGTAATATGCATTCTTTTGGCATTATCCAAACTCTGGATAATGTATGATGTTTAATGCATCAGTCCTTCCTTCCTTGGGTTGTTGTATGTTTTCTGAGCTGTATGGCCATGTTCTGGAAGCATTCTCTCCTGATGTTTTGCCTGCATCTATGGCAGGCAGTGGTTGTGAAGTTCTTCCTTCCATCCTGGTGTGTTTGAGATTCTATCTCTTCCATGTACTACTATTATTTACCTGTAAAAATGAGGCTGCAGACAGTGACGCAGACACAGAAAAGATCCCAATATTCATTGTTCTGGCCTGACATTATTCAGAGTTTGTATAATGCATGATGCTGAATGCATCCACCCTTCCTTCCCTTCCTTCCCCCCCTTCCCCTTCCCCTTCCCCTTCCCCTTCCCCTTCCCCGTCCCCTTCCCCTTCCCCTTCCCCTTCCCCTTCCTTCCTTCCTTCCTGGTGTGTTTGAGATTGTGGCTCTTTGGTGCCATACTATTTTTTACCTGCAAACATGAGGTAGATAGTGATGGAGACACAGAAACGATCCCAATATTCATTCTTCTGGTCTGGCATTATTCAGAGTTCGGATAATGCATGATGCTGAATGCATCCGCCCTTCCTTCCTTCCTTCCTTCCTTCCTTCCTTCCTTCCTTCCTGGTGTGTTTGAGATTGTAGCTCTTTGGTGCCCTACTATTATTTCCTTGCAAAGGTGAGGTAGATAGTGATGGAGACACAGAAAAGATCCCAATATTCATTCTTCTGGCTTGGCATTATCCAGAGTTTGGATAATGCATGATGCTGAATGCATCCACTCTTCCTTCCTTCCTGGTGTGTTTGAGACTGTAGCTCTTTGGTGCCCTACTATTATTTACCTGCAAACATGAGGTAGATAGTGATGGAGACACAGAAAAGAGTCTGATAATCAGCCTTCTGGCCTGGCATTATCCAGAGTTTGGATAATGTGTGATGCTGAAAGCATCAGCTTTCCTTTCTTCTGACGGAGACATCGAGAAAAGAGCCTAATGCCCATTTTTCTGGCCCGGCATGATCCAGAGAGGTGGCTACTAAAGAGGGCTGGATGAGAGCCACCTTCTGAGGGCTCCCCCATCCAGGCAGGCCTCCGTCTTGCCAAAGGAAGAGCAAGAGCAGGAGAAGAGAGGTGGGGGCGAGGCAAGGAGCGGGAAAGGGATGCCTTGCCGTTCTCTTCTGGGCCACTAGGGGTACCTTTGTACCATTTTTCATCTCGGCAGCAATTTGGAGTTGAAACCTCGAAGAGGGGGAAATCAAGGTTCTCGGCATTTCCCCCCCTTTCCCCCTTGTAGCGAGCAGCGCACCGGGGACCCGAGAAAAAGGAGATTATTTCCTTTGGAAAGCGAGCCTCCTCTCTTCCTCCCTCCCTCCCTCTGCCTCTCCAGAAGCCCCGTCCAGAGGCTCCCTCTTCTTCCTTGGCCCCCTCCGCCGAGGGCTGCGAAATCGCACACAACTGGACAACATCAAGCAAAGGGGATTCATCTGGAGGGCAATTTCAAATCGAGATAAATCTATTGGATTAGTCGGATTATCTGATTGCAGCCGAAAAAAGAAGTAACGTTTGATCATTTCTAGTTCTTTGCCTGATGGTCGGATTTAAATGGAGGTGGCGGCGGCTCGGTACAGATGCTCGAGGCTGATGAATTCCGGATGGGATTTCATTCCCCCTTCTTCTTCTCCCTCTTCTCCCTCTTCTTCTTCCTCTCCTTTTTTTCGCAGTCTTGGGAAGAGGGCAGGAGGGAAAGAGAGAGCGAGAGAGGAGGAGGAGGAGGAGGAGGGGAAGGGGAGGAAGGAAGGAGAAGAGGCGAAGAGGGGGGAAATCATCTAAATCGATACAATTTGGAAGTGTCCGGGGGATGATTTAAGAACCTCGGGGTTGCACCTGCTTCGCGGAAGAGGACGCCTGGAAGGAAGGAAAGAAGGAAGGAAACCCCAGTGAAAGAATTACGGCTTTAGCGCTGGACTTGGCTTTTTTTTAAGAGAGAGAAAAAAGAAGGGAGAGGAGGAAAAAAAGCGACCTTTGGGGAATGGGTAAATACTTCTTTCTCCCTTTTGGGGGTACAGTGTGTGTATATATGTGTGTGTATATAGAGAGAGATGTATGTTAAGTCCGAAATCTCCCTATTTTGCGTGTATTATTATGACTAAGGCACCGGGCAAGGAGGCATCTTGGGTGTTGTGAGTGCGTCTCTCTCTCTCTCTCTCTCTCTCTCTCTCTCTCTCTCTCTCTCTCTCTCTCTCTCTCTCTCTCTCTCTCTCTCTCTCTCTCTCTCTCTGTGTGTGTGTGTTGTTTCCTTTGTGTTTTAAATCCCCCTCTTCAGTGATGGTCTATAGGGTTTGGGTGTCTCAAACTGTGTCCGGGTTGTGTGTGTGCGTCTTACGATGTGTGTATGTGTGTCCCAACTCACTCCCTGCTGCTTGTGACTTGCAAAAGCGCTTTCCCTCGAGGGTGCCGACCGAGCAAGAGGGCGAAACCTGGCTCAACTTTGCGGGCTGCCCTCCTCCTCGCCCCGCTTTCTCTTCTGGCTCCAAAAACCCAAAAATCCTCCCCCTCCCAACCCGAAATGCGAGGCGGATTTGCTAAGGCGTGGGAAGGACGTGCGTGGGGAGGTGGCGTGAGGCAAGGAAGACACGCAGCCCCACTCGGGGCCTTTCTCCTCCTCCTCCTCTCTCTCCTCTCTCTCTCTCTCTCTCTCTCTCTCTCTCTCCCCTTTTCTCCACTTCCTCTCCTGGCTATGCCTCCCCTGCGGGGATGCGGATTTAACTTCTCGTGCTGTGGGCCCTTCCACACAGCCATATAACCCAGAATATCAAGGCTGAAAATCCCACAATTACCGGAGTCTTCAATGCCATATATCCCAGTTCTAAGCAGACATTGTGAGACCATCTACCTTGATATTCCGGATTATCTGGCTGTGTGGAAGGGCCCAAAGTGTGTGTTTGTGGGGAGTGGGGTGGGGAGAGGAAGAAGCCTCCCTCTGGAGACCCCCAAGGAGGGGCTGCTTCCCAGCATGATCAGGGACGGGATCCCCCACCCATAGCCCGCCCTCCATCCATCCATCCACGCAGCTGGACCAGGGATACATATATAGGGTCCTTCCACACAGCCCTATATCCCAGAATAGTACCAAAGCAGAGAATCCCACATTATCTCAGTGTGGACTCTGATAACTCAGTTCAAAGCAGATATTATGGGATTTTCTGCCTCGATATTCTGGGATATAGGGCTGCAAGGAAGGGCCCCTCGACAGCAATGGGTTGCTGTGAGGTTGTTGTTGGTTTTCGGGCTGTATGGCTATGTTCTAGAAGCATTCTCTCCTGACGTTTAGCCTGCATCTTTAGCAGGCATCATCAGGGGTTGTGGGGTCTGTTGGAAACTAGGAAAATTGGGTTTAGATAAATATGTCTCTGGAAAGTCTAGGGTGGGTTGCTGTGAGTTTTCCGGGCTGTCTGGCCATGTTCCGGAAGCATTCTCTCCTGACCTTTCGCCCACATCTATGGCAGGAGGTCTGAAGACCGACAGAGGTTCGAATCCGGGAGAAATTGGATGAGCTCCCTCTGCCAGCTCCGGCTCCCCATGCGGGGACATGAGAGAAGCCTCCCACAAGGATGGTTTGTGTGTGTGTGTGTGTGTGTGAGACTTGAGGAACTGCTTGGAGATAATTGGCTGTCTGCAAGGACGTTGCCCAGGGGACGCCGGGATGTTTTGTCATCCTTGTGGGATGGTAGACCATCAAAACATCCGGACGTCTTCTGAGCAACGTCCTTGCAGACAGCCAATTCTCTCCAAACAGAAGCGACTTGCAGTTTCTCAAGTCGCTCCTGGCACACACACACACACGCACACACACACACACACACATCCTCAGAGGTGGGGGGGGGGGGCTGATGGAAATAGCAATGCCTTGCTCAGGCTTGGGTTGCAGCTCCAAGATCTCTCCTGGTCCCAAGTCTTTCAGAGAAAGGACCCTCACCTGGGCCTCATCACCCACCCCAAGTGGCCTTTTCCCTTTGAGCTCTCCGGCTCTTCCCTTTTAAGGACACCCTCCCTCTGTGTTATTTCCCCCTCCTCCACTCTTTCCAGGCTTCCCGGCGTTGGCACCCCTCGTCTCCCTCCCTGAGCATTTCAGCTCCCTCCTCTGCTTCCTACGTTTCCTGAGATTTCAGGACCATAACCTTCCGTTCTTTGAGCCGTAAGGAGAGAAATAAATAAATACATCATCATAATTTATTTGTTGTTGTTGTTAGTATTCTGTTTTTCTTTCTTGTCCGGACCGACTTAAGAAACTGCAAGTCGCTTCTGGTGTGAGAGAATTGGCCATCTGCAAGGATGTTGCCCAGGGGACGCCCGGATGTTGGTTTTTTTGATGTTTTCCCATCCTTGTGGGAGGTTTTTCTGTGTCAGCTGGAGCTGACAGAGGGAGCTCAACCCACTCTCCCCAGATTCGAACTGCTGACCTATCATCAGTCTGCAGTCCGGCCAGCACAAGGGTTTAACCCATTGCTTTACTAGGGTGCTTGTGCTGTCAAACTATGAGGCCTCGTCCTTCCTTGGCGGGAGGGAGGCAGCCCCTGGGACAGGACATGGCGAGGAAGAACCTGCTCCTTCCCTTCGCCCCGTCACATAAAGCCTAACTCCGCCCACCTCTGTAGCCCCCGCCCACCTCATTTGCATATGCCAGTGCTTGGTCCTCCTTTAACGTCTTATCTGGCTGGAAGGAAATAAGACTAAAACCAAGACATTCGCCACAGAAAGGAGAAAACCATGAAAATCTGACTAACAGTATTTTTAAAAACCCTCTAAATCAAAACAGTAAATAAAGAACAACGTTCAAAACCGGTGGAATTCCAGACAAGAAACAATCAGGACCAGCTTATCACCTCCCAACAAAAGGATTCCCCCAGGCAGTAAGCAGCCCTTGAAGCTGCAAGGCCATTAAAACGCTAATCAATGCTGTCAATTGCAACATTCACGCTTGCCTTAAACAGACAAGAGTTCCTTCTCCCACTCTGGACATTTCCACAGATAAACCCCACTTGTCCTAGTTTCCAACAGACCTCACAATCTCTGAGGATGCCTGGCATAGATGTGGGCAAAACGCCAGGAGAGAATGCTTCTGGATCATGGCCAGACAGCCCAGAAAACTCACAGTAACCCAGATTTCCCACAGTCACAGCTGGTCACTGGTGCTGCTTCCCCTCCACCACCAGAAACATTGAAGCAGTGGGTTGCTATGAGTTTTCCAGACTGTTAGGCCATATTCCAGAAGCATTCTCTCCTGGCATTTTGCCCACATCTATGGCAGGAATCCCCAGAAGTTGTGAGGTCTGTTGGAAACTAGCTAAGGGAGGTTTATATATCTGTTGAAGGTCCAGGGTGAGAGAAAGAGCTCTTGTCTGTTGGAGTCAAGTGTGAATTGCAAAGCCTTGCAGTTTCAAGGCCTGGCTGATTCCTGGGAATCAGTTTTTGGGAAGTGTTTGCTGGAATTCTCCTGTTTTCAGATGCCTGCCATAGATGTCAGCGGAAAGTCAGGAGAGAATGCTTCTGGAACATGGCCATACAGCCTGGAAAAGTAAAAGCAACCCAGTGATTCCGGCCATGTCAACAAATTGAAGGAGTCTTCTTGAAAGCTCCTGCTCCAGAGGAGGGAGAGGGTGTCAAGTGGGACAGGCAGAAATGGCAAAGGAGTCAGTGCCAACCTGCGAAAGTGCAGAAGGGATGGAGTAGAAGAGAATCATAATAAAAGGAATGGCGTTCTTCTCCTTCTTAAGAGAGAAGGGCAGAAATGCAAGGGGGAAGTCAAGGAAAGAAAGGGAACAGACCAGTCCAGACACTTGATGGATAAGGCGGAACAGGGTGTACTGTATATCCCTCCTCATACTTGAATTGCTTGGGACCAGAAGTGATTTAGTATATAATATATATTGGGGTTGGGAATACATCTTGGAGATGGCACCCAAGGCTGGATCTCCACTGCCATGCAATCCAGATTGTCAAAGCAGATTACCCACATTATCTGCTTCGAACTGGATTATATTAGTCTACACTGCCATAAAATCCAGTTCAAAGCAGATAGTCAGGATTTTTTATGGCAGTGTAGATGGGGCCCAAGTCTAAATAATAACTTCATTTATGTATTACTAGCAGTGCCCATGTTGCTGTGGCCACCCTTCCCTCCCTCTTTCTCTTCTTTCTTTCTCTACTTCATTCCCTCCCTTTTTCTTCCTTTTTTCTCTCCTTCCTTCCTTTCTCTCCTTCTTCCCTCTCTTCCCCTCCACCTTTTCTTTCCTTTCCTTTCCTCTTCCTCCACTTTCTTCCTTCTCTACCTATTCTTGGACTGCAACTCCCAGCAGTCCTCCTGATCTATCTATCTATCTCTATCTATCTATCTATCTATCTATCTCTAATCTATTTATCTGGAGGATTGCTGGGAGTTGCAGTCCAAGAATAGAAAATTTGAAATATGCAGGGATTGGGATGCTCTTAAAGAAATCCAAGGAAAAGAAAGCAGTTGGAAGCAGTGCATTTTGGATCATCCTCGTCTCCTATGGGATGCTGGGGGCTGTAGTCCAGAAGAGAGTGTGGATATGCCATTGTGTGTTTTGTTTGCCAGGGGAAAGTTATTTTTGCGCATGCACTGTAGTGTCTTTTTGGTTTTTTGTCTTTTTAAGTTCCTTCCACTGTGTTTTTCAGTGTTTTCATGAGTGACTGTCACCCGTTGGCCTGATAGGTGTCTTTTATCCAAATTCAGGGTCAATTCATCCAGTGGTTTTTGAGTTATGTTAATACAAACTAACATTACATTCTTATTTATATAGATGTATACACCTTATATCAGACATAGGCAAACTTTGGCACTCTGGGTGTTTTGGACTTCAACTCCTACAATTCCTAACAGCCTCATGCCCTTTCCTTGCCCCCCTCGGCTGCCACTGGGTTCTTGATTGGCTTTTTTGTTTGGTTGGTTGGTTTTTGCTGCAACAGACAACTGTGATTTTTGGAAATCTTTCCTCATACATCCGATCAAGAAAAATAAATGTATTTAAGGCTATGATGCTGACTGTACTTAGATGGAAATAAGCTCTTTTGGATTCAGTGGAGGTCACTGCTGAATAAATATGGATAAGGCTGGGTTGATGTGTGATTTCCCAACTGTATGGCCATGTTCCAGAAGCATTCTCTTCTGATGTTTCACCTGCATCGATGGCAGGCATCCTCAGAGGTTGTGAGGTTTGTTGGAAACTATGAAAAGTGGGGATTATATATCTGGAATGTCCAGGGTGGGGAAAATAACTCTTGTCTGTTTGAAGTAGGTGTGAATGTTTCAAGTGGCCACCTTGATTAGCATTTAATGGCCTAGCAGTTTCAAGATCTGGCTTCTTACTGCTCGGGGGAATCCTTTGTTGGGAGGTGATTAGCTGATCCTGATTGTTTCTTCTTTAGAATTCCCCTGTTTTTGAGTGTTGTTGTTTATTTACTGTCCTGATTTTAGAGTTCTTTTTAATACTGGTAGCCAGATTTTATTCATTTTCATTGTTTCTTCATTTCTGTTGAAATTGTCCACATGCTTGTGGATTTCAGTGGCTTCTCTGTGTAGTCTGACATGGTGATTGTTAGAGTGGTCCAGCATTTCTGCATTATCAAATAATATATTGTGTCCAGGTTGGTTCATCAGGTGCTCTGCTATGGCTGACTCCTCTAGTTGAAGTAGTCTGTAGTGCCTTTCATGTCCCTTGATTCATGTTTGGGCATAGGTGGTCCCTATGTAGACTTGTCCACAGCTGCATGGTGTACGGTAGACTCCTGCAAAAGTGAGAAGATCCCTCTTGTCCTTTGCATTTGTTGGATTATCTTAGTGGGTTTGTAGATAGGTTGTAGGTTGTGTTTCTTCATCAGCTTCCCTGTGTCATCATGGTTCCCTTGCCTCTGGGTGGATCTCTTCTGATGTCTGTGGTGGAGTCTCCATTGGCCTGTAGAACCCTGTTTAGGTGGTTCAGTTCACCTCAGAGCCGGGGCCCACAGATTCCTTTTGCACAGTCTGTGCTTCTTTTTTGACTTGGTGATGGTTAGAGTTTTTATGTAGGTATCAGGAGAGAATGCTTCTGGAACATGGCCATACAGCCCGGAAAACTCACAACAACCCAGTGATTCTGGCCATGAAAGCCTTTGACAATACATGGATAAGGTTGGATGAAAAAGCTGCAACCCTTTCAGATTTACTTGTGTGTAAGTCCTGCTATAGTCTATGACAGGGGTGCTCACACTTTTTCAGCATGCGAGCTATTCTTAAAGCAACCAAGTCCAAAAGATCTACCTGCCCCCGCCACCGTGCGCTCTTGCCACCACACATGCTCCTGCTGGTGTTTTCTACCCGCGCAGTGCTTCTTCCGCCTGTGGGGCATTGCAGGAAGGAGAAAGCACGAGGCGGGGCATCCAGAGGGAGCACTCCGCCCTGCCTGTCTCGCCAGCAACGGAGGCTGCACAGCTGCTTCTGGACGAGAGAGAGGCAGGGAACTCACTCCAGAGGCCCCGCCTCGTGCTTCCTTCTTCCTGCAATGCCCCACAGGCGAAAGAAGCACCGTGAGAGCGGAAGCCAGCAGCAGGAGCGTGCGTGCATTCAGGATGTGTGCGCGCATGGCAGGAGTGCCCCATCCGGCTGCTGAGGCCCAAAGATCACCTGGAAGAGGGCTGAAGATCTACTAGTAGCTCCCGAGCTACCTAATGAGCACCCCTGGTCTATGACATGTAACTTCTAAAAAAGACACCTGTCATATATTTTGCATGAATTTCCATGAGGAATAGATCCTGCCTCTTTGTAAACAGTATTGAATTCAGACTTTACAACCTTAACCTTTAAGTCATCCTGGGCGGTGGGGTGGGGAATAAACGGCTGTAAATATATTTCTCTTAAGACATTGTCACATGTGTTTGCCTTTACAATTACAAGTATTTTCATATTGGCTGTTGTAAGTAGGGCCGTCCAAATGCTCCTCAAAAGCAGCAGTAACCAGAACAGCAGCCCCCCTCTACCACACAACTAGATATTAGATTGGCTTGGAAATGTAAGCCTTTAATGGTGTGAGGTATTTTTTTCCCTACAGGAGATTGTATTAGGATTTCGCCTTTGCTTAGCTGAAGGAAAATCAATTTTCAACAGGTTTAATTAAAATTAGTCAGATTACTTAATATTAATTGACTTTTAATTAAAGCTAGAAGTTACCTTGGAATCTCGAGAAAGGGCATTATCTCAAATCATTTTAAGGCTGCATGACCAATTAAGTTAAAATAATTTATTTATTTAAGCAGGTCGATTTTAACTGTGGCAATCTTCTTGCTTCGTGGAACATCACTTTCATAAACCCCCTTTTCAGGCTCCCATCAGGCTTTTCAAGAATAATCCCACCTCAGATTTTTATGTTTCAAGAATCCCCTCTTTAAAATTGCAATTGCTGTCTTAATGTCATGTGTCCATATGACCACCTTCACTCTTAAATAAAGGTTCTTCATACCAGCCTTTCTATGCTAAGAGGAAATGCTTGGCTATTGCATTCAGCCAATGTTACACAGCAGTATTCTGTTCAAAATAGTTTGCCAAGTTTCACATATACATCTGTCTGTTCCTCATAAATAAACATGGGCATTTCATATGAGGAGATATTTATTCACAAACAGATTGCAAACTATATTTTGACCTTTTTGAACATCTGGTTTTTTCATTGTTGCAAAGACTTGGGTCAACAGGTTAGAAGTTGGACTTGGTTTCTGGTGATTTGGGAACCAGTTGTTACTAAGCTTAAAGCCAGCACTGAGTAGTACTTTGAGTGCTGAACTAGCTTTCCATTCAGACTGCAGAATGAGAACAGTTTGACACCACTGTGATTGCCATGGATCCATGCTAAGTAATCCTGGGATTTGTTGTTAGTTGTGTCACCAAAGCTTACAAAATATCTAAAACATTGGCTCCCAACCTGTGGTCCATGGACCACCAGTGGTCCACAAGAACGAAAATATGGTCCACAGCCTCACTATTATTACACCATTGCTTCGAATCCACACAGCAACTAGAGTGACTGGTCTTATGAAACTCTCTTATGGTGACAAGGCAACAAGAAAGTCAGGAAGGAAGAGGCTGACTACCCACAAAAGATTACTATTACCAGGGGGGCGGAGCCGGGCAAGATGGCGGCAGGACGGGTGGCTTGAGAGCTCCTCAGGCCACCAACCGAATCCATCGATCGGGGGGTGGATCGCGCCCCCCCCCTCGGACCGCGCGGAGCGGTCAAGAGGCGGCGAAGTCGGGGGACAGTGTCGCAGGCCCCAGAAGTCGCCCCCTCCTCAAGAGGGGGAGGCTGAGAGGGCCCGACAGAGATTCCCCCCGGCGAGCAGATCGAGGGTCGGGAAGCGGGCGACAGCCCGCAACAACTGCCAGCCCGACCCACTTCGCCGAGGGAAAGGGACAGAGCGTCCCGACAGTGAAAGGGAAAAAAAAGACAAGAATAGTAAGTAGAGAGAAGGGGGACCCCAGCGAGGGAAGAACAACCAAGGAGGCCCGAACACCAACGCCAGAGGGAAAAGCAGAGCCCCGGGAAGGACAGAGGGGGAAGAACAAGAACACCGAGGCAGGGAGGAAGAAGAGGGGAAAAAACCGAACCGAAAGGGGAGAAAAGGAGTGTAAGGAGGAAGGGGAGAGCATACCTGAGCGGCGAGGAGGAGGAGCGGGGACCCAAGATGGCGGCTCGACGAAGATAGGAGACAGACGACGACAGGCGGCCATCTTGGCCGTCTTCTTCTCGCCGCCAGCGCAAAAAGAGCGCGAAAGAGGTGCGGGCGGAAGTGCATCCGCCCGGACAGAAGAGGGAGCCGGACCCGGACCGGAAGTGCGTCGGAGCACAGGGAGGGCGGACAAGAGGACGAAAGGGAGGCCTTGGCAGCAGCCCAGCAAGGGGAAACGAAGAGCCCTGACCTACTGAGGGTGAATAAGGAGGAGGCGGAGGAAGTGGCCTGGGGGACTGGGGAGAGCTGAGGGAGAACAAGCGGCAAGAGGGCGATCACAAGCCCAGATTGGGGAGGAGAGCCAAGAGGGAAACAGGGGTAACAAGAGGGGAAAAAAAACCAGGCTCATCCAAGATCTCCACCCCCCCCCCCACCAGAAAACAACCCCAAAGCAGGAAAAGCAAAAAATAGAAAATAAAATAAATAAATTCAACCATCTCACACCACACCAGCAAGGACAGGAAAGATTCCCAGGGCTCCCCAAGTCTGCCCACAACACAAAGTAGAACCCCAATAGGGGACGCCCAAATAAAGCAACTAAAGCGGCTCTCTTATAACAACCAAAGCAAATCCTAATCAGAAAAGTCCAAGCATCTCCTTCTCCTCGCTCGCAAGCAACATCAAGCCAGAAAGCATATTCCGGCGGCAAGCTCAGGGTATTGAGCAGGCCACGCACACCCCCCCCTCAACGAAAGCAGCGGCAATAGAGAAACAGGAACCATGACCACCCCAAAGGCAGTCAGGGATCCAAAGGGGGCCCAGAAGAGGCAAGCCACTGGGGAGGATCCAACACTGAAGGAGATACTAAAAGAGCTGCAAAGAATATCGGAACAACAGGAGCAGACCCAGAAGAAGGTCGAGCAAGCGGCGGCGAGACAGGAGGTCCAGAACAGATCAGTCCAGGAACAGCTCCAGGACATAAAGAAAGACCTGAATAAAGAACTGGCGACAATGAGGGAGGAGATAAAAAACATCAGGCTGGACAAAGAGGAAACAGTGGCGGTGCAGAATAAACTGCAGAAACGCATGGACTACCTGGAGGGGAAGAATATGAAGCTGGAGCAGGTGCAAGAAAGGATGGAACAGGCTACCCTGGAAACCAGGCTTCGGCTTCGAAATTTGCAGGAAGACCCACAAGAAGACCTCATAAAAGTCGTGGGCGAGTTGACAGCCTCCATCCTAGACACAAATGAAGGGGAAGCACAACTGGAGATAGAAAGGGCGTACAGAGTCCCCTCAGCATATGCAAGACAACATAATGTGGCCCGAGATGTGGTGGTCCACTTTACGAAAAAGAGGACCAGGGACGCGGTACTCTTCAGGAAGAAGGAGAAGCAGACCACACATAAAGGGGCCAAGGTGATCATCCTCAAGGAATTCACTCCAGCTGCAATCCTCAAACGAAGAAACTACAGGTTCCTCACAGAGGAGCTAAAAAACAGAAGAATTAGATTCCGCTGGGAGAGAAATGAAGGAGTGATGGTCACCTATCAGGACCAAAAACATTGGTTGACCTCAGTGGACAAGGCCCAGGAGTTTTATAAAAAACTGCAAAAAGAACCGCAGCAGAGGACGCCCCCACATGAAGGACAGACCGACCAACCGAAACGGCGACGCTTCTCCTCCCCCCCGAAAGAATCTACATGCCACAATAACGACCCATATGCCATGGATAAGACCGCCACGACCAGGAACACGGGACACAACACTGACGCCCTGAGCCACACAGAAGAGATGGCTGATGCTTGACTTCCACGTCCCGATATCGTGCTACTCGAATAATGTAAATGGAATGAACTCGGCCGCGAAGAGAAAAAGAGTATTCAACCAACTACGGAAGAAAAAGTACGATATTGTGGCGTTACAAGAAGTCCATGTAAAGAAGACTCATGCAGCACATCTGGAAAGCAAAGGCATAGGAAAGCTCTTCTGCTCGCTGGCGGAAGAAAAGAAGAGGGGAGTGGCAATCTATACAAGTGAGAAGCTGTCGGCCAAGCTAGCATTTACGGATGCAGAAGGGAGGATAGTCGGAGTTAAAATAGAGCTAGGCACAATGAACCTTCTGCTCTGCAATATATATGCGCCGAATGGGCCCAAGACCATGTTCACCCAGACCCTTCTAAGCCTAATAGAGGACCAGGAGTATGATAGCCTGGTGCTTCTAGGGGACTTTAATGGTGTGCTAGAACCTCGGTTGGATAAAACTCAGAGCGCCCCCCAACGGGGAAAAACGGTCCTGGAAACCTGTGGCATGCTCCCAAGAACTTTCCTGCGCCTCAAGGCGGACCTCTCCCTGACAGATGTATGGCGCCTCCACCACCAAGGGGAGAGAGATTTCACTTTCTACTCCAACAGACATCGGAGTTGGTCCAGGATCGACATGGTCTGGGCGTCAAACTCACTGACCTCGAAAATAACTCAAATAAAGATCCTGCCGAGGGACGCATCAGACCATTGTCCGATCGAGTGGAGCTTCAATCACAGACCCCCCGCAAGGCGCTGGAGGCTTAACGATAACCTCCTGAAGAAGGAGGAAGACATCCTAAAATATAGGGAGATCACCAGGGACTATTTCAGGCTTAACGATAACCAAGAAACCAGCCCCGAAACAGTTTGGGATGCCTGCAAGGCGGTTCTCAGAGGTCACTTCATACAGCATAATGCGATACTCACCCGGGAGAGACGGAGAGCTCTAACAGAACTTACAACCAAAATAGTGACAGAAGAACAGACTCTGAAGGACCACCCAGACAATCGTGGCACAATCAAAAGGTTAGCGGAGCTGAAAAAGCAAAAACAACACCTGGAGCTTGCTCAAATTGCAAAAGAACTGAAATTTATAAAACAAAAAGCTTTCCAGAACGCTAACAAGCCGGGCAGGTGGTTGGCGAGAAGGATCAAGCGCAAGAAACAGGCGAGCTACATAACCAGAGTCAAAGCGGGGGATGTAATGGCCACGGCAGAAGAAGCAATCAAAAAGGAGTTCCATCGATACTATGCCAAATTATATGGGGCAGAACCCGAAAACAAGGAGGACACACGGAAGTACCTAGAGGACCAGAAGCTAGGCAAGATCCCAGGATATTACAGGGATATCCTTAATAGAGACATCTCGGAGAGAGAAATAGAAGCAGCCATAAAGAAGTTAGACTCGAGCAAAGCCCCAGGACCAGACGGTCTGACAGCCCGGTTCTATAAAACCATGAAACGCGAGATTACCAGCTTTCTGAAAAAACTCTACAACAGGGTACTCTCGGAGGGCACATCTCCCGACACATGGAAGGAGGCCAATATCGTCATTATCCACAAGGAAGGCACAGACGAGACCAACGTGTCCAATTATAGGCCCATCTCCCTACTTTTTTTTTTTTAATTTATTGGTTTTTTCCCCTCTCCCACCCTCCCCTCCTTGTACATACAGTTTATACATCCAACTACAGAGGTTACATTTGAAATATCAGTCTCAGTCTTAATTTTTCTACTCCACCTCTTAACACATTTTCTAAATAATTTCTAACTGGTTCCCACATCCTCTTTGTTATTATTATCTTTTCAATTTTATCTATATTATTCCATTTACAATTTGTTATTTCCACATTTAACATATTAATTATATAATTATACCAGTTGGTCAATGTCCATTTTGTTTTATCCTTCCAACCCCTCACTAAAACTATCTGTGCACACGCTATTAATTTATCAATCAATTTTTCTTTTTGCATATTCTTCACTCCTATTATCCGTGCATGTAATACATTTCTATTAACTATTACAATATGTAAATCTAACATTCTATTGATTTCTCCTTCAATCATTTTCCAGTAACCTTGCACTCTATCACATTCCCATATCATATGATTGAACACCCCTCTTTGTTCACAGCCGTGCCAACACTTATCTTTCATCCCTGGTACAAAGCGTGAAAGTTGTGCAGGAGTTCTGTACCATTTTTGTAACATTTTCCTTCTGGCTTCCCTTAATGCATTATACTTTTCTCTTGCTGTATTACTTATTTCCCTCTGGATGTCTTCCCTCTCAATTTCCATGTCCAATCTCCATGTCTGGAAAATTTCCTCTATTATTTCTTCTTTTACTGTTATGATTTGTTCGTACAGATCTCCTGCCACTTTCTTCTCCCCTCTCAAACATTTCCTAATCACCTTCTCAAATGGACTATCCCGTTCTCTTATTTTTTTCCCTTCGTCTGAAAATTTCCTGTCTTATGGCCCAGCTTTGGATCCAGTTCCCTGACCCAATCCAGTTCTGAATTTCTTTTTGTTCAACAGGGTTTCCATCCTCTGTGTACAAATCCTCCACTAACCTTTTCCCTCTACTTTCGATTAATCTCAGTGTTCTACCTATGCTTACATCATTATTATAATTCATTTGCCATATAGTTGCCACCTTGCTTTCGTTGCCTGGGTTTAACTTCTTCTTTCTTTTTTTCCACACTTTTACTGTTCCTTTAAAGGGTTCCTTAAATTCTGTTTCCTCTCTCCTCTTCCAATCCGTAAATATTATTTCTTTTCCTTTAATATTATTTATTATCTTTTCCATATTTACCCATTTTTTCCCCGTGTATTGTATTTCCAACAATCTTTGTATTTGAAATGCATCATGGTAAACTTCTAAACTTGGGATCCCCCAGCCTCCCTCTTCCTCTTTGGCATTTAACCATTTGTCCCTTATTCTGGGTCTTTTCCCTCCAACTGCCCATGTTTTTATTCTTCTATCCCATATCTTTAATGTCTTCCTCTCTACTGCATTTGGCAATGTTTGGAATAGGTATAATACTTTTGGTGGCCCATCTCCCTATTGAACATTGACTATAAGATCTTGGCCTCCATCCTGGCGGCGAGGCTGAAGGTTTGGTTGGGAGACTGGATAGCCCCAGACCAGACGGGCTTCCTGCCGGGCAGACAGGGCAAAGACAATGTCAGGGCTGTCATCAACCTGCTGGAATATTACGAAGCACGCCCGCGAGAAGAAGTTGCCTTCCTTGCTCTGGACGCAGAGAAGGCATTCGACAACCTGAGGTGGGACTTCTTCAGGCAGATTATGGCAAAGTTGGATCTTGGCCCCAAATTCCAAAATGCCATCGGGGCGATATACCAGGAGCAATCGGCGAAGGTCTGGGTCAACGGGCAGCCGACAGAAAGAATAAGCATCCAGAAAGGGGCTAGGCAGGGATGCCCCCTTTCGCCGCTGATCTTCGTGCTTGCTACAGAGATATTGCTGAGAGCCATAAGATCTAACACCCAGTTGCGAGGCCCGAAAGTTGGAAGACACCAATACAAGGTGAAGGCATTCGCAGACGACATCATCTGTTTTGTTGAAAGGCCTTTGGACTCCATACATCTGTGGCTGGCGGAGATTGAAAAATTTGGCGCATTAGCGGGACTAAAAATAAACAGGGGAAAGACAAAAATTTTAACGAAAAATATGGCCAAGAGTCGGCAGGAAATGCTGGGTTCTAGGTCAGGAATGCAAATCTCCAAGTCGCTCAAGTACCTGGGTATCCAGATAGCCGCCCAGAACAGCCTGCTAATCAAAAATAATTACGAGGCGCTCTGGAAAAAAATCCAGTCCGACCTGGGGAATTGGAGAAGCGCCAACCTCTCCCTTATGGGCAAGATAGCAGCTGTCAAGATGAACATCCTCCCTCGGCTGCTATACTTGTTCCAAAACATCCCTGTCCTCAGGTCAAGTGCTGTCTTCGCGGCCTGGAAAAAAGACATCCTCAGCTTCCTGTGGGATTCCAAGAAGGCCAGGATCAAGTACGCGGTCTTGATAGACAGAAAGGAAAGGGGAGGCCTGGGGCTCCCGGACCTGAAGCTGTACCATGACGCGTGCGGGCTGATCATGGTGAAAGACTGGATCGCCCTAGCTAGAGAGGATGTCTTGGCGCTGGAAGGATTTGATCTTAAAATGGGCTGGCACGGCTACCTATGGTATGGGAGCACACGATCGGACCCTACATTTAAGAAGCACCCTCTGAGAGCAGCGCTCCTGCAGATATGGGAGAGATACAAGGAGAGGTTCTTCGCGAAGACCCCCCTTTGGGTTTCTCCCATGGAAGCTCATCAAAAAGGATGAGCTAGGATGGAAGGCATGGCCACCCTAGGATGGAAGGCATGGCCACGTTACGAAGAGCTCACCACCAAGGTGGCGGGGAGGAGAAGTCTGAAACCGCTAGCCCAATTGCAAAGCCGGTATGAACGGCTCACATGGCTACAATACCTCCACGTCAGGGCCTGGTACAAAAAGGACGACCAGATCGGGTTTGAGGAGAAGGAGACCTTCTGGAAGGTCTTTCTACGAAAGGAACGAAAATTGGTAACGAGAGCCTATCAAAAGTTGCTGGAATGGGCCACGGAGACCGAAACGGTAAAAGCTTGTATGGTCAAATGGGCACAGAATATAGGACGCCCCATCAGCCTATATGAATGGGAAAAGATCTGGAGGAAACAGCTGAAGATCACCTATGCTACAGATCTCACGGAAAACTGGTATAAGCTGTTTTACCGGTGGTATATGACACCACAGAAGTTGGGGGTGATGTACAAAGAGGCGAACTCGACGTGCTGGAAGTGCGGGAGGCACCCTGGAACCTTCTTCCATATGTGGTGGACCTGCACAGAAGCCACGGCCTATTGGAAAGACATCCACAATGGCATTCAGAAAGCTCTTGGAGTTACACTTGAAAGGAAACCGGAAAGCTACCTGCTGGGATTGTTGTCAGAAGAGGAATTGCGGGAAGAGAACTCGGAACGCCTATTTGTATACCTGACTACAGCAGCAAGGATGGTTTACGCGAGGAGCTGGAAGGCCAAAAGCGCACCAAGCCTCGAGGACTGGGAGGCCAAAGTATGGGATGTCATGAATATGGACAGGCTCTCTTACTATCTGAGTGAGACGGCAGGTGGTCCTATAAAAAAGACGGACTGGTCACCATTCCTGACATACATGAAGTTCCGGGGGGACCCGACCTCCTCAAAGACATGATATCGCCTACAGGCCAACACCCATCGCTCGGATCCAGAGTCATTGGCCCTCTTCCCTCGAGATTCTCGACAGAGCGGAAAGAGACTACTAAAGACAAAACGGGCTCGGCCTCCAAAGAGGTCGAATGGCCCCCTCTACATCTACTGCTGAAGATGATCAACCCCCTCAACCCCCCCTCCCCCTCTCTTCCCCCCCACAAGGACTGTGCAAATGAGACTATATAGTAGTGCCGGAAGCCTACAAACATTGCCCCCCGCTTTGCCTCACCCTCGCCGGTATTACCATCCCCCTCCCTCCCTTAGCCCGCCCCCTCACCCCACCCCCCCACCCCAACCCAAACCCCCAGTTTCCTCTCTGTCTCTCCTTTGTTCCTACTGTCCTATACTGAAAATTGTTCCCCTACTTTTCCTGTTTAAGATAAACTCCAATAAATATATTTAAAAAAAAAAAGATTACTATTACCACATCAGCTCTAGATTATTAAATATGGTTTTTGTGGGGGAGCAGAGGGGTGACTACTGGATGGCATATGTTTTGTATCAAAAACTAGAGCTGATGTAGTCTACCCAATGCAATTTTCTGAATCAGCACCCCAAATAAGTAACTGAATCTAAAGTTGACCAAAAACTGATTCATAACCATTTTAGTACTAATGCTGGAGCGTGGTCCCTGGTCAAAGTGGTCCCTGGTCAAGAAAAGGTTGGGAACCACTGATCTAAAATAACTATAAATCCAAAAAATCCATAGCATTGACTCATGGGAGTTTCAGTGGTGTTAGACTGCTATCTTTCTGCAATGTAGATACAGCCTAGAACTCTGGAAAATGATACATTTTGAATGGAGGAGCAGTTCAGTCCCATCAAATTTTGCTTTTCCCATAATCATTCTTAATCCCAATAAAATGACGAATTAGTTTATTTGTTTATTTACTCTATTTATACCCTGCCTTTCTCTACCCCAAGGAGGACTCAAAGTGGCTTACATATGGCAATTATTCAGTGCCTTAGACATACATCACTAAGCTTAAAATTCATTGAATTAAAATTCATACATATTAAAATTTAAAAATTACCTTCAATATTAAAATCAAGCCATCCAAAATTGTAGCCTGAGGCCATTCAGTAGCCATTGCACATATTCCAATTATATTATATTATTGCACTGCTTCTCTGAAGGCCTGGTCCCAGAGCAGATTTTTACTCTCCTTCTGAAGGCTAGAAAGGAGGGGGCTGATCTAATGCCACTAGGAAGGGAGTTCTACAGCTGAGGGCCACCACTGAGAAGGCCCTGTCTCTTGCCCCCACCAGTTGTGCTACGAAGAAGGTGGGATTGACAGTAGGGCCTCCTCAGAAGATCTTAATTCCTGAGGTAGTGTATAGAGATACATTCAAACAGGTGAACTGGACCAGAACCGTTTAGGGCTTTATAGGCTAAAGCCAGCACTCGTTTGAAAGTTGCACTTTAATGTAGGGGTGGGAACCCTTTGTAGTTGCACTCGTAGTTGCACTTTAATGTAGGGGTGGGGAATCTTTGTGTCTTCTGATGGCGTACCTACAATTCTCATAGTCTCTTGCCATCGGTCATATTAATTGAAGCTTGTAAGAAATGATGTCCACAAAGGCTTCCAA
Source organism: Anolis apletophallus (assembly GCA_030556195.1). NCBI lineage: Eukaryota > Metazoa > Chordata > Lepidosauria > Squamata > Anolidae > Anolis > Anolis apletophallus. Next base: position 22,708,084 of record JARBWK010000010.1, on the reverse strand, counting down.
GATCCCTGGTCATCAACTTTCTTGCTGAGAGCCATGGCTTTCTTGTTTGAATCAATCCACTTGTTCTGTGGTCTTCCTCTTTGTATCAGCCTTCCACTTTAGTGCACATTGGTACCTTTTGTAGTGAGTCTTGTTATTTCATGATCTGTCCAAAGTACAACAGACTCCGTTTCGTTTAGTCATTTTGGATTTTAGTGATAATTCAGGCTTGATTTGCTGTGAGGCCCATTTATTTACCTTTTTAGCGGCTCATGGTATCCATTGAACTCTCTTCCAGCACCACATTACAAATGAGTTCATTTTCTGTCAGTTTTCTTCATAGTTCAGCTTTCACACCTATACATAGAAATCAGAAACACTGTGGCTTGTGAGCTTATTTTGGTTTTAGTATTGAATGATACTTTTTATATTTGTGGATCTTACTTAGTTCTTTCATAGCTGCAACACAGCAGAAATCAAGAACTTCCAGGATTTATGTTACTTTAAAGTGGCCGGGCAACAGAGGAGAACAGCTATGCTAGGAAAAAAAAGGATGCTGAAACCTTTCACCATCAAACCTTTCACACCCCATCTTCTAATGGGTGCTTTGGCATGTTATACCAACAAAATTTCCAATAAACACGTAGACATGTTTTACCAGCAAACACATTTCCAAAAAACACATCTGTTGCTTAAAACTGAATGCAGGGTAGACAATTTCCAATGTATGAGTTATAGACAGGAGAGTGCAATTTTGCTATGCATGCCAATTGTCCTCTGCAAATGGTCAGACATTTTAAAAGCCTTCAGAATATTCCAGATGCCAGTTTCCATTCAGAAGGCAAGATTCTGTCTATTTTTTGTATCTGCAGGGGAGTTGCAAGGCAGAAATGGGATGGAGAAAAAAAGGTTGAGCATACACTCATTCCTTGTCCAAAGGGAAACATAGAATTGTGGGCCTGGTGACTACATCTAGGTATCAAGTAACTAAAGATTTCTCATGATGGGAATTAACGCTGTTTGTCTACACCAGAGATGTCCCTCTCTCATGGCTGCTTTAAAATAGGGAGAAGGAGTGAGGTAGGCTACTTAGGGTCTCAAAATGAATTAAAGCCTGTTGTCATTGCAATAAGCCAATTACTCCCAAACAGGTATGGTTTTGGGTTGCTGTGAGTTTTCCGGCCTGTATGGCCATGTTCCAGAAGCATTCTCTCCTAATGTTTCTCCCACAGCTTTGGCAGGCACCCTCAGAGGTTGTGCGGTCTGTTGGAAACTAGGCAAGTGATGTTTATATATCTATGGAATGTCCAGGGTGGGAGAAGGAACTCTGGTCTGTTTGAGGCAAGTGTGAATATTGCAATTGGCCACCTTGATTAGCATTGAATAGCCTTGAAGCTTCAAAGCTTGGTTGCTTCCTGCATGGGGGAATCCTTTGTTGGGCGGTGTTAGCTGTCCCTGATTGTCTCCTGTCTGGAATTTCCCTGTTGTTTGAGTGTTGCTCTTTATTTACTGTCCTGATTCTAGAAAGGTTTTTTAAAAAATAAAATAAAAAAAAAAACAGAAGCAAACTGTATGGTTTTCTTCAATTATAGCTTTGGTTTTAGAATGCTCAGACAGGTTTTTGGCAGCTAAATGTCTTAAGAGCTTAAGCTAAAATTCCTCTTAATCTAAAAACTTAAATGTTGCATTCAACAGATGTATCACCATCGATGCACATGGTGCGTACTCTATGGAAGAACACCAAGAATAGAAATTTGAGAAGCTGGCAACCTGAACTGGAAGGTCTTTGCCAATTCTGCTTTTCTTTAGTGCAAGTTAGGTCCTCGCCACTTCCGATGAGGGCACCATAGTTACTACCTCATGGAATGTTTTTCTCGGTTGCTTGTCCACACAAAACATATTAGCCATTTGTGGCCTGGAGGAAACACCTTGGAAAATGCCCCAGTCTGCTGAATGCAGATCAGATTGCCAAGTGTGGCAGCCAACTCAAGGGCTTTTAGAAACCAGCCCAGAATGTATCTAAAGTTATTGTGAACCACTGTACTTTGAGAATGAACCAGGTTTATAGTTGAGAGGTTCATTTATTCCTCACTGCTATTTAGTACACAGTTGACAGCAACAGGTTTCCTTGGCAGAAGTGAAATGAATTGCACAGATACATTGATATGGCAAGTTTGCAATTGGGGAAAAGGAAATAAATTCTTGAGTTTTACTTAAAGAACATACAGGGAATATGCTTATGCATATTTGCACATTGGAACTGTTAGGGAATCTGAGATGTTAGGCTCAAAAATAACCCTCAGATGGGGCAATTCCACCTAAAATATAGCAGAGTACCAGGAGTAAACTCCATAAGCAGCAGAAACGTACATGTGGTGAGAAGGCATAGCCTTCTATTTCTTAGGATGGCTCAGCATTGCAGAACTTTAGGATCAAAATATTTATTGAAGTAAAACAAATACATACCTGATAGAAAAGGTCTTGGAGCTAACTAGACTACTAAGTCTCATCTTCTAAAGGAGGCAAAACGTAAAAAATATCCACACAGCTACATTTTGCCTATAGAAAGGCAAAATGCATCCTTACTCTAAGAAAGAAACAAAAAAGTCCCTAAAATGGTGGAGACCGCATGGCCAACCTAGGGCAGATTTAAACTTAAGAGGAAGTTCCCTCACAGAATTCCATTACTGTGCCATCAAAGAGGGAGGAGACAGTGGCTAGCAGAGAAGAAAGGCAAAGCCCTTTTGAGAAAACATGCTTAGGAATGTGGAGGAAGGAATCCCTCGGTTTAGCCCTGTCTCTAGTCTAGATACTTAGTGAGGACTAGAAACTTGATGGCACACAGACCTGTGCAGTCCAGGGATGAAACCCAACAGCAACTAAGAGTTCGATTTTGCATTTAACTTTTAATTCAAACCTTTTCATTTGGGTTAATCTATTGTGCAATACAAGAAGCAGCAGTTTCTTGCCTCAAAAAAACTGTCCCTAAATTTGTGATAATTTTCAATTATTTTAAATTAAACTGTTAAATTTCTTGCTCAATTTAGTAGCAAATGAAATGGTTTTTTTTGTTTTTTATATTTTTTATTTTAAACAGCCAAAAAAGACAAAAGTAAATAAAGAGCATTTCGAATTGAAAAGTAACATGGAAAGTGGTGGAACAATATAGATATAGGAAAGTAGGAAGGATAGAAGAGAGAAAGAATTAAAAGAGAGAGAGAGAGTCTTGACTTCCATTACGAACTTTGTGTTTTCTATTATTCTTGACTTTTATTAATCTATTTCCCTAATTTTGTTTAGCTATTGTTTTCTAATAGTTTCCTTTTTATAGTCCTGGAAGAGGTCCAAATGTCTTTTATTTCCTTCAGTTTAGCTAGCCAGTTTTCGAAGTCTGGGACTTGTTCTTGCTTCCAGAATTTTGCAAAGGAGATTCTTGCTGCTGTTGTCATGTATGTGAATAATCTATCTTTATCTTCATCGAGGCTCAAGTCTGAATCAGTAATTCCCAATAGATAATATTCTGGTTTCTTTTTTAAACTTCATATTGAATTTTTTTGTGATTTCCCATGTATTTCTGTCACAAATGAAATGTTTTTAATGTAAGTTTTAATAATACTACAAATGAAAGTCCAAAACTCTTTATGCAGATTTTATTAATGAAAAAAGTAGAAAGGCAGGCATGTTTGTTTTAAGGACTCAAGGATGCAGAGACAAAACTCTCACCATCTATTGTTCAATGGTCAGGGAATCTTTTCTGCTTGGGTTCTATGTGAATGTGAAGTTTATGGAATCAACTCCAAGGGGGGAAATGTATTTTTGGATATATTTAAAGATCATGCCTAGCCAACATCTTTATTCCATGTATTTATATCTCCATTTTTTATTTCATTTCCCTTTTTTGTTCTTGTCTTTTACTTTCTCTTTCTCTGCATTTTATTGCTTATTCTCAGTCCCTGTTTGTATGGTTTGTTTGCTATAAGTCATAAAAATACAAAATAGTAATTAAATTCAAAGGGTTTTCTCATATATAGATAATATACATATGGACATGCATCCGAATATATGCAACCTATCTTTGTTTTGGATCAGGAACATGGCTATATTATCCATTCCCTGCAATTATGGAATTCTTAGTAAATTAAACATTTTCTGCATATTGTGCCACAGCAGGCACCATCTTAGAAGAGGCATTATCTGCTGTGATAAAGAATGAAGCAGATGCCTCCTTTAATGCCCCTCTCTCTTTTAAATATGCAAAGGGATCTTGTAGCACCAAACCCTAGACCAAATGAGAGAAAAATTTGGTTGCATATGCCTTCATAGACTTAGGTCTGCTTCATCAAGGTTTACTTGATGAAGCAGACTTAAAACTATGAAAGCTTATGTTACCATTATCTTCCTTCAGTTAGTCTCAAAGGTACTACAAAATCCCTCAGACCAGTGGTTCTCAACCTGTGGTTCCCAGATGTTTTGGCCTTCAACTCCCAGAAGTCCTAGCAGCTGGTAAACTGGCTGAGATTTCTGGGAGTTGTAGACCAAAACACCTGGGGATCCACAGGTTGAGAACCACTGCTTTAGACTCATTTATTTATTTGTCATGTTTCTATACCGCCCCTCTTAGCCCGAAGGCGACTCGGGACGGTTTACACAGGCAGCCTCTGCCCTCAATACAACACAGCAACAAGTCAAACTCATAGGGCATGGTTTGTAGATCTTGGATTATTTTGGTCACCTTTCCTTGGGCATTTTCCAGCATGTCAATATCTTTGAATTGTGGTGCCCAGAAGTAAACACAGTATTCTGGGTGACATCTGGCCAATGCAGAATAGAGTAGTACTATGACATAATTCTAGACAACTTTGATGCAGTCTAGAATCACATAGGCCTTTTCAGCTGCTACATCTAGTTGATCTTTTCATAATCTTGTGATATTGGTGATGCAGTCTTACAACATTTTCCTGAGTGTGCTGCACTTAGTGGGGCCAATGTTTGAGTTGACATATGGAGGATATTCTTGTCTGATAATATCTACAAAGGTTTGGATAGTCATTAATTTAGTCTGAAAAATATTGCATCTTAGGTAAAATGGAACTCTGTCTGTGGCACTATGTCTGCTTGCTTTAGATAAAAAGTGGTCCAACATTTTTAAAATGAGTTAAAATATGCTTTCCAGGTGTTTTACAATATCAGACAACCTCTTGGAAGGTTCAGGGTCATTTGAAAGTGCTATGCTATTTGAGAACCATTGTGAATAGAGGTTTGAGTATTGGATTAGGCCTCTAATAAACCATGGTTCAAATCTCTGTTCAGCCATGGAAAGCTACTGGTGACCTTGGAGAAGTCAATTTTTTGCAGCATATGAGAAAACAGCAAACCATATCTGAATGACTCCTGCTAAGAAAACTCTAAAAGGGTCACCATGAATCAGAGTTGACCTGAAGTCACATAACATCAACATTAAAACTAATCACTGAGAAAAAAAATGTTGGGAAATAGGCTGTTGCCTTTCATCGCTTATAGACTTCACAAGTCATTTAATCTTAGCACTTCAGTGAACTGTTCCATTCCAGTCCATTCCATATTTTTCACACAAGTGCTTTCTGAGAGTATGAACACTAGAAAAGAGCTCATTCTTAAATTGGACTCCAAAGTCATGATCCAATGAGGTCAGTTGTGTAATCTTCATGAAAAGGAATGGGAATTTTGTGATGGCTCTGCCTGACTCTTTTTGCGCTGTACTTGACAAAATATATCATAGAATCATAGAGTTGGAAGGGACCTCATGGGCCATCCAGTCCAACCCCCTGCCAAGAAGCAGGAAAATTGCATTCAAAGCTCCTCCGGCAGATGGCCATCCAGCCTCTGTTTAAAAGCCTCCAAAAAAGGAGCCTCCACCACACTCCGGGACAGAGAGTTCCACTGCTGAACAGTTCTCGCAGTCAGGAAGTTCTTCCTAATGTTCAGATGGAATCTCCTTTCTTGTAGTTTGAAGCCATTGTTCCGCGTTCTAGTCTCCAGGGCAGCAGAAAACAAGCTTGCTCCCTCCTCCCTATTATTTCTTCTCACATATTTATACATGGATATCATATCTTCTCTCAGCCTTCTCTTCTTCAGGCTAAACATATCCAGCTCTTTAAGTTGCTCCTCATAGGGCTTGTTCTCCAGACCCAGATCGGCCCTGGAATAAATTGGAACACGTTCAATATTATTCCCAGAAAGGGAAGCATATGCCGAAACTGGCAGGGGGAGGGGGATAGAATTTGGGGGTGATTGTATTAAGTGCACTTGGCTGAATACCTCTGGTTGGACTGCATCCCTAAAACAAAGAGGTCTATCCAAAGACATATATCAAAAGAAAGAGAACAAGGAGGTCAGGATGAAGCCAGCTACTGAGACACATTCCCCTTCATTCTGGTACAGTGACAGTATTTTGATAATTTTAGATTCAGTATTTCAGACCAGCTAGGGATGAGACTTCCTAGGATGGCATTGGGGATTATTTGATTGAAGGTCAATGAAATAGCTTGACGGAGTTGATTTGAGAGACTGAGAGCAGGAGGTTGAGAACCTGACATGGATGTAGATGGTGCTTCGGGATGATGGTGCTAATTTTGTGTAGCCTTATTTGCATATTCTGTAACCACTGATTTGTCAGCAGGCAACAGCAGTGGCAATCTTAGACCCAAGTTCAGGGCAAGGGGAGGCGGAGGGGAGGAATGCAGATAAACAACTAGGCAGCCAAAAGCAGATGCATGCTTATAATTATTTTAAAGAGGTACTATTTCCTTCATTAGGCAACAATGCACTTTTGCTTTTAATAATCTACAGCCCATTTATTGCAATTGTCCAACTTCATTAGAATAATTTGTTAGATGCCCTATTGATTGTGTTTTTGTTGGACACATAAAAGCAGAACTCTTTTAATACTCAATAAAAGGGAGGATCAGCATGGTGTGGTGAGTCATTGAAATGGCAGCAATAGATAATCATGGATTCATTAGAAAAATGCTATGGGTGAAGATCCTTTCTTTAAAAAAGGTTGGGGAAGAGAAACGCTGAACAAATGCAGTTTAATCTTTTCTGGTAAACAGCCTCATGTTTCATTATTCAACGTTTTAACAATTCATAGCACCATCTACAAATGTAACAGTTTACGCTCAAGGAAAATATAGTAATAAAAGGAAAAGGATTAGATAGTGAAATACTGGTGGTTGTTATGGTTTTGTACAGCTTTAAATCAAATCAAAATGCTGCCATTCTTGTAGCAATGTGATTAGGAAAAAAGAATAACACTGGTTTCTTTTTTATAAGAAGAAGAAAAATGGACAATTTAAGCAGGATTCTCTGACAGTTTCTCTGAAAGATGGAAAAGAAGTTGATAGAGGGAGATCAGGACAAGGAGATCTGAATGGATAAGTAGGCTTACATTGGTGTAAATAAGCTTGCAGACCTTCCCATTCATTTCTGAATTCAGGGCATAAATCAGATGTGTCTCTAAATAAGCCTTCACGACACCAGCCTGATCAAAGGCAAATGTTCCCTAGAGCTACTCCAGATCCAGCATGTTTGTTGAATCCAGGGTCATGTCCATATTGTCCAGTCTTGCTGTCTTATCCTCTTGCCTGCTTGTCACTATCATCACTAGTTCCTGACCATGCAGCTCATTGAGATTATCTGACCATCATCTGTCACAACTGCTGAGATCATAACAGGGTTAGGAGAGTATCAACAGATGCAACCATAATAGCCAAATACTAATAGGAATCTCCATAGAATCATTGAGTTGGAAAAGACTGAATGGGTCATCCAGTCTAACCCCCTGCCAAGAAGCAGGAAAATCACATTCAAAAGCCTCCAAAGAAGAAGCCTCCACTACACTCCGGAGCAGAGAGTTCCACTGCTAAACAGCTCTCACAGTGAGGAAGTTCTTCCTAATGCTCAAATGGAATCTTCTTTCCTGTAGTTTGAAGCCATTGCTCCATGTCCTAGTCTACAGGGCAGCAGAAAATTAGCTTGCCTGCTTCTCCCTACAACTTCTCCTCACATATTTATACATGACCATCATGTCTCCTCTCAGCCTTTTCTTCTGAAGACTAAACATGCCCAGGCAGGGCAGTAGCCAGGATTTTGATTCCGGGGGGGCTGAGTTTGGTTTGGGGGGGGGCTGAGACTGGGTGGAAGAGGGTCTACCCTAGCAAACCTTTTGTATTGTTATCCCAATAACCCCATTAATGTGGGATATAATGAGCATGGTGATCAGATCATGATATGAATAAGCATAACAGTTTAAATAATGTACCAGTAAGGCCTTTTCGCGGACCACCCTGAGAATTTGGGGGGGGGGGCTGAAGCCCCCTTAGCCCCCCCTGGCTACATGCCTGTGCCCAGGTCTTTAAGCCACTCCTCATAGGGCTTGTTCTCCAGATCCTTGATCATTTTAGTTATCCTCCTCTGGACACATTCCAGTTTGTCAACATCTCCCTTTAAATTGCAGTGCACAATGGTGGTAATGAGTGGTCATGGAGATTCCTGTACAATCCATGTCTCCTTTACTGTGCTGATCAGTCCATGGAAAGACAAATCAGGCCAATACAGCTGTTCAGAGGGCCATAAAACCCATGAATATTCCAAAGATTCCTGCAAATGCTAGAGTATTCCATATGTTTGCTTGAAGAGGTTGAAGGGGTTGGAGCCTGGCAAAATAAAGAATCAACAGCAAAATAAAGTTTAAAGTCTCATATGTATGTTGAAGCATCAGAAAGTGAGAGAACTAAAAATTAGGAGAAATTTCAAAAAGGGGCTTGATGATCTACAAGCCAGAATGAGGGAGGGCTGAATATAGAGGGACTATGAGGACCTTGAGGTGGAAAAATACCAGTTGAAAACAGGGACCCTTCTGAACCTTGCAAAGGATAACTTCAGAGGAATCCATGCCAGGATGAAAATTTTACAACAGACTGTTAAGTAGGGCCATCTGGTGTAATAAAGGCTGGAAAAAGTGTTAGATGCATAACAATTGAATGTGATAGTGTTGGGTTTTGATGTAGATACTAGGTTGGGAACTTAGAGGCCTGGGAAGATGAAAACAAAGCAGGTAGGGCCCCAGAGGGAGGAGGGGATGATGCTTGGGGATATTATCAATAGGTTTCATGCATAAAGCTCAGAAGTCACTTTTTCTCCAACCTGTAATGATCTGGAATAAAGGAATCTGTTTCAAGCCTTGGCTGTGAGTGGATTTTCTTCTATGGATCTGCGGCCAGGACAAGCTCAGCAGAAAGGAAGGGAAAGAGGGGAGGAATGCAAGCTACTGAGAAAGCAGGCACAAAAGTTACTGATAAAAAGGAGAAAACATTCACTGAACTTTGCACATGCTCCAAAAGTTCTGACTATAAATCTATAATAGGCATTAAGACATACATGTTCTGTACAAGTTGTTAAGGGAAAGTGTTAAGTATAACAATGTTTAAATACTGAATATGTTAAAACTACAATAAAATAAAACTTCAGATTGAAAAAAAATAAAAAAGTGAAAAAAGAAGAAAAAACTGAACTGCACATCAATTCAATGTGGCACTTTTCTTAGTTGCTCCACCCAGCAAGGTGACTTGATCAATTAAACTTGTTGAACTATCTCCTTGTCTTCCAGTGGTTGATTGGATAAGAAAAAGCTCTGAAGGTTTTAAGAAGGGAGTACGGCAGCAATCCTCAACAATAAGAGCAAAATACTTTGGTTCCTTGCCAAATACACTGTGCATCCTGAAGATTGGCAGCTCATTGAATGCAACTGTTTAAAACGAGTGTTGCCCCCAGAGGTAATAAGTTCCAACGAGCATAGGAGACCTGACTTCTGAGTAGATATTAGGTATGGTTGGGTTTGTTCGGAATCTTCATAATTTGGAATATATTTGGAAAGATTTGCTTTTTGAAGCAATTTCGAAGTTTTCAAGGATACCGGAAGTCCTTTTGCCCTTCAGAAGCTTTTTCCTCCATTTCTGTTATGAAGCAGTGAGTGAGTCGGACATGATTCTTCGTTTCCCCACTTCTGGTCCCTGGCCTCGGCTCAAGCCTGGAAATGATTTAAAACCCTGTGGATGGCTTTCCTCCCGCTTGTCTCCCCGCATGAGCCTGGAAAGTGGTTTAAAACCCAGTGGATGGCTTTCCTCCCCCATCCCCCCCAGTCTCCCCACATGAGCCTGGGAAGTGATTTGAAACCCAGTGGATTGCTTTCCTCCCTCTCGTTTTCCCTCATGAGCCTGGAAGGCGGTTTAAAACCCAGTGGATGAATTTCCTCCTTTTGCTTCCCCCACTTCTGGAGTAAAACAACTACTTTCAAAGTAAAAGCCACTCAATGAAACAGGAAATAACACTTTGAAACCATTAACAAAGGATTCAGAAGTCTTGGAAGTTTTGAAAAGTTTCGAACTTTTTTTCTGTGAAAATCGGGATTGACTTTAGATCTGAATCACCAGTGCCCCCTACATCTGAAACAAGTTTTGAACCTTAAAAAAAATCAAACAAGCCTAGTAGATATGGCAAACATTGTGCAGTACGTGCTGCTGTAAATTTTCCATTGCTCTGAATGGAATTCACTTTCCCCTGATGTGCTCATAGAACAGTGTTGGACATTAACAACTTCCATGGAACTAGAACTGAATCAAGAATGAGATATGTATTGATGCAGGAAAGTTTGGCAACTGCAGCAAACTGTAACGTGTTCCTGCAACCTGCAGCAGAGTGGCAGGACTAAATCACCTTCAACAACCGACTGTGAAATTACTGTTATTGAGGAGAAATCATCTTGGCTTTTTTCCGGTGACTCAGCACTGCTATTTGCACCTGCCTTTGAAAACCTACATGTTTTCTTAACATTCCCCACTTTTCATAATTATAGATTTAATAGGTAATGCTGTGTTGTGCAACCAAAGCCACTAGGGGTGTGGGGGCTGCCTAAGAAGCAAAAAATGTGTTCCAATTTTTAGAAAGCCACAGGAAAAATGCATAAAAATTCATGCATCAAATCATTTCCCTCTCTTCCAAGAATTACCAATTCATTTTAGTACAAGTGTCTGAAAATACTTTATCCTTGCACTAAATATTAATATTTAGATGAGAAATTCAAAGGAAGTATTTCTGCATCATTTGATTGAATGTGGAAGTATTTCCACAGCACACAGTCCTCTCAGTGGCCCCTCTCCATTATTATTATTAATAATAATAACAATAACAATAAACATTTTATTTGTTACCCATCTTTCCTCATGGCTTAAGGCAGGGCACAGCATAATTCATAATATTGCATCTTGAATTAGAAATCACTTCTAAGGAAACTAGTAGGATTCATTTCTTAATCAAGGGGTATCTACACTACACAGTCAACCTATAGCAATTTCATACAAGTTTAGGTGTCACAGCTCATTAATTTTGCCATTTAGTGTGATGCTTAGAATCCTTTCTAAAACATTTTAGTGCCGTAGTTTAAAGGAGTTAGTTAGAATAATCTAGTCCTCAAAATGCAAAACATAAAAATGTAGAAAGCACTTATAGCCTCATCTAGTGGGGATAACATATTTGAAATTCCATATTCTTATGTAGTTTTCCCTTAAATTAGCAGCTGACTATGGCAGATAGCCTGATAGATGAACTCAATTACATTAAGTTATTAGCAGTGATACTTGGCTGTGCACTGGTTTGAGATTGTAGGCAGGGCCGGACCTAGGTAATTTTAAATGGAAAGCGGCCAGTATTTTGGCGCCCCCCAACCAATAACTGATATAGATAGATAGATAGATAGGTAGGTAGGTAGGTAGATATGGTGCATAGACAAATTTGGGCCCTCCAGGTGTTTTGGACTTCCTACTGGCTGTTTGGAATTGTGGTTAGTTGAAGTCCAAAACACATGGAGGGCTGAAGTTGGCCCATGCCATATATATATATATATATATATATATATATATATAATCCCACCATTTTCCTTGCTCTATTCCTATTCTCTTTGAGTGTGTGTGTGTGTCTATATATCTATTCCCCTTCCTTCCTTCTCAGCCCTATACCCCAGAATATCAAGGCAGAAAATCCCACATTATCTGAGTGTGGACTCAGCTATTAAAAGCAGATATTGTGGGATTTAGGACCCTCACCCTTTTCCCTCCCCTCTTCCTATTCTTTGTGTGGAAGGACCCTCACCCTTTTCCCTCCCCTCTTCCTATTCTTTGTGTGGGCCTGTACATTCCCCATCCTTCCTTCCTTCTCACCCTTTTCCTTGCCCACTTCCTATTCTCTTTCCCCTTCTTACCTTCCCCTTCCTCCTTTCTCACCCTTTTCCCTCCCCTCTTCCTATTCTCTTTGTGTGTGTGTATACACACACACACACACACACACAGGCTGGCAAGCTCGTCTGGCCGCTCAGTCCTGCTCCTGGCCCCCATGTAAGGGCTCCCATGTGGCCTCCTCCCTTGCCCTCGTGCACCGCCAGCAGCAGCAACAACAGAGGGAGGAGATGCGCGGGGGGCAAGGAAGATGGGAAAGGCGGGCGCCTCTGTCCCCTTCTCTCTCGCCCTGCGCAGGACATCCTCAGTGGGGGCGGGGGGAAAGAGTATGCAGGGTGAGGGATGAGATGTGCGCAGGGCTCAGGGCGAGGCAGGGAGAAGGGAAAGGTGCGCGTCTCTGCCTCCTCCTCTCTCACCCTGCGCAAGCCTTCCTCTCACCCTGCCAGCACCCCTGGGGGCGTGGTGCCCGGCCCTGGATGCACCCTTTGGCCACGTGGTGCCCTGAGGCGGCCGCTTAATTTGCCTCCACTAAGATCCGCCTCTGATTGCAGGTCTCCATTTTAGGGACTTTGTCTGAATCTGACTCTGCTTTTTGTGAGCCACCCGAAATCCCTTTGGAGAGATAGTGGTGGGGTATAAATAAAGTTATTATTATTGACACAAAAACACAGTATGTCACAGCATCTATATACTGGATTTCATATCACAAAATCACAAGTCGAAGACTTCCCAAGCATCTAGGACTTTGTGGTGATGATGATGCTTGACCCAACATTTGAATTTTGCCAAAGCTGTCTCACTGCCATCTGAATATGAACTTAAGAACATAAGAACATAAGAACATAAGAAGAGCCATGCTGAATCGGGCCTCAGCCCATCTAGTCCAGCATTCTGTGTCACACAGTGGCCCACTAGTTGTACACGGGGATCTCTAGCAGAAAGGAGGGCAAAACCCTCACCTGCTCCCGACCCCCCACAACCAGTACCCGGGGAAAATCCTGCCTGCCTCCATCAACACAGAGGTGGCACTTGGATGTCCATTTCAGTAGCTACTGATTCCCTTGGTATCCATGAATCTGTCTAATCCTGCCTTGAAGCTGTCCAGGCTGACCGCTGTCACAACCTCCTCTGGAAGTGAGTTCCATAACCCAATGACCCTCTGGGTGAAGAAATATTTCCCTTTATTAGTCCTAACTTTCCTACCTTGGAGCTTTAGGGAGTGCCCCCTAGTCCTAGTGTTGGGTGACAGAGAAAATATTTTTTCTTTATTCACCTTTTCTATCCCATGCATGATTTTATACACTTCGATCAAGTCACCTCTTAAACGCCGTCTTTCAAGGCTGAAAAGACCAAGGCGTTGCAACCTGGTTTCATAAGGGAGCTGCTCCATCCCTTGGATCATTTTTGTTGCCCTTCTTGTACCTTTTCCAGTTCCGTTATATCCTTCTTAAGTTGCGGAGACCAGAATTGTACACAGTACTCCAAATGTGGCCTTACCATAGATTTGTAGAGAGGCAATACAACATTTGCCGACCTATTTTCGATTCCCTTCCTGATCATGCTAAGCATAGAATTTGCTTTTTTCGCTGCTGCTGCGCACTGGGTTGACATCTTCATTGAGCTGTCCACCAAAACCCCAAGATCTTTTTCCTGGTTTGTCTCGGAAAGCTTTGACCCCATCAATTGGTAGGTGTAGTTGGGGTTCTTTGCCCCGATGTGCATGACTTTACACTTGTTTAGGTTAAAATGCATTTGCCACTTGGTTGCCCATTCACTCAATTTCAAGAGATCTTTCTGGAGCTCTTTACAATCAGTTTCATTTTTAACTACCCTGAACAATTTAGTGTCATCTGCAAACTTTGCTACCTCAGAATTCACTCCTACATCCAGGTCATTAATGAATAAATTAAAAAGTAACTGACCCAAAACTGAACCTTGGGGTACGCCACTTCTCACCTCTTTCCACCCAAAGAAGTGTCCGTTTATTACCACCCTTTGTTTCCTACAGTTTAGCCAGGTTCCAATCCAGGACAAGACCTGTCCTCTGATTCCATGGCTGAAGAGCTTATTTAGGAGCCTTTGGTGAGCCTTTGGTGATGCCATCACAACTTGATGGCATCAACATGGCCAAGAACCTCAGAGTAGAGATAGAACTATCTGTCACAGTTTTTGTAATTAAACTTCCTAATTTTAAACCCACATTCTTCTTTGTCTACCATTTGCATATCGGGTAACAAGATTTTCACATCTATCTAGAAATGTGTTTGCATTTTTTTGCCATGCATGTTTTACATGACGTTTTCGCATTGATTAAAGAATGGCAGTAGGGCATTTCAAATGCATATATTTCTCGTCACAGGAAGTATTTTTAAAAAAATGTATGAGCATCTTTGAAGTGGGGAGGGGGATGTTATTCCTTAGAAATGTATTACAACCCTCTAACATTTATGCATTTCAAAGGCAAGATGCATTCTGTACTGTGGGCAATCTCATAAGGAAGAAATAGGCATTTAAATGTGAGAATCTAATAAATATCTTTCCCATCTTAGATGGGAAAAGACCTTTGTTATTGTGGTACATAACTTATGGGATGTCCATCTTCAGCAAAAAAAATTCTGAAGTTTCTGATATAGGAAAATACATTTCTATTTCTTCTAATATTTCTGTATCCATTCAAACATGGTTTTGTGTTTTGTGTCACCATCAGATGGGCTGATTTTTGTGGTTCTTTTCTCTGTGTGCTCTGAACATTATTCTTGCTCTTTTTATGCCATTTTCGAAATTGTAACTGTCATTTTGAAGTGCATGGCACCATGGAAGTCTTCCTGAAGGGTGGCCTATAAATCATCTACACTAACAAACAAATCAGAAACAATAAACAAATTACAAGTCAAAACAATAAAAAGAGCACAATCTAAATGTAGAATGAAATAAATCCAATTTCTCAGCTTACCGAGGCAGCACATGCTGGTTTGCCAGTATGGCATTTTGAGGAGTGTGGGTAAATTCCCCTCCCATCAGGCTTTGTGATTTGCTTACATTTGGCAGCAGTTTAAGAGAAATTAATATGAGGGTAATGAGAACAGTTGTCTTGGGATAAATGGTTGGAAGACCTGAGTATTTTTAATTTGATGAAGAAAAGACTGAGCGGTCATGGCAGTGTGATTTCAATACCCAAATGACTTTTCCGTAGATGAGTTTGCTGTCCCAGTGGGCTTAACATAAAGAAGAGAATTAAACATCCTGAGAAATTGCTTGATGTTTGGAATTGTTCCACAGTTGATCTATTGAAGTAGTCATTTGTTGTGGTTGATCTGCCTCTGGATGTACTTGCTTCAGGTGGAAGGTTGGACTACAAGGCTTCTCAGTTTGAAGAATCTCTAAGAAAAAGGCGAGGGAGAGTACATTTTCTTCCAGTTATTTATTCACTTATAAGTATTATATGTGTGTTCTATCATTAGGTTATAGCCTAAGTAGCACTTTTCCAAAGCTATAATCAAAGAATGACTTGAATTCAACTCCTACAGCTTTCTGACTCATGCAGCGTTTCTGTGCTGAGCTTTTATTTTTACTAATTCTGAGTGGGTGGTATTGTGGTTCTTGAAATGTGTATCTTGAAAGTGTTCTCTGGTCCTGCAACCAGCATTATGTCAAAAGGGCTGGGATGGACACTTATAAGCCTCCAGATTGTGTTAGACAGCAACTAGTCAATTGTCAAGGGAATTATAGGAAGTATTGGTCAGCAACACCTGAAGGCCACTCTTGTCCACCCTGTGTTGAATGATAACTGAATTTCTAGATATATCTGGATAACTACTGTTGCCATCACAAACACAATTAAATTTATACAATGCTTTCAAGTGTTTGATGTGTTCAACATGCATTCTCTAGCTGTAACCCTTACAATGAGTTTATACATTGATCTCTTATGCACACTGCATAATTATAGCAGTTTGATAACTCTTTGCCTGCCATAGCTCCAGCCTATAGAATCTTGGGATTTGTAGTTTGGTAAAAATTTCTGGGATTTTTGGGAGCTGAAGTCCAAAACAACTAGAGCACCAAAGACTGGGAACCACTGTTTAGCCTGAGATATTTAGAATTCTCAATGAGATCATTCTGGTTAACTTACTGAATTCATATGCCCAATATTCCATACATGGTAGCCACAGCAATTCAAGTGGGATCCATTTGCTACAATGGTTGGAAATAGTCCTAGACTGGAGTGGAAGCTTCTGAAGGTGAAGTGAACAACAGCTTTTTCAGTGGGCCTGTCTTTACTACATTGTATCAGGCTACATATATTTGCACAGAATTGAAATACAGTTACCAGCTTCATGTGTTCCCTTTTAAAAACTCATTAGTAAATTCAGAGACTGTCCTATTATTATTTATTTATTTGCCATATTTATATCCCGACCTTCTCAACCCAGAGTGGCACACATAGAGGCAGAATTCGATTCCATATATTATTTACAATACATATCCACCATTTAAAAAATATAAACTTTAAAACATCCACTAAAAACATATCAACCTTAAAATTATTATTTGTACAATAATTTTATTAATAACACACATATAGGATATTTAGTATTTACATTATACTAAGAGAAACTTTAGAAGAAAGCTTCAGGTATAGAAGAAGGCAAAAATTGAAAAAACATACATTAAAAAGAAAAAAACTATCAACTTTTATCTACTTCATGGTGTTGTATATATTCTAAGCATTAAATTATTAAAATCATAAAATCCAATATTATAGTCCAGGTCATTCCAATTATCATTGTGTCATTCAATGTCCACATATTGCACTAATCAATTATCCAAACGCTTGGTCCCTATCATGCCATCCCAATTAATACTTTGCTATCCCATTTTAACAGCTTTCAAAATGTTCCCATTTTCTCTCCTCCCTCCTCTTGTGCAAACTGAGTTTAAAGTACCCAAATACATTGTGCTCCATTAACTTATCTCCTTAAGAGAAAAGAAGATACAATCTCTTGTCCTTCCCAGTATCTCAGACAACAGCAAACTTCTGCAGCCTCTCTAGACTTGTGTATTCTTCCTCATTAATAGCATCAATATGTTTTGCATCTTGACCATAAACTTCTTACTTGGTTTTCATCTGAATATTGGAGGGTATGAAATCAGATCTGCTATTTTTACTTCAGCATTGAAAAGTAAAGTGCAATTTAGCAGCAGGCAACTTGTTTAACATAGTGCGTACTGCGTAGATTGACCCTCAATCCTGTTGCCAAAAAAAGCAACGTATGCATTTACTGATTCCCACCAACCCATTAAAATGGACATAGTTATCCAGAAATACCCTGAATAACTGTATCAAGTGGCATAGCTGTGTTGTTTCCAGCAGGAATAATGAAGAGGACCTGCCGAAATGGACCATAATATGATTTGAGATCTATTTATTTGCAGCTTTAAATGAGAGTCTTTTGTCACTGGAGAACTAAAGAAATTGGCAGGTAAAAATAGTAAATCACTGTAGACGTTTTATTAAAAAAAAGCTTGGGGGAAATTTTATTTAATTTTTTTAGCAATAATAAATGCAGTCTCGGCTCTATTTCTATTTCTATTTCCATGTGAGAGAAAAATTCCCAGTCTGTGGCACAACATTTTACTGCTGTCATTACTAGAGACTTTATAGATCAGGGATGTGTCAGCATGTTAGCTTTAGCTGTAATGCTTTTTTGTGTGAAATCTTATGGGCCTTGCAGCCACTTTCTCATACTGAAACTCATAAAAAAAGATCTGGCTTCCATATTTATTATTTAATTTTCTGCCTATATAAAGCAACTGAGAATATGCACACACCAGGAATGAGAGACAAGAGTGAATGAGGCTAATGAGTCTTAATACACCTATTACAGACAGCTAAAAGGAATTTTTAATTAAGAAAAACAAGCTAAGCATGAAATTCATTTTTTGGAACAAATGCAAGTTAAGTTGCAACCACAGAAGCAAATGGGAGAAACACAATTTTAGCTCATTGGTCGAGCATGCCATCCTTGCTTTTGGACAATCCCAGGTTTAGTCTTCGGGATCTTTACTTAACTGTCAGCCACCAGATTGAAACACTTAAATTACTTGAGTGTGAAACTGAATTTCAATTTCTCATTATGAAGCAATGAAAATTCCACTGTATTCTAAAGTATAAGACTGGAATATCATAGGCCATGACATTTCAAAGCCATAAAGCTGAGACCTAGGGATGCCCCCATGTTGATGATAGGCAAAAGGCTTTCGTGATTTCATTGGTGAAAATAAAAATAAAATAAAATCTGATAAAACAAGACATTAGTCTTGTGGCAGTGAATTCCAGTGTTCCTCAAATGGAAGAAATTGCATTTTTTCTCATATGGAACCAGCCTAATGTTAAAATGTAGTAGAGCATGTTTACAGTTCATCAAAATATTGCCTTGGCACATTTTTTAAAATCCCACTATATTACATTGGCATGAATAAGGATATACTGGGGTAGTAATTAAAAATGAGAATTTCTTTGTCAAGATTTATTCAGAGGAGACTTTCCATTCTCTTTCTCCAAAGCTGAGAATGTGTGACTCGTCAAAAGTCATCTAGTGTATTTCCATGGCTGATAATGGTTCAAACTCTGGTCTCCTAGACCCAAAGTCCTAGTACAGAACTCATATTACTCTTACCACACTGGCTCTGATTGTCATACTAAATCTATAATTAGGGCTAATAGTTGAATTTATGCCATTTTTTCCAACTTTACAGGTGACACTGCTTTAGGTAGTCTATGTTGTATACCTAGTTCCTTGCAAATTATACTAAAATGTAATTTGAGGGGATTTTAAAGCTTCACTGTATTACAAGAGGACTAAAAGAACCACCAGGAGTTGGGAAAGACAAACCAAACAGACAGCTGGTTGTGCACAGAGTAGACTCTTCTGGGCTTTGAAGACCAAGAGCCTTCTGCTTCTGAAAAAGCTTCTGCTATTCCTAAATGGCAAGGTTGTAATTATAATCAAACAAATAAAATAAATAAATAAAATGCTCTTCAGGTTCATGGTGGCCAGATGTACTGTAGCCTACATGATAAGCTTAAAGAACTGTTTGGGAACCCCTTGAGAGATCTTGCTTTTAGAGCAAGACTATGGCCAATATTTTTGTCATGGTTTCCAGAGATTACTCAAATATAAAACTAGTGTTACAACACAGTACTAGTATATCCTTATGGAGGCTAAATATGGCACAAAAATGACACAACAGGAATATCTGAAAGACACACACAGTGCAAGCCACCCAACAATTCAAAGGAAACAAGGAATGCATTCTTTCAGGACTGCACTTTGTAGAAAAATGCATCAACCCACTCACAGAAATGCACAGACTTTCCTCTGGTTTCAAATTCTGACTAGAAGTGATTTGGTGTCCTTTCTGGTGTACTTTGATGAGCCCATAAGGGTTATGATGAAAGAGGTGGAGAGCACCCAGAAATGGGGTTCATTGTAGGTATTTATGTGGTTGGGGACATACAAACACAGTGAGCATAAGCACTGTCATTGATGGACCACTGAGTCCTTACTACGTAAGCTTGAAGAACATAGGGTTCAAATTGGCAAGCACAGACTCTTGTAAAGTGAACTAAAATTATACAGGAGAATTATGATGAGAATTTTGCTTAGTGGCATTGCTGATAATAGCTTTCCAAAACAGAATGTAATGCAGATTTTTTATTTTTTAAAAAACAATGAATGTAGGAAAAAGCAAAACTGACAGATCAATTCAACCATACACATGAATTTGAGCTCTTTATTCTTAAACAACTAGGACTCCCTGCTTGTGGAATTCCCTCCCCAGTGAGATTAGATCAGCATCCTCCCTCCTTTCCTTTAGGAAAAAAAACTATAATCCTGGCTTTGGAACCAGGTGCTCAGTGAGTGAGCACAGCAGCACCAGGGACTTTGAACTGGACCATACAACTGTTATGATAACTGGAAACGGTTTTTGTGATGTAATTGGAAATGGCTATGTGATTTGATGTGACTATTTAAC
This sequence comes from Anolis apletophallus, assembly GCA_030556195.1. Lineage (NCBI taxonomy): Eukaryota > Metazoa > Chordata > Lepidosauria > Squamata > Anolidae > Anolis > Anolis apletophallus. The sequence goes on along the minus strand of JARBWK010000010.1, from coordinate 22,687,799 downwards.
TAATGGTATTATTTCTAAATTTTTATTTATTCATGTTTTATATTGTTGTTTATTGATATTGTGGCATTGAAATATTGCCTATGTTAGCTGTCCTGAGAAGGGCGGGGTAGAAATTCTGCCAATAAATAAATAATAAATTCACACTGTAGAATTGCAGTGCTACATTTAAATGTCAAAGCAGCATCCCACAAAATCCTGGAATTTGTGGAGGCATTTAGAATTCACAATTATGGCATGGTGTGAATGGACCCTGGTTGGAATCCTATATATCCAGCCATCTTTGTTATACTGAATTAGTATTTTTGTCTTTCTTACTCGGACAAGACTTTCATGACTAACAGCTTTGTGACAGATAGTACTGCATAATCTCTGTGTAAATGGAAATAGTTCTAGTTAATACATATATGCTGACTCCTTCTCCTGAGGTTTTTAAACAGAGACTGGATGGCCATTTATCAGGAATGCCTAGATTGTATATTCAATCCAAACATTCCTAACAAATGACTGTAGCAGAAGGAGGCAGGACTTGATAGCCCTGTGGTATCTTCCAATGGTTCTATGATTATTGAATTTGGCCAGCACATATGGCTGAGAACTTTGTTTGGATTCCTCTTTGATAAAAAGTTATAACAAAGTTCACAGATTTCTAAAAAGACTTGAGAGATTTTTAGTAAGGTGAAAGGTCATAGATTTGACCAATGTGCTCACTCTTGTGTGTGAGAGTGTTTAGTAGGGTGGTAGAGTGGGATGTATGTTAATTCTGTAGATACAGAATCTGATATGGAGGGCTAGCTGTTCAGTCTTCATTGTGTTCATTTCCTTCTTATTAAAATATTAGCTGAGGGCAAAAGGAGGAAAACCTCCCTGCTTGGCATGACTCTAACTTCTAATGTGAATGCCTGGATTTATTTGCTGAACAGCCATATTGGAGGTCAAATCCTGCTTACCCTATTCTGTGATTAGTCCTGGCCTTACTCAATTGAGTTCTAATTATAGCACTTAATCCTTTTCTCACTTCAAGGCACTTTTAAAATAATTTTAGGTGGGGGCTGTGCTTTTAATGTTGATTGCCCACAAAAAGGGGAATTGACTAATTTTGGACAAGTCGAGGTGAATGCCTCTTAGTGGAAATTTCTGCAACATATGTTTATGTGCGTTTGAAATATTAGTTCTTTGCTATTAGCCTTGGCTGGCCTATGACTATATTTATTTTTGAGAACAACAACTAAAAATCTCAAAGGTTAGGAATCTAAAAACTCTATGGTGATTATAAACATTATAAATTATGCAACTTTACACGTTTCACATAAAAACTACACCAGATTTATGAGATGCATACCAAAAGGGCCAAATTCAACATTATGCTGGCACACACATGAAGAACCTTCTTCTCTCTTGCCGTCCTTCCCAACCTCCAGGAGGTTTTACATTTTCCCCATCTGCTGGGGTCATTTTGTGTGCTTTCCCTTTGAGTGCTTTCCCTCTGCTGGGGTCATTTTGTGTGCTTTCCCACAAACCATTGGCTGTAGAAGAAGGCCTTTGGAATTGACACAGATGTTTTTCTGAAGGGACTTTTTTGGTTCTTGGTTTAATATCGTACTGGAAGCATTTTCATTCCTTTTGATGATGGGATTAGCCCTACTCCATTTATCTACCCCAGTTTTTAAACATTCTATATGTACATGTGGTCTGCCCTCTCGTCTTCCTTTTCCCTCTGTTTTGACGCATTTTATTGTGTTTTTGTTAGATGTATTCATTTCATTGTGTTTATTGTTTTTACTGTGTTTATTGTTCTGATGTCTGATATTTTGTGATTTGTGGTTTGGGCATGGCCCCATGTAAGCCGCCCCAGTCCCCTTTGGGGAGAGGGAAGCGACTTATAAATAAAGTTTATTATTTATTATTATTAGTTTGATTGTTCTTATTTTTAGAAGCTTTTTAGTCAGGTTGCCAAGCCAGAACTAACCACATGCTATGAGGTGTCAGTGCCAAAACCTAAAATCTAAGGATCACCCCGTATAAAACTGGTGATGTTGGATTGCGTTGACAAGGCATGGGCAAATTTAGGCCCTCCAGGTGTTTTGGACTTTGGAATTGTCAGAGTCAGAGCTCTTTGGAATTGTCAGAATTGAAGTCCAAAACACTTGGAGGGCCAAAGTTTTCCCATGCCTGGAGTAGGACCTGATTTCATTAAATATGATAATATTAAGGCTCAACCAGAATTACACATTCAGATATAAATGAACAAGAAAATGCATTTCAAGGCATGACTCTCACCTAAGATGCTTCCTCCTCATTCTATAAATGATAGAAGAGAGGTGTGGAGCTGAAATCTTGAAAAACATGACCACGAATTTGCTGCATTAAAAGATAATAGGACGGAAAGCTCACATAACAGATAGCATTAACATCAAAACTAGGAAGAGCAACTCAGACATTGGGTCATTCATATTGGGTAAAGGATCTCTCTTCTGATGGCGAAGGAGTGATGGACAGAAATGCAGGTTGTAAGTCTGACACTAACTGCAAATTCTTATCGAGCAGGGGACACAATGAGAGATTGATCAAACAAGAATTCTATTCTGCCATCAATTCTGTGCTGGAAGAAAGACAAAATATGAACCTAATTAAATAAAAAAATTCTTCACCAAAATTTCTAGCATTGTAACAACTGCAAACTTTAGTTGAGCATTTAGATATGCACTTTAAGCATTCAAAAAAGAAAAAGGTGGAGGGGGAAGCAAATGTGAATACAGCAAGTATGACTTCTAGTTATGAATGGTTCACAGTGTCTTATTTTGTGCAGTAATAGAAATTCAGAAACAAAATCAATTTTGAAGAGCAGAATACCCTCTAATGCACTCATTTTGTCCCACCAGGTACTGGAATATTGATAAACAGAAGTTGAAATTATGTTAAGGATAGGGTATGAGTGAATAGGAATACAAATCCCTCATCTTTGCTACTTTAAGCCTATTTTAAATCTATTATAGTGTCAGCACTTTTAAGGAAACAGTAGCACCTGGCTTATTGGCTTCTTTTAAAAGGACTAGAAAAGTAGCTTTAAAAAAAAAGGAGAGATCCCAGAGATTCCTGGGCAGACTGATATGTTGGCCTTGACATTTTTGGGTTTTTAAATAAAAGAAGTATGTGCTATTACTCATTGTATTACTCATTTCATTGGGGGTGGGGGTTGGTAGGGGGAAACATTTTAGGATGGGTAAGAGAGTGGCACAAAAGTGCCTCTAATTTCCTCTTTTGCAAATAATGAAAAAGTAGCACAAAACCATGAAAAGAGGATTTAGGACACAAATCCAATGCTTAAAAATGGTTATCATTCACTGTGCCACTCATTATCTTTCATTACTTCTTGGGAAGAAAGAGAAGTCTTCAAAACTGAAATAATTCTGTTTAATGTGCCTATAATGTACCCTACTCATGTATAGGAGAAATAGTATGACAATCCTACTATTTATTTTTAAATAATACAATAAATGGGTTGTTGTGCGTTTTCCAGGCTGTATGGCCAATGTTCCAGAAGCATTCTCTCCTGATGTTTCGCCTGCATCTATGGCAGGCATCCTCAAAGGTTGTGATGCAGGCAAAACGTCAGGAGGGAATGTTTCTGCAACATGGCCATAGAGCCTGGAAAACTCATAACAACCCAATGATTCTGGCCATGAAAGCATTTGACAATACAACAAATGTTTCAGTAAAAATACTATAACATTATTTTAACAGTGTAGAAATAACACTACTTTAAAAGTTAAAAATAGTAAGTTGGTGATATTGGGTTACTGTTAAACCCTGGTACTTAACATGCAAAAAGCTAGATCCTATAGTATTTAGAGATCCTCATTGATTTTTCTTCTTCTCCCCCACCCCATAAACTTAAAACAAAGCCTGTTTATGGCTTCAGTTTCTTCCCCATATTTTTTGTATCTTGGGGCATTATTGCAATGAACACCCACTGACCCCACAGTAGATTGCGGCTAATAGCATATTTACAGATCTGAAAATTGCCTATAATATTTGGATCGTTTAAGAGTTAACCACAAACTGCTAAGAGGAATAAACATTCACTTCAGTACCCATTATATTCTGAGCCAGTGCATCTGTCATTTTTAATTTAAATCTGTGTTACTTAGCTGTCTAAAACTTTGCACATAAGTGAAAAGAATTATCTATTCTTTCTGTTATGGGGAAAAAGAATAACAACTTTGGCTGCCTCCTTACTGAGCAAATTGCTATAACTCAGCTGAACCTTGGGAAACGTAGGTCCCTTCTACACTGCCATATAATCCAGATTATCAAAGCAGGTAATCCTGGATTATATGAGGCCCCTTCTACATTGCCATATAATTATCAAAGTGAATAATCCCACATTATCTGATTTAAACTGGATTATATGAGTCTCCATTGCCATATAATCTAGTTAAAAGCAGATCATCTGGATTTTATATGGCAGTGTGGAAGAGGCCTTGGAAATCAATATTGTCGCAATTAATGGGGTTTGTTTATACAAAAAAATATTTTTCAATAAGAAAGGTAGATGCTTATAAAAGCAGGGATACTTCTTTAATAAAATATAATACTATAAAAATCTTAATGCTTCCAGGCCCCTTCTGGATTGCCATATAATCCAGATTATCAAATCAGTTAATCCACATTATCTGCTTTGAATTGGAATATATAAGTCTATACTGCCATATAATGCAGTTCAAAGGAAGTAATCTGGATTTTATATGGCAGTGTAGAAGGGGCCCAGGTCAGTCATTTTTTTTTAAAAAACAAACAAACCCCAAAACAAACAGATTGTTATGGTAGGACTTGGAAGATTAAAGCCTACTCTACACTGCCCTGATCAAAGATTATCCGATTATACCAGGTTATCTGGCAGTGGAGACTCATATAATCCAGTTCAAAGATGATAATCTGGGATTTTATTTATTTATCATGTCAGAAGTGAGTTGAGAGTACAGTCAAAATGCATTTATAAACACAAAGTTTAAAAAAAACTTGACATGAGGCTAAATGTCCTTTGACCAGAAGCTAGCCACTTGGAGTGCCTCTGGTGTCGCTGTGAGAAGGTTCTCCATTCATTGTGCATGGGGCAGGGCTCAGGTTGCATTGTAGTAGGTGATCTGTGGTTTGCTCTTCTCTGCACTTGCATGTCATGGACTCCACTATGTAGCTCAATTTCTTAAGGTTAGCTCTGGGATTAGATCCTGGGATATAGGACACCATAGAAGGGGCCTCAGATTCAAGTCTCTAGTGAACCAGCCAATGTCTGCCTCATCTTGATATTATTTAGGGAAGTATTTTTTTCACCAAGTATGTTCTTGGAATTATCAATGAGAAATTTCAGCAATTTTCTTTCTGCTGTGAGAAAGCCTTTGAAAACCATGCAGGTTTTGATTGCTATTTGCAATTTGGAACTTATTCTGCCCCAAATTTGTCGTATTATTTTGCCACAACATTTGTGGAAAATAATATTTCAACCCAGAAATATTTTGCTGCACAGAAAATGGCATTTTCTAGGCAAATCAAAAATTTGCTGATTTGATGCAGAACAAAGCCTCAATTATACTATTGTCTGTAATTGTCTAAATTAATATTCCTGACTCTTTAGTCTGGGCCATTACCAGGATTAACATTTCTGCTTTGGAATACTAGTTTTATCACAGAAAATCCACATGTGGATTTTGTGCAGAATATGTTCCAAAATGTAAAGATTCCAATCTAGCCAAGATTCTTCTTGCCTGAGATCATCAAACATGAAAAAGATGGGTTTTTTTTACATTTTTCTAGATATTTACAAATATTATTTTCATCCCTACTTACCTCACATGTGTCTTGTGACATTCACACATTTTCAAAATGTGTTGCATCAAGCAATGCCAGGGGATAATGGAGCAGCGACTCTGCAGGTACTGCTCATTTTGGAGCTTCAGAGAAAGATCCTTTAAGCTTTTAAGTTGACAGAACTTGTGTCCTTGCAAACAGTAGATGAAACAGAAACAAAGTTCCCTTTGTGAGGTTCATGTTTGACACTGTATCATTGTATCTAAGAGGAGATGCAGTGTAATGAATTCTGGTCAGAGGTTGCCAAGTTCCTCCAAACACTCCTTTGCCTAGGAGAAGGAGTTTCAAAACTGTAGCCTTCTCTGTTAAAGCATATGAGCAGTTGGAGCTCTTCTAAGCAACTGAAAAAGGGGAAAAATTGAGTCAGGAAATGAAATGGGTTTAGTAGCTTCCATGCACTTATTGATTTTGATTTGCCATGAACATACTGGCTTTTCACAACCTGGGGTTTGCTAGAATTCAATGATTCACAGCAGTGATAAAACTTTAAGGTCATGTAAGATAGTCTCATTGTATCATTGCTTGTTGTTGCATAACATCACACTGTGTCAATATTAGAACATGCATTTTTTCTTTTGGATTTTTTATATTGTTATTAAGCATCTGTACTGTTATTAGCATAGAGTCATAGCCCAGGAAACGGCCTGATTGCGTACATGAAGTGGGAGATCAGGTTCAAAGTATGGAATATTTCCAGACTTGATTTGTTAGTAATGAAGAGCGTGCATTCTTTTTTCACTAATTTTGTTCTATATATTATATTCAAATATAATTTCATTCTGGCGTTGTGTTTGGATATCAGTTGAGCTTATTTAATATGTATACCTCACTTTCTATTAAAATAATAACAGAAATGAGTACTAATAAAAATGCAATTCAGTGTGACAGTATAGCAATAAAACTATGCTTTCAAATTAAAGCAGATAAACAAAGCAAACTGTAGTAATTAAAACAAGACATAACATTCACACACACACACAAATTATTGCTCTCACACACATTCAAGCTATGTAATAGCTTTAAGAGGAGAGACTTAATGTATTTTTCTTTAGTTTTGATAGTTTTACTGTGATTATGCTTAGGTATTGTGTTATTTATACTGATTATACTGTAGCACCCATGGGCCCGTTCGTGCCACTGGGGGCGATGCGCCGGGGGTCCCGTTGGCATTGGGACCCGCACAGGCTGGAAGGGACTCGGAGGATGAGTTGGAAGGCCCAGAGCAAGATTGGTCAGCCGTGCCTTTGCCCAGTTCACCTGTAGAGAGCTTAGCCTGGGATCTCGAGTGGGAGCATTCTCCCGGGGAAGGAGCGGACCAGGTGGAGATGGGAGGCAGCGAAGCAGATAGCGGAGATAGTTATGAATTCCCAAACGGCCGAGGTTCCCAAGAGCTAGCCGGGCAGCAGATGGAGGCTAGCGGCTGGGAAACTCCGGGGGAGGCTGCTTCTCAGGAAGATAGCGATACTAGGCTGGAAGAGCGGGGCCGTTCTCACAACAGGCGCAGGGACATAGAGGAGGGCAGGAGGAGCTGGCATCTGTCCCTAGACCGTCGCCGTTCGGAAAGTAGAGACTGGAGACGTCGGGCCCTAGATCGTCGGGGTTCCAGGCCGAGGGATTAAAACGGTCCCGTGGGAACTGATCGTCAGTTCTCCGGCCACGTCTGATCTGAAGGGGCGTTGAGCGGGTAAATCTTGGAGCCTAGTTTGGCTCGCCTTGGACCAAGACCTTGCCTTGATTCCAATTCGCATTGGTGCGGATCCCTTGTTTCGTTCGGATTGAATCCGGGAGCTTTATAAGCTTTTTAGCCTATTTGCCTTTGGATCTACCTTTTGGAACTTTACTTGCTTTACTGAACTGCAGATTCGTGCTGATTGCTCTATTCTATGAACTTTTAAAGAATTACCTTTTTGGATTTGTTTTATTAAATAAACATAGTTAGCCTTTATTACGTCTCCGTGTGTGTGTTAAAGGGGCAGTTCTAAGTCGGCGATTGTGACAGTTGGCCGGAGAACTCCTCGAACCCCTTTTCGCACCGCGGGACGTCCCAGGAACCGCCGGAAGGGCATCAGGCTCCCATCGTCCCCACTGTCGCCATGGCAAACTTGACAGATCAGCAGGTGGTGGCGTTGCAGCAGGAGGTGGCGGAGTTGCGAACCCGAGCGGGGCAGCACCCGTCGGTGAATGCCCCGACACGTTTCAATGGACATCCGCGGCGGTGGAAGTTTTTATTGCCCAGGTTAGGATGTACCTGGAGCTGCGTAACGAGTTTGCCACCCCGAGCTCAGGTGGGGTTCGTGTTCAACTGCATGGAGGGAATGGCGCGACTTGGGCAACTTCCCTCATCAATGCAGCGTCTCCGCATGTGGGTACTTTGGACACTTTCTGACGGCGATCCGGGCGACCTGGGGACCTCCCGTCAACGAGGACCTGGCGGAACGGGATTGGCACGGCTGACCATGAAGGACATGTCCTTGGCCCAGTACATTTCCGTTTCAGTGTTGGCCAGCCAGACCAAGTGGGAAGTGGCGGCCTTACACTATACATATCTAGCGGGACTCTCGCCCGAGCTTCAACAACAGATGTTGCAGTTGCCCCGGCCGGCCGACCTGGAGGAGGCCATCGCCCTGAGTCTGCGGGCGGAGGCGGCCACGCAACACAAGAGGAGGTGGGGGGGCGGCCCGACAGAGAAACCGACGAGCAAGCGGGAGGCCGGGACCGGCCAGTTTGTGCCCCGCCAGATTCCTGCTCCCACCCCTTTTGTGGATGACTCTGAACCGATGCAACTGGGCACGGTGCGGCCTAAAGTGGACGCCGCCGAAAAGGCCCGGCGCCAAAAACTCAACCTTTGTTGGTACTGTGGGGGCTCGGGTCATTTTCTCGTGACTGCCCCAGAAACCGCGTGGGAAGACCCCTCGCGCTTCTGCAGCGGTGGCCAGCCCCCCCGAGCCTGAGGAAGCTCTTCAGGCGGCGGGGAAGGAGTCGGCCGAGTGTAAGAGGGTTCGCTCACTCGGCCGCCGTCGCTCATCTTCCTCCGGAACCCAAGACTGGACAACTGTTCCTTGTTATGGTCACCCTCTGGTCTGCCGAGAAGGGGCCGCTGATGGTCCATGCCATGATCGACTCGGGGGCTACCAACAACTTCATTGACGCAGACTATGCCCAGTCTGCTGGATTACAATTTTTTGGATCTTCAAGAGCCCAAGGGCGTTCAGACTATTGATGGGAGGCCCTTGAAAGCTGGGGCTGTGACCCAGTATACCGCTCCCACCAGGATGTGGACTAGTTCTCACAAGGAAGAGATTTCCTTTCTCCTGACCAAGCTGTCGGACTTTCCTATTGTGTTGGGGATTGTGTGGCTGACGCTCCATGATCCCCAGATCTCCTGGGCCAAGCGACAGCTTGTTTTTGCTTCTGACCATTGCCAGAGCCAGTGCATGATGGCCCGGGCGTGTGCGGCGCAAGAGGTAACTACAGTGGCGACGCTGCCCCGGAAGTACGCTGGTTTTGGGGCGTGTTCAGCGAGAAGGAGGCGAACGGCTGCCTCCGCACCGGCCTTATGACTGTGCCATTGATTTGGAAACCGGGCCCGATCCCGAGGGAGGCTCTACCCTCTCGGACCGGGCAGCAGGCCCTTCGCGATTTCCTGGACGAAAACCTGCGGAAGGGTTCATCCGCCCCTCGCAGTCCCGGCGGGGCGCCCATCCTGTTTGTCAAGAAGAAATCAGGGAACTGCGGTTGTGTAATGACTATCGGGAGCTCAACAAGATCACAATTCGCAACCGTTACCCCTTGCCCCTGATCCCCGAGTTGCTGGAGCGGATGCGGGCGCCAAGGTGTTCACGAAACTGGACCTCCGGTGCCTATAATCTTGTCCGGATTCGTCAGGAGATGAGTGGAAGACTGCGTTCCAGACCAAGTGGGGCAGTTTCGAATACCTGGTGATGGGATTCGGTTTGTGCAACGCTCCCGCCTGTTTCCAACATTTCATGAATGACATTTTTCGAGACCTGCTGGATCGATATCTGGCCGTCTACCTTGATGATCTGCTGATTTTTCTCCGGATCAGGCCACCCATGACCGCCACGTCAGGGAAGTGCTCCAGAGACTGCGGGCCCACGGGCTCTATGCTAAGCTGGAGAAGTGTGCGTTTGATCTGCGTGAGGTGGACTTTCTGGGCTACCGTATTTCCTCCACGGGCATAGCCATGGATGACACCAAGATCCAGGCTGTGGTTGACTGGGCGGCTCCGGCCAGCAAAAAGGACATTCAACGCTTCCTGGGCTTTGCCAACTACTACAGAAAGTTCATTCCTGACTTTGCCAAGTGGGCTGATCCCATCACCCAGTGCCTGCGGGGTAAGGCGCCGTTCGGTGGGCGCCGGAGGCGACGCGCGGGTTCCGGAGGCTGAAACAGCTGTTCACCACTCAGCCGCTTTTGCAGCACCCCAACCCCCGCACTCCCTTCATCGTGCAGGCTGATGCTTCTGATGTGGCTGTAGGAGCGATCCTGCTCCAACCACAGGGGACGGACTTGTTGCCCTGCGCCTACTATTCCCGGCAGCTCACGGCGCCGGAGAAGAACTATACCCTTGGGGAGAACGAGCTCCTGGCCATCAAGGTGGCGTTTGAAGTCTGGAGACACCTCCTGGAAGGGGCCAAATTCCCGGTGGAAGTTCACACCGACCACCGGAATTTGGAGCACTTGAAGTCTCAGCGCAAATTGAACCAGAGGCAACAGAGATGGTCCCTGTTCTTCGAGCGCTTCAATTTCCGCATTCACTATGTGACCCCAAGCAGACCAAGCAAGCTGATGCCCTGTCCCGGAAGCCGGAGTATGTCCGCGGGGGAAGGCCTTCCCGAGCAGCCTCTGCTCAAGGCGGAGAACTTTGCAGCCGCTCGACGGGCTCCGCGCCGGCTCCGGCGGCCCCGCCCGGCCCTGTGGATAAGCGGCCGTTGAGTGTGCGGGTTCAGGCCCACCAACGGGACGACCCTTGGGTGCAAGAGCAGCTGACCAAGGGGGTGCAGGCTCCGTTTCAGGTGAGAAACGGGTGCTCTATCACCGTGACTCTGTTTATGTTTCTCCGGGCCCTGGCGGGGGACATTCTAAAGCTTTGCCACGACACCAAGGCAGCGGGACATTTTGGGCTCTTTAAGACTCTGCAGCTGGTCCTACGGGACTTTTGGTGGCTCAAAGTGCGCCGGGATGTCGAGGACTTTGTGGGATCCTGCCCGGTGTGCCAGCGGGCCAAGAACCCGGGGGGCAAGCCGGCCGGTTTGCTCCAGCCCCTCCCGACCCCTTCTGCCCCGTGGAAGATGATTTCGGCCGATTTCATCACTGATTTGCCCAAGTCCAAGGGGTTCACCACGATCCTGGTCGTGGTGGACTGTCTTACCAAGATGGGACATTTCATCCCCTGTGTGGGGGTGCCTACAGCCAAAGAGACTGCTGATATGTTTGTGCAACATGTGTTTCGGTTGCATGGCTTGCCTGAGAGTTTGGTGACGGACCGTGGTTCCCAGTTCACTTCCCAGTTCTGGAAGGCTGTTCAGAAGCAGCTGGGGATTGAGGCGCGGATGTCTACGGCCCACCATCCTCAGACCGATGGCCAGACCGAAAGGGTCAATGCCACCTTGGAACAGTACCTACGGTGCTATGTTAACTACCAGCAAAGCAACTGGGCGTCTTTGTTGTCGATGGCGGAGTTTGCTTACAACAATGCGACGCAGGAATCCATCAAGGAGACTCCTTTCTTTGCCAACTATGGATACCATCCCCGGTTCTACCCTCCCGTGACTCCGTCGGGGGAAGTGCCGGTGGCGGAGGATTGGCTGCGGGAGCTCGCTGCACTTCAAGATTTGCTATGTACTCAATTGGACCAGGCCAAGGCTGACTACAAGCGGATGACTGATCGGCGGCTCCAGGACGGTCTTGCAATCCTGGTGGGGGATCGAGTCTGGTTGTCTACCAAGAACCTGCCCACCCAACGCCCGAGCCGCAAATTGGATGCGAGATTTTTAGGCCCCTACAAGGTGTTGGAGAAGGTGGGCCCTGTTTCCTTCAAACTACAACTCCCAGCGGACATGAAACTCCACCCGGTGTTTCATCGCTCCTTGCTCCGCCCGGCGAAGGGGGTGCGGCCTGACGTGACGCAGCCGCCTCCTCCCCCCGTGATGCGGGAGGGCGGAGAGGAGGTCGAGGTGCAGGACATTTTAGATGCCCGCCTCCGTTACCGGAAGTTGGAGTACTTCATTGACTGGAAGGGTTTTGGCCCGGAAGAACGTGCTTGGGTCAAGGCTCGAGATGTACACGCCCCGGAGTTGGTGGCTCGTTTCCACCGCAAGTATCCTGACAAGCCCAAGCCCCGGGCGGCCCAGGGGCCCTGAGGGGGATAGTGTAGCACCCAGGGGCCCGTTCGTGCCTCTGGGGGGGGTGACGCGCCAGGGGTCCCGTTGGCATTGGGACCCGCACAGGCTGGAAGGGACTCGGAGGATGAGTTGGAAGGCCCAGAGCAAGATTGGTCAGCCGTGCCTTTGCCCAGTTCACCTGTAGAGAGCTTAGCCTGGGATCTCGAGTGGGAGCATTCTCCCGGGGAAGGAGCGGACCAGGTGGAGATGGGAGGCAGCGAAGCAGATAGCGGAGATAGTTATGAATTCCCAAACGGCCGAGGTTCCCAAGAGCTAGCCGGGCAGCAGATGGAGGCTAGCGGCTGGGAAACTCCGGGGGAGGCTGCTTCTCAGGAAGATAGCGATACTAGGCTGGAAGAGCGGGGCCGTTCTCACAACAGGCGCAGGGACATAGAGGAGGGCAGGAGGAGCTGGCATCTGTCCCTAGACCGTCGCCGTTCGGAAAGTAGAGACTGGAGACGTCGGGCCCTAGATCGTCGGGGTTCCAGGCCGAGGGATTAAGAACGGTCCCGTGGGAACTGATCGTCAGTTCTCCGGCCACGTCTGATCTGAAGGGCGTTGAAGCGGAGTAAATCTTGGAGCCTAGTTTGGCTCGCCTTGGACCAAGACCTTGCCTTGATTCCAATTCGCATTGGTGCGGATCCCTTGTTTCGTTCCGGATTGAATCCGGGAGCTTTGCCAAGCTTTTTAGCCTATTTGCCTTTGGATCTACCTTTTGGAACTTTACTTGCTTTACTGAACTGCAGCTTCGTGCTGATTGCTCTATTCTATGAACTTTTAAAGAATTACCTTTTTGGATTTGTTTTATTAAATAAACATAGTTAGCCTTTATTACGTCTCCGTGTGTGTGTTAAAGGGGCAGTTCTAAGTCGGCGATTGTGACATATACTGATAATTGTGTGTATGTGTTTGTACACAACCATATGTCTTTCCATCCTAATTGTGAACCACGGCCCACAGAAAATGAGTGTGCATAACTGTTGTAAAAGTAAATGTATGTCTTGCACAATGTAAAAATCATTGACAGGCTCTCTATACCCTCCAACATTTCACAGCTGAAAATTGGGGCACATGTGGCCAAAAGCAGTTTGCTTTTACCTGAGCCTACTGGGAAGGGCAAGATATGGCCTCGTCTTTCCCTGCTGCTGAATTGAGTTCAGACTGCTTGTGTGTTTGGCCTTGATTTGCAGGCAATTGAAATAAGATGAGGATGAAGAGGGAAAGCAGTGATAGGAGAGAGAAATTAAGACACTTAAGAAGCAGTGGGAGGTCATAGGATTGTCTATGCCAAACGGGAACAATTAAAAGGAATGTTATCACATTTTGAGGCATCCTCTCTCATTGAGGAAGATGTTTTGAAACATTGTTTAAGGTGTAACTGGCAGAGTTTGTTCAACTTGTAGTAAAAAGCAACTTATCTGCTTTGAATTAAGAATCTAAATAAATGTATGCACACATTCATGTATATATGTGAGAGCCAGTGTAGTGCAGTAAGAAGATTTACAGCCTCATCATAAAGGGCAGGTGAAGTATCCCACTTCACCTGGCATCCAGGAGAAAAGAGGGAGTAGTGGAACACATTTATTGTCCTGATCTCCATGATCCTTTCCCCACCACATGAGAGAAGTATTGCTCTAGCGGCGAGGCCTCATGCCAGCTCCATCAGAGCCAGCACAAGATGGGAAGCCTCCCATTTTGTGGGGGAAAATGCCTGATGATGCCGGTTGGGGGTGTGGCCTCTACCAGAACTCACACATCATTGTGTGATGTCTAGCATAGGACTCCATTGCCTAGACAGGGTGAAAACATCCTAGAACATTACATCCACTCCATCTGATGAGGTCCTGAAACTCTGGAGACCAGAGTTCAAATCCCCATTTGCTTATAAATAACATTTGGAAAATTACAATCCCTGAGGAAAGCAAAGGCAAACCCCTTCCCAACAAATCTTGAGAAAATCCTATGATAGGGGTGCCATATGTTTGAAATGAATCAATTGACCACAACAATAACATGTACATTACGTATGTTCTTCTCTGCCTTTCCATTTACCTGCAACTAGCTTGCTGTGTGAACTGGTATGTTATAGAAACATCCTTGGAGATGTAAGTGGGTCCAAGCTAGCACTCTGGCCAAGTACATTAAGGTAAATCTAAATGCATATACTATCCTATAAAAAAAGAAAGGAGCAAAAAGATTTTGTGCAGCTAAATCCCCATGTTCTGACAAATCCTTTGACTCCAGTGTGGGAGAATGAAGGGCATAAGCCTGCCTTAATACAGTTTCACAGCAAAGATTTTATTAAAATTAGACAAGAGATAGAGCATGAGTGAAATGGTTCAAAAGCTCCATCTAACTCCTTATTGCCATCCGAGAAAGACTGTTCAGCTCTGAAGAAATACTAAACATGCACCAAATCTCTTGCTGTTGAATATAGCTTTTACAATCACCTTCTGTAATAACTTCAATGGCATGGGCAGTTGCACTTTTTGGCAGGCTCTCCTCTGCAATTCCCTCAGCAAAATTATGGAAGGAAGTGATAAAATAAATCATCAGTGGTTACTAACATTCCTTTCCAAAAAAGAAAACATATATATGGGAACTTCATAAGGCTAAAATACCCTATTTTTTGCCTCGATAAGCAATACAGTTTTACTGTATTAAAAAAATCCCCAATATATTGGTGGAATCCTTTTTGTGTCATGCATATGGTCCTATTGGACTTATTGAACTCAAGGACTACAGGGCACAATCAAGACTTCTTTTAGACCAGGCATGGCAAACTTTCTAACTTGCGGGCCACATGGTGAGCCAGAGTGGGCTGGGCGGGCTGGGGAGGGAACTTGTTCTTCCCAATTCCCCTCCCTGCCCTTTCCTTCCCTTACTCTTCCTTTTCAGAGGCAGAACATGAAGGGAAGGCAGGAAACATTTGGATCCCAAAAGGCTTGGCCTTGGTCAGGATGAGGTGGTGAATGGGAGAGAAAAAGTGTATCTATTAGACCTCATATTGCTTGCCTACTCCTGATATAGCATCCTAGAATCCTAGAGCTGGAAGAGAGCCCATGGGCCATCCATTCCAACCCGCTGCCTTGCAAGAAGGCACAACCAAAGCTCTCCCAATAAACAGCCTCTGGGGGAAAGCCTCCAGAGAAGGAGACTCCACCACACTCTGAGGAAGCCTATGCCACTCTCCAACACCTCTTACTCTCAGGAAGTTCTTCCTAAACTTTTCTATCAAATCTCTTTCCCTGTGATTTGAAACCATTGCTCTCTTGTGCCCTGGTCTCTAGAGCAGCAGAAAGTCAGTTTTCCCATCCCTCCTCCTCACCTTCATAAATCTTGAAATATGGTTCTTATGCTTCCTCTCTACCTTCTCTTCTTCCAGCTAAACATCCCCCAGGAGGAAAGTAGGAAGGAAAAAGAGAGGGAAGGGAAGGAAGAAAGGGTGGAAAGGAAGGGAGGGAGGGAGGGAGGAGGGAGGAAAGAGGGAAGGGAGGAAGGAGAAAGAGAGAAGGGAAGGAAGGAGGAAAGGCATAAGGAAGGAAGGATGAAAGGATGGAAAGGAAGGAGGGAGAAAGAGGGAGGGAAGGAAAGAAGGGAGGGAGGGAAGAAGGAAGGAAAGAAGGGAGGGAGGGAATGAGGAAGGAAAGAGAGAAGAAAGGATAGGATGGTGTGAGAGAGGAGGACCTGAGAAAAGAGCCAAAAGGGCCGCATCCGGCCCCTGAGCCTGGGTTTACCCATACCTATTTTAGGCCCATTAACTAAGGGCACCAAAGCTTTGTGTTTTTAAGCATCAGGGATGTACCCCATTTAGGAAGTACTAAGAGGGTGGAAATAGATGAATACTACATCTAGAGGCCTCAAAGCAGAAGCATCTGGAGATGATACCAATTTGAAGCCTCTTCTTATCAGATCCTTTTTAATTCTCATAGATGCATGGATTACTAATTCAAAACTAAGTACTGAATTTGGGATAGTTTTGGAGATTACTTCTTTAGTTTCATGAGGGTCAGTGGTAATGATGAGAATTGTAATCTAAATCTTTTCCAAACTTTGGATATTATATTTACTGGTACTTCATCCTGTTCCGTTCTCACCTAAATACTTGCACAGACTGGGAGAAGAGTATATTTGAATGTAATTCCCCCATCGCTTTCTCACTTTTATCACTTGCTACTTTTTTCCAGTGTGCAGTAAGGTGGAAATTGTTACCTTTGTTACTATAACTCCAAAAGATTTGGCTCATGCTTCTCCTGTTTGGGTTCTTGATGCTCCCACTATTGGAAGGCAGACCTTAAGAGACTTTCGATATAATTAATATCCCACAATGCTACATTAGGAATTTATAATAATAGGGTCTCGATTTCTGTGAGACCTTATTATTTCCTGTCTCCATTTTGAGGGGGACTGCAAAGGAAAATGCAAACAATTGTGGTTTGTAAGGGATTCTGGGGCATTTGTGGAGGTGTAACATATTTTAATGGATTAAAGGGTTTTCTGCATAGTTTGGGGGCAAAAATCATCTGTAAATCATGCCAGTTTTTTTTTTAAAAAAGGATTAGGACTATTTAAGGACCACAAAATTGGGCTCCAGGGGTGACCTTTTTCCCACCCTAGTCTAAATTGATGGCCGTGGAATAACTTTTTAAAGCATCAGACATTACACTCATAAATAGAGCTCACCGTTTCCTTTTTAAAAAGTCAAATCATTAGAATGAGAGACTAAGAAAATTGACTGTGTCTTATAATCATAAACCAGTCAATGATATTCTCAGATACAAACTTTTGATATTTTTATAGCAGCCTGAGCATGAGCAGCTGTTCAGCAAGTGAAGAAAAGGGGGGAGAACCCCAGAGTTTTCTCTTGAGGTAAAGACTGGCCATTTTCCCTGCAATAAATAAAAGATCCCAGTATTTTGACCTTGGGGCCTTATAAACAGAGTAAACAGTGTTGTAAATCTTCCACAGAACCTTCTTGGCAAATGTAATATCACCCATGATGAAAGAAATGTTTTTATATCTACCTCCTAAGCTGTGCTGAAAATAAAGCCTTAAAATGATCTAGTTTGGATGCTCTACCTCTGGGATCTGGGCTACTGTAGATAAGAAATCTCACGCCAGAAGGCATATAGAATTGCAGAGCTGGATGGAAGCCCAAAGGCCATGTAGTCTAATCCCACACTGCATCTGGAATCCACAATGAAAGCATCAAGAGAGCCATCTAATGTCTGCTTAAGTAGCTACAATAAAGGATAACTCACCATATTTGGAGAAAGTCTGTTTCACTGCCAAATCTTCAAATCAGAATGTTTTTCACAATATTTAATTCAAATCTCTTTTCTTGTGATAAAAATATATTGGTTTGGATCCATTTCTCTGGAGAAGCTTTCATGAAGTAAGATTCTATGAACAAAAACAAGCTTCTATGAAGCACGTGTACAGCTATAATGGCAAACCACAAGAGAAGTCCCAGTTTGCTACCGAGCACAATTCAAAGCCTATAAAGCCCTAAATTGTTCCGGCCCAGCTTACCTGTCTGAATGTATTTCTCCTTACAAACCATCCAGGGGAGGCGCATTTGGTGGGGACGAGAGACAGGGCCTACTCAGTGGTGGCCCATTGACTGTGGAATTCCATTCCTAGGGATATTAGATTGCCCCCCTTCCTTTTGACCTTTTGGAAAAGAGTAAAAACCTGGCTCTTGGAGCAAGCTTTCAGAAATGCAGCATAATCAGATAAATACAGTATGCTGAAATAATGAACACGGAATGGCTTAAACGATATAAATGGATAAGGAGTTGAACTGGAAGACACTGGTTATTATAGTTTTAATGGTTTTATATGGATTTCTATGATGTGATATTAAATGTTTTAAATTTAGATATGTATGTTGTTGTGGCATCTAACTGTTGCCAATCTGTACACCACTCT
Source organism: Anolis apletophallus (assembly GCA_030556195.1). NCBI lineage: Eukaryota > Metazoa > Chordata > Lepidosauria > Squamata > Anolidae > Anolis > Anolis apletophallus. The sequence goes on along the minus strand of JARBWK010000010.1, from coordinate 22,669,599 downwards.
GAGTCGCCTTCGGGATGAAAAGAACGGGTTAAAATGCTGCAAATAAATAAATAAGTCTGTGTGGGACAAGGAAACAAATCTTGAAACAAATTTGGGCAAATCTGAAAAACACTCCTATAGGTCATGGTTGAGGAGCACTATGTGACACCCTCCACATTCAATGTACAATATCTGATCAGAATGCCAGCTGATGGGTAGTTCTTACTTAGTATTGGCTTTCCAATGGACTAATGCAATGGTGTCAAACTTGTGGCCCTCCAGGTATTTAGGACTCCAACTCCCAGAAGCCCTAGCCAGTTTGTCCTATGATCAGGAATTCTGGGAGCTGAAGAAGAAAGTAACTTGTCTTCTTTTGTAGAAATGGAAGCATAGACTGCTTCTTAACTGATGTTTTTAACTGATGAAGGATGAGAGGGAAAGAAAAGTTAGACAAGGAAACAACCTATTAGAAAGTAGGCATGTGAAAGAGCTAAACCTTTACCAACTAGTGAATGACTGGTTGTTAATGGGCAAGTTTCCTTTCTTATGAGGCTCCTTCTTTGGAGGCTTTTAAACAGAGAATGGATGGCCATTTGTTGGGGGTACTTTGAATGTGATTTTCTTGCTCCTTGGCAGGGGGTTGGGCTGCATGGCCCATGAGGTATCTTCCAACTCATTGATTCTATGATTCTATGATCCATTAACTTCTGATTTTAGATACAGGACCTTCTACCCTTTAAAGTTGGTCAAATGGTTATCTTAATTTTGATGCTGCCCAGTCATTTATAAGTGCAGTATGGGAGTTGCATCCATATGACATAATTCCATTATGCTCTGAGATGTGTGTGTGTGTGTGTGTGTGTGTGTGTGTGTGAGAGAGAGAGAGAGAGAGAGAGAGAGAGAGAGAATTTAAGAAGTCTCTAGTCTCAACCAATAATACAATTCCTTTCCTATTCCACTGGTAACAAATAGTTTCCCATTGACAGACCAGTGACGGGTCCTGTCCAAATGGTGTTTAATTAACATATATTCTTCACTAGTTCAGGATGGCTTCCTAGAAAATTGGCTCATGTCTCTGTGAGAATGAAGGCACAAGGAAAGTGAAAGTGCCCATGTTATTGTTGAATTAGGTTTATTATATTTATTATTGAATTATGCACATACTTACTGATTTAAATCAGATTAATATAATTAATTTTATAATTAAATAATATTATAAATAATTACATCAGATTGCAATCATAACTTCCGAAATAATTTTGGACTTGTCATCCTGAGACAGCTCCATTGGGGGCAAGGGGAATCAGCCATACCTCCTGTCAATTGATTTCAGAACACTTTACATGTTTTTCTATGGAACTCTGTGGTCTATCTTGTATTTACTGCATCTCTTAAGATTGTATAAAATTATAATTGATTTGTGGTTGTTGTTAAACCATCCTCTAGTAACAAGTTTACAATTGATTGCAAATCCCTCTGAGACAGATTTTTTTAAAAATACAACATTAAAATGCATTTAATCTAGCCGTTGAATCCATGTGTTTGGTTTCAGAAAAAGTGAAATTTAAAGCTGTCTTTCTAAGTCTGTAAAATAAACTCGGTAGAGCAACATAATAAATATCTTGGGAATTCATATTTTACCTGTCATCCCAAGGAGTCATAAACTACTTACTGCATAATTTTACTTACACGACTCTTGTGACTATTAATGTTTGTATAGTAACTTGTAAAACATCTGGTTATTATTCTGCCTATATTAGCTTTTCATACTAATGATTTATTTTTTCGTTTTCTCCAGGATGCAGACCTGCAGCTAACTGGAATTGATTTATAAATGGGGAATCTGCAGTAAATGGATGCTCTCTTCATATTGCTACTGTGGAAAACAGAATTGTCAATTGAATGTAGTCTGATAAATAGGCCTGCGTGAAGATGTTATCTCAGCAAGAATGAAATCAATGGAAGATGCTTATCGTGAGAAGAGTGTTGTGAGAATTTTCTGACAGGCTCGGATTTTGGAGACCCAACCCATACATTTCATTTCCTGGGTCTCTTGAGAAGAACCCTAGTTTATCACCTCCCTTCCCAGCAAACGGATACAAATAAGATTGTTCAAATCATAGCTGTACAACTGATGTGGGACCATGGCATTTCCAAGATCCATGTGGCTGAACTGTGTATGGCGAGCAATACTAGTCCGCTTGTTGCATATGGGACTGGATGCAACATTTACTCTTTGTGTACTTGGGTTCTTGCTTCATGCTGCTGCTGTGTCATCACAAAAATTGGATGATACTGACCCTGTGGTGACCACCAGTTTTGGAAAGGTCCGAGGGATGAAGAAGGAATTGAACAATGAAATTCTGGGGCCTGTCATTCAGTTTTTTGGGGTTCCTTATGCTGCCCCACCAACTGGAGAGCGTCGATTTCAGCCTCCTGAACCACCATCTCCTTGGCCAGACATCAAAAATGCTACACAATTTGCCCCAGTGTGTCCCCAGAACATTATAGAGGGCCGGTTACCTGAAGTCATGCTTCCTGTCTGGTTCACTAATAACTTGGATATAGTTTCTACCTATGTACAAGATCAGAATGAAGACTGCCTCTATTTGAATATATATGTCCCAACTGAAGATGGTGAGTTATTTACAGGAGAAGCAGGGAGATCTTTTGTTTTTACTTTCCTATGAAGTTATTTACTCTTAAATCATATGTACTGGTAGCCAGCACGGCTTTCTTGTCTGCATGCTAGCATTATTTTCTCCCAAATTTGTATGCATGTGGCTTTTCTATGTATGCATCAGTTCTTACCTTCTATTGTCCTTTCTCTTCTCTTGTCTATTTTCTTTGTCCTTTAGCACGTGTACTCTTGGGTCAAAGTTGGTACCTAATTCTCATTCCCACCCATTGAGTTCTGGGAAAGATGCATCAACATCTTGATCCATTGCATGGATAGGCAAAAAGGAGTCAAACCTCTTCTGCACCTAACCAATAAATACATAAAAAGCAGGCCATCTTGAAGTTAGCTAGTGGTATTGCATGCTCCTACTGTCTGTCACGGAGCTCCATGTTATTTTCTAGTCTTCTATTCATTTTTCAGTCAAAAGAATATCCAAGGAATGTGCCAGAAAACCCGGCAAGAAAATTTGTAGAAAAGGAGGTATGTATAAAGTGGTCACAAAACGAAACCTGGGCTGGAAAAAAACACATTAAACCTATGCAGAGGAAGATCAAATTATCACATCTTTAAAGAACAGAAGGCTGCTCTTTTGTTGGTTGGCAACTGTGCAGAAAGAAGAAACAGCTTGTGATAAATGGATCTGTTAAAGTAGTTTAAATAAGGGAAAGTTTAAAAGAGAGAGAAGGAAAGTGTCTATCCTGCCTGCTCCACACAAAAGCCTAAAGACTAAATATCTTGTCCTTATTGTCTTCTACTAGTTTATCTGAAAGTTTGTGTTGAATGTGATTGTCAGAGGTATCAAACATAGTTGTAGAGTGATTGTTTGATATGTGGACTTAGGGTTGTGGCATAGTTCCTAGTAAAATATAGCAAGGACAATTGAACGTCTGAGTCCATCAAAACATTTTTGTAGCCATTCTCTTAAGAGATCATATATTTGATCAGTGATTGCTAACATGTGATTTTCCCCTCTTTCCAGCTGGTGTAAGGTGTAAATACAATTTCAAGACTGGTAGGATACCAACTATTTTCTTTAGGCAGAAAAAGATAATAAATTATGTAGGGATTTTACAATGGCATTATGTTTATTATAATTCTATATTATTTATATGGCAACAGTAATGTAGCATTGGACTTCATGCTGGGCCTTGTCACTGCTAATATTCTGAAGTTATATATTTGAATTCAGGGCTAGGTACAATGGATGGATATATCTCTAGTTATTGCTTATAGTGATGTGTGGGAGGGGGATCATAATTTAAAAGAGTTCACTCAAGAGCTGCAATACAGAATTTGAAGCGGCTTCAATACCTTTGTTTAGTAAAGTTTAGGACACATAATTTTAGATGCAGAAATCTATCAATAAAATGACTACTGGCATATATGAGGGAGAAACTATTTATGAATTTCAATTCTGAAAGGCAAGTGATACAGAACAGGAGATCATAATGTCACAGTTCTGATGTAAAGTTTTGTGATTAGTAAGCCATTGCATGGGAATGGGATAACATTGGTCATACCACTGTTTGTGTAAATGGTGCAGTTCTTTGGGATCTAAAGGGGAATAAAACTTAGCTAACAATGCACACCAATGGTGTGTGTGTTTTAAGTTTCTGACTGTTTATTGTATCTTGAACTTCATTGCTAGGTGATTTCACTTTGCAACAGTGTGTTTGACAATGTTAGCAGATAGTTAAAGAAACATCATACAGTTTTGTGTTCATATTTTATTTTGAAAGATGTGGATCCGCTTCTGCCAATGCTGTGAACTAGGCTGTAATTTCGATTCTGTGACTAAAGCATATATTTCTGTATTCATTTCCATGTGTTTGTATGAGCCCATCTACTAAAGGAAACAACCTAAACATTTAGAAATGGCACAAGATATAACCTAGGAATATATGATGAAGAAAGTTTCTAGTCTAAATTCAGTGGACCATGTTTCCCATATTGTATGAAATGGAAATTAAATTTGCACTCCAGGATCCTCATGTTAATGGATGGGTGCAGTCCATTTCTCAGGCTGAAAAAAAAGTGTCCAAAGAAAAGTGCACATTTCAAATGTGACCAAAATGATGTGTATCTGTCCGAATGAGATTCATTAAAGGAATGTAATTATACATGCAAATTTGTGTTTGTTTTTAAGAAATAGAATTGAGATTGGATTTGTCATAGAATAGAGATATGGAGTATCTTCACTAAAAAATTTCAGCAAGAGAGTTTTTCCTGACATGCTGAGACAGTTTGCTGACAAACTGCCACAGTTTTGGCTCCCAATGCATGAGCATAACAAGAGCACTTTCCTGTTCAGGAAGGCTTTCATAATATGTGATAAAAGGAAGTCTGTGAGCAAAAGAGCTGTCTTTTCCCTTTCCAAAAGAAAACACATACCTATAATAAGCACAAAAGCCTAGCTTATTGACGGGGAAGATGTGATTGATTGATAGAGATTGAAGAATGAAAAGTTAAGTATAAAAATTTCAGTATTGCACTATTAATTATTATGGTCATTTCAGTTTTTCGCAATGGTTTAATTTTGATATTGCACAATTTTCTATTTAAAAAAACCAAACCCCCTTCTTTGGGATTCATTTTCCTAACTTGGAAAAAGGAGAGAGGATAATTGTGGATATGAAATTTATATATAGATAGATTCCAAGCCAAAAGGGCAAACAGTCAAAGCCACAGACCCTATAGAAAAATTGTGCCATCCCTTAGCTTGTTTTTTTCCACAGGAAATAGAATTTGATAGAATTATGAAACAAATACAATATCTCTTTAACATTTGCCCAAATGTGAGCGATATTACATACCAGTTTCAGTATAAGCCTGTGGAAGGTTGCACAAAAGAAGCACACTGCATTCAAAGGATTACATTTTGTAGGATGGCATTAAGTCTTTGTAGAGGAAATGTTAATGCCTGATATATTTTGCTGCTGAAAAGACTCAGTGGATTATTTCTGCTCAACAATATTTACTACAACAGTTATTAACTTTATTTATATTCCATCCTTTCCCCATTATTTATAATACAACAGAATAAACAACAATTACAGATTTACTTGTACAATGGTGTAAACAATAATTATGATGAATATACTTCAAGTTGGAGGTGAAACAACAACATGATAGGTTTAGTCAAGCTAGAGAACTAGAGAACATTGAAAATTGAAAACATCCCCACCATAGGAAATAATAATAATGAAGACCAAGATTATGCATCAGACTTGTCTGATAATCTAAATACCTAACAGGATAGTATTAATATTTATTATCCAGTAATGGAAGTAGTAGCCCAGTTCCAACAATGTGCAATTTATTTGTATGTTGAAGAAGGCTTTGGGAATTAATGGGTTTTGTAAATATCTCCCTTTGCTGTGAACAAATGCACTAGAATAAACTACTTCATTTCCACACCTTTCTGCCATCAGAACAAAAAAAATGTTTTGTATCAAAGCAGACTATTTTATAACTTTTAAGATTATTTTCCTGATTAACTGGCATACATCTCCCTGGTAGCCACAACTGAGGTAGACCCACTGACCCAATGAGAATTACATAAGTATTCATAATTCAAAATTTTATTGAGTGACTCTTCTCTAGTTAGGACTATGAATGGGATTTAAACCCTGGTTGGTTATACTGAGTCAAAATCATTTAAATTCATACATCATGGTGAATCCTGGCCTAATACAGCCGTGATCTTCATATTGAAGGGAGTGAGCAACAGAAGGAATGAAGAATACAGAATGGAGGATCATTTTGGTTCATGTTCACATTGGTTCATCTTTATCTTCATTCTTACTTATGAGTCAATGTGAATCCAGGAAGTAAAGCAGTTTGAAGCAAGTTTGAAGAAAAAAAGAATAATGGTTGTTTTTACGCCAAGGCATAGCCATTATAATACAAAAGAGTTTGGGAACGTTACAACTCATAGAATCTCCAGTTCATTGTGGCCAGTTATCTTGAGAATTGCAGACCAAGCTCTCTCTGTAATAACAGAGACTCAAAGTTGAAAACTTCATTTCCAGCTTAAAGCATTAAGTACATACTTTTGATTACTAATGTGATTGAACACAATAGCAGTGACACTATCATTTACTTTACCAATTCTGGAATTTAAGAGATCTGCAACTGTACAAGTTATCTATAACAATATTACATTAGAAGCTGATTTAGAAGTATTCCACATAACCTAAAAAAGAACAAAAATGCATTTGGTTTTTAATCTTTCCCACAAATCCATGGTTTTCTGTTCAAACCTTGGGATAGGGGAGAAGCATTTGAAAGGAGAAATATGCCCCAACCCATTTTTACATTTAAAAAGTCATTAATCTATATTTCATTCTGGCATAGTAAAGTCTGCTTGGTTTTTTGAAAGTATAGATACACCTTAAGTAATACCTTATCAATTTTATTTGTGGTTGAATTAATAAAATGAGTGCTTGAATCTGTTTACTTGCCCAAATGTGCTATGAAAAATGCAACACAATCAATCTTGCACATTTATTTATTTATTATTTCAATTTATATACCACCCTTCCCAAAAAGGCTCAGGGTGGTTCACAACAATGAATACGCAACACAACGTAGTTAAAAACAGAATAAAAACAGATTAGGACCAGAATGGAAAGCACAACCTTAGAGATTAAATGCCTGGCAGAGCAGGTTGGTCTTACAGGCCCTCTGAAAGGCCTGTAACTCCGTTATTGCTCGTGCCTCTGCTGGGAGGGCGTTCCACAGGGTAGGCGCTACTAAAGAAAAGGTGCGCTGCCGAGTCGATGACAATCGGCAAATCTTGAGTGATGGAACCTCCGATAGGTTTTGGTCCATGGACCGTAGTGGTCTCTGGGGAATGTGCAGGGAGAGGTGGTCCTTCAGATACACTGGCCCCAGACCATGCAAGGCCTTAAAGGTTAACACCAGCACTTTGAAGGCAATCCGGTACTCGATGGGAAGCCAGTGCAAACATTGGAGGACTGGTGTGATGTGGCATGTTATTGTCACTCCAGCCAGCAGTCAATTCATTATTGAATTATTATTGAATTATTCATTATTGAATTATTATTGAATTATTGAATTTGTGAATTCAATTATTCATGGGTTTGATTAAAAGAAAAAGTCAGGAATCTCTAGGCCTTTCATTGCATTTATGTGGCCTTGCAGGAAAACCTAGACAATTAGTCCTAGACAGGTGTCCTCTCAAATCTATCTATCTATCTATCTATCTATCTATCTATCTATCTATCCATCCATCCTTTTTATCAATGGTTTTTCATTTTCATGGTAGTTCCATGTCATTAACCCCAACAAATGTGGAAGGCTGACTATACTGCTTTGACTGGGAAATGGACTGCTTCATAGTTCAATTTATTTGCATTGATATCTGTGCCTCCAGTGCACTGAATGGAATACGGCATATATATTGTTGGCTTCCATTTCTCAGTTTCATGCACCTCTCTCAGAACAGGTACATATGTTAATATCATCTGATGAGAATTGGATTGGCATGCAAACATTTTAATATAGGAGTCATATTAATATATTATCTTCCACCATAGGTTCAATAAACATATAGGGAGAGCTCGTGGTTTAGGGTTGTCAAGTGTCTCTTTGGTTGAGGATCAAAAGGCTTGTCATGTATAGGATTGGCAAGTGTCCCTTCTTTCAAGAAATTTCCCTTTCTGTCAGGGATATAAAACTTTTCGTTATATTTAGACAGAAAAAGATGCCAGAAAATCATGTATTTTATGGTATGGGCTATTCATAAGGATAAACAGGTGTGCATCATGTAATTTATGAAAGTGAACATTATGTAAATTTTACAGAGAAGCACACAGTTAAATAAATTCAGTATTTCATTTGGTATTTAGGCAGAATGTGAACTTGTTAACAGTTATTTCATGCTTGTCAACCTTGCATATTACGAATTTCAACTTTTGCTATTTTGAAAAAAAATCACAGTACCATATGGACTAGTTCAACTTAGAGATTTCTGTTTTGATGTTGTTTAATTTTTCCATATTTCTCTTGCAAATACATCCTTGTCCATGTTACATATTGAGCTGTAAGATATACTGGATTTTTCTCATATGGAAATTGGTACATAATAATATGCAAACTTATTTTATTTACCTATCATATAAGTAATACCTTGACATGCAAGTGTAATTCATTCTGTGACAAAACTTCTAACTCAATTTGCTCATATGCCAAATCAAATTTCCCAACTGAAATGAATTGAAATGCTATTCATCAATTCCAGCCCCCCAAAAACACACCAATTATTTTTGTCAAGATCAGGGAGCTTGCTGAGGGGGGAAAGGAAGGCCTCCTCCTCCTTCACTTCCTTCTTTCCAAAAGTCTGTCAAGGGGGACCCACAACCAACTCATCAAAGCCTTCATAGCCACCCAGCAAACCAAAACACAGCCAAAATTGCCCAAACATTTTCCCTCTCCCTCCTTCCCTCCCTTTTCAGTCTTTTCTGCCTCTTCTATTTCTTTCTCCCTTTTAAATCCTTCATTTTTTTCTTATCCCCTTCCCCAGTGGTGGTGATGGTGCTGTTGTTCTTCCTCTCTGGGGTAGCAGTTGCAGGGGCTGCTGTTGCTGTTTCTGTGGAGGGCTTCTGGGCCTGAAGCAGCAGAGGCATGGTGTATGCTGCAACGGGCATGACCTGAACACTTATCAGGGTCTCCTGTGGCAGCTCATACTGAATTCATTTGCTGGCTGGAGCGAGGGAAGGAGATGGGGCCACTCCTCTGGAAACTAGGACTGTTTGGAAAGGGGAAGAGCAAGGGGGAAACCTCCCTGCTCCTTCATCAGCCCAAGGTAGCTTGCTGAGGGGAAAAGAAAGACCTCCTTCTATGCCTCTTTCCTTCTCCTCAGCCACCACTACCTCCCTCCCTCCTCTTCAGCGGCAGTTGATGAAGTTGATGAAGGGGATGCTCATACCACCTTGCAGCTATGTTCCCGTTTCCTTGTGGCTGTGTGCAGAATCCACTCTCCAACCTTTGCATTGGCCCCCCAAATGCTGCTGCCTGCCATCCTGAGAAGGTGGAGAGAAAAAAAGATGGAGAAGAGAGAAAAAAAGAGTGGCAGGCAGGTTTGAGAAGGACTTGTGGGAGGGGAGATGTTGGAGGCCGCAAAAAGGAATATCTAACTTGTAACTCAGATCTCAACTTGTCTCTTGAAGCAAAAACAAAACAAACAAACAAAACAAACAAAACTAAAAAAACAAATCGAGCAATGGCTCATATCTCGAAAACCTGCAAGTTGGGTAATTCATAAGTCGAGGTATCACTGTACTAATGTAAAAGACAATATCATGTTTAGGTTGAAAGCAGGTTTGCAGGCCAAAAATATTGATTTTGTTTTGGCTGATGGAAAGGTTAGGGGCATGTAACAAACAAATATTTTCTCTCTTTCTAAAAAATAAGATGAGGGGTGAAATGCATTGTTGATTAGTTAGGGATCAGAATATAAAATGAGGAAAAAGAATGAGAATGCAGTCTGGAAAAAAGAGGAGGAAGAGAGCATGGAAGGGGACCTAGGACAAAATCAGTGACAAGGAACAGATGTGAGAAGCACTTTCACCCTATTGCTTTTTTCTTGCTCATACTAGAGAAAGAAAAGTAGTCCTTCTTCCCCATCTTTTCAGTCAGTGGAGTTATTTTAGGCTCTTGAGGTGGAGCGAAGTAGCAGCAGCCATTTTTAATAAGAGCTTTCTTCACAAGCTTTTCTGCAGATAGACTCCATCGGCCATTTTAATAGAGACACATCATTTTTGTAGTAAGCTATTTTATGAGTAAAATGATCACTATTGTATCTCTGCAGGGAAGCTGAGAAAACCATTGTTAAAAATATCTACTGTCCTTCCGCTCCACTTCAAGTGTATGAAATGGCTCCGCCTTAATGATGAACTCTGTTCAGGGCTTTGGAGTGATTTGTTTTTGTTTTTACTTATACATAAGTATATAGAATAATTAATTTCCCCCAGTGGATAAAACCTATATGTATGTTTTTTTCTTTAAAAAACCCCTGTATTCCTAAAAATATGAGCATTTTTTTTGCACAACCCATTTTTATGAAACATTTCAAAAGCTTCACAAATGTGTGAATGTTCAAAGAAGAGATTCTATTCTCAACAAATCTTGAGATGTGCATAAAGTTGATTTCCTTGTCATTGTTGAATGCAAAGAAATTCTTTTTTCATTTTTTTAAACCTCCCGTCCACATTCAGTGACCTAATTTTCCACTGTCTGCCCATTTGGTACACATGAAAAGGAGCTGCATATCTGTACCATCATATGTGCATACTAGATATCCTACTCATGGGATCTCTCTTTCCATGGAGGAGCTCTATATGTTTGGCCTGATACATGCATAGAGATGTGCACTCAGTATACAGGGCATATTTGTGTGTATGAGTGTGTGCACAGACACTGGACTTTGCGTGCCAATAGATTAACTTTAATGACCTTATAGCTTTCTTTGTGTAGTCCTTGTAAAGATAGATAGTATCCATTAGACATATATCATTATATTTTGGAGTCTGGTGTGAACATTCCACATGATGACTAATGAACATAATATGAAATTAAATGTTGCCATTCCAATGTTTGCAATCTATATTTTGCTGTGTTATCCTGCCTAGCATAAAGACAGCTTTATTAGCCACAAAGGGAGTCATGCACATGCAACCTCTAGCCATGCGGTATGTCAGGCATGGTCATATTCCATAACTGTTTTGGGGAAATATGAACAAATATTGTGAACATGACAGAAAAAATGATGATATCTGGACTGCAGATAAAACTTCTGGAAGGTACTAGGTTGCTTAATTTTGTTATAGACCAGTCAGTTCTTTGGTTGATAGGACTATTGTCATAAGTAAGAATGGACACAGAACATTTGGACCCTTGAATGGGATAGAACTTCCAAAGTCCCCAACCTTTGGCCAGCTATGCTGACTGGAGCCTCTGGGAACTGAAGTCCAAAACAGCAAGAGGATCAAACTGTGGGATCATAATTATGCAGTGCTGAATTTTCAGGTAACTGTTACATGGTATAAAATAGCCATGTGAGTCTAGCTTTGGCTTTTAAGGTTTTAAGGCATATGAAATGTCTGATGCTTTCACTGGATGTGAGGATGTACCACAGTTTGAAAGTCAGGTCCTTGAGGCCTAAATGGCACCTCCACATGCTGAGAAGTCACTGATTGACTGCAGCAGTTGTTAGTATGGAAAAGTGTAGTTTTTCTGACCTTCTCTCTGTCTTGCTCCGACCCATTCATCTTCCTCCAGAAACAAAGGGCTCTCTGTACAGCACTGGAGATGAATGGGAAGGTTGCTGAGATGAGGCTCTCTACTTGCCTGTAGCACCTCTTTGAACCAAACAGTGCTACTCTGAGCCAAAAGCTTCTGTCATCTGTGAAGTCTTTTTAAAGTTTTTGTTTTATGAGAGAGAAACTACAGTCTACTTCGGGCCTGTTATAATTTCAAAAATAGAATATAAGGCCAGTCTTAATTGAACTTTAGTGGACTCTGCAATGAGATAATACATTATATATATTTCCATCAGGCTTTAATTTGCTATGGCTATTTCTTCGTACTTGGTGGAGTGACGATACCATTTATTACCTTCCAGGGATGCCAATGACCAGACAAATCTGTACCAGGGGAAATTAGGGTGTTCCCCGGAACAAACCCTTTTGCATTCCCATATCTCTTTTGGATGAGAATAACTGCAGTAATTTACATGCTTTGGCTTACATGCAGTGCAGCAATGGCTGTTGTTCTGCTGTTCATCAAGTATGTGTTATTAGCTGAGTGACTTTCACCTTCTATTACCAGGCATTGATCTTATATAGTCATAAATAAAAATGCAGGGCTCCACTGCTTTAAAATGTACTATAGCCCATGAGACTTTTAATAAACAAATAAATAAATTACAAAATGGCCCAAAAGCAACAGGAAAATGAGGTTAAAAAAGAATGTGTGGGTAGTTGCAGTAGCCATTGAACTTAATGGTAAGGGGGAGTACATAAAGAAGCTTTTCTTTTAAATTCCAGTCTAGTCTTTTTGATTGTATTTATGTATGACATAGCCAAATGTTGGCAAGTGGACTCCATTGGGTTAAAGGATTGCTATGGCAGAATGACAACATGAATGCCTTCCTATCTCATCCTATTCTCCACCAGATTTGTTCTTGACCTGACTGGTAGTATTCACAGTCCATCTTGCTTCTGGCGATCTTTCTTTTCCCCACGAAAAGATGTAGGCAAGAAACATTATTCTAACTTGGAACATGTTTGGATGGACAGCTCCCAGTATCCCCCCACTAAATTGGCTATGGTATCTGAGCAATTCTGGAAGTTGTAATCCGGAAAAAGTGACAGCTGCCATCCTGATTATTTCTTATGCATGTGTATGCTTCCTAGAAAATTAACTGAACATTTGTTTCCTATGTGGTTTGAACAGAGTCAGTTTCCGGTTGTAGAAACACAGCTGTGCATATGGTGTCATTGCACATAGTTGTGTATTTGTTGTCATTGAGCGTCTTTAAGTTTTTTCTGACTTGTGACCAGCAAACCTATCCTGCAGTTTTCTTGGCAAGATTTTCAGAGGTGGTTTGACATTTGCTTTCTCTAAGGCTGAGATAGTGTAACTTAACTTGTCCAAGACCATCCAGTGGGATTTCATGCCTGAGTGGGGATTGCAATTCTGTTCTCCAGAGTCATAGTGAAACACAGACTATTACATCACACTGGCTGTCTCCCCATAGTTATGTTATTCACATCAGTTCACAGGTATGTTGATGTAACAAGCATATTAACATATACAGTACATAATGGGATACCTTGGAGATGGAATTCATTTATATTTCATGTGAACCTTACACATATAGCCAAAATATTTCAAATAACGTTTTGCGTGAAACAAAGTTTTGTACATTTAACCAAAGCAAAGACGTCAGTGTCTCAGCCATCCATGTGGACAATTCTTTATTTTGTAGCATTTTATATTTCAGATTTGTAGGTAAAGGATACTCAGCCTGCATACATATTAGTACACATTTTGTCTTTAGCTGTCTACTACCATGGATGCTTTACTTTCCTTCTCAGAAAACCTGTCTGCTTAATTTAATGAGGGGATACACATGGGTCTGTATCAACACTCCCTTTTGCTGATGTGCCTGGAAATAGCCCTAAGCTAGATGGACCATATATGTGATCTGGTAGAAGGACAATTCCTGCATTCTTAATAGATGGATATTGCTGTGGTTCCTGGCATCAATAGAGCAAAATGAGTAGAACATCAAGAGGTTTTCTACAATCACTCTACAATAATTTGTAAACAGTCACATCTTCATTATATTCATTACACACGGAACTGGAAAACAGGTCATTAAAACTTAACAACCATTACAGATCCTTGTTTCGGTTTTAGCTTTCAGACTAGGCATGACAAACAACATCATGCAATACAATTCTATAGAACAAATTGCCTTCATTACTTTGTGTGTGTGCGTGCTGTATTTGCTGCCTTTGGAAACCTCTCTTCTGTCCTTTAGAGTTGAAGATTTGCAGATGAAGACACAGATTGTTTTGAGATGTATTTTTGGTCTTGTTTGTTTTGCCTTGCCATGCAAAATTTCCATTCTGGTTCTTTTTTGTTGTTTTTTAAAAAAAGAGAAATAGCTCGTGATACTATAGCAAATCCCTATCTACAATTAGTTTGTCTTTGCTACAAGCAGTTATGTGCATCAAGTAAATATTGCTCTTTGAGGAATGGGACAATCTACAAATCCTTCTGAAATAATAATAGTTATACTGGGGCAAAGGACTCTCTCTGGCTGGGAAGCCCAATCTAGCTTAAAAAGGACCAGGATCTGTCCCACAGCCTCAGTAGTCACCTTGTTTTCTCCTTCTTGCCAATAGTCTTGGGAGCTGAGGTTGGAAAAGTTGAATTGCCACCACTCACAAATGCTTTAGGTGTGGCAGCAGGCTGGGTAAGATGGCCATTTTGCTCCAATGGGAAATATGGAATTTGAGTGAGATCAGGTTGGCCCTGCCTTGCTTCAGCCACCTTCCCTAATTTGTTCAGTCTGAACGATCTCACCAGAACAGCAGAGTCTCATGTCTCTTTAAAGATGAGCAGGTTTTATTTAGCATATGATTTTGTGAGATGCAATCCACTTCATGTTATGGAGCCACATACAATTGTTCTAGAGATATAACGGGAGGTGAAAACTACCTGTGACAGTCTCAGTATGCACCTTTCATGTTCTTGGATAGGTACGATAACCTATAAACAGAAAAAAAATAATTAGGTATTGAAGGCAGGGCGTAATTTATGTTCATTAACACTTTCTCTTAGCAATGGTACTTGATTGAAATGTTGGTTGCATTGCTATTCCTTGGGTGGGATGGGGGATTACTTATAATGAAAAATTATAAGACCTGTCTGACACTCAAGTGGTGTGCTCTAGAGAAGCAGTTATATGTTTCTGTGTGGCTGAGCATTGCTCTTATTATAACTAGATAGAAAATTGAGAGCAATTACATGAGCTGCAAAAGAAAGAAAGAAGGGCACTCTGTGGCCTTAACATACAACAGATGGGAAAGAACAGGTTGAGCTCCTCTTCTCTGGAATTCCAAAATACTCTAAATTCAAAATTATCCAAATGACTGGCCAGGGCCGTAGCCAGGATTTTGATTTGGGGAGGGCTGAGTTTGATTCGGGAAGGGCTGAGTCTGAGTAAGAGAGGGACTACCCTACCAAACATTTTGTATTGTTATCCCAATAACCCCATTAATGTGGGATATAATGAGCATGGTGATCAGATCATGATATGAATAAACATAACAGTTTAAATAATGTACCAGTAAGGCCTTCTCGCGGACCACCCTGAGAATTTCTGGGGGGCGGGGGGCTGAAGCCCCCTAAGCCCCCCCCCCCGGCTACATGCCTGTGACTGGCTGAGGTCATAACATCTTTGTTTTCTTATGATTCAGTGGTACATACTACATAGTTTGTTTCATGCAGACAATTATTAAAACGGGTATGTATAATATTACATTTAGGATAAGTGCATAAGGTACACTTGAAACAAAAATGCATTTTGTGTTTAAACTATCTCCAAGATACCTTATTATGTACATATACACAAATGCAGTTATTCAAAAATCTGAAATTCAAAACACTTCTGGTCCCAAATATTTCGGATTAAGGAGTGCTCAACCTGTACTTCTATCAATGCATGCCAGTATAAAATCCATTATTTAACCTGGTAGCATTGTGTTTGCTTCTCTCCATCTTCTCCAGCTTGCTTGTTTTATATTCTTTGGCATTCCCCAATCTGTTGTTTGAGACAGAATAGTCTGGTAAATATGTCATAATAATAATAATAATACACTTTATTTATATTCCTCTCTTCTCACCTCGAAGGGGACTGAGAGTGGATTGCAGGTACACATACTTAGCAGACAATCCCTGCCGTTTCCACATACAACATATAGATGAACAGAGGCAAACTTTGGCCACCAGGGGGAGCTGATGCACTCCTCATCTCTCAGCATCCCCAGCTTCCCTTGTTGTTCCTTCCACATTCCTCTGCATTCCTGGAGTTCTTTAATTCAAAATTTGCCTGCCCACTTAATGTGGTACCTTTATCTCCTACTTGACAGATGCAACTGTCTTTCAAGCTGCAAAGGTCGACAGCAGGCTACACTTAAAGGTTGAGCACCCACCTTGACCTGAGCAGGCCTCGAACTCATGACCTACTGGTCAGAGAGATCTTATGCAGCTGACACTTAGCCAGCTGCGCCACATTCCCGGTGCTATTATGATACTTGATTGGCATGCAGAAAGTGTTTGTGTGATGTTTCAGTAATGTTTTTCTGCTTAGTGCCTTTACATTGCAGTTTGTACTAACAATTTATAATGTAATTTTCCTGGTTGATATTCCAGTTGTTAATGAGAGATTATTTAAAAAAATAGATCTCTGGAGAATGTAACCTTATCATATTTTAGGGACTGCCAATATTCCCATCTCCCTCAGTTATAACATCCTCAGCAGTTGATAGCTTTTAGTTTGCTGAGGTACCTCTGAACCCACAGTTTTATTTGATGATTGGATAATGGACCTTTGCCGTTTGTGTGATGACTTCCTTTTCTTTATTGGAGGCACTTGAAATTCTGGTTCCTACTATTATTCACTCCCCTTCCCATTAATCTCTGTTTTTAAAGATAGAGTTTTTACCCTGAGGACCTCACATTAGACAATTTCCCCATTTCTAGACACTGTTAAATTGAAGTTCCTCGATTGCCATCTCATGATGCAAGCCTACTTCCAGTGGTAACCCGATGGTCCCTAGAACTTTGATTCAAAAAATGTGCGTTACTAGCTCCAAACCTTTGTATGTACCTAGATGTGGGAAAAATCATGGATTTTCACATGTGATGGCAACTGATCATTTTTTGCCTTGACAAAACATTTTATTATTTTATTTTATTTTTTAAAATATATTTTTATTGAGATTATAATTTTACACAAGGGGGAGTGGGGTAGGGAAGAGGGCAAGTGGGTAAGTGGGGGTAGGGGATAGGGAACGTAGGATAATAGGAGAAGGGAATATGAGGGAGTGAAAGATAAAGGGCAGAGAGAAAGAGAAGGGGGAAATAATAATAGTAATAATAAGAAAAAGAAAACAAAGTTAAAAAAATAAATAAAAGTAGAAAAAATAAAATAAAAATGAAAAATAAAACAGCTTGGTTGACTTCCCGGAGATCTCTGGAGAGTTCTTCCTTCCTTTCATTCTTTTTCTTTCTAGATGGTCGAGTTGGTTCCATTGTTGTCGTTTTGGGGCACAGAAAATGTCCTTTTACTTCATTGTTTCCTCTTTTCTAAGAAGCTTTTAAAACCTGACCAGTCAGTTTTATTATTACTATCCTTCAGACCTTGTGACAATTCATCCATCTGGATGATGTCGAACATTTTTAAGATCCATTCATTTATGCTCGGAGGAGCATTTTTTCTCCAAACTTTGGCCAGTGTTATTCTGGCCGCAGTGGCACTTAGAGTTAGTATTTTGTCTTCTTTTTTATCCAGTTTTAAAGTGGTTATATTGAGTAGGTATGTCTCTGGTAGTAGGGGAAATTTTGTCTTTAATACCTTCTGTATACATGTATGGACTTCTTTCCAATAGTTTTTGATTAGTTTACATGCCCACCACTGGTGGAAGAAGGAGCCAACTTCCTTATCACATTTCCAACACTTGTTGGAACTTTGTGGGTAGAACTTGGCTAACTTCTCTGGTGTATAGTACCACCTAAAGAATAGTTTGTACCAATTTTCTCTTATGTCTAAAGCAGTGGTATATTTTAGTTTGGTATTTCAGACCTCTTCCCACTGATGTGTGAGTATATTGTGTCCTAAGTCTTGAGCCCAGCGGATTTGGCACTCCTTAACCTGTTCTTCTTCCGTGTTCCACTTTAATAGTTGTTTGTATACTGTGCTGATTAGCTTTCTCTTTTTTTCATAATCCCCTCCCAGAATCCTTCTTGGTGTTGGAAGCCCCTTTTGCTATCCTCCTTATAGCCTTGGAATATTTGATAGTACTGGAACCATGTAATATTGGGTTGTATTTTTTATCTCTTCCATTGATTTTATTGAATAATCTGTAGTTTTGGGATTTTTCTTTAGTGCTACCTGGTAGATTAGCCAGTTGTCTCTTACTAATTCTCTTTTATGTCTGGCTTCGACTGGGAAAGCCATAGGGGTGTTTTATTGTAGATTCTGTCTTTATATTTTTCCCATGTTTTTATCAGTGAGCATCTGATATGATTGCCAAAATTTCTCTCATTTTTCCTTTTATTATTCCAGAGATAGCCATGCCATCCTGAGCGCAAGTCGTGGCCTTCTAGTGCCAGTAGCTTGCTGTTTTGGAGAGTACACCATTCTTTTAGTGCTATCAAATTACATGCCTTGTAATATAGCCTTAGGTCCGGTAGGCCTAGGCCTCCTCTTCGCTTATCATCTATCATCACTAAGGTTTTTATCCTTAGCTTTTTGTTCTTCCAGATAAATTTAGTAATTTCCGAAGACCATTTTTTGAAGAGATAATTTGTTCTAATCACGGGAAGTGCTTGGAAGATATACAGAATTTTGGGAAGTATCGACATTTTAATTACTGCAATTCTCCCCAGTAATGATAGATTTAGGTTTTTCCATTTTTCCATGGCTTTTTGGATCTTGCTCCATGTATATTCGTAATTGTTTTTTACCAATTATTACCCCTAGATATTTCACCTTTTGTGCGATTCTAATGCCTAAGGATTTTTCTAGCAATTCTTTTGTCTCCTCCCTTAATATTTTTTGTTAATATCTTTGTTTTCTGTTTATTTAGTCTAAAACCCACCACTGCCCCAAAATCTTCTATTTTCTTTGGCCAACGTTGGCCAGATTATATGGGGTTTTCAATGGTGCAGACGATATCGTCTGCATGCACCCTTAACTTATATTCATGTTTGAGGATTTTTGTGCCCTTAAGGGTAGCATCCTTGTTAATTTCCCTTACCAGTATTTCAATCACCAATATAAATAATAAGGGGGAGAGAAAGCATCCCTGTCTAGTGCCCCTTGTGATGTCTATTGTCCTTGGATTTTCATAACCGTTGATTATTAGGGCAGCCTCTTGTTTCGAGTAAATGGCATTTATTGCGTTTTGAAATTCTACACCCATGTCCAGTTCTTTGAGTAACAATTTAATAAACTTCCAATTGATTTTATCAAATGCCTTTTCGGCGTCTATAAAAAGTAAGGCCAGTTGTCTCTCATTATGTACCTCATAGTATTCGATTGTGTTTATTAAGTTTCTTATGTTGTCCTTGATTTGCCTGTGGGGCATGAAACCTGCCTGCTCTTCAGAAATCCAGTCACTTAAGAAGGTTTTTAGTCTTTCTGCCATAATGCTAGCAAAGATCTTATAGTCTTGGTTCAGTAATGATATTGGGTGGTAGTTTTTGACTTCCCCCACATCTGTCTCTTCTTTGTGTCACCATTTTATTTTATTATTTATTATTTATTTCGATTTGATAAACTGCCCTTCCCGAGGCTCAGGGCGGTTTACATATAAAAACAGCATATAAACAGCATGTAAAACAGCATATACAACACGATTAAAAACACATAAAAACACATTAAAATTCCATATTAAAACAGTCACATAAGATCATAGCCAGAAGCTGGTTCATAGAGGGTGGTAGTGGTATGGCAGGATGGCAGGTGTCAATTATACGCTGTCAGACTCCAAATGCCTGTCTAAACAGCCAGGTCTTGCAGGACCTGCGAAACGCCATCAGGTCCTGCAAGGCTCGTGTCTCCGGCGGCAGTGAATTCCATAGAACCGGCGCCATCGCTGAAAATGCTCTCTGCCTCATGGCAGAGAGCATGCAGAACTTCATACCTGGGACTTCGAGTAAGTTAAGCCCCTCTGAGCGCAGTGATCTTCTGGGCGCATATGGGGTAAGCCGCTCCTTCAAGTACACTGGCCCCAAACCATATAAGGCCTTAAAAGTCAGAACTAACACCTTGAAGGAGACCCGGAATTCAATAGGCCACCAGTGCAGTTCGCGCAGGAGTGGCATTATAGGTGCCGTTCGTGGGGCTCCTAGCAGCAAGCGAGCTGCCGTGTTCTGCACTAGTTTAAGTTTCCGGATCGCCGACAAAGATAGGCCAATGTACAGCGTGTTACAGTAATCGAGCCTCGAGATGACCGTGGCTTGGATCACTGTGGCCAGGTCCCAACGGGAGAGATAGGGAGCCAGACGTTTCACTTGTCGCAAATGGTAAAAGGCTGTCTTGCAGACACAAGCAATCTGTGCCTCCATAGACAGCTGTGCGTCCAGCCGGACCCCCAAGCTCTTTACTGAGGACTGCGGGCATAGTGCCATGCCGTCAAACATCGGCAGCTGGATCTCCCCCCCCCCCCGGCGGCCTAGCCACAAGATCTCCGTCTTCGCCGGGTTCACCTTCAACTTACTGGCTCGCAGCCATCCAGTTACGACTTCTAGGCAGAGTTGGAAATTATCGGGTACAGATTCCGCCCTGGGGCCCATCCTCAGAACGAGCTGGGTGTCATCGGCGTACTGATAACATTCCAGCCCGAAACTCCGCACCAATTGGGTGAGTGGTCGCATGTAGATGTTAAATAACAGCGGGGAGAGGATGGCCCCCTGAGGGACCCCGCAATGTAAGGCGGAGCCCTCGGAGACCACCCCTCCCCACTTATGAAGTCTGTTGTTTGGCAAAAAGTGGGCAGTTACAACCATTAACCGTGAATCTTCTCTTGCCACAATTACTCCCTCAGATCTATCATTATCAGTCCCTGCAGTTGATGGTAAGTCCCCCCCTTCTTAAAAGAAATGTTTTACATTACAATATCTGGAACCCCCCTCCCATTTTACTTACTTTGGAATGCAAGTTCCAAAGTAAGTAGGTATTAATAACTGTAGACCTCCATTTCAGTAGTCAGGCAGCCTGAAAAACGGCCGCTGGTGCAATGTCATCCTTATTTAGTTCTCTGCCCTGCAGAGGATTCATACTCTTGTTTTTGTGCAGTGGGTGGGTCTTTTAAGGGAAAAAAGGGAAGGGCAAGTGGGATGGGCAGTGTCTTCACCAATGAGTGTGACAACAAAAGAAGTGGGAAAATCTGGATAAGAAGAAATGTAACAGCAGTAAATTATTCCTCCATTTTATTTAAACATGGGCTAACACTAAATACTAACAGCAAGGTCTGGGTCAACCTGAATCAACACACTGGCACAGTATGATATAAATCATAATAAGTGATTATTGCAAAAGTGTTGGCTATATCACATACATATCATAATATCAAAAATACAAAATGCACAAATGTGTTTATTAATGCAAGCAACAACACAAAAGGCGCACTATCAGAGAGGAGGGGTTCCTACCCGTAGGATGCGAAATCCAGACCCAAAGTATCAAAATAATAGTTGAAAGGCTCTCACACAGAGTCCACACAGAGTCTGATAGCAAGAGCAATTTTGCAACCTGAGCTACCTAATTATACCTTTATAATTAGGTAGCTCAGGTTGCAAAACTTGCTCTTGCTATCAGATGCCATGCGCCTTCATTATTGAGCCTTTGTATCCAGATATTGTATGCCAACCGCCTTCATGTGTATGTAACATGATATTTGCTTATTACCACTTGGCCTTGAAAAAGACCGCCAGGTCAAAACGAGATGCGGGATTCCAGGGAAATACTCCCTCGTTGGCCCGTGTATAGTGGTGGTGTTTCTTCAGCCGCGACTGTCTCCGCCTGGATTTCCCGGAGCAGTTCGCTGCTTGGGAGCGGCTTTTCACCCCAGGAGCCGCAACCGTCTCCGTTTGCATTTCACGGAGCGGTTTGATGCTGTGCAGCGGCTTTTCGGCCATTATCTCCCATTGTGGATTTACAAACTCGGGTCCTCACCCTGTGTGGAATATTCCATCATTCATCTTGCCATGTGTTTCAGTTCCCATTGAAAATTGCTTTATATTGGACTCTGTGTGAGAGCCTTTCAACTATTATTTTGATACTTTGGGTCTGGATTTCGCATCCTACGGGTAGGAACCCCTCCTCTCTGATAGTGCGCCTTTTGTGTTGTTGCTTGCATTCATGAACACATTTGTGTATTTTGTATTTTCGATATTATGATATGTATGTGACATAGCCAACACTTTTGCAATAATCACTTCTTATGATTTATATCATACTGTTCCAGTGTGTTTACTCAGTCTAGGTAGACACGGTCCCCACTTGTTTATTGCTCAACCTGAATCAACCCATTATTCATCTAAAATGATGAAGTCCTAATACTGGAATTTTTGTAAATGTTCTAAAAAGCGTCTTCCGATTGTATTGTGAGCTGTATCTTTTAAAACGAATCCTTCAATTACTATAATTCTTGTTCTAAATGCCCTCAGTGAGTGGGCCAAAGTACTGCTTGCTACTGTCATTCAGTCCCACCCACCCCCGTCCCCCGTCCCCCATTTCAGGCTTAGTTTCAACAAGCAATCAGTAGTGCTTGGAAAAGCCTAAAATGTTTGAAAGGATCTATCCCAATCTAAGTCGGGCATTCTGTCTGGGATGTTCCTGTAGTTGTACATATGCCAAGATTTAGTCTCTTTCCTTTGATTCTCCGGTATGGCCTTGCAATTTCTCCTGGAATTACCGTGGAACCCATTTCTCCTTCATCATTTTGGAATGTGATTGGCTGTCTTTCAAAAGAGAGGTTGGTTGGCCATCTATCAGGGATGCTTAATTATGGTTCCTACATTAGTGAGGGGCAGTTTATATTAGGTAGTTTTTTGCGACCCATTCCAGCTGTAAACCTTTGTGACTTTCTGGTTCAGACAACTATTTAAATGTATGTATTTGCAACTCCAAAGCCCAATTCTTTCTGGAAACATATTTTTTAAAACAATGCCTTATTATTTCTTACAATGGTAAGAAACATATCTATTTTGTTGTTGACATTTCTAGCATAGCTTGTTTCAGTTTTCTCCCTGACTTCCCCTGACTATAGTCTAAATACCGTAGAGACCTTTCCTGTCAAACTTTACTGCTATACACCCCAAGATAATGAACAAGACATTGTATAATGCAGAACTTTTCATCTTGGTACAATCTGAAACCATTTGTGTCAGTTTACAGTGTTTATAGTATTGCTGCCAGACTTGAAATGTGAAATTGTTAGCGATTTCTCTTTTCTGTCCACACCGAATGAAGTCATGTTTGAGAAAGAAACCATATTATTCTCTCTTTGTTAACATATCTGTGACTCCCTGTCAACAAGGCACCTAGAACAGGGCTATGCAACCTTTTTCAAGCTAAGCCACAAATTTAATTTTCACAGGCATTGTCGGGGACCATATTCCAGTGGTGGATGGACTTTGAGGCAAAAGGGTAGAACCAAAAATGTATGTGCCTAAAGCTCATATTGCCTATATCTATGTTTTATAAGAGTCATTTCAACTTTTTGAAATGAGAGAAAACCATATAAAAGTTGGGAAACCACCAACTACAGTATCAAGACAAAGGAAGCAGGGCCGCTTGAGAACATTGGAAAGACCAGATTCAGCCACAGGGCTGAAGATTTCCCTTCCTGACTTAAAGCTACCATAGGTAAAGGTAAAGGTTTTCCCCTGACAATAAGCCCTGTCATGTCTGACTCTGGGGATTGGTGCTCATCTCCATTTCTAAGCTGAAGAACTGGTGTTGTCCATAGACACCTCCAAGGTCATGTGGCCAGTGTGACTGCATAGAGCGCTGTTACCTTCCCGCTGGAGTGGTACCTATTTATCTACTCACATTTTTTTCAAACTGCTAGGTTGGCGGAAGATAGGGCTGACAGCGGAATCTCACACCACTCCCCGGAATTGAACCTGTGATCTTTCAGTCAACAAGCTCAGCTGCTCAATGCTTTAACCCACTGCGCCACCAGGGGCTCCTTAAAGCTACCATATATATGCGGAATTATCTTTGTATTCAAGAAACTGTGTTGAAGATATACGCATCATGTCTAAGGAATACAGTGGAATCTTGACTTAAGAGCATCCCAACTTAAAAGCATTCTGAGTTAAGAGCTGTCGCTCGCCCCCGGTTTCACTTTGACATAAAAGCAGCATTTTGAGTTAAGAGCTAGTGCCAGAGGGAGTGCTAGGGCAAGAGTACAGGGCTTTAGGGCTTCAAGGGAGCAGCCTTTGTGCCTCATGACTTTGTCCACTTTGGGAGGTTGCCTCTCTGATTTGCTCTTGTCCACTTTGAGTAACTTTGGGTTCATTGATTTTGTGTGGGTTTTATTCCTGGTATGTTTGGCTTACACTCTTAAATCAAGGTATCACTGTACTTGAAAGAGACCCAAGTCTACTTACACTGCACAATTATTGAGCTATGCTATATTGTAATTGTCATGGTCGCAGCTTGTAGCACCTGGAACTTACAGTTTATTGAGGGGTATTTAGAACTCTCAGTCCAAAGCAGAAGCGCCTTACCAGACTACAAACCCCACAATTCCATAGTTTGTTCCTTTTCAAATGGAATCACAAAGCTATAGTTGTGCAAAGTGAGCAGGCCCCTAATACATTCAAGGTAGTCATGACTAACCTCAGTCATTTCTAAGTATAATTGAATTTGTGTCTAATTATAATTGAATGTGGATCAAGTCCAATCTGTTTTTAATCTTATCTATTGCCTTGTGTTAAATATCTCTTCATGTCACCTGAGAAATGATGTGATGAGGCATGCAACACAATGTTAATGGGGACATGACTACAAAACAGAAATCAACAGAAGATTCAAAAATATTATTTCAAGTTCTCAGAATCTATTTGTGAATAATAGAATTATTCCCCTGATGCCAGAGAAATATTGATTTTTATCCATGAAATTACCTGAATGTCATCAGCTCATGGCACTTTATGTCTTCCTTGTGACTTTTTTGCTGATTCAATTGGCATCAGGACATGTGAAAGGATGGGTTGCTTTTCCAAAATACTATGCCTAGCTCTACCTGTATTTGGGAAAAGATGAACCCTTTATATTCTTTGCTTCCTCTCTGTTTCTGCATTGAGACAACCACGTAAAACATGTCTCTCAAGCAAAGTGGCCCAAGACATTTGCTACTTGAAAAAGCAAATGGAGCTCCCATCTATTTAAGGTGCATGGTGCCCAAAGCCATTAGATTGTCTTGTAAGAGAACCAGAAGGTTATTTACTGTTTACAGCTAAGCAAAAATACAAAATAACAAATGATGAGAAAATATGCAAATATTCTTTATAATTCTGCCTAATGGTAGCAAGAGCTCCTGAAAGGTATATCTGTATCTAATCACTCTGTGTTAGAATTTACACATCTAAGATTAACTTTAAGCCCTATTGGTTCTAAGATTCTCCACAAGTATCAGTTTTTAATTAGTTGTGTCCACTGAGCTCAGCATGTCCTGAACAATTCCTTGCATATAGTTGGAAATCTGGCTTAAATGGTTTAATAAGCCATTTCTTTGAGATCATTTCATTATTAGAACATTGTTAATCTACTTAATGCTGAACCATAACATTCTTCATATGTCTAAAAAAATAAATTTGATCATTCCTTTTGTCCCTTTCTGTTGTCAGATTATATGTTTCAACCTTCTCTTCCATGTGCTCTGTTTTTCTGATTTTGTAAATCTAATGTTAATGGTACATTGTACTTAAATATTTCCTGTTATGCTTAATGCCAGTATAGCTTATGCGGTGACATTAATGTCTGCTGTAGATTTTAAAATGGTTTTCCTGAAAGGAAACTAATATTGGGACCATTAGCTATGATTGGACTGGGAGATGCCCTAGTCTTGGATCTCGTGCCAATGAAGTCTACCAATACCTGCTCTGTCCTATGACTGACCAGATGGTAGTTGTTTACAAAGATTGCACTTATATCCCTTGTGCTCTTGGACCCACACATTCTATCACAAGGATAGATCTCTAGCTATCATAAGCATTATCAGCTTGTCTGTTGTCTCTGGTGCCCTGGCCTTTCCCACCTCTGGCATATTTTTCACTTCTCTTCCCTTGCCCCCATTGCTCATGGCTTAGTGATACTTCTCGATCAAGGTAAAACATGGCTAGTACTTACCATTTATCTATTGATTAATTGGATCTATAGCCTTCTTTTCAGTGCTAGTCAAGGGAATGTCTGATAGCCATTCTGTAGGGACAATGTGTGTCTTGAAGTGCAACCATAGTGAAAGCCCATGCAGTTGTGTTTATGCTGCTGCAGTGCTATCATCAATGCTTTTTTTACACCATGTTCTTATCAGTACATCTGTATTAACAATGAGAACAGAAGTCCCAGTAGATTGGAGGAAGGCAAATGTTGTCCCTATCTTAAAAAAGACTAATAAAAGACCCAAACAATTACCAGCCTGACATTAATACCAGGAAAGATTCTGAAGCAGATAGTTAAGGAGGCAGTCTACAATTACTTAGAAAGGAATGCTGTAATTACTAAAAGTCAACATGGATTTCTCAAAAACAAGTCATGCCAGACTAATCTTATCTCTTCGTTCAATATAGTTATAAGCTTGGTAGATACAGGGAATTCTGTGAACATAGCATATCTTCATATCAGTAAGGCCCTCAACAAAGTCCCCCATGACCTTCTTGCAAGCAAAGTACTCAAATGTGGGCTAGGCAATGCTACTATTAGGTTAATCTGTAATTGGTTAAGCAACTGAATCCAAAGGGCGCTCACCAAATGGTTCCACTTCGTTCTGGAAAGAAGTGACTAGCGGAGTGCTGCAGGCTTCAGTCCTGGGCACAGCTCTGTTCAATGTCTTTATTAATGACTTGGAAGAAGGTTTAGAGGGCATGTTTATCAAGTTTTCAGATGACACCAAATTAATAGGGATCCTTTCCAGAGGACAAGATCAGAATTCAAAACGACCTCAACAGATTAGAGAGCTGGGCCAAAAATAATAAAATGCATTCCAACAAGGACAAATGTAAGATACTACACTTTGGCAGAAAAAAATGAATTGCAAAGATACAGGATGGCTGGCTTGAAAACAGTACATGTGAAAAAGATCTTTGGATCTTCATGGACTGCAAGTTGAACATGAGCCAACAGTGTGATATAACAGTTTAAAAGCCAATGGGATTTTGGGCTGTATCAAAAGGAGTATAGTGTCTAGATGGAAGAAAGTCATAGTGCCTCTCAATTCAGCTTTGGTTAGACCTCACCTGGAATGCTGTGTCCAGTTCTGGACACCACAGTACAGAAGAGATATTGACACGCTGGAAGGTGTCCAGAGGAGGGCACCTCCATGCTCTATGAGAAGCATCTTAAAGAACTGGGTATGTTTGCCCTGCAGAAGAGAAGGCTGAGAGGAGACATGAGAACCATGTATAAATATGTGAAAGGATGCCAAAAGGAAGAGGGAGTAGGCTTGTTTTCTGCTGCTCAAAGCAATGGGTTCAAATTGCAGGAAAGGAGATTCTACCTGAACATTAGAAAGATCTTTCTGGCTGTATGAGCTGTTCAAAAGTGGAAATCTTTGCTTCTGAGTGTGTTGGAAGTTCCTTTCTTGGAAGCTTTTAAACAGAGGCTGGGTGGCCATCTGTCAAGGGTATTTTAATTGTGCTTTTCCTGCATGGCAGGGGGTTGGACTAGAAGGCCCACGTGGTCTCTTATAACTGTATGATTCTATGCTTTTAGGATTCTAATACAGTGAGATACCTGAATGACATACGTTGGAATCATTGACTTTAAGTCACTGTATGCCATGACATGCTGGCAGCAGAATTGCTATTGGAAGCAGAAATATACAGCAGGTCATTGAGTCAGGACTGAGATTCTGCTGTATTTGAATAATACTGTATTGCAGAGACAAATTATGGAACATGTGGTGAACATATCTAGTATTTTGATCAGATTGATAATAATTTGGCTAAAATTATAAAGAAGCTTCAGTGTGGGAAGTAACAGTTGGGATAGGAAAGCATGTGGATGTCATAGAAGGTTGGAGAAGGAGAAACATGCTAAATAAGTGAATAGGATTAAAATAGAGTAGGAGAGTACTAAATCATATCAGCAAAGGGAAAAAACCCAATAACATTTTTGTACTGGTAATACTGAAGAGACTTGGTATGGTTTGAGTATTGGAGTATGCTTTTTGAGATCAGGATTTGATTCCCTGCTAGGCCATGGAAGCCCACTCAGAGGTCCAGAAAACCACGTGATAGGGCCATATTAGGGTCACCATAACTCAGAAAAGTCTTTAAGGCATACAACAACAAAAAAAGTGGAGGACAAAATGCAAATTTAGCAAATTCATCCATAAAGTTAATATTGGGCAAAGAGCTTGGAGTGCTTAGCTCTTAAAAGTTTGCCCTTGAATCCTTATTGATTCAGCCATGTTTGTTTAGCTGAAATAGGTTTTCTGCTGGTTTTTTCCCCAGCCAGGTTAAGCCAGATGGCTTAAAGATAGCTGTAATGATATTCTGCATGGTGTAAGTTTGACTTTTAGACACCTCACTGGGTGACATAGGCTAGTCCCTATTTCCTTGACATATTGAATTCATCAGGTTGTTGTGAGGGTGGAATGGGGAAATGGGAAATTACATACATTTTATGAGCAGGGAAAAAGATGGGATAATGTGTAATTGATAATAAGAATGAATTTGCTGTAAAAGATATTAACACCTGAATGAAATATCTTGTCTCTTGGCTCACCTACTTGACCTGGGAATGGGATCCACAGTTTTTGCAAAGAAGATTAGACATGGTGACTTAAGCACAAGTACTGGTCTTCACATTGATAACTCCTACATAAGTCTACAAAGAACTTTTAAATACATTTTAAACAATGTTAAAGAGCAGCTTGGATTACAATTGCATGCCCCATGCTGTGTGTTTGGAGGGAAGGTCATTCTTCTATGGAGTTGGCCTATGGTTTTCCAGTAGACATGAAACCTTGGCCTTTTCCTACAGGAGAGCGCAAAATCCTCTGGGTGTTTGAGGCTATAGTTGCCACAATACTTCAGCATTGGCCCCACTACCAGGGACTTCCTGAAGGTGATATCCAAAATATCTGGAGGGCTAAAGTTCTCACATTCCTGCATTAGTATGATTTTGACAGCTTGATATAAACCTTCCTTGTACAGTCACTTGTTTGGGGATGTAGAAGAGGTATGTAAGAGATTTAATTGGAGGAAATAATATGCCATATAAATAAATTTCAATGTGTATCATTCATTTGTGGACAAGTTTCTGAAGATGACATTTTACCAATATTTTAAGAGTCTCTTTGTAGGTAAGTGTTAACTGAAAATCAGGTATTTATGCAATTACTATAATTATATCTATGCATATGCTGTGGTGTACCTATAATTATTTCATTAAAATCTGCAATTATAACGTAATTGTAGATGATAATGATGTATTTGGAGCACATTCCAGAAATCCTTCATAAACTGGCATAAGTGATCCTGGTGCAGTCTGAAAGGCCCGTACATTATTTTAATTGAAATGTCAGGAATTATTACCACAGACTGTGAACTGGCTGAAAAAATTATGTGAAAATCATAAACCTTTCTCCTCCCCCAATCATTTGATGGCATGCAATGACAACAAACTAAAATAAAACCATAAACTCCAAACTATAATTTCAGAAAGCTATATTAGGAAAGAAAAGGTGAAGAGAAGGTGGAATATGCATTTGGCCATTTGCATTCATTGTACAATTTTGGCCCAGTAAACACAAACTGTGGTTGGAGCTTAGGACACAAGTAGGCCTAAGGTTTGAACTCAGCTACTCATTTCTTCTTCTTCTCCTCTCATAGGTAGGCATCCGATGTTATTTGGCTGGGTGGGTTTTACCCAAAATATAGGTGTGTTGCCTAGTGCCCATTTGAAGGATTGGTTTGTCCAGATCCAAATTTTCTCTAAATAAAAGCAGAGTCAATAGCTGGGGGCAAAATGAACAATTACCATATTTCACTGTGAAATAGTCAACACTGCAAAATAGTTTGGGATCCCAAATTTTGGCTTTTCATTCTTCACGTAATAGTTGAACCAAGATTGTCACTCTCTACCCTGGACTGAATCTGGAAGCACTGAGTGAAGAGAGGGGCAATACTGGTTCAGTGGCTGTGAGGGTTTCAGTGGAGGAAAGCCCTGCCAGACTGGATCTTACTATTACAGCAGCCCCCTCCTGTCCATGGCCTTCCTCTGGAGTGGGGTGCAATAGGCATGAAGATTATCTTGGCCACCATCACCTCCAGGGCCTGTATGTCTTGCTGATTTTCAAGCAATGTATGTAATTATATGTAAGTGAAATTTGACACTATTCTACACATTTATACAGTGGACCTTTGAGATTTGGTTCCAGGACCTCCATTGATTCTCAGGTTCCATTATATTCAATGACATGGTAAAATAGTGTTCCTTATATCAAAATCAAGGATTTTTGTGTGCATGACAGATATTTTTAGCTGTGGATTGTTGATTTTTTTAAAAAAAAAATGTGGAATCCGTGGAAATGAAAGACTGGCTGAATTTCCTTTCAATCTATTAAGCAATGAGTGATAGCTTACTTCAACTGGACGGTGTGGCGCTATGCCCATCGCCTTCCGTTAAGAGCCTGGGGGTCCATCTGACTCCCAGCTGACCATGGAGGCCCAGGTCTCCGCGGTCAGCAAGGTTGCTTTTTCATCTGCGACAGGCTCGGAGGCTGGCCCCTATATCTCCCGGAATGACCTGGCCACGGTGATCCAAGCTACGGTCATCTCAAGGCTGGATTACTGTAACGCGCTTTACGTTGGCCTTCCTTTGTCGGCGACCCGGAAGCTCAAGTTGGTGCAGAACACTGCCGCCCGGCTCCTGTCTGGAACCCCAGCAAGCCGCCACATCACACCTGTTTTGCAGGATCTGCACTGGCTCCCAATCGAGCACCGGATCTCCTTCAAGGTGTTGGTTCTTACCTTTAAGGCCTTGCATGGCCTGGGGCCAGCGTACTTGAGGGACCGACTCACCCCACACTGTCCCCGAGATCACTACGCTCCGAGGATGCTAATTTGTGAGAGATACCCTCGGTGAAATCGGCTAAACTGACATCTACTCGCCGGAGGGCGTTCTCCGTTATAGCTCCTACGCTGTGGAACGCCCTCCCGGCTGGAACGCGGGCTATAAAGGACCTGCTCCCGTTTAGACGCGCCTGCAAAACTTATTTGTTTAAGCAGGCCTTTGGTGAGTAGGTCCTGCCCATGTTCCGCTTTAGCCGCTGTCCTGGGGTGTCACGCTATCTAATTTCTGAACTGTACCTGGGGTTTTTGTATTTTGCTGTTTTAACTGTTTAATTGTCTTAGATGTTTTATCGCATTGCTTGTGTGTAGTTGTACCTTCGGTTCCTGTGAGCCGCCGCGAGCCTCAGGGAGTCGGCGGCATAGAAACCCGAATAATAAATAAATAATAAATAAATACTTGACATTCTTGTAGAGCTTGGCCCCTCCTATCCCAGTTCCCTGGGTGAATTTTGTAACAGAAACAGGGGCGAGGGGGGATTTAACTTTTGCAGGGTAAAAAAGTTGAGTTCTGCTTTTGCAGAAGTCCCCCCCACCCCCACCCCAAAAAGTTCAAAAAAAGCAATGGAACTATATAAACAATGTTTAGTACAATGGAAGCTGCTACCACGATAAAATGTGTTAGTAATTTGGATTCCTTTAGGCTGTAGTTTTGACTGGGTTGTTTTTGCATTTCACATAACAATATTATTCATTTTCTGGACTTTCAGGGGCAAATCCATTGTAAAGCTCTCTTTAATTTCATAAATATGAGAACAAAGGAATGTTCTCATGGGAATTGCTTTCCAGTTGTGCTCCCATTTAGTCACCTGTGTGTCCATGGCTCCATCTGTTTACAACCCACACCAACTGTTTTAGGATTTTAAAATGTGCCCATGCACTAGAGCGGTTCACACCAGTGTATTACAACAAAGTCCCATGTTTTTTCTTGAGTGCATGTATATACAATGATGTGAATATGAGCACATTTCTCCAATCTTGGATTTTAAGCACACCTTTTAAATTTGTGTTTTCCAGCTGATTATGTGATTCAGTGTACATTTTTTGCAAGCCTGGTTTAGCTACTCACCCTTTTTCTCTTGGATTTTAGGGCCTATCTAGAAGGGCTCTCAGACTTGGGTTTTTTTAGAGTCTCTAAATTCCAACAATATTATCTTCCAGTCTTTGTTTGTTTTGTATACTCTTCTTGCTCTGAAATATGCAGAAATGTATTTTGTTCATTTCCACATTCATTTGCACCATTAATTTTATGTATGCAGTTTTTTCTCAGTGAGCCAAAGCACATATATCTTTTAACTCCAGTTCTACCTCTTCTCAGCTATTGATATTTTAAATATCTGCACACTTTTGTGGATATTGTTGGGAATTTGTGTCATCATAATTGTGCTCTTGTTCAATGTGTCTATTTCCAGGAGGAGAACAGAAACATAGTTATGCTGCTAGTACCATTTTACCAGCAGAACCAGTGTCAAGGTCACTGTACAATATTCCCAATGTAAAACATGTCCTAGTTCATAAGTCTTGATACACAATGGACCTGATGGGAGCCTCTGATATGCCATTGGGCATTTTGTGCAATGCTGCTGTTCAGTAACATAGTTGTGTATTGTATCAGTAAAGTACCTCCATCATCGTAAAGCTATGTATGTAGTCTCATATGCAGGATCTTGGTCTTTATTTCTTGAAAATGTCTTGTAACCCTCACGGATGTACTCATTTCAAGTTGAAATGGGAATTTATTGCAGTATGTTTCAGGAAACATGAAATTGTTACTTTCATTGAGACTGATGAGTCTAAAGAAATTGCTTGCCATCCCTTGCTGAGATAGGATAGGAATCAATCTCTTCCTCTTTCTCAAATTCAACATGAGATACTGAGAATACAATCCCAATATTGAGAGTATTAAACTTAGCAAAATATGCCACCAAAACTTGTCCTAATTATTAACATGTTTATATTTTCATGAATGGAGTCACATAATTGTGTTGGGAAATAAGTTATTTTCCAGCTATGCCAGTAACAGATTGGAGAGGTGGGAAAAATCAGTATGGCCCAAGAACAAGAAACACAAATAATAGGACAAAAAAGAACCCAGTTGCATAAAATTTCCCAATGATAGTTATAATATACATTACTGTAAGTTACTGGTTTAAGTTAATTAGAAATATAGCTTGTATCCCTTAGCTAGTATGTTAACTGGGATGAAATTGTATATATTTATGTTCTTTTTATTTGATTTATTTTTCACCTTTCTCCCAATAGGAGATCCAAAGCATCTAATAAAATCTCGGGTAAACATTTTAGACTGTGGCATATATGTTACTAGGCTGGATTTGAACTGAAAGCCAAGTATGATGTAGTGATTTGGATGTTGAATTGGGACTCTGGAGAACAGGTTTCTAACCCCAATTTCACCATGAGAATCCACAGGGGAAGTCACACAATCTCAGCCTCTATAGAAGGCAATGGAAAACCTCCCTGAAAAAATCTTGTCAGGAAGACTTTAAGTCACCATAAGACCGAAATGACTTGAAGGCACCTGGCACACACACAGAGGCTGGATTTCTCTTCCAGTGCAGGGCTTAGGGGATATATAACTCATGTTCAAGTCTTGCATGACCATCCAATCAAGGAGATTAAGACTCCAATTACAGTGAGTTAAATACACTTTATTGTAACAGTAAAATAGACTATAAAAGTGATATGTAATAAACCAAGTGTAACACTGAAATCAAACCAAAACCAGGAGTGCGAGACACTATGAGGTTTTTAAATGAGACTAATTTTATTTTCACAGGCCAAAAGATAGAGAGTTTTGAATTTGAGGAGCAACAGAGCCAGAACAGAGGCAAGGAGAGAGGGAGGGAGAGATATGCCTCAGTAAGCAAGAAACAGTGGTATGTTACTAACTACACACAAAGGTACAGTCACACAGTGAACATACATACTCTACTCAATATGGAAGGCTACCACAAGAGAGAGAGCTGAATAGTTGGGAGAAGACCATCAGGCATATATACAGGGCTATAGACTTGCTTCTAATGAGCTAGTCTTTTATTTATTATTTCAACTTATTGGTCGCCTCTCCCGTCTGGCTCGAGGTGACTCACAAATGTTAAAAGCATAATAAAAACACAATAAAACACAGTAAACACAATAAAACATATTAAAACACAATAGGATGCCTGGAGTTTGCATCCATAATTAAAACCGTATAGTAACGCACACTCGCTACATAATGCAATGGCCAACGACCATGTAGTGGAAGCCCCAGGTTTATTCCTAACCAAATGCCTGTGTGAACAGGAAGGTTTTACAAGTCTTTCCAAAGGCCAGTAGATTGGGCAATGCACGGGTTGTAGGAGGGAGAGCGTTCCATAATACAGGAGCGATGGTGCTGAAGGCCCTCCTCTGCATTGAGGTCAAGCGGAGGGCTGCGTGGCTCGGCACCGCCAGGAGATTCGAGGACTCAGATCTCAGTGGTTTTGAAGGACTATATGGGAAGAGGCGGTCCCTTAGGTACACCGGCCCCAGAATGTTCAAGGCCTTAAAGGTCAGAACCAGCACTTTGAAGGTGATCCGGTGCTCTATTGGGAGCCAGTGCAGTTCACGCAGAACAGGCGTGATGTGGCAGCGAGATGGAAGGCCTGCCACCAGCCGGGCTGCAGTGCTCTGCACCAGTTTAAGCTTCCGGATCACCGACAGAGGAAGGCCAATGCAGAGAGCATTACAGTAGTCCAGTCTTGAGATGACCGTGGCTTGGACCACTGTGGTTAGGTCGTGGCGGGACAAGTAGAGAGCCAGCTTCCTCGCCTGCCGGAGGTGGTGAAAAGGTACACCACTGACAGTGGAGATATGCTTCTCTATCGTCAGGTGGGAGTCAAGCATGACTCCCAGGCTTTTGACCGATGGTGACAGGTGAAATATCGCACTGTCCACAGTTGGAAGCTGGATCTCACTCGTACCTGGACAGCCCAACCACAGGATCTCCGTCTTAGCCGGATTCACCTTCAACCTACTGGCTCACAGCCATCCAGTAACGGCTTCAAGGCAACGATGGAAATTATCGGATACGGAGTCGGGCTGGCCTTCCATCCCCAGAACGAGCTGGGTGTCATCCGCATATTGATGACACTCCAGGCCAAAGCTGCGTACCGACCGAGCAAGTGATCAGACATAGATGTTAAATAATAAAGGGGAGAGGATTGCCCCTGAGGCACCCCACATTTTTAAATAAAATTTTAAATTTTGAGGGAGGAACATATCAGAAAGAGGTCTATAGGAACTATCCAATGTGCTTCATTCATCCTCCCCACTTATTTGGATATTGGTAACACGTCTTTTTCAGCCAAAGTGGTCTATTTCCTTAATAAAGGGTTTTACAGTGGGTTCTGATCGCTTATGTACCTATGTTGCTTACCAGCATGGCCTGTACTAATCTTGTTATGTATGAAATTATTATTATTATATTTATATCCAGCCACAATCTCCCAAAAGGTGATGCCCTCAACAGCATTTTCCCATTTCTCCCAGTTGGGTCTCTGTATCCATGGCTTGAAAATATCATCCCTCAAATAAAAAAGCAAAAGTCCCAAAAGTAAACATTGATTTTGCATTATACATATGAGATGCCATTTTACTATGCCATGTTTATAATCTTTGGAAGCACCTTAGTAGATGCCAAGGGCCAGTGCACACATGTTATTGTCTTGGTTTAATTTTCTAAGATCTAAAACATATATGATAGCTAGTATTTCATAGATCATAAATTGCAACGTATATATTTCAGTGTATTACATCTCTTATGCAGAGTAAATAAGCACTCCTGTTAGCTATATGATAAAAATGTGAAATCAAAGATCGGAAATAGAGAAATACAACAAAGACATGGTACTATACCAGGATATCTTCCTCTCTGGGTAACAGCAAAGATGGTGAGGAAGTGACTTGACCTACGTATGCAGTCTGTTGTCCAGATGCTAACTTCTGGTAACCAGTTTGAAGGTCTTTGGTATATTTTATTAAAGGTCTTTATTTTCAAGCCAGAACTGGACTGGGCAGCTCTGCAAATAGAAGAAATTATAGGACAGCTGACACAGCTCTTTGACTAGAGGACCATCTTCTGTAACATAGGCCATATGGCTATCCTAGGGGAATTGACAAAGCAATGACATTTCACCCTCAGTGAGCTTTCTTACTGACAGTGGCACAGAATACCTGACAGGGAAGTCATGTCTTTAAGCAGCTTCCTCTTGTCAATTGAAATCAGCAGTTCCACCTTCAGTGGGATTCATCTTTCAGAGTCATTATAATGTTTAGTGGTACAGTTGCAGATGACTAGTCAGATATATACTCTTGCAGATTAAATATAAGCAAAGTTTATACAAATAATGAAGCCTACTGCAGTGTTCCGCCTTCTTTCTCCACCTCTAAAAATTTGTATTTCATTGATTTTTCTTAGCTCAGGTTAAGATTTCAGTGACAAACTACTTCAATTTGCAGACTTATCCGGGAGGATTGAGGCAATCTGCAATCATTTCTACAGTAAAATTACTACCTTGTGTTATTGACCAACCCAATTGTATATAGCTTTGGTGAACAAATATGAGAGAATAATGATTTTTCCCTTTTTCTTTGCGTTTGAAAATGAACCTTTCAGGGAGGTCACAGTTCTATAATCATTACAGTAACAGAAAAATGACAGATGGGATGCATCAACACTGTAGAATGAATAAAGTTTGAGACCATTTTAATTGCCATGGCTCAATGCTATGGAGCCTGAAGATTTTGTAGTTTGGTGAGGCACTAGCACTCTAGGGCAGAAAGAAGGCTAAATCCTTGGCCGCGGTAGTCCATTTTCTGGTTACATCCCAAATAGAGTACTGCAATGTATATTATATGTGGGTTACTTTTGAAGACTATTCAGAAGCTTCAAATGGTCCAACAGGTTGCAGCCAGATTGTTCACCAGAGTGGCATACAGGGAGCATACAACCCTCCTGTTACATCAGCTCCACTGGCTGCTAGTTTGCTACCGAGCACAATTCAGAGTGCTGGCTTTAGCCTATAAAGTCCTAAATGTTTCCAGCCCAGTTCACCTGTCTGAACTGATCTCCCCTTATGAACTATCTTGAAATTCAAGATCAGATGGGGAGGCCCGGCTCCTGGTCCCGCCTCCTTCGCAGGTGCGACTGGAGGGGATGGAGAGACAGGGCCTTTTTAGTGGTGGCCCCTTGGATATGGAATTCCCTCCCCAGGGATATTAGCTTAGTCCCCTTCCTCCTGACCTTCCATAAAAGAATGAAAATGTGGCTTTGTAATCAAGCCTTTGGAGAACCTGTAGAATAGATAGATATGGAATTATGTATAATGGCTATTGGAACGGCCCAGATTACAATTGTGGATATCATGGTTAATAGTGAAGCTATTGTTTTAGATGTTTTAAAATGTTTTAATGCATTTTATAATTTTATTTTAAAATGTTTATTTTAATTGCACATTGTTTTAAAGTATCCAATAGTTGCCTATGTCTAAAATCGCCTTGAGTCCCTTCTGGGGTTGAGAAAGGTGGGATAGAAATGTCATAAATAAATAAATCAAACCTTGTAAAACTACAACTCATGTGATTCCATAGCATTGAGCCATGGCAGTTAAAGTCATGTCAAACTGCTTTCATTCTATAATGTAAATGTGCTCAGAGAGAAGAAATAAGTCTCAATATTTTCAGTAAGGGTAATCTACCGTGAGTAAACTTTTTAGTGATTTAGTTGGGCTGGCTTGCAGGTTTGCTCCCTTCTCTGTGTTTGAAATATACATGGGCATTGATGCCTGTAAAGACATTCTGCACCTCAAATTGTCAGGGATTTTTTAAAAGCCATTACAAAAGGAATTGGATAAATAAAACCAAGAAGATCAAATGAAAAACCACAGGATAACACTCTACTCAGGGCTATGAGGGCTCCTTCTTTGCTGCCTTGTAGTGTATTATTAAATCACTTTGGCACTGAGAGTTGCCAGCACTGCTAGTACAAGCACCCAAAAATAGCTAGTGAATTGCTTCCCTTAAAACTAGAGAGATTGGACATCTGCCAGAAAAGCAGGATAAAACAAAGGACAATAAATAAATTAAAGTCACTAACCTACTGTAAATGTTTTCACTGCATTTGCTTGTTCCTCTCTTCTGGTTTTAGCGTCCTTGCCCAACCTCACAGCCAATGGCAGATTTTTCTCTTCTTACTTCTAGTCTGTTTACATAATTTTTGTGCCATTCTGTTTTTATACAAAGTGAACCCCACTTGGAGTTACTTATATGATAATCTATCAGACGTATACAACTTCAGAAAATCTTGCTGCAGCCCTGACCCATATACTTTTTTTTTACTTCAGTTCCTTTTTCTACCTGTAATGTTGATTACATTGAGAGAAAGAGCCTCATCCAGTGTGACTAGTGAGCTTCATAGCAAAATGGAAGTTCAAAGCTGCACCTTCTAAATTCAGTACTATGTTAACTTAAGCTATGGAGTCATGGTCAGAGTTGGCAGCAATTTTTTAGGAAGAGTCAAAATGGATAGAAATGCATTGATCCCAACCCCAACTGCAAAAGAAAAACCTGCAATATTGCTACAATATATGATAAATAGAGCATTTTAAATCTATATTTTAACATTCCAATTTACAAAATGCCTAGTTCATCGCATGTTTAATTTTCATAGGGATTTAGGAAAGTTCTTATTCAGAAATTTTGATCAAAAATGTTTTTTTCATTCCCAACATCTAATTACAGTACATGGTGGCAATGAAAAGCCTTTTACTATTATTTTGCTTTATTAAATTTACTTTTCCTAATTAATACACATTTGCTATTTGTGAGGGAGTAAGAGTCAGGAAGTGTAAAACAGGGGAGTGGATGTTAAAGTTCAAGTAAAAGCTTTGGTGTATTGACCCCAAAGCCCTGGTGACTGGAGAGCCACCACTACAATATGAACTCAAAAATGGTTCACATCCAAAATTGGAGAAGTAAATAATACATTGAAAGCAGTTTGCATTAAGAACCTAACAATATGGTATCTTGTACACATCAAACTCTCTTTACCCAAAGGAGAAGAAAACCTAAGGCATGTTAGGCATCCCATCCTTAAGCAATAGAAAGAGGCCTTTCTCACTAAGTCCCAAGGCAAGAAAGGGCGCCCTTGTCCCTATGGCAACTCCCTTCTAGGCTGTTGAGCTGTTAGAGTTTGAATAAGAATTCTGCTCCTGTTGAATGCAGTCAAAGGCTCTGCTTTATTAAGACCCGTGATTGTATGGAGAGTTCTGTTTGCATTCAAGTAGAATAAAGTTGGAAGGGCTTTTCAGATTCTACCACTCAGCATTGTCTGGGATTATACTCCCTCTGAAGAAACAAGCTCATAGTTTGGGCGTACTCCCCGAGTCAACACCGAGTCTGGATGTTCAGGTTTCTGTGGTAGCCAGGAGTGTATTTGCATAGTTACATTTCATCTTCCAGTTGAATCCATTTTTGGAGTTGTCTGATCATGGCAAGGAATTGATCTACCCACTCTTTCTTGCTGATCACCTGGGCACTCTGTTTTGATATTAGCAGATGTGAGAGGTGATGGCCAAATGCTTGCATTGAGCCATGGCTAGCAGGAAGGGTTGAATTGCAACATGGAGGACATGGTTATGGTCCAGCAGGGCCAATGCACTCCTGGCCTATCTGGAAGCCAGTCCAAAAATAAGCAAGCATGCGCTGGATCCACAACAGATTTACACTAGAGTAACCTTCCCAGTGTAGATGCAGCTATAGTTTTAATTTTGAAGAGACTTTCAAAATTAAATTTAGGGCAGGTTTTCAATTGGTTAATTAAACCAGACAATCTAATTCTTCATTCCATTAAACTCTAACTTAATTAACATTGAAAACAATGCATTCTAACAAGCATTCTTATTAGTTTCAGTTTTTCAGAAGCCGTTATGCTTTCCATACAGTGGTGTAACTAAGGCAAATTTTCTAAGCATTAAACATAGCAATGGACATCTAGAAGTCCTCCAAATGATCTTGAACCCCAACTTCCATTAGCCTAGATAATAGTGAGGAAGGTGGGAACTATAACCCGTGTGAAGACGCGCCTGGGAACTTTGGCTTAGAATAGGAACAAGGACGTGACATCTCTTCCCAGGGGACTTCTTCTTGCCTTCCCATAGAGAACTGGAACTCCCAAGGACCAAACCAGTCACTTTAGATAACTCAAACAGGCTTTATTGTTCACCAAAAGGAGTTATCTTATTGAGGTATTAAACTTAGTTCTCCAAACAGGGGTAAAATAAAATATACATTACAGTTCTTTGGTTGTTTGGGTCCAGGAAGCTTTCAGCCGGATGGCTTTCCAAATTCTCTCTCTTAATGGCTTTGAGGTGAGAACTCTCTTAGCCCCAGTCAAATGGCCTATATTGAAGGCACAGAGCCTTCCTATTGGTGCCAAATGACTAGTTGAAGGCGCTTGAGATTCCACAGTCC
This sequence comes from Anolis apletophallus, assembly GCA_030556195.1. Lineage (NCBI taxonomy): Eukaryota > Metazoa > Chordata > Lepidosauria > Squamata > Anolidae > Anolis > Anolis apletophallus. The sequence goes on along the minus strand of JARBWK010000010.1, from coordinate 22,628,792 downwards.
CATCCAGGTGTGCTGGATATGCAGAATGAATCCAAGATATGAAGAGTTGGTGCTAGAGAATGCCTGACCGAGGCCTGGCTGACAAATCCTCTAACACGTCCTCTTCTGTAGAGATGCAGGCAAAATCTAAAGAGAAAGCTAGATTTCCAAAGTCTCAAGGGGGAGGAAAAACAAACTTAACAATGATTGACAGCTCTAAAGAACCAATCAATGCAACCAAAACTTAACAACACTAAACAGACTAGCTGAAACATAATCCAATAGTTTAAACCTTGCAACTTAAAGTCTTATACACAGGTGGCATCAGCCACGCCTTCACAACCCGTCAACATCTGGTGGGTCATTTTTCTCTCTTCCTTTTCAGAACTCCATCAGACTATCATGAAATAATGCCATCCCTATTGCATTTTCTTCCAATGGAAAGCTTTATCTTTTGAATTTCTTTCTTGGTTTCAGTTGTCTATAGTACAGGACCTCTCCTGTTTTGTTTTGTTTTTAAAGTGGAAGTCTGTTTCAAAGACAGCTTTGAGTACACATCTTCTTTGCTAGATGTCAACACAAACTGGAAAATAGGCCCATGGTTCCAAATAAATATGTTTGGGATTGAAGCAATTACCTCAATGGGGAAGTGACTCATGCCTAGACAGATATTTATGTTCTTCCACGGAGCACATAAGTAAATACACTTTAATCCCAGTAATCTAAGCTCTTTAGAAAACAGGAAAATTGTCCAAAATTGCAGGACTCCAGGATTTCAACCATCTGGGCATGAACTGCATTTGCACACAGAATAAAATATAGTCTACCTGTTCAAACCCAATTAGCCCCCGGCACAAACAGGGTTGAGGCTTTTAGTGCTGACATCACTTATCAGAACATTTACCAGCTGATCAGCACAGTTGGCAACTAACAACTGATCAATGTTATTGGTGCTTATACTGCTGTTTAGTGCTGGTAGCTGCAGCACATCCATCATTCACGTGATTAAAGCCTAACTGCTGTGAAAAAGCAAAAAATGGTAGATGTCTTTGGTCTGGCATTTGCAGAGGGAAAGGAATCTTCAAGTGGTTCATGTGGGGCATCTATCCAACCTGCAAATCATGAAGCCTCAGTGTGCCAATGTGTTTGCCTTCTTTTAGGGTTTATCCTGTCCTCTCCTGGAAGAGTAGTTACAATACAACAGTAAAGGTCACTTATTCCAGATTTAGTGATACTAACTAATGCAGTTGTCCTTAATAGCCAGCAACATCTATGAGTTGTTCTTAATAGATGGCCAAATCTTTGAGTAAAGTTGGAAAATATAAGTGTCCTCTAATCATACTTCCTGCCTTGAAGCAATCCACAGCTAAAGCACTCTTGAATTGGTTGTCACCTGGATTGATGCTGGCCAGAGCGATGAAATGATCAGAGATGGGAGGGGAAAGGAGGGCAGGATTTGATACCACCAGACACTCAGGACTCCCTCCTACCTCCAGATGTCTGTGTGGTGGTCTAGCAGGATAAGTGATTAGTGTAGATCTGCCAGTAGTCTAGTCCAGTGCTGTCCAACTTCTAACCGGCCAAGGGCCGGAATTGAGGTCACTGATGACCTGAGGGGCCGTTCAGCCCCGCCCCCAGGCCCCGCCCCAGGCCCCTCCCCCAGCCCACCCCGCCCCCAGCCCCCTCCTAAACTGTCATTCTCCCTCCTCCTCCTCTTTCCCCGACGCCGCTACGCATGGGACACCAGCGGCGCCGGGAAGGAGGAGGTCCACCTCCTCGCACCCTTCTACCCTTCCCGGCGCAGCCGGTGTCCCATGCGCCACGGCGCTGGGGAAAAAGGAGGAGGAGGAGGGAGAGTTCTCCCTCCTCCTCTTCCACCGGTGCTGCAGCGCCAGGAAAGCAGTGACGTCAGCTGATTGCCTTCTCCTTCGTCCCTCCTCTTTCCCCCCGCCCGCGTCCTTGCCCAGATCCCGGGTGCCGGCGTGCGCGGGGGAAAGAGGGACGAAGGAGGAGGCGCGGGGGGGGGGGAGAGGGATGAAGGAGGAGGCAATCGGCTGATTGCCTTCTCCTTCATCCCTCCTCTTTCCCCCGCGCCGGTGCCCGGGAACTGGGCAAGGGTGCGCGCGGGGAAAGAGGAGGGACGAAGGAGAAGGCAATCAGCTGATTGCTTCCTCCTTCATCCCTCTTTCCCCCTGCACGCACCCTTGCCCGGATCCCAGGCGCGGCGCGGGGAAGAGGAGGGACGAAGGAGAAGGCAATCAGCTGATTGCCTCCTCCTTCGTCCCTCTTTCCCCGCGCGCCGCCCCGGGATCTGGGCAAGGACGCGGGTGGGGGAAAGAGGAGGAGGGAGGAAGAGGAGGAGAGTTCAGGAGGGGGTGGTCCAGGAGGAGGAGCTGGCTCTCTTCCTCCTACCTGCCCCGCCTCCCCTCCCTCCCCGGCCGCCATTTTTAAAAAAATTAAAAATGGCGGCCGGGGGCATAGCGGGGGCCGTGTCCAACAGGCTGGGGGCCTTGTACGGCCCCAGGGCCGCCAGTTGGACAGCCCTGGTCTAGTCCATCTGCAGAGCCTCAATTGGCACAGGGAAGGCTGCTTTTCAGGGTCATTATTCCATGTATGCTCACTTTGGAGTAGGCATCCTCACACTTACTGCAACTTCATTTTCAATATTGAATAATTATAAGGACAGGTTGGCAATTTAATTTAAAACATTCCAATCTAACCACTTTAGGCACTAGTATTGTGACTTGTGCCTCTTTTTGTCAGGGGGGGGTGTCTCCCCCCAAAGAGATTAGTCCTTTCTTCCTGAGAGCTGTCCTGATCCTATTTTGGGCAGCAATGTAATATTCATTAAAAAATTTAGATGCCATTGGAGATTGTAGAAATCTGTTTAACGTCTCTCTTTCTCTCTTCTACACATGACTGGATGATGCAACATCCAGTTTCATAGAGCTCTTAGGACATTGGGATATTGCTGATGCATGTCATGAAGTAATTTTAACGATATCTGCCTTCTTTTCCTGGCTCACCCCTCACCATTTGAATGTTCACTTTCAATTCTGATCCTGATCTGACCTTACTGTGCTGTCATTTTGATACATCCTAGATTTCTGATGTGATCTCACTTTGCTTTCCAGTGAAAGGGGAATGCTTATTTCCATTCATAAAGGCATTAAAATACAACCACAGCTGAAGGAAAAACTACTTTGACTGCCTCAGGAGGCCAGCTCTTTCCTGTCTTTAGGGAGGTGAAGATTGTCCTCAGCCTTCTTTCTTTAATGGCTTTTTGTTTTGTTTTGTTTGCAAACAAAATATGTATTTGGTTTTAAAAGGGATTCTGCTCTGTTGCTAATTCTGCATCATTCTTGCTGGAATAAACCCTTTCACTGTCAATCTCTGCTTTAAATACAGTCTATAAGGTTTTCTGAATGCTTTTCTGAGTGGTATACAGTATGTGTAGTTGTGTGTGCGCGCACGCACATGTGTGCCTTGAAGTCACCTGTCAACTTATGATGACCCCATGAATGTCCTTGGCGTTACTTATGCAAGGAATACCTGAAAGTGATTATGCCAGGCGTTTCCTCAGAAATATAGCCTACAGCACCTTTCATTCACTGGTAGGGCCCTTTGCTCTACCTTATTATAACACTATGATTCCATTTTGACTTCCCCGGAATCCTTGGTTTGTAGTTTAGTGATACACTAGAACTCTTTGGCTGAGAAGTCTAAATGCCCTTTCCTAAACTGAAAACCTCATTATTTAATAAGATGGAATCATTTCAACCAAAACAGAATCATAGCATGAAAGGGTCTGTGGTATTCCATCCAAATATAGGCAGGGCTCACCCTGCTTAACTTCCAAGATCAAATGGAATGTGGTACCTGATAATGTGTATGTGTAGCCTGATAATATTTTCTCAAGGCTTTCTAGAGATCTTGACATCTAACAGTGGACTCTGATTAAGGATCCAGAAGACCTAGGCCCTTGCTCTCAGCTTTGTGGTGGACAGAACCACCCCTTCATATGATTATTTGAAGACCCACCATGAAATACCAGACACAAATATATGGATAAATAATGGGTCATTTATTGACTTAACTTCCAAACTGATCTTTCCTGGGCAAGTGCTAACTATTTGGGGGGGGGGGCAACCTAATGCAGGTGTTAAGTTGAGGGACAGGTGTCATGACCACATCTTCCAATCTTCCACATCCTGAAAGGATTGCCAGTTCTCAAGGAAAAACTCAACTAGAATGGGTTGCTCTGGTACACAATCACAATGGAAGGCTGTCCCAGGTCTACAAGAAGGAAACAACCACCTGGTAAAGCCCCAAGGGTAGCCCCTTTTGTGGCCCTCCAAGCCATACAACTTTGAGGTGCCACTCTAGGGGACTTCCACCTAAAATGGCCCCCAAACCATACTATAAGTCACTTGGCTCATCTGTAAAAATTGCTTTATACTTATATTAACACAAGAACCTCTGTTGCAAAGATAATTGACTTTAAATAAATGTAATAAAACACATGATTTTTAGACTATGTGAAACCTTCATAGTGGAATTCCTAGGAAATGTGAGGCATTGTGCCACACTAAGTGACAAATAATAAAGAACCTCATGTGGGAAGAAGAACAAGCTTCGTGCTAGAGGTAAACATGTTGCCATGTGGGCGTTATGTGGTCATAAGTAGTCAAGTGGAGAAGGGGAGAGCTATAATTGGAGTAGTTGATTATGTACACGATCATTGGAAATCTTCTGCTGTTCTTCTGATGTGGAATGAAAGATGAAATTCTGGAGAAGATGATATCTCTACCTAATTATTTATTTTATGTGTGTACATTGTAGTTCTAAAGAATCACCTCATTAATATATCCCTGGACACATAGTTATTCCCTTTGGAACCATGTGTATGACCCTAGCACCTTAAGCAACCCCAAAACCACTTTTATAGTCCCCAGAGCCCTTGTCATTCTTCCAAATCTTAAACTTTTAAAAATGTTTGGTCTAGTTTAGCACACAGACCTCAAAGCACATAGAAAATACAATGTTAACATATTGATCAAAATTGTGATTGGAAGTTACCCTTTGCCACTGCCATTTTTGACCACTGCCATGCAGGAAAAGCACAATCAAAGTGCACCCGACAGATGTCCACCACCCAGCCTCTGTTTAAGAGCCTCCAAGGAAGGAGCTTCTACCACACTCTGAGGAAGAGAGTTCAACTGTTGAATAGCTCTCATGGTCATGAGGCTTTTCCAAATGTTCAGGTGGAATTCCCCTTCCTGTAATTTGAACCCATTGCTCCAAGTCCTAGGACCTCAACCCGAAGGCCACTGGAATCACCGTGCATCATGGCGAGTCTGGCAGTGCACGTCAGAAGCATGGGGAACCCGTCACCCTACACCCAGCATCACCCAACACCCAAATCAACATTCCACAGGGGTAAGCATCAACCCCTGACTTGCCCTTATTGTTCCTGGTGGAACATGGGAAGCCTCCTGTGTTGCCGCTATGGCGACATGCTCCACTTTGCCTTCCCTTTAAGCATGGAGCCGTGCCAGTAGTTCTTGTGCATTGTGTAATGGAAGCCAGCTGGCTCTGTACTTAAAGGGAAAGTGAAGTGGAGAATGCTCCCAAATCTACCCCTGTCTGTTGAGGTCACTAGTCTCTAGGGAAGCAGAAAACAAATTAGCTCCCTCTTCCTTATGACAGCTTTTCAAATATTTAAACATGCTTTCTGTCAGGGTAGGTGGTCATTTGTAATTCACAGTCTGAACACAATTTGCCAATCCCTGCAAATTGTGAGATAAGAGAACAGCCTTCCATAAAACATGTTTTCTATACATATTGTTCATATTTTTGTAAACTCTCCTACAAGATTTCCAAACTGGGTAACACAGTCTTTCCTTCCCTTCAAAATGTTATGATTAGCAATGGATTTGAGCAAGCAACAATCGACCTTGTAGTTCTGCTCATCCACAAAGAGTTTAGCCTAGTTTAAAGCTCAGCTAAGGAGAAAGCAACCATGTAAAGCAAATGTTCACACAGATTGTAGCCAATAAAGAAATAAGCTATCTGTAGGAGATAAAGCTGCCAAAAAAAGAATGTATGATCTTCCGCTTTCTGAAAAGAAAATACCTCCTTCCTGGCTAATAGTATTAAGGCACTGGCTGATTCCCCCTTTAATCTGCATCCAACTATTGACTCTTCTGTGGGAGAGGACCTGATATATCCGAGAGTATATTGATCATATTGGAGATTGTCACCAGTACTCATTAAGCAGTCTCCTGCTTTCCTCTGCAGATGACATTTTGCTGCTATTTCTCAAGAAAGGGACTCTGCCTTCTCTGATATGTTTAAAAGATTAGACCACACTAGTTTTGCCAATATTTGAGGTTTAAATTTGTGGCATAATTATATTTCTCCATCTGTTTGAACTGCCCACTGCTTCAAAATATGTAACAGAAGAAAATTTCAATCTGACATAAGCAAAGCAAGCAGCAGTCTTAAAAAAATTGAGAGATCAAAATCTGTCTCTTTCATTCATGCATGCAGAACTAGGTTATTGCTAGTGATCTAGGAGAGGCATGGGACGGTTCCTGCCTCCGAGATCCTGCATGCAAGTGTTCTGTTGGAAAGAGGAACTGTGTGGTCCAAATCAGACGAGTCCAAGTTCAGGGTGAGCAATGAACATCAAAGGAGCCAATGAAGATCAAAATGGCTAGCTTGAATATTATTTTGGTAGAAATCCATCCACAGGAATATATAATCAAAGCATTTCCAGCAGATGCCTATGTTCTGAAAGGTACAAGATCAATCCTGACAAGACAGAGGTCCCGGGGTATAGGGTGGCAACCTGTGCTTGATGAGGTTTACACTCCCCCTGAAGTCACAGGTCCACAGCTTGGGTGTCCTCCTAGACTCGTCGCTAACTTTTGAAGCTCAGGCGTCAGCAGTAGCTGGGAGGGCCTTTGCACAATTAAAACTTGTGCGCCAGCTGCGACCATACCTCGTGAAGTCGGATCTGGCCACAGTGTTCCATGCCTTAGTCACATCCAGATTGGATTACTATAATACACCCTATGTGGGGCTGCCCTTGAAGATGGCCCAGAAGTTTCAACTGGTCCAACGGGCAGCAGCTAGATTGGTAACTGGAGCGACTTACAGGGAGCAGTCAACCCCCCTGTTTAAGGAGCTCCATTGGCTGCTATTCATCTTCAATCTGTTCATTTCAATCTGTTCAGCTCTCCAAGATTCTTGGAGAGGTGAGAGCGACCACATGCATCCTAGACCCCTGCCCATCCTGGCTTGTAAAGGAAGCCAGAGGGGGTTTGGCAGAGTGGGTAAAGCTGTTGGTTAATGCCTCCCTTTGGGAATGCATCATTACAGCCAGCTTAAAACAAGCTGTTATAAAACGGCTGTTGAAGAAACCATCACTGGACCCCACTCAATTCATCTATCGCCCAGTTTCCAATCTCCCCTATTTGGGCAAAGTCCTGGAATGTGTGGTGGCCTCACAACTCCAGGAATTCTTGGTAGACACTGAATATCTGGATCCGGCGCGGTCTGGCTTTAGGCCAGGACATGGAACTGAGACAGCCTTGGTCGCCTTAGTGGATGATCTACGCCAGGAACTCGACAGGGGGAGTGTGTCCCTGTTGGTTCTGTTGGACCTCTCATCGGCCTTCGATACCGTCGACCATGGTATCCTTCTGAGATGCCTCGCAGGAACGGGCCTTGGGGGTACTGCTTTGCAGTGGCTCCAGTCCTTCCTTGAGGGTCGGTCCCAGAAGGTGTTGCTAGGGGACTCCTGCTCGGCCCTATGGCCATTGTACTGTGGGGTCCCGCAGGGTTCAGTACTGTCCCCTATGTTGTTCAACATATACATGAAGCCATTGGGGGAGATCATCCAGAGTTACGGGGTATGGTGTCATCTGTACGCAGATGATGTCCAACTCTGTCACTCCTTCCCACCTGCTACTAAGGAGGCTGTTCAAGTCCTGAACAGGTGCTTGGCTGCTGTAATGGACTGGATGAGGGCTAACAGATTGAAACTAAATCCAGACAAGACAGAGGTACTCCTGGTCAGCCGTAAGGCCGAACAGGGTATAGGGTTACAGCCTGTGCTTGAGGGGGTTACACTCCCCTGAAGGCACAGGTTCACAGTCTGGGAGTGATCCTGGACTCATCGCTGAGCCTGGAACCCCAGGTCTCGGAGGTGGCCAGGGGAGCTTTTCCACAGCTCAGGCTTGTGCGCCAGCTGCGTCCGTATCTTGGGAAGTCGGACTTGGCCACATTGGTCCATGCTCTGGGGTACATCTTGTATAGACTACTGCAACGTTCTCTATGTGGGGTTGCCTATGAAGACTGCCCGGAAGCTGCAATTAGTCCAGCACGCAGCAGCCAGACTACTAACGGGAGCGGGGTACAGGGAGCGCACAACTCCCCTGTTGTGCCAGCTCTACTGGCTGCCAATTAGCTTCCGAGCACAATTCAAAGTGCTGGTGTTGATCTACAAAACCCTGTACGGTTCCGGCCCAGTTTACCTGTCCGAACGTATTCTCCCCTATGAACCGTCAAGAGTGCTAAGATCGTCTAGAGAGGCCCTGCTCTCGGTCCCACCACCTTCGCAGGCACCTCTGGTGGGGCTGAGGGACAGGGCCTTTTCTGTGGTGCCCCCCCCCGGCTGTGGAATTCCCTCCAAAATGAAATTAGATCCACCCCCTCCCTCCTGACTTTTAGGAAGTGGGTGAAAACGTGGCTGTGTAATGAGGCCTTCGCAGAATGAAGGAGATCGCGAAGCAACTAAAGTCGCTAACCACTTGATACGGACCGAATATATGGTTTAAGTTGGACCTGATTTTACTTTGGTGAAAGGCTTTTTAAATGTACTTATTGTATTGGATAATTTTATTGTAAATTTATGATTTTTTAAAGCTTTTAAACATTAGCATTGAATACTTGCTGTTTGTCGATCTGAGTCCCTCTTCGGAGGTGAGAAGGCCGGGGTATAAAAGTTTTAAATGAATGAATGAATGAATAAATAAATAAATAATCTTTCAGTCCCAATTCAAGGTGTATGTTCTTATGTACAAAGCCCTGAACGGTTTGGGACCCGCCTACCTACGCAGGGCCGGATCTAGGTAATTTTAAATGGTAAGCGAACAGAATTTTGGCGCCCCCCCCCAACCAATCACTGAATGTGTGTGTGTGTGTGTGTGTGTGTATATATATATATATATATATATATAGAGAGAGAGAGAGAGAGAGAGAGAGAGAGAGAGAGAGAGAGAGAGAGAGTTGGGGGGCATAGACAAATTTTGGCCCTCCAGGCATTTTGGACTTCCTACTGGCTGTTTGGAATTGTGGGAGTTGAAGTCCAAAACCCACGGAGGGCCGAAGTTCACCCATGCTGTGTGTGTGTGTGTGTGTGTATATATATATATATATATACACACACATACATACACACCTTCCTTCCTTCTTACCCTTTCCCCTGCCCTCTTCCTATTTTCTTTGTGTGTGTGTGTGTGTGTGTGTGTGTGTGTGTGTATCTGTATCTATTCACCTTCCTGCCTTCTCAGGGCCCTTCCACACAGCCCTATATCCCAGAATAGTTTAAGGCAGGAAATCCTGCCTTGAATATCTGCTTTGAACTGGGTTATTTGAGTCCACACTGCCATATATCCCAGTTCAAAGCAGATAATGTGGGATTTCCTGCCTTGATGTTCTGGGGGCCCTTCCACACAGCCATATTATCAAGGCAGATAATACACAATACTTGCTTTGAACTGGATTATATGTGTCCACACTGTTACATATTCCAGCTCAAAGCATTGTTTTGGATTGTTTTTGCCTGTGGTACAGCCTCTTTCCCTTTGTATAATACACCATTAAGAAGAAGAAAGGGTGCCACAGAAGTATGATAAATATTCTGATTTTTATAAAGAGCATAGACAATATAAAAAGGAGCCAGCTCTAATAATAATTATATTATGTTATAAATTATAATATATAAATACATATTATATTTTATAAAGATTATACTATATGGCATTAATATAAATTGGTATTAAATAATAACTCACTCTCTCTATATATATACATATACACATACACACACATACACACACACACTACTATTCAATATGAATAAATAATATTGAATATATATTACTTAATACCTTATTAGATAAGTATTAAATACTATTATAACTCTCTCTCTCTCTCTCTCTCTCTCTATATATATATATATATAAAAAATAAAATAAAATATTATATTATATATCTGGTACTAACATTAAATAACTATAAAATAATATCATAAATAATAGTAATATATACATATATATTATACATATTATAATTATATACCTGGGACTAAACATTAATAATAATATAATATAATATATAGATATATAACATACATCATATTCAGAGTGCATAATATTACAAATAATATACATTATATTATAAATAATTGATTACATTATATACTCAACACTAATATTAAACAGGCATTAAATAATATTACAAATATATATTGTATTACAAATAATCTATTACATTATCTACTCAGGAGTAATATTAAGTAGTTATTAAATAATATAAATAATACAACATATTCTAAATAATCTATTACATTATACACTCAACACTAATATTAAACAGGCATTAAATAATATTGCAAATAATATATAATATTACAATATATGTTATATTATAAATATTTTATTATATATTCCACCTGACAGGAGCAATGCAGGGGCAGAACCTTCTCTAAGCGCTGGCTGAGCCAGGGTCTTGTGACTTGCTGGAGCACTGAGCAGAAGACATACTTTGCTGATGGGTTGGCTGCCATGTTTCTCTGCTCAGCTCCGGCTCCAGGCAGGGCAGCACCTGAATCCCGTCAGCCCCCTCCTTCTACAAGCCACGGTTTGTTTACATTCTCAAACCATTGGGAAACTCCTCATCTCTTCCTGTAGATTACAAACACGGCACTGCAGTACCTTCTCTGCCCATATGGAAGCAACTCCTCTTCCTTTGCTCCCAGCTCAGCACCTCCGCCAGGCAGTCTTCCTCTCCCTGGAGGCGCCTAGTGCTGGTGCGACTCGGCCACATGGCAAACCGAGTCCGGAGGAGGGCGCCCAGCAGCACCTGGGCCTGCTGCGCAGGTCCCCGGATGGAGCCCGGGCATCTGGGAGAACCGTGAGTAGGCCACCTCCAAGAGCCCGGGTGGACAGCAGGGGCCCGCCACGTGCCCCTCCAAGCCTTGGGCCTCCTCCAGTCTGGAGACGAGGCTGGAGAAGGCTTCCCTGCCCGGGCCTGCTGCCTCGTCATGGCGAGGAAGAAGAGAAGAGAGAGGGGAAAGAGCGCTAGAGGGGGTGAGCATGTGAGGCAGAAGGGAAGGGAAGGGAGGGGTGCTCGCTCCCTCCCTCCCTCCCTGGCCTCCTCCCTTCCCCTCCGTCGGCCAGATGCGCCCCTGGCCACGTGACGCCCTGAGGCGACCGCTTAATTCGCCTCCGCCTAAATCCGCCCCTGTACCTACGTGACTGCATTTCTGTCTACAAACCCAGGCAATCTCTCTGTTCATCCGGAGAGACCCTACCCTCGCTCCCACCACCTTCACAAGCGCGGTTGGTGGGGATGAGGGAGAGGGTCTTCTCTGTAGTGACCCCCCTACTCTGGAACTCGCTCTCCAAGGAGATCAGACAAGCTCCCACTTTGGCAGTTTTTAGGAGGAGCTTGAAGACTTGGCTGTTCCAATGTGCCTTCCCTGAATAAAGTCAATAACACCCTGCTCAGTTCAATCCCTGCAAATGTCTTCAGAAGCACTTTAATTACCTGTTGGGTGTCTGCCCCACATTGTCCTTGAAACCTTCCTGCTATACAATCTACCTCTGTCTGCATCCAATGTTTATTTTTTTCAAAAATTAATATTCACATTTGGCCCACTTGATATGGTTTTAAATTGTCTGTTATCGCTTATGTTGAGTTTTATTGATTGTATTTTTTTAATAATTGCTGTTTTGTTGTTATTATGTGTTATTGGGCTTGGCCTCATGTAAGCCACTCTGAGTCCCTTTGGGAGATGGTTGGCGGGGTATAAGTGAAGTTAATAAATAAAAAATGTAACTCCCTATATTATTCGGCTGTGGATTCTAGCAGTTTCAACCCATATAGCCAACGATCAGGGATGATGGAAGTTGCTTACTAACAGGCAAATTGCCCCACCTCTTTTGTCTTGTTTACTGCAGCTAAGGAAATAGCACTATGGGATGCAAGGGGTGGCAATCACGTGTCTTTCCAACTATTGTAGAAATGCAACTTCTATCATTTTTCATCATTTGCTATGCTACCCAGGGCTTCTGGAAGTTGCAGTCCAATATCATCTGGAAGGATACATGATTCTTACCCTTAGAGAAAACTATTTAGTGGCTTGCCTGTTTAAAGCGGCTTCAGTATCATTCTCTGATGATTGTCTAAGGAGGATAAATGATTGTATACATTATTTTGTATTTCCTCTGCCACCACATTTCCTGGTTTGACCCCCCCCCCCTCCAATTTCTAAATGTTTTTACCCTTGTGAGCACACTCTCTGTTTCAGACCTGTCAGAGAGAGGATTATTAAAGTTTCTTCTACTGCTTTTGCATGAGCCTCCTGGGAAAAACAAGATTTCACCTTCTCCTCTCTCTGTTTCTCTCTCCTGCTTAGTTAACCAAATGCAAATAATTTTGGCACTTTGATCATCAATTTCATCAGCTGAAGAAAGCTGAAAATAAAAGGGGGAAGAATAATGTGGTGAGAGACAATGGGACATTTAAATACAAATGGAAAATGTGGGATTTTCTCATATTTATCGTTTCAGAAGGGAACTGAGGGTACAGTTGCAATGTATTTGAAAAACACAAAGTTTAAAAAACTTGACATTATATTAAATGTCTTTTAAAATAGCTGGCTATTTGGAGTGCCTCTGGTGTTGCTCTAAGAAGGTCCTCCATTGTGCATGTGGCAGGGCTCAGGCTGCATTGTAATAAGTGGTCTGTGGTTTGCTCTTTTCCACACTCGCATGTCGTGGACTCCACTTTGTGGCTCTGCATCTCATGGTGCCAGAGCGGTGTCTGTTGAGTGCCTTCCAAGTCACTGAGTCTTCTGTGTGCCCAGGGGGGGGGGAGTATCTCATTCAGTTTCACCCATGGGTTGAGGTTCCAGATTTTAGCCTGCCACTTTTGGACTCTCACTTGCTGAAGTGTTCCTGCGAGTATTTCTATAGATCTTAGAAAACTATTTCTTGATTTAAAGCATTGGTGTGCTGGCTCATATCCAAACAAGGGATGGGCCGGAGATGTCACTGCCATGGTCCTTTAATTATTGGCTGCTACTTCCCAGCGAATGTCATAAGAACATAAGAACATAAGAACATAAGAAGAGCCATGCTGAATCGGGCCTCAGCCCAACTAGTCCAGCATTCTGTGTCACACAGTGGCCCACTAGTTGTACACAGGGATCTCTAGCAGAAAGGAGGGCAGAACCCTCACCTGCTCCCGACCCCCCACAACCAGTACCCAGGGAAATCCTGCCTGCCTCCATCAACACAGAGGTGGCACTTGGATGTCCATTTCAGTAGCTACTGATTCCCTTGGTATCCATGAATCTGTCTAATCCTGCCTTGAAGCTGTCCAGGCTGACCGCTGTCACAACCTCCTCTGGAAGTGAGTTCCATAACCCAATGACCCTGGGTGATATTTCCCTTTATTAGTCCTAACTTTCCTACCTTGGAGCTTCAGGGAGTGCCCCCTAGTCCTAGTGTTGTGTGACAGAGAAAATATTTTTTCTCTATTCACCTTTTCTATCCCATGCATGATTTTATACACTTCGATCAAGTCACCTCTTAAACGCCGTCTTTCAAGGCTGAAAAGACCAAGGCGTTGCAACCTGATTTCGTAAGGGAGCTGCTCCATCCCTTGGATCATTCTTGTTGCCCTTTTCTGTACCTTTTCCAGTTCCGTTATATCCTTCTTGAGGTGCGGTGACCAGAATTGTACACAGTACTCCAGATGTGGCCTCACCATAGATTTGTAGAGAGGCAATACAACATTTGACGACCTATTTTCGATTCCCTTCCTGATCATGCCAAGCATAGAATTTGCTTTTTTACTGCTGCTGCGCACTGGGTTGACATCTTCATTGAGCTGTCCACCAAAACCCCAAGATCCCTTTCCTGGTTTGTCTCGAAAGCTTTGACCCCATCAATTGGTAGGTGTAGTTGGGGTTCTTTGCCCCGATGTGCATGACTTTACACTTGTTTAGGTTAAAATGCATTTGCCACTTTGTTGCCCATTCACTCAATTTTGAGAGATCTTTCTGGAGCTCTTTACAATCAGTTTCATTTTTAACTACCCTGAACAATTTAGTGTCGTCTGCAAACTTTGCTACCTCAGAATTTACTCCTACATCCAGGTCATTAATGAATAAATTAAAAAGTAACGGACCCAAAACTGAACCTTGGGGTACGCCACTTCTCACCTCTTTCCACCCAGAGAAATGTCCGTTTATGTCAGGTGGTGTAATACTGGCTAAACAGTATAATTTCTCTAGTTTTGTAGGGCGTAGACATCCTGTGATAATGCGGCATGTCTCATTAAGAGCTACATCCACTGTTTTAGCATGGCGAGATGTGTTCCACACTGGGGATACATAAAAAGTGGGATGCCAGAGAAGTAGTTGGGATAGTCCTTGTCAAATTGGGGCAGTTGGAGCAAGATGCAAATGACATTTCTGTAGTCCCTCACTTTGACATGTGGACTATGAAAGCTTTAGCTGTAATCCAAGTGATAAAAATGAAGATAAAGATAGTAACTCCCACTTTTCTATAGAACAAAAAAGGTTAGATCCTATAAAAATACAAAGGTAGTGATGCCATTAAGCAAACGGAGAACTGTAAAATAGAAGAAATCTATCTCAGGTTGTTCAGGCTGACAGCAAGACTTCTAACTTTGCATATTCTGTGTGTAATAAACAAAGAGCTCCCTGTGCAGCAGTTTAAAGGCATTTAACTATATCTGCTGAAAGTACAGAGCAAGCTAGCAACAAACAAGCCGTAGGGACTATGTGGAAATTAAACACCAGTACTGCTTTAAAGAGGACAAAGGTGTACCTTGCTGATATTGTTGATTTACCTGCTGAGCCAGAAAGCTTTCTTTCTTGAAAGCCTAAAGATGAACTCTCTCTACCGCAAATACAGTTGTGTACTGTATATCTTGAACAACAACTACTTAAGCCTTGGAGCGAGACAGCCAAAGGTTCTTTTTGAATTAGTCTTCTTTTTTGGTACTTGTTTTTTATTTCCTTTCATTTCTTGAGGTATGTGTTTTGTCAGGATGATTCTGAGTGCATGTAACATATATGATAAATGGGTATGCACACATTGGTAATATCTGATATGTCATTTGTATATTTAATAGAATGTCTATATTTATTTTTTATTTATTTGCTATGCTTCTATACCGCCTCTCTCAGCCCGAAGGCGACTCGAGGCGGTGAACAAGCGGCAGCAAGTGCCCACATACAACACATCATAATAAGATAAAAACAATCATATAAAACCATATAAATTAACAATTAAAACTACAAAATACAAATCTCAGCTCCACAATCTTAAAATCAGTTTCTGTTTCATCGTCATACTAATCCTTTGCTCTCAATTAATTAAAGTTCGTCTGTGAATGCTTGCTCGAACAGCCAAGTCTTGACTTTCTTATGAAATGTCAGGAGGGAGGGGGCCGATCTGATGTCACTAGGAAAGGAGTTCCAAAGCTGAGGAGCCACCACAGAGAAGGCCCTGTCTGTCGTCCCTGCCAGACGCGCCTTCAAAGCAGGCGGGACCGAGAGCAGGGTCTCTCCGGGTGATCTTAAGCATCTTGATGGCTCATATATAATTGGGAAGATTTAGTGTACACGTGTTGCATCACATGTCTTAGGCATCTGCAGCTTTCAAAAGACCAGTCAGCAGGAGACAAGGAAAGTATTCTGCTTGAAACCCAGGAGAAAAAACATTACTGGGCTGCCAGGGGTGGGATAGTGATTTGGTGTAAGGCAACTTCTTATCTTCCAAGTTCTTATATGTTGGTTCTTGTTAATGGCTGATTTTTATATAGTAGGATTAAGAGATTGATAGATATACAGAGATACAAATAAAGAAGCTGAAAATGACAAAAAGTGAGCTACATGGTAAATGTAGATGGAGGAAAAGTAGAAATCATATAAAAAGATAAAGGTTTCCTCTATCTTTAAGCTGTGACTGACTTTGGGGGTTGGGGCTCATCTTCATTTTTAAGCCAAAGAACCAGCATTGTTTGTAAACACCTCCAAGGTCCTGTGGCCAGCATGACTGCAAGGAGCGCTGTTAGCCTCCTGCAGAAGTGGTACCTATTGACTTACTCACATTTGCATGTTTTCAGACTGCTAGGTTGGCAGAAGCTGGTGTTAACAGCAGGAGCTCACTGCACTCCTCAGATTCAAACCACCAACCTTTTGGTTAACAGGTTCAGTAGCTTAGTGGTTTATCCCGCTGCATCACCAGAAATCATATATCTCCTGGGAAAAATCTCTCTGTGATTTTTGGGTTCCAGTTGTGATTACCATTTTCCAAAGTCTGGTGCCTGAAATATGTAGGGAACTGTTGTGACAACCCCTTGTTGACCGGCCCCAGACTGGACAATCTTTCGGAATCCAAACCGCTAACCCTAAATGCAAGGGGGTCTCGAAGTTACCTCAGCAACTTCTGTCTTATGGCAGGGTAGACTATCTCCCCCACTAACCATTGAATTGCAGAGACTTTAAATTTCTCAGTAACCACTTGACCACACTGCCACCATTTGTCTGTCTGACCACTGACCTTGAGGGCCACCACCAATAAAAGAACTAACAGAGGTGTTTTTCTTTTAAGATGTAAATAATTTATTATAACACAAATGGGTACAATTCTTGATTGGTTTTATACTTCCTCAGAGGCACAAACTTATTCTGTTACACAAAACACAAATGGGGTTATACTATAGGGTTCCCACTAACCCTCTATAGACCTCTGGACTCTTCCATCTTTAACTAGGGTCTCTACACCCATAAAACTGGACTGCTCTCTTGCAGACCTTAAGACTAACTAAAGACTGAACTGTTCTCTTACAGTCCTTAAGACCAACTAACTCAAAACAAACTCCTCCCCCCTCTCATGGCAGTTGGCTTCCAACCGCTCTTCACCAACTGTAAAATTCATACCTTGAACATTCTAAAAGGCTCTGGCCCTGGTTGCTATGGCGACAGCTCTTCAGAGCTTCTGCCAAGCCTCCCTTCTGTCTCACCCACATCAACAATTCATAGGATATTCCTTTGAACTACACAAAACAACATACATTTAACATATATTATACAACATTTACACACAAATAATCGACATCATTACAACTGTACAGCAGAATTCTATACTTTCTGACCAGTTTGTTTGCTTTCCTATTTTATAGCATCACCTGAGTTCTTGACTAGTGTCTAAATCAAATGTTGCAGGAAAGTGACGGAGCTTTGTCTTTCCTCGCTGTTCAGATTGCAACATCACCTCCTCTCTCTTTTAAATAAAAATGAAAAGGCATCAGTATAGAATGAAATGCATGTTACTGACTTTAAACCTGGTCCTAGTTTAGAACAATGAGCTAGGATGTATGTGTACGCAAGCACATGCCTGTCACCTATTTTAGTCTGTATGCATTTTTATCACAAAGGAAAGGCATTCATCTCTTGCTTCTGATTCAATGAAGTAAATGGGGTATCTGTGTGTGTGTGTGGGGGGGGGGGGTTGGGGGAGCAGTGGTCTCCCTCCCCCTCCCCAAGGTTTCTTCACCTTGCAAGTTTCTAGCATTGAAGTCAATTAAAACTTCAGTGGAGCATGTAGAAAGCAGAGCCAAAGGAATGTGAACACCACAAATAAAATGACTCCATATGTTCACAGTCTCACTCTCTGCAATGCTAGAATATTGGGGATTGGCAGATTTTTAATGGGGGTTGGGGCAAGGTCCTAATTTTCTCACCTTTGTATTTACACTATGGAGCTCATTCTATATGCATGAGAGTCTCTACCTCAGGAATCAGAAATACAAAAGTGATTCCTGGAACTAATATTCCTTGTAACTAATATGCCCACACGAACAGTCCCAGGACAATATTGTGAAAGTTGCACCAGATGACTAATGTTAAGCCCAGGCTAGACATTCAGTTCAATAGGCCTGTTTTCCAAAGGCAACCTGAAAGAATGCAAATCAGTTTTACAGTATACAGTGAATCACTCAAGTCCCCATTGATGCTTGTGGAATGTCCACAGTAGATATTAGATGAGTTGGAGGCAGCCACTTATCTAACAAAGACAGATTGTGACCATTTTGGCTGAGCAATGACCTTTCTTGTTTGTCAGGCTGGAGACAAAATATTTCTAGTGACTCTCCTAGAGAAACAAGAATTGCTCTAGTTGTTTTTTCTTTAAAAAAAAACCTTGTGGCAAAGCTATAACTCTATAAAGAGGATGTTTTTGGGTTTAGCCTCCAAAAGGAAGAGCGTGTGAGAGATGATATTACTCTATATTATGTATAGGAATGTGTTTGTGAAGATGCTAAGCAGCAAGCCTCCATTTGTGTGGAAAATCACTAGCTAATCTTAAACCCAAATCAGAAGATGTGGTTGATGAAATGTGAAATGTTGGGTGAAGGGCAAGCATGCCCCCATCATGACTTCTGTCAAGTTCCAGGTGTAAAAATAACATTTTGAATGGAAAAATCATTGGTATTCGTGGAGGCACTTTCTTCTGAATTAGACCAATGGAGCCCTCAAAGAGGAAGCCTTCAATCATACTCTTAGAATCATGGAATCACAGAGTTGGAAGAGACCTCGTGGGCCATCCAGTACAACCACATTCTGCCAAGAAGCAGGAAAATCACATTCAAAGCACCCCCGACAGATGGCTATCCAGCTTCTGTTTAAAGTCCTCCAAAGAAGGAGCCTCCATCACACTCCAAGGAAGAAAGTTCCATTGCTGAACAGCTCTCACCGTTAGGAAATTATTACTCATGTTCAGGTGGAATTTCCTTTCCTGTAATTTGTAGCCATTGTTCTGCATCCTAGTCTCCAGAGCAGTAGAAAACAGGCTTGCACTCTCCTCCCTATGACTTCCCCTCACATATTTATATATGGCCATAATAATCATCATCATCGTCATCTTTATATGTACCCTGCCACCACCTCCCGGACAGGGAATCGGGGCGGCTCACATGAGGCCAAGCCCAACAACACAATAACAAAGTGAAAACAGTCATAAAAACAATATAATCAATTACATAGAACATGAGCTATAAAAATACAACAGTCAATATAAAATTATAATAAAATAAAACCATTCATGTAACAAAACAGTGAGCAGGCCACATGTACAGATTGAAATAGAAAAGATAGGGATAAAAACAGGAGGCGAGATGGCAGTGAGGCAAATTAAGTGTGAGGGAGAAAATTCTTTCAGATTGGGGTCAAGCAAAAGGACTTTCAAGTAAAAGGAGGGAGGTGTACACTCAGAGCAAATATTGAGGGTGAATGATAGCATGATATTATATAGTTAATCTCCTCTTAGCCTTCTCTTCTGCAGGCTAGTTCTTTCAGATGCTCTTCATAGGGCTTGTTCTCCAGACTCTTGATCATTTTAGTCACCCTTCTCTGGAGATATTCCAGCTTGTCAACATCTCCCTTCAATTGTGGTGCCCAGAATTGGACACAGTATTCCAGGTGTAATCTGACCAAGGCAGAAGAGAGGGGTAGCATGACTTCCTTGCACTATACTCCTATTGATACAGGCCACAATCCCATTGGCTTTTTTGCCACCGCAAATTGAGAGGAGTGCAGTGAAATGATGTTGAGTTAGCAAGTCCATGCTTTCTCATCTATTTACCTGAGTTAGAATGCTTTCTGTTTTTTGTAATATGTGAGATTGGTAACTATTCAGCTCAGAATTGACTCCACCACTTCTGTCACTATTTAGGACAGAGGAATGAGGAAAATCTTGTGATGTACCTCGTAGAATACCACCTTCAAAAGACTCAAAGCCAGAAGACTTTGAAACATTTGGAGCAATCAGAGGAAGAAATGTAGCCCCACAAAGCCTTAAACACCTCAAGGAGAAAACAGAGCAGAGCAATTCCAGTCTACAAGGCTCTCTGCCAAACAGCAGAGGGAGCACTCTTGCACCTTCATCACACATGGGGCAGCAAGCTTTGTAGGATGCTTGCAGCACAGGTATTCTATGGAGCCACATGCCACCCATCAAACAACATAGGCTCACTTCTGTGGGGCTTCATAGAAGAATTGTGGCACAAGCATCCTACGACACTGTGCCCAGAACATGGGAAGCTTCCTGTGTTCCGTAAAGAACAATGGGGCCAGTGTGGGGGCAAGCTGCATGACAACACTTGCTCATGTGTCATGGGGAAGCGTCACTGTATATGGGATTGCTGCCCTGTTGATTCCCCATGAAGGGTGCCAAATTTTCCCGCTGGACCTCATCAATGTGATGACTAGAACTTACAGGGCAGAATGTTCTCAGACACTTTTGTTTCATTTACTTTCCCACCTGAGCTGCCATTGTCTAGTAGAGCTCAGAAATAATTACTTCTTCCTTAGCAACATTCTGTGAGAGTGTTGAAACCTGAACCAGGACAATTTCATTTCAAAGTGTCTTGAACACTTATCTACCTCTTGAGCACTTCCATTTACTTTTAATCCTGACTTATGTTTGCTGACTTTAGAATTCCCAACAGTGAAGCAGAGAGCTCATTAATGCATTTGGACTGCAAGGGAATAATTGATCAATAACTATTGCATGTCCATTGGTGTTTCCTCAGTAAAAACAGTAGTATCAGCAATATCAGATTTCCACATTAACTTTCTATAAATGATCAATGCTCAAGAGTGCGTGAAATACACTTGCATACTTCCTTCTGCTCTTGCTCATAGCATGGTCATAATAAGGCCAGGAATAGATCAAGAGAGAAGAAACAAAATAAGAATTTAATGGTCTCCGGATGGATTTCATACCCGATGATCAAGATTATTTGCCATAGTTCATGTTTTTATTTACATTAATTAATTAAAATTATAAACTATCCTTGGTCTATGATCTGGATTATGTGATTTTAATTGATGATTTAATAATTAATGTTTAATTGTATGGTTTCAATTGTATTTGTTTATTTTTATATTTATATGTATTAGCATCGAATTGCTGCTTGCTGTAAGCCACCCTGAGTCCCCTTTAAGGGTGAGAAGGGCAGGTGAGAAATATGTGAAATAAATAAAAATAATAAATAATTGTGGAGGAAGTCTATTCAAACTATAAAGATGGAAAAATAATAATATATATAGTAAAATAAAAAGAAACCATTAAAACTCAATTAAGTATGTCAATATAAAACCATTTCCAAACCCATGACAATAAAACACTAGCCACAGTTAAAAGACATAGTACCACACAGAGAAACAACAGAACAATATCTGCAACTGAAGGTGAAATCTGTGATGCATAGAGGTTAAATAATGGGGACTTTGTTATACAGTATGATTAAAGTGGGTTTGAAAAATGCCTCAATATGTGTGAGTTTGAGTGAGATTAGATCCCCAAGAAATTGAGCCTATAAATAAAATACCTTGATAGTAAAGGGTGGTCACTGGAGACTACCAGAATGTATTTTGGTTGACTAGGTATCTTTTGGCACAACCCGGCCATTAGGCAACATGAGGCAATCTCTTCAGTTGGCCAATGTAGTTGGGAGAAAAAGTAGCAACCTCCTTGATTTTATAAATTCTCCGACTGCTTCTCTTTTTGAAAAGACCTTAGTCTGCTTCTTAAAAGGTGGTGTAGGATATTGCAAATGCAGAAGTAGGAATCAACTGCCAGTACATGTGGCTTTTATTTGTGGAATTGAATGCAAAGGGATTAATATCTTGCCCATCATCCCATGAAGAGAGGTGTTCTTGCCTTGCCTTGGATTATATAGATACGTATTACACACTATTGTGCATGAAGGTTTTCCACATGATGGAAGAGCCTGGTTTCTCAGGTCACTGGGTAGTATGAATGAGTCAATGCATGCAGTGCCAAAGCTTCTTGTCCTGGTAGGTGCAGCCATTATGTAAATTATATCATAGACATTTATGATCAACTGGGGAATCATAGAATCATAGAGTTGGAAGAGACCTCATCGGCCACCCAGACCAACTCCCTGCTAAGAAGCAGGAAAAAGAAGGGAAGGGCCTTCTCTCTGTCTCACCACCCACTCAAGTGCATTTGCTGGGAACACAGGCAAGGGTCTTTTTGGTGGCTGTTCCCACTCTGTGGAACTCCTTTATCTCTGTCCCACCACTCACATAAGTGTGTTGCTGGGAACACAGGAGAGAGCCTTTTTGGTGGTTCTTCCCACTCTGTGGATCTCCCTTCCCTGCTGGCCTTCTGCAAGGAGGTCAAGACCTTCATCTGCCAACAGGTATCTGGGAAAGTGTGGGTGGGACTGGGGGGATGGGGCCTGTGCATTCTACAACCTTCCCATATGGGCTAATTTGCCCATCGTTCACAGCTTGCTCTCCCCTTTTGCCATGGAGCCCATTACATGATGTACATCTACTTGGGCCGGAGAGATAGCACAGCAGTAACAACAGCTGTGCTGGCAATCCGAAGATCTGAAGATTGCAGGTTCGAATCCCAGGCTGGGTTGGACACCAGCTGTGAGCCCTGTCCACTGTTTACCCAACAGTTTGAAAACAGCTGAGCTGTGATTAGATAAACTGGGAACCGCCAAGCGGGGAAGGACTTTTTCAAAGGACTTACAACTCGGCTGGAATGCGGAAAAACAGAGGCTATCCATCATGAGGATGAAGCAACAGCACCACCTTGTGATGTAAAGACGCAATAACAACCTGTGAAGCACCGTGATACAGCTCTGAGACGCAACTGTGATGCAGCCAAATAAAAACCCTTCTAAAAATTGTACTGTTATATGTTGTATGTTGTATGTAATTGTATGTGCAATCGGCAGGGACTGTCTGCCGTATGTGTCCCCTTCGGGGTGAGAAGAGCGGAATATAAATAAAGATTATTATTATTATTATTATTATTATTACTTTCAATGGGGCTCCCTGGAAAATTTTCATATTGCACTTTTAGAAACTATGGCCAAAGTGTGGGATTGTTGACTGCCTTGAGTCTCCATGGGGAGAAAGTTGAGGTATAAATAAAGAAAATAATAACAATATATTGTAAACATTCTTTAAGGCATCTTTGATCTCCCTTTGAGAGAAAGATGAGATATACAGTCAATCAGTGAATCAATCAATACAAACTGGTATTGTTGAAGGCTTTCATGGCCAGAATCACTGGGTTTAACCCAATACTAACATGACTTCCAAAGTCTTCACATTCATACACATCTTCATTTTAGGTGAGCCAAACCAGAGGTTCAGAATATTATGTGGTACAGCTCTTTTGGATATACCTATGTCAGACTAGACTTCAATCATTGCCTCTAGAACCATATCTCATATAAACAATTTGTGTGTAGGTGAAACATCAAGCAAGTAAAAAGGTGTACAGGGATGTTTGATTCCCTCATGTCATCTAAACTGGTACTTCCTAGGACAGCCTGAACCAGCTGAATTTCTTCATATAAATGTATGATCACAGAAAATGCAACAGCAGAGAGTCAGCATGTACAATAAAATAATCTTTAGGCAATCTGGAAATGCACCATCATCCCTTCCATGTCACATCTAGCTGAGTCCTTGGTTCAGCTGTTAATCAGCCAAGTATGCAAACATCTGTAATTACATCTGTTCAAAGAATTTCTTCTCTCTTTTTCTTGTAAATACCATAGAGTAATAGTATCATAATACCAGAAGCAGTACAACAGTACAATTTGAAAGAACAAAAAATAAATTGAGCCGAAGCACTTATCTACCACTCCAAATAACGTGCTAGTGTGCTGCTAATCAGTTTTCTCATATGTATTCCACTGACCACACTTGGTAGTTCATTCATGGGTCTCCTGGCTTTGATACTTTTATTTGACTATATCTCTAATAAGAGACTACTTTGTCATAATAATTATATATCTACACATGCTTGAAAATTAGGGGAAATGTACAGACACTGAGACTATTCCCTCAGTATCACCTCCCTCCCTGAAGGTCTGAACCCATGATTTCAGAAATAAGGGAAGATTAGCACAAAATTCATGTGTGGCCAATTTTGTCAGGGGTAAAGGGCATAATAAATGCCAGAAGCATATGATTATGGTTTAGTTCTCTGCTAATTAGATCTGATCAGCTTCCCGTTAATTAGATTCCACTGTGAGTTGATTGCTAAAGGCATAAAACTGTCAGGACATAAGTAAATTCACACACTTGTGGTCCCCCTCCTGGATTACATTACTAAGTGAGCCACATTGCAGTCAATGGGGCTTAATAATGTGCCATTTCATATAAGATGAGAAGTCCTATGACAGTCAAATGTAGGCTCCTTATTCTCTGTGTTCTCAAGGTGGGAATTTGCAAATTTATTTATTTCAGCAATACAAAAGAACATGATATTTCTCTAACGGTGGGAGAAAGCTGGTGGAATTCCATATTCAAGCACATGCTTTGCCCTTAAAATTCTGGCTTGGAATCCATGTGTAATAAACCAGATTTTTTGGTATTCAGTTAGGAAAGCCACAACTTTTTTCTTGACAAGCTGCTCATTTTGAATAGCTACTCAGAAAACCTGTTCAATTTATTTCCTAAATTGGAAGACTGGCAATGCCAGTGCTGGTGGCCGAGAATTTCAATGTTCAATTTTAGCAATCATGTTCTCAAACTGAGTGTGGGAGAAAGCGAAATTGACAGATTCACCATCCTTAGAAATTTTTCAGTTGAACCACAGCTTGCAAATATATCTTCCTGTAGCTTCCCACAGGATGGTAAAACATCAAGGTGTCTCCTGGGCAAGGTCTTTGCAGATGGCCAGTTTTCTCACACCAGAAGCAACTTACAGTTTCTCAAGTCGCTCCTAACATGAAAAAAAATCTTTCATGTAATGTCCATAGAATTCCCATGGAAAACCTCTATTTTAGCAATTTCTGTCTGACCCCTGTATCAGTCAGATGAAAACTGGCGGAAGGCCTTGGTGGATGGAGCCCCTGGTGGTGCAATGGGTTAAACCCATGTGCTGGCAGTTTGAATCCAGATAAAGTAGGTTGAGCTCCCTCTGTCAGCCTCCCACAAGGATGGTAAAACATCAAAACATCCGGGTATCCCCTGGCCAATGTCCTTGCAGGCGGCCAGTTCTCTCACACCAGAAGCAACTTGCAGTTTCTCAAGTCACTCCTGACATGCACACAAAACTGGCGAAAGGATAATGCCATTGAATTTTTGGTGTAAAGAAAATCCTGTCTTCTCGAGTCTGTTTTATACTTACAGTTCTATGTTATCGAGATGGGGGTATGCACCATATTTGCCTTACTTTGCTAGGAGCAATGTCATCTAAAATAGCCTGATTTATTAATAAGTAATTGGATTCAGTATGCAAAATGCTGTACGTCTCTTTGAGCTGTAAAATCATCTTTCTTTTCTTCCTTTTTTCTTTTTTCTTTTCTTTTTAGAAAGGGATTTATTTTACCAGCCTGCAGTATAAAGCTGAGGCAGTTGGTGCTTACAGAATTCCCTTTAAAGAATGAATTGTCGGCTTGGGATGAAAAGTTGGCACTTCTTCACATTTTGGCTGTACTCCACTCTTTTAGAAATGCAACCAAATTACATTTCTAATAAAGCCCCAGACAATCCACATAGGCCAGACAGACTAAGCAATCCTGGGATTTGCAGTCCCCAACAAAAGAAACTTTTTCAAGTTGTATTTTTACATAGCTGTAAAGTTTTCAACTGTGCATATAACCACATCTTATTTTAAAGATGTTGCTTTCATTGATGAGAACTTTTAGTGTTTTTCATATATTCATTTTCCTTTTATATTGCAGTTTGTGCCTGTCTATCCGTAGGATAGTTTGGTACCCATAGGACCTCATCACACTAGAGAATGAATCCACTTTAAATCCAGTTTCTGGCTTCTGCAAAATTCTGGGGTTTGTGGTTTAATTAGACTGTTAAAGGCGCCTCTTTAAACTACAAACCCCAGAATTCTGCAGGTGGCAGCAAAAGGATTTACAGTGGATTTATTCTCTAGTGTAATGATGTCATATATTATCCTATCTATTCTATCTAACCAAGGTTTTCTATAAAAAAATATTTGAAGGGTTACAGTTTCCACTCAACATGTGGCTGTCTTGATAAAAAGCTAAACCTTGGCTCAAATAATTTTCTGTAAAAGAATGACTACAAACAATACATTGATTTCCAATTTACTCTATATTTTGTTTTGCTGCTCACTCCTTTTGTATAAACCACTATATACCCATATTTACTTGAATCTAATGTGCCATCAAATCTAATGTGCATCTCAGTTTCCAAAACCTTGAAACTAAAAAAAGTATTTGCTGGCAAATGTAATGTGAAGCAGCAAAAAAAGTTCACTCTTTGTAATTTGTCCAAAAAGGTACAGTACATGTTACAGTTGCTGTACACATAACCTCCTTCTTTAAAAACAAAAACCTTAGAATACCAAAGCTCCCAGTGATTTAAAGGAAAACCAGATAATTAGATCACCATTCCTTCAAAGTACCTCTACTGTTTATATCAGTGGTATTTAAAAATTCACAGTTAAAATACATAACAACATATTCCAACCTAAAAATCACTTTACCCCTCTGACTGGGTCATGGGAATATCCATTCTATAAGGATGTTGATTTTCTCTGCCAAAGAAGGCTAGTGCCTCACTAAACTACAAATCCCAGGATACCATATGACCAAGTTATGGTGGTTAAAGTGGCATCCCAAGGGCATGACAATTTCCCTCCAGTTTCCCTTGCTGGGAACCCCAAAGAGACACAAGGGGACTTCAGACTTTCTTCAAGTCCAAAGACAGACACAGAGGGGAGAGCAAAACGGGGAGCCAAGCTGTTTAGCAATGCAGTATGCTGCCTTGAGGCATGGTGGAGTCTGCTTCCTACTCTGAAAGTTTTTAAGCAGAGGCTCAATAGTCATCAGCCAGGGTGGCTTTGATTGTGTGTTTCAGAATAGCAGGAGGTGTGACTGGATGGGCCCTGAGGTCCCCTCCAACTCTAGGATTCAAGTGAGAGCCATCCTTTTGGGGCATGCAGCTCTTCACTCAGCTCATCTCCAAGACTGAAGACTCCTTTTCTCTGGGGGAAAAGAATGATTGGGAAGACACAGAAGGATAGAGAAGAGGGGAAGTCAAGCGAGATCTGTTGTTTTGGGGCACAGAGTCTGTCAATCAGCTTGCCTACAAGGCTACTTTTCTCTGGGTAAAATGAGGTTGGGGACACACCCTGCCAAGCACTTCCTTGCCCTTGAGATGGTGGTTGTGGAAGCAACTCCTCCTCTCCCCTCCTTCAGGATCCACTGAATCACAGAGTTCTCTATTCACTCAACTTTCCCTCTCTTTGTGTAGCAGAAGGAGCACAATTTTAGGCACTTCTCAAGATCAATCTTCTCTTGGGGTGGGTGCCACTGAAGAAAAACAAATAAAACCCCATCTCTCTCCTTCACACTCTTCTTATTTGCTTGTTCCTTTCTGCTAGAGAGGGGCAAAGGAGCGCAAGGCTTGGCTCTGGGTGGAAACTCCATTGCTTCTCCAGCTTGCCCTCTCCCTTCACATGGAGCACTAAGATTACCATAGTCTAATTAAGATTACCCTAATGCTCACCCTAATCTAATATAATGCACCCTAATTTTCATGATGTAATTTGAGAACAAAAGATGAATTGTGTCAATATAGTAGCTCTTTGCAAACAGAAAAAAAGGATGTACAGATACTTTGAAACAGTGTTGCAAGTGGGAACCAATGATGTCAAAACTGGGTCAAAATTGTGCAGTAATTCCAAGGAGTGGCATATTGCTCAACCTAGTGAAGATCTGCATGCTGAATTACTATGCTATATTGAGCCATACAGGCTTGCCTCCCCCTCATACATTGGCAAACGTGGAAAACTTGTTCAATTAGATGCCTACACTGTCTGTTATCCAGGTTCTACTCTTGACAAGCAACCTTTTGATGTTTCAGAATCTCTAAATTAGATTCCTGCTGGCAGTCTTCTTGAAACAAAGCAGTGATTCCCAAATAGGTTTCTCTAGATGTTGCTTGATTCCAAGCCTTAGCATCATTATGCAGCATGACTGATGGGCAGGATTTCTGGGAGATGTTGTTGAACACCAGGCTACCTCGGAAGATGATAAGGACATTGCGCGGACAGGTCGGGACCCCCAACGCAGACTCCCACATGGGAGATTGTGGTCTCCGCTGTCCACCTGCGCCTTGGTACCGGCGATCCTGCTGGGACCTCCCCGTCTGCCCTCTTTTGATGGCGGGGTGGTGCCTTAGTGGACACCGCCGTTGACTCTATCCCTCCCCCTCCTCCCTTCCCTTATCCTTTTGTTTTTCCCATGTCTATTGTATATTGTGTCGTTTTTATGTTGCCGTCTGGGCTACTCAAACTTCTGTAAACCACTCCGAGCCTTCGGGGAGTGGCGGTATACAAGTTTGATGTATAAATAAATAAATAAATAAATAAACAACATTTGCTGATCTATCCTTGGGAATAGAGGACTTCAGATCAAGTATCTCCTAGTAACGGCCACATGGATATCTCCATTCTGATATTATATAAAAATATATCATGACATAATGTCAAAATACCATTACAGTAATATTCTCTTATTTTATTTGATTGGCATGCAGTATACAGAACTTGGATGTGATTATTTTGCTTTACTATCGGTTTCCAGGGAAGAAAGAATGAGTCTGGCTGTTTTTTGCCATGAAGGGACATTGACCATGTTGGTTGGGGAATTGTGGGAATTGAAGTCCCCAAAATCACTTTCAAGCACTGTGTAATAGGGTTTCCAATGATGTCTAATTCTGCCCTAAACTGCCAAATCATTTTTTTCCTTAAACGGTATCTCTTAATAAGACTAATATTATAGCATCCTACTTCAACCAAGTCTCATTGACCTCTATCTCTTTATTTATGTATTCTAGATTTTGATATTATAAAGGTTATAGGATTGCAGTAGAAAGGGAGTTAGAAACATTTCTATCAGTCTCATATTTGTAAGTTATAATATAAGTAAACACTTGAATAAAAGTTCCAAATTTAATGATACTTTGAACATACCCAAAGGCAGTCAGGGTTACTTCAATCCCCTTGATTTCATTGGTACGTTCTATCTCTCTTGGCTTTTCTTCGCGAACGAAGATTCAGGAAGGACTCATCCCACGCTTACTACAAGCACATTGATGACTAAGAAGGCCAATCCGAGATAGACAAGTCTGGTTGCAGAAAGCACAGCAGAAAGTCTCCTTGGGTGATGTTGTTTCCAAGTTTCAGTTCTTTCTGCGTTGTCGTTTCTCTTCAAGACCCGTTCGGCGTGACTTCTCGAAAGAGGCTGCAGCATTGTGGATAGTATGTCTCCATGCCTCTCGATGTGAGGCCAGTGTGGACCATTGTTGATGATCAATCTGGCCGAGCCTGAGATGTTGTTTCAGGGAGTCCTTATATCTCTTCTTTGGGGCACCTCTCTTGTGCTGACACATAGTGAGTTCACCGTAGAGTAATATCTTTGGGAGGCGGTGGTCCTCCATCCTAGAGACGTGCCCTGCCCAGTGCAGCATGGCCTCAATGCTGGTGACCCCTGCTTGCTCAAGGACAGCAATATTTGTCATATAGTCAGTCCAGTGTATATTTAGGATTGTGCGAAGACAGTGCTGATGAAAGCGTTCAAAAGTCGTAGGTGTTGGTGATAGGTGACCCATGTTTCAGACCCATTTAGGAGAATAGACAGTATGATAGCTCTGTCCACACTGATATTGGTGCTTTGCCTCAGGTGCTTGTTGCTCCAGACTCTTTTGTGAAGCCGTCCGAATGCACTATATGCCTTTGCTAATCTGTGATCTATTTCTTTATCAATCTTGGTGTCTGAAGAGATGATGTTTCCCAGATAGGTGAACTGCTGAATGGACTTAAGCACAGATTTGCCTATGCTGACGTGGGGATGATGGTGTTCTTCCAGTGGTGTGGGCTGGTAGAGAACGTCTGTTTTCTTCAGGCTGACTTCCAGCTTAAACAGCTCTGCAGCTGTTGCAAAGCAAGATGTTAGGCGCTGCAGAGCTGCTTCTGTATGGGCAACAAAGGCAGCATCGTGGGCAAAAAGCAGCTCACGGACTAGATAGTTTAGAGTCTTAGTGCAAGCCCTCAGACGGCTTAAGATGAACAAGCTGCCATCAGTACGGTAGCATATATATATATATATATATATATATATATATATATATATGCATGCAGTCTTCTTCTTTGAGGTCTGCCATAGCCCTTCGGAGCATCATGCTGGAAAAGATTGTAAATAGGGTTTGTGCAAGAACACAACCTTGTTTCACTCCATTAGATATTAGAAAGGGCTCTGAGAGGGCATTGCCATACCTCACTTGACCATGCTGGCCCTCATGTAGCAGGAAAATCAATTTGAGGAATTTGGGGGACATCCTAGTAGTTCCAGGATCTGCCACAGACCTTTTCTGCTCACAGTGTCGAAGGATTTGGTGAGGTTGACAAATGTTATATAGAGACCTTTGTTCTGCTCTCTACATTTCTCTTGCAGTTGTCTAAGGGCAAATACAATATCTGTGGTGCTCCTGTTAGCTCTGAAGCCACATTGGCTTTCCGGGATAACTTCTTCTACAACAGCAGGAACTAATCTGTTCAGGAGTATCCTTGCAAGGATTTTTCCAGCAATGGAGAGCAGTTATGCCTTAATAGTTTGAGCAATCGGATTTTGTTCCTTTTTTCTTATATAGGGTGATGATAACTACATCTCGGAAATCTGATGACAGGTCACCTTTTTCCCAGCAACTCACAAGGAGCTCGTGGAATTTAGCATGGGGTACATGACCTCCTTGTTTCCAAGCTTCAGGTGGGATTCCATCGATCCCGGCTGCCTTGCCATTTTTCAACCGCTGTATGGCCTTAAGGGTCTCTTCCAGAATGGGAAGTGTGTCCAGTTCATTTTTCATTGGTAGTTGTATCATTTGTTGGATAGCTGAGCCTTGGACTACACAGTCAGCACTGAAGAGACTCTCAAAATGTTCAGCCCATCGGTTCAGGATGGAGGCTTTATCTGTAATTAGTGTTTGGCCATCTGTACTATATAAGGGGCTTTGGACCTCATAAGTAGGTTCAAACACTGCTTTGAGAGCTACATAAAAACCTCTGTGATCGCCCAGATCTGCATAACGTTGTGTCTTTTCTGCTAAATCGATCCATCACTTGTTCTGAATGTCTCCGAGTTTTTGTTGGAGTTTACTACATGCGAGATGGAAGGCTGCTTTTCTTACATGGCAAGGTGGCTGGGAGAGGTGTGCCTGGTGAGCAGTTTTCTTCTTTGCCAACAGCTTCTGGATCTCTTGGTTGTTTTTATCAAACCAGTCTTGTTTTTTCTTTTTTTTTTTTTTAATTATTTTTTTTTAAATGTTCTTTATTGTAATTTTCAGATGAAAAGAAAACATAAAACACATAGACACTAGGGTGGGGGGAAAGAAGGGAATGGGAAAGGAGGTACACGGGGGTGTAGGGAAAAAGGGGAAGGAAAGGATGTGAGTGGAGTTACATAGCTTGGGGGGGAGGGAATGCAAAAAAGATCTTTTCCTTTTACAACTACCACCCGTCGAGATTTGATAAATCTTCATCTTCTATTTGGAGATATCGATTTCGGCCTGCATTTGAATGTAGAAAGTTACATAAATAAACGGATTCGCATAGGGCTCGAAAAATTGGCCTTAACATTTTATCTTTATCCCAGACTCTGAATTGTCCAATAATTGAACCACACCATCTATACCCTCTTATGTCCCCTTCTGGCGTCTCTCATCCGACCATGGTGATCCGTAATTACTTCTGCGGTGATTTTGCAATGTTCGCGGTCCACTCTGCTATCCGACACCCTCCCTTGGGTTACCAGTTTAGCGAAAGTTCAGTCTTATGTTCCCTCAGAAAATAGCTTTGCACTGAAGACCAGTCTTGTTTTTTCTTGATGGAGAATCCAAGGGATTCTTCAGCAGACTGCAGGATACTGTTTTTGATGTTGCCAAAGTGCTGTAGGAGAAGAATCTGTAGGGTGGTCTTCAAGTTTTGATTGCAGATTTGCCTGGAAGTTTTCTCTCACAACAGCCTGTTGAAGATTGTTGACTTGGAGCCTCCTCTTTAAGATGCTCCTCCTCTTAGGTTTGAGCTTATGGTGTAGATTTAGTTTACATCTTACAAGGCGATGGTCTGTTTGACATTCTGCACTGGGCATCACTCGAGTATGATGTAGATCTTGAATGTTTCACTGGCGCACTAAAACATAGTCATTGAGGTGTCAATGCTTGGATCGGGGGTGCATCCAAGTGGTCTTCGGACTATCTTTCTGCTGAAAGATAGTGTTTGTAATAGCTGCTGTTCTGCACAAAACTCTAGCAGGAGACGTCTGTTATCATCAAAGTTCCCAACACCATGTTTGCCTAATACACCTTTCCAGGCTTCAAAGTTTTTTCGTACTCTGAAATCACCAAGGATAATGATTTTATCTTCTGCAGGGACCTTTTGTATGAGATGGCATAGGTCTGAGTAGAACTTGTCTTTCTCCACAGGGTCAGCTTGCATAGTTGGGGCATATGTACTGAAGAGAACAGCATGTGGGAGGTGTAAGGAGATAATGTGATCAGAGTGACCTGTTGGCAATGTTTCGAGTTTAGAGGCAATGGAGGTTTTAGTCATAAAGCCTACTCCTGAAAGATATATGTTTTAACTCTTTATAACTGTCTTATTGTGTTTTATGGTTCTATGTGTGTGAGTCGCCCTGAGCCTGCAGGAAAGGGCGAATAAGAAGACTAATAAATACATAAATAAATAAATAAATAAATATATGCTCTATATAAGACTGCTGTATATATAAGTCTGTCACTGCCTCCACATTTCCTCTCTTTATTTGCCAGTTATCAATCAGTCTGGTTGCCACAATCTTGGGGGAGTTTTTTTTTATTATTACTATTATGGCAACCAGATTATGGCAACCAGACTGATTGGTAACTGGCAAATAGAGGGAGAAAATGTGGAGTCAGTGACAGATTTGCAATTACGAGGACGCAGTCAACGAGTAGAATGGCTAGGCCAAACATCTGAAAAATCTCTCCTTGAGTGTGGAGTACCTCAAGGCGCCATATTATCACCTATGCTGTTCAATATCTATGTCCGGCCTCTCACTGGACTAGTCCGGAGCTTTGGGCTGGAATGTTACCAGTATGCCGACGACACTCAGCTCCTCCTAAAGTTGGAACCTGGAGCAACCTCGGTGCCTGACAACTTTGCCCAGTGCCTGGGAGCAGTGACGAGATGGCTGCGGGCCCACAAACTGAAGGTAAATCCAGCAAAGATTTACCTTCAGTTTGGCCAGGCCGCCCATCAGAATCCACTGCCACCCTTCGAAGGGGAACCGCTGACTCCATCTTCCACTGTGAAGAGCCTCGGTGTCATCCTGGACTCTAAAATGACGATGGAGGCCCAGATCGCCTCCACGAGGAAAAGGGCCTTCTTCCACCTACGTCAAGCGAGGCAACTGGCGCCCTATCTACCAACGGAGGCGCTGGCCATGGTGATTCATGCCACGGTTACATCAAGGCTGGACTATTGCGATGCTTTATACGTGGGTCTACCTCGGTCAGTAACTCGCAAGCTCCAGACCGCATAGAATGCTGCCGCCAGGCTCCTCACAAAAACACCTATGAGGTGTCACATAACGCCATCCTTACAGCATTTACACTGGCTGCCGGTCAAGTACAGAGTCCTTTATAAGGCCCTGACCCTGACACTTAAGGCCTTGCGGGGCCAGGGTCCTACATACCTAAAAGACCGTCTGATACCATCAGAGAGCACCACGGCCAGCCTACGAGAACCTTCTCTGTGTCCCGGGTCTGAGAGAGGCTCATTTGGAGTCCATGAGACAGAGATCTTTTTCCGTTGTGGCCCCTGTCCCGTGGAACTCTCTGCCGCCAGACTAAAGAGCCATCTTCGACCTGCCTTCATTTCTGGCGGCACTTAAGACATGGCTATTTAGAAGAGCATATGCATAAGTGACAATCAGTGACCTGGAACCTGTCTATTCCCATATTTTAACATTTTAATATTTTAAAATTTTAAAATTTTAGTATTGTAGATGCCTTGCTGTGTAAGTCGCCCGGAGCACATTTGTGGAGGGCGACTCATAAATAATAAAATTAGTTAGTTAGTTAGTTAGTTAGATTTTGTATTTCTAGGTGCAAATATTACTGCAGATGCAGACTGCAGCCAGGAAATCAAAAGACGTTTACTTCTTGGGAGAAGAACAATGACCAATTTCGATATAATAGTGAAGAGTAGAGACATCACACTGACAATGAAGATCCACATAGTTAAAGCAGTTGTATTCCCCATAGCAACCAATGTATGTGAGAGCTGGACCATAAGGAAGGCTGAGCAAAGGAAGAAAGACACTTTTGAACTGTGGTGCTGGAGGAAAATACTGAGAGTGCCTTGGACCGCAAGAAGATCAAACCAGACCATACTTCAGGAAATAAAGTCTGACTACTCACTGGAGGAAGAATATTAGAGGCAAAGATGAAGTACTTTGGCCACATAATGAGAAGACAGGAAAGCTTGGAGAAGGCAATGATGCTGGGGGAAATGGAAGGAAAAAGGAAGAGGTGTCAACCAAGGGCAAGATGGATGGATGGTATCCTTGAAGTGACTGGCTTGACTTTGAAGGAGCTGGAGGTGGTGACGTGGGTTGGTCCATGAGGTCACAAAGAGTCACAAGTGACTGAATGAATAAACAACAACAAGTATGTATAAGTGCAGTCCTCAAGCTATGCTTTTTTCTCTCTTCAAAGAACTTCCAGACTAAAATAAATAGGAATGTTCTAAGATTAATCCAGATTAGGTCACTTGGAAGGATTTGGTCATCAGTGATTAATTGTGTTGCATTCAAACCATTAATTGACCAATAAATCAATTACACAAGGTATGGCAGTACATAAATACAGTTTTATATAACATAATTCATTGGTATTTTTACTCTTCAGTGAACATATTATTTTAAAGCATTAATTGATGAATAGGACCAATTAAGACTAATGACCTGAGCCCAGCATTAGACAGCACAAAAATAATTTCCATCTAAAAAGAGGCAAAGATAAATGAAGACCAGAGCTTATGCCTCATTTTGTAATGTTATTTAAGTGTATTGAAAATCCAGTGCCATAAAATGCTAGCATTAGGGGGAGAACTGGGGAGAAATGGGCTACACCCTGCCCCTGAAACCTGGAAATGTATTTTCAATTTTAAAAATGGAAATAAAATGTGAAGGTGGTCAAATGATTCTCTGGTTTGAACCAGCTCTAAAAGTGAGCATCATTATGGATCGAGATGAAAGATACATTGTATATGAATTATGTGTCACACAATAACTCACATCATTTTGTAAGCCTCAGTGCAGGTCGGCTGTGTACTATTTGAAAATGTCAACTTTGATCAGCATCGTTTCATTATTATAAATTTTCCTGTACCTGAACTTTCTGGTTTAGATGTAAATGACTTATTTTCGTGTTAGAAGGGCTGAGGGCTTTTTTCCCCCACGAGGAGAGCTTGTAATACTAATCTCTTTTGATCTCTGGCATTTTCACAAAGAATATTAGTTTATGTCCTAAAAATAGCGAGATGAAATTCCCAGGGAGGTGGCCAGAGCAGCTCCAAACATTAGAGTAATGGCAGTGTTTCATAAATATTATGGCTACATTCTGCTTGAGCATGCATTTTATTCAGGCACAGATATCATAGTGTATGTATATCTGATGAGCTAAGCCCTCCAAACCTGGAGATAACATAGATGTACCTTGGCACATCTAAGAAATATACACTTCCTTTGAAGTGGAAATAATGTATTTCTGTGTTGGCTCCAGGGCACATCACAATGGGTGTATTATGGGTGAATTCTGAACTCGAAACACATCTGGAGATGCTGGAACAAATGAAGAAATGGCTTCAAATTACCCAATTTTTGGGGGGAGAGACATGGTTGTTTAAACCAGAAATGTCAAAAAAGGATTCTAAAATCCATTTGCATGGTGGTAGGAATTATGGCAAATGGTTTGGCACTATTCTTCTCATTATGCTCACATCACCCATCATCATCATAATCATCATGTGTTTTCCCCCATTTGGGGCTGAAGGTGGCTTCCAATGGCTTTTTAAAGTTACAGTAAGATTTTACAAAAGTTAAAAGTTAAAAGGTGATTACAAATTAAAATCAATTGAAAATATAAAGCCATAAAAGGTCTTGGGGAAAAAATCTAGCTGATTTTTCATTCAAACCCCTTACAGCTCAGAACACAATGAATTTGCTCCTTCAGTTTTAAGCCCTTCACACTCTATGAAAGAAATCAGGAGCCAAAAACAGCTTAAATTGGATGGAAGAACAACCTAACTTCCAGTTTCAGTCTTGGTTGAATTTTAGCATGTTTTTTGTTTGCTCTTTTCTCATATGTATTCCACTGACCACAAGGTAGGCTGCTGAATTTGGTGATGACATCACCAGTGCCAGTGCTGCATTTAGGATAAATTAGTCCCTATATTAGTTAAGTTATGAGGCCCCTTATATGGACCCTGAAGGAGGTCTACACTATAGACTTGTGCATGGATTTGTTTTGGCCATTTTCCTGTGGCTTCTTCAGATGCCCATAACGGCAAAGGCCCTGCCACCATGTTTTTTTTAACAGAGCCAGAGCACATGGCTGCCAATTGTAGCTCCTTCTGCTCTATTTAGGAGCACATGGTACATCAAGAGGCTGCTGCGTGCTCACACGGGATTTCCCTGTGAGCCCTGCATGTTGGGCCAATTGGAATAGAAGAAAGCCATGACATGTCTTACGCAAGCTGTGTCTATTTAATGGGATTAGTGCATCCATTTCTTAGTTGCTTCCTGGATCTAGAGAGAGGTGCTACAGTCTGATTGCCTTGCTCTCAGCATTAGCTTTTGGCTTGGCTTCTAGCATTGAATCTTTTTGAATTTCTTTGATTTTTCTTGATTTCCTTGATTCTTTATTTAGTAGGCCTGAGAGTTGGAAAGTGTGAATGCATGGGTTCACAGCATTTTGGGACTTGTGGTTGGTGTGATTTTCTTTTAGGGTGGCTCAGACCTTTGAGTCCCCCTTTAGCCTCTACTAAAGCCTTTAGCTTCTTATCTTTCTTCCATTCTCTTTCATCAAAGTAGTACTTTTAAAAGATTATTGTTATTGATAATTATAGGAATTCCAGCAGACATCAAAGCCCCATTCTCAGAAAAACTACCTATCAATTTATCTACATAAACGCATCACCAATACCTAATAATTTCTGGATCATACAGGAGCTTTTTCTAATAAGGGGACATGGTGCTTGCTTGCTTGCTTGTGGAGGTGGGCTGGTGGCCTCTTCCAGTATGTTGTGAGAACAAGAAATGCAAATTGCAAAAGCTTTGGAAGAAGTTGCTATTTTTTTATTAGTAAGGAAAGTGTAATAGCGGGTGGGTTGCGTGATGTGGAAGTACATATTTCACATTTGGCAGGAAGGAATGATGTCCTGCTACTGATTCTGGAAAAGTTACAGGGCGGGGCCAGTGAGGATACCTTTTTGGAATTTTTTTAAAAGATTTTATTTCTAGAAAGAAAAAATATCTAAAAATCAGGGGATGACCCAAACATTATGAAACTTGGTGGGCCAGCAGTGGTAGATGGGTCCTCCTAGTGTGGGCATTTTCATCCTAAAGCCCTGAAAATGACAAGAAGGGGAGCCTGTGAAGCCCTCCACCCCTCGTTGCTGCCAATGGGCTGGATCTAGCCACATTTTCTTGCTGCAGGCTGAAAATGCTATTTGGGTGCCCACTTATTTTCGGGAAGTGCACAAAAACAGAACTGCAGCCTCCTCAGGATCTGGATAACAGAAACAGCTTAAGATTTGGCTGAAATGCACAAGCCTACTACACTGCCTACTTTGTGGCACATTCTCATAGACTATCAACTTATCATTATGTCTAGAATTGCTCCAAATAAGAACACCTTCAAATTTAGCATTGCACCACATAAACAAAATCCACCATTAAAAAATTGGGGACAGGAATATAGCCCCCTGGCCAATGATGCCCTATGTTTAAGCATACCTAAGCACAGTGGTAAATTCAGCACAGCTTAGTGCCCTCTACTTATTTTGGACTCTCAAGCCAAAGTTAGGATGGTCATTGATGAACGTTTATGGTAATTGATGAACATTTAAGCAACCTCTGGGTTGCTTGTCCAGTTGATGTGATATAGCTTAACTTTTTGACCTTGAGCACATTTAAAAAAAATATTCTCACTATGCTGCCTGATCCTTGAAAATGAAATGTATGTGTTCCATGATTTTGTTGGGAGAAATACGTGTTTACAAAAGTCCTATGAGGTCATTCAGACTGAGGCAGACAGTATCCAGCCAAAGCTAATGCAGTGGTGACATGAACTGGGCTCTCCGTTAACCATCACTGAGACCAGTGTTCATCCTATCATGAAATATGAAAATGCTAGGTATGCTAGAGAACTAAATCAGAAGATAGACATCATTTTCCACACTCCTATGCCCAGTTTAACAGCATGCATTAACTGAAATTGATGAGGATGTACCTTAGAAGATAGCACATTCACCATGTTTTTTGAGTTTGAGTTTAAATGTGGCCTTCATAATATATCAAGCTGCCAAACGATATAGCAAATGCTTTTGCAGTCTTGTCATAAATGCCATATCCAGGTAGTGGGTTGGGAAATGAGTAGCTTCTTGAGTGTTTGCATGTTTAAAGGTGTCACTGTAGGTGGCTGCATGCTGCTTTTTTCCTTCTGGCGGATGGAAGACATGTTCATCATTATGGCTGATATTTAAAATGTCAGAGGACCTTAACATGAAGAAAAAGGTTTCAAGGAAAATCCCCTGCTGTATCACGCTTGCTAATAAGCGAACGGGTGAAGAAAGCTCACCTTCATTTTAATGCAGCAGAATATATGTCAGTTTCAAACAGCACATTGACAAGAGACAAAGAGGACAGGCAGTCAAGGACTACGTATCACAGATTGTTCTGCAACACTGACTTTTGTCATTCAAATATCTAGCTGTGCATCTGTACAAGGATCAGTTTAAAAACATCACTGGCCTGCCTTATTCTGTTTACCTTTTGCAAAGCAAGCAGGACCTTTAGGTTGCCCAGCTATGCGTTGGAAAGGACTTCTTATTTGTTTGATCATAAGGCACATTCTCATGAGTGGATTGGAAAAAGGAGTAGTGAGAAACCAAGATAAAATAGAATAAACCCATATAAATTTAGCTATTACACACTGCATTGGCATCATTAATAGAGTGCATAAGATGAGGACTCCACAGGGTGGCACCCTCAGAGGGCATGACACCAAAATGGCTGTCTTCCCCAGATGGGATATCCTTGCTGACATTCTACCTGCTCCAAGTGGAAATAATGAGTGGTGTCTGCATGGGGGGAGGCTCTCCCTCTCCTCTTTTTCACTTTTTCCTCCCTACTCCAGAAGGCCTAGCCCCTTTTGACTGCAGTCACCTTTCTTCCCCTAGCAGCCCAGAGCTGAACCTGTCACCAGTCAAAGGCTTTGGTATTGATCAATTGAAAAGCTCTGGCAGGGAGCCAGTTACTGTTGAAACAGTGTCAGCCAAGGAAGGGCATTACTATTCAGGAGAAGAGCCCATCTTTCCTCCTGTTTTTATGGCCTCAGTAGCATTTAGCCAACTTATGGTAGGGCTATTCTGGGGCAAAGAAGGCAGCTGGATTCTCTTGTGTTGCCTTTCTTTACATGCACAGGGTAAAACTAACCCTAGTGATACCACTAACACACTATGCCAGTTCTGTTCTGGCTTACACATATATGCAATCAACTGCATAATTTAGAGCAAGCTTCCACTGTGCAACAGTTAAGATGTCCCTGCTTTAAGCGTGTTAGGGGATGCACTTCTGTGAGGCCTTACACAGCTATTGGAAGTGCAGTTCTTCAAGGCAGTTTTGAGTGCCTCAGGGCTCCCACAAGCCAATATGTTTTCCTATTCTTCTGTTCCTCAAGCCATGTTAGTTCCATGAGAAACCCTTTAAAAATCAGGAAGGGCCTGGGAATTGATCTCTGGTTCATTTCATGTCCCCCCCTCTCTTTTTGAAAGGCAATTTTTTCAGCTAAAATACTCTGGAGAGGGCCCAAAATACTGAAGAATTTGATTAACTTAGTGTCATTTTGTTTTACAAAAAAAGTGGGATGGGAGAATGGGGAACATAGGAGGAATACAGCCCCCCAAGGGTCCATGGAGGATCAATCAGATCCTGAGTCCCTGATAGTCATCCAACCCTACCTTGAAAGTGCAAATGTTTATACTAAGATTATGGTGACAGAGCTCTGAATGTGCAGTCATCATGATATACACATTGCACAATAGCCTAAAAGGGGCACCCAATTGCATGAAGGTACATATTCCTGAATGTGACTGTACCTGCATTCCTGTGCATCTGTATATCCCCCCCCCCCCCCTTTTATTAGATCCCTCTCATTTTTGAAATTGTCTCAAATCATTGTAGGTACACAGGGCACTGGGCATTTTCCACAAGGTAATACTGGCTTTGATTTTCAAAGAATAGCCAATACTGAGTGAGTAAAGCCAACAACCTAACTTGGCAGAGTTGTCCCCACCTTTTTAAAAAGAAACAATTAAAGTACCACTTTACAATTCTCAATATTATGGTAGCATAATATCATTGAAATAGTCTGAATACTACATCCACTTTAAGACACTCATACATTCTGATCAGTCTCCCATAGCAAATATGTGGGACTCTTGCTCCTCTACCTAAGCAAATTAACAGCTGGCAATAGAAAGTTATTTCCATGCTCCTTTTCATAATCTTTTAAAAAACCATTAAGGATAACAATTGAGAAAAAAAATCTATTTTAGCCTTCCAATTTGCTTTGCTGTGAAGGCTACGGTTAACATATCTTTTTCTTTTCATCTAACAGAAGAGAATGAACCCTTTTTGATGTGCCAAAGAATTTACAAAAAAAGAAAGAAAGAAATGCCAAGAAAATAAATGAAAATACCAGAATTTAGCTGGTGGCAAGGTGACATAAAACGTCTTTATGGCCCAGCTTCAAAGTTTGAAAAAGAGAAGGAAGGCGATTAATGTCTTGATGGATAATAATTGACACTTTGCTTTTTCCTACATTCCAGTATATTTTGTGAAAAGCAAGAATGCATTACTGTTGCTGATACTGTTAGTGATTTTAAATATATGTACTTAAAATTCAAACTCCATGCTTATTTGTAATTTTGCAACTTCTTGCATTCTACCCCATCAAGACAGGCCATCACAATCTATGGTCAACTGGTAGTTTCTGTTACATTTGTTTTGTCATCATAGAGGCTTTTCTCATTAGATGCTTACAAAGGTTACTTATCCAAAACTCTGTCTGCCTTCCAATCTTTTTGGCCTCCTTTATTGCTGTGGAACCAATACGAAATTCTCCATGGTTACTATTTTTCATTTCCACATTTACTGCACAGAGGTAGCTTGCTACAATTTTCTATCCCTGTAAGCTTTGTGCATGTACACACACGTGTGAACATCAATAAAATGCTTTTTAAGAAATTAAAGAGCTATGTTAATATTATCTAAGTTATAATCATATCAGCATTTGTTTTTGGTGTTGACAGATGCTCATGTGCCAGGGAAGTGCACTCTGTTGTTCTGGCTGATTTCAGCCAATTTTTATGAGCTTGGGTTGGAACAGATTGGACCAATTCAGTACTGGAGTGGAATGGCATCGTTCCAAGTGCTTCAGATGGATCTAGAGATCTAGATGCTAAAAAGTAAGTGGGAGAAAGATACGCAATATGCTTCCAACTGATTATAAAGAAAAATGCCAAGATGATAGTTTTCAGAGAAGGGGGAGTAGAACTATTGTGGCATCTGAGACAAGAATCACAGCAGTACCCTCCATTCCCAATATGTGTGGGGCAGGATTATTCTAGGTTATGGTATCATCTCCCGGCTATTTTAAATTATTTGCTAAGAGAGGTTGTGAAAAACATACACACTAAGTGTTTATTTAAATTATTATAATCTGAGTTTTCTTTAAAAATGAATAGCCTAGATCATTTTCTGTTTTTCTTAATTTGTCTGTTTATGAATCTATGTTTAATGAGAAAACATTATATATCCCTAAATTCCAACTGCTGTATTTTTTTCTTTTTGTTTTGGTTACTTAAGATAGTTTTGTTTCATAATTGTCTGGGATCACTTTGAGGTGGGGGCAGATCTCAGGATTGCTATCTGCCTTCATTACAAATGAGCTGTGGTGAAAGAAACGTCTTGGAGCACCAGTTGCAGTAGAATACTGTCAGGGTAGACATGAAAGGAGAAGCGGAGAGGAGAAGGTCATCAATGAAAAATGTATTAAATTAATCTGAGGGACTTGCTCAGGTATCATCCCTCCCCCCCCTCCCCCCCGGTGCTACTAAATCTCACCAATTGTATTTCTGGCAGAATGAAGCCAACCCCAACCCTTTTTCAAGTATGCTCTCATTTTAGTGTAGTTATCATTATTATATATCTGGGATAAAAATTTTCCAACCTTATCTGATTGCTGCTCTAAGGGGGGCAGTGCCCATACAAATGCACAAATCAGTAATCAAGTCTGAGAAGTAAGCAATAGCTTCCCAACAATGCTTTTGGTTTTATTATTTCTCAAATGCACATCCCAAAAACTTACAGGCTTAACTTCTTAGATTTGATTGAGCTAAATCCTATTTTAAAATGTTTCCACACTGAATGCAGATTTGTGGTTATCAAGTACAACTCAATCCAAGAGTCCTGGTGATTCTTATTCCAGAATTTCAATTCAAATTTTGTGTCTGGATAGGAACAACTAGGGTGGAGATAACCTGATTCCAGAACTGGCTTCAAACCAAATTCAGGGACCCATTCAGAGACCTTCAATATGCACTTATATGTACTGAGACGCTATCACACCACAGCCCGGTTCTGGTGAACCAAACCGCCGCCATGTCTCTAACAAGAAGGCAGAGAGGCCAGAAAGTCAGGCTCAGCCGTTTCC
This sequence comes from Anolis apletophallus, assembly GCA_030556195.1. Lineage (NCBI taxonomy): Eukaryota > Metazoa > Chordata > Lepidosauria > Squamata > Anolidae > Anolis > Anolis apletophallus. Next base: position 22,585,393 of record JARBWK010000010.1, on the reverse strand, counting down.
CTCAACAGGGCCCCAGCGGTCAGAGAGAAGCGCAGCGCGGCCCTTTCTCATAGAGATAACAACACCTGGAGCCGAGTCGGCTCGCAGCCCCCCTTTCCCACAGCTGTCCCAGTTAACGAGGTGGAATTCCAGAAGTCTGCAGATAGGAGGGAAGCGAAAGACTCCCTTTCTGTTCCCATGGGAAGGCCCAGGAGAAGTCAGCACATCGCGGAGCCCAAGCAGGACTTCAGTCTTCATCTCGTGCCAACTTTTGAAATACCTTGCCAATCTCCACTGAGGGGACCAGGGAGGTCTGCCTAGCTGTGGGGACCTTGCTACCAAGTCAGGCTGTCGGGCCTGTGGATTAGCCCTTGTGGCAACAAGAAACTTTATCCTTTGCAACTTCCAGAGACTTTGTTCTTTACCGCTTCCAGAGACTTGCCTGTCGGTCAAGGACCGATTTTGACATTTAACTGCTTTCAGTTTTGATTCTTACTTTGCCTTTTCTATATCATTTATTCTAAATAAAGCATTTAACCACAGAGACTGTGTTGTGAGTGGGTTACTAAGGTCCAGTTAAGCCTAGGGTACAATAGACGCTGTCAATAAAGTGGATATTACTGGATTGTAAATCTTTCTCTTTCTCTCTGAGTGTATTATTTTAGGGTATGATATACATGCATATGGTCACATTTTCAGTGCTTTATCAGTATGCATATGCACACTGGTTGAAAAGATGTGAATGAATGTAAAAATGTAAAAGATATTAAAATCTGATTATTATTTTTAAATTGGACTGGGAAAAATTGTTACAGTTAAGGTAGCTGTGCTTCTAACTGAAGTACTTGGCCAAATGAGAGCTCGATCTGGGTAAATCAAGCAAATAACCCCTCTTCTACTGCTGATATCCATAGGATGCTAAAAACCTGAAAGGCATCTGGATTGTTAATGGCATTCACTGTTCATTAACCCCAGGCAAACATGAAAAACAATGTAGTTGAGTCACACTGCAGGGATGAAAGACGTATAGCCAAAATGACCAGGGAGTAGAAGCAAATGGTCTAAAGAAGAAAGCTTGAAATGTGTGGGGCTATTTAACTTAGAGAAATGGCCGGTAAGGATGTATGAAATTATCCACAATGTGGAGAAATTAAATGGGCAAAAGCTTTCTCTTCTTTACACATATTATTAAAACCTGGGATTGCCCACTGATGATGAATGCAGGGCAATTCAAGAGAGAACAAGAGAAGTACTTTATTAGCATGGTGAATAGTTACACTTTAGAACTCACTGCTACAAGATGCAGTTATTACTAGAAAGTTGGGTGGCTTTACAAGAGGTTGGATGAATTAATAGGGTATTAAGGCCATTAATAGCTGGAAGTCAGTATCAGAGATGGGATGCCTCTGTATATCATTTTCTAGGGACGGTTGTATTCAGGTCTCGCTGGAGGGTTCTCATCGGAAACTGTTTCATGGCTGTATATAGAGAAGACAGCATTGGCACAAACATTGCTTTGGTTAGGTATAATATGGCATTCCTCTGCATTTATGTTCCATCTTTAAGCATATGCATGCTTTATTGGATTGGAGGCACACTGATCCTAGTATTCCTCTTGGCAGTTTTATAAGAGTAGAGTACAGTATTTGGATATTTGTTCACAAGGATCGGCCACTGCATAGTAGATCATAGACCTCTCACACTAGAGAAGGAATCAACTTTATATCCAATTGCTGCCTCCTGCAGAATTCTGGGGTTTGTAGTTTAGGGAGGAACCTTTAACAGCCTCACTAAACTACAAACCCCAGAATTCTGCAGGAGGCAGAAACTGGACTTAAATTGGATTTATTCTCTAGTGTGATGAAGCAGCAGGTTGCAGGTAAACCCAGGTTAAAATGGTATACAATGATCAAAAGTATATAGCCTTGCTCAGAGTTAGCCCTAGTCATACTACTAGGGAATGAATCTGATCCCAGATTTTGTTAGGTTTGGTTATATTCACCCAAAGGCCGTTCTATCTTGCAATAAATGTAAAAAATATCCGCATGTAAATAATATTTAAGCATGAGTTTCTAAATGGATAATTCATTTTCATTCTTGGAGGTGAGAAGTACATAAGAACATTTGGGAGGTGTGAAAGCTCATGGAATTCTGAATTGCTTATTAGTCCCAAAGGTATGGATTAAGTTGGTTTTTTATTAGAATGTGCAAAGATTTTACACCCAAAGCACATCATGTTCTTTTGAACCTAAAACTGCTTTATTTTTCTCCTTCCTGAATCTATGCATTACTATTGTTACATCACCCTTTGTACCATATTGCAGCAGGAAGGCATAAGAGTGAAGCACTGAAACTGCTGGAGGGCTTTGTTTAAGCAATGTCCTGGCATTGCATGCCTTCTACCATCCACTAGGACCCACAGGGTCAGAATACCAACCCTGCAATTTTACAAGCCCTAACACGTTAGTGCAAATCTGAGAACCCAAGTGCATATTCAAATTTAGTTCTCCAGTAGCTCAACCACACATTAAGTTCCAGGCTATTATGCCTACCAGATTTTTGAAGGGAAATGTATAGTATTGTATTTACTTGAGTCTAATACACCATTGAATCTAATGTGCACCTCAAATTTTTAAAACACTGAAAACAAAAAAAGTATTTGCAGCCCAATGTAATGTTAAAAAGGGTGCTATTACAATTTCTGCCTGCTTAGAATATTTTATTTAAAAATCAAAAGTGTTAGAACACCAAAGCTTCCAGCAATGGAAAGGAAAACTTTGGGGGTGCATCTATGCTGTAGAATGAATCCACCTTAATTGACTTGGTTCAATGCTATGGGATCATGGGGGCTAAAATTTTACAAGGTGTTGATCGTTCCCTGCCAAATAATGCTGATGCCTCACTAAACTACAAATCCCAGGTTCACATAGCATTGAGCCATGGCCATTAAATTAGTTATGAGGTTCCTCAAATAGGAGCTCCAGATGCTTCAAGAGTAGCTTCCCCTTTTAGGTTTGTCTCAGCATCAAGACTGATAAGGTTGTTCGTCCCTCTCCCTCTGTGTGTGTGTGTGTGTGTGTGTGTGTGTGTGTGAGAGAGAGAGAGAGAGAGGGAGAGAGGGAGAGGGAGAGAGAGAGAGAGAGAGAGAGAGAGAGAGAGAGAGAGATTCTTTCTATGGCTTCAACTAACAAAATCCCACCTCTTCTTTTCCCAGTCCTGACAATTTTATTTTTTTTCTGTCTGTCATTCACTTTTATAAACACAGGGGAAATAGGAAACAGCAATAGTGGTTCTTATTATTCTACAGTGACATCTTATTATACAGTACCTATAATGTCCTTTTACAGAGGATTCCAAAACTCTTATTGAATTCATGTGGATCGTATGGATCTATCTATCAGCTATGTAGCTAAAACTATGCTGTGGTGCCACTTCTGAGAAGGCTATTTCATTTCTTCTAGGTGTGAGTGTAAAAAAGTCTTTTCACGTATTGCCACATTTCTTCATGTAAGATGAGGCCATTTCAGAAAAAAGGGGCAAACATGGTAGTGTACATATTGGGGAGCAGGGCAGAAACTTAGAAGAATCAGAGTTTAGAAGAGTTACCTTTTTTAAGACTGTAACTTTTGTAAACCTTGGCCAGATATTGTTTTGATGACATGCTATGTCATGTTATCAGATTTGCTTTTATTTAATATTTTTAATTATTTTACATTTTATATTAGATTGCAATTTTGTGAGCTAAACTGCAGCCACTTCCAAATCATCACACAGAAGACGCTCTGAGATTCATTGGTAACTTTACTGAGTAATACAAACAGGATCCAAGCCAGAAGTGGAGAGCACCTCTGGGACGCACACATATATACCCTCCCACAAATTCAAACTCTGTGTTCCCGCTTCCCTCTTTCCCGCTGGAACTTTCGTGCCTGAGCCTCGGGCCGTTGGAGTTCTCACAGCGGCTCCTTATCTCTTGTTATGGCTAAGTCAGAAACCCGGGTTTTGGGCGCCAACATCTTGGTCCGGAATCCAGGTTCCTGACAAATTCTTACTAGTTACCTTGTACTTGAAAAAAGTTGGGATGCAGTTGTTTTAATCCTAATCCAAGTTGATCTTTGTACAGACTCAAGATCCTATGACTCTACCTCTAAGATTAACAAATGTTTGCCTTTGTCACGATGCAAGACCTAGGCCAGCCCCGTAATCACACACACAGAGACGATAATCAGCTAACTACTTTATTGAAGAATAAAAACAGTTGAAAGAGTAATTGTCCATAAAATTATCAAATAATCCAAAAGTAAAGGTATAGTCCAAAAGGCAAACTTGGCAGTATATCCAAAAACTTGGCAAAGCTCCGCTTGACTAGCGGATCAGGAACAAAGCAAGGCTACAGGGCAAAACTCTACTTGGCAGGCCACTAGCCCCAAACTTGGCTACATGGACTTGGCTTCGCTACACATCTGCATAGGTGAGACGTGGCCGAAGGACTGAGGATTCGTTCCCATGGATCCTATACTTAATCCCCTTGACGAGGCCCCCGACGCTCTAGGCTTCTCCTCCTCCAATCTGTGCTGTGAGCCCTCGGTCGGTCTAGGCTGTGGAACCAACCCCTCCTGCTAGCCTCAATGCTCCGTCTCCTATCAAAGGTTCGACCTTGCCTCCCAGCACCTTCTTCCCTATCTTCGTGAGAGTCAAACTCCCCATCTGCTTCCCGGGCCTCTCCTTCGGTTGTTTCCCACATCCTCTCTTGCGAGCCTCGCCCCCCCCGGCTGCTCGTAATCTTCACTATCAGTGCTTTCGAATTCCAACTGGCCTTCCTGCTGTTCGTAAGGGTCAGGCCAGCCGTCATCCCAGGCTAGGCTTTCTGTGGGAGAAGAATGCCCAGCTGCCTCAAACTCCCCTTCTTCTAGCCCCTCCAAATCCTCTTCTGAATCAACTGGTTCCAATGCTAGTGGGACCCCCGGTGCTGCCCCCTGCCTACCAGGCACAAACGAGAACTGGTGTGCTACAGCCTTACTTTTAAAAAGTCCCATTTTGTTTCTGAACTGTTTGAAAAGTCTAATAAAATGGTATACATTTTAATATACATTTATCCTTGTACAATAGGACCACCTTATCAGTGAGGTCACTTTCCATGGTTTCAGATAACACGGCTATAGTTACCAAGAAAATCTAAGTTTGTGGACATCTCTCCGTTCTCTAGTGCAATGTTATGACAAGTTTGGGCTGGAAGTTGACTTCCCACTTTTTTGTGTCTATTGAGGAAGCAAAAGTCAGCAGTAGATTGGTTCCTTGCCCTCTGTGCCAGTGGGAGTTCCTTCCAGCCATGGGAAGTGTTGCTTCCAAACCCCCATTTAACTATGGCTTAAGTTTAAGTAATCAACCATGGTCTGAAAATATAATTTGTACAATCCCCAGTTTCAGGCAGCCATGGTATGTCTTGGAATGTGTCCCATAGATAGGGAGATACTACTGTATATTTATTTTTTTCACCGGTACATGCACATTTGTGTGCACATATCCACATATATACATTTTTGACATTTTTAAAGGAGACTTTCAGCAGACATACCAGAAAAGGATTAGTAATGAATTAGAACTGCATTTTCATTTCCATATGCATTTGGGAAGTTCAAAATTCCCTCCCGCCCCCCTCAAACAACCCTACTTGGCAGTATGTATAGCAGCAGTGGCTCATGCCTCCAATATCAGTAGAGTGGTAGATAGCTTTAAAGGAGTATTCAAAGTATTAAACATATATTTCAGATTGGGTTCACCACCATGAAAAATCATTTTACAGTTTCAAACCTGGTAGGGATTGCTTGTGCTGGGATACACTGCTAGAGAGTAATGTGTTATCAGTTTCTTCCTGCACATCAGATGCAACATGCAGGTGGGCCTTAAAGCAGAGTGGAAAAAATCAACAGCATTTTCCCACCCTTCATTAGCATCAGGAGAAAAATATTGCCTTTATGTTGAAATAGTACCAGGTGCAAAGCATTTTCTACACACTGCAGATATCTAGACAACTTTGAAGAGTACATACCTGTCAATCAATGGTCACAGCGCTTTTAATATACTTTCCTTTGGCAGAGTGCTCAATATAAAGCCAGTTTCCCTAGAGTACAGAGACATAAATGATGTTATGTTGCTTCAGTTTACTCACACCCCATTAAATCTTTCCAAGTTAAGTGACACCAGAGGATGTCAATCTTTCTTCATTCCTTTCAAGTATAATCATCTCCTGCTAATCATATGGCTCACCAATTAAATGTAGTTCTTATTAACTAGGACTTCTACATATACTATTTCATATATTTTCATGCCAAGTAATGTGAGAAATGCACCCCTCCCCATTTGCTCCAATACTTAACTAAAGTGCAACCACCATTTAAATGTAAATGTATTTGCCATAGTCGGTTTTGACACTTGACACAACACATTTTCTAGTATTCTGTGTGTATTTTAAGGCACCAGTAATCAAGAAAGTTTGTTCATATCTCTTTTTCAAGTTTTCCCTTATGTTTTCCATTTCTCATGAAATGCATATAAAACAAATACTGAAATACAATTTGAGCATCTCTTATCAGGAAATTCAAAATATTCCAAAATCCAAAAGTGCCAAATGGGTGGTTGAGATATTGACTCCTTTGTTTTCTGATGGTTTACTGTAGACATTTTTGGTTTCGGCACAAACTTATTGAAGATATTGTATACAATTGCATTCAGTCTAGATGTATATGAAATGTAAACAAGTTCTGTATTTGGATTTTGCTCCCCAGCACCAAGATATCTCATTATGTGCCTATGTGAAAATACAGTTATTCAAAAATCTACCTAAAATTAAATCAAAAATACCTCTAAACTAAGCATTTTGGAGAAAGGATGGAGAATATGTAAATATGGTTCCAAAGCAGCAACCTTTTTAGTCTAATTGACATTCCCAAAAACACAGATAAGGTTTTGTTTTGTGGTTAATTTCAAATGCGAAGGAACACTAGAATGGTACATAGAAACAGAGTCATAATGATACTTACCAAGACAATAGTAGTGCAGTAAAATAATCTTAGTCACCTAATATTACATAGAGAAGATTTTTGTTTTTGTTTTTTGCTTTGAAGTGATAGAAGATACTTTTATTCGATTATCTAAGTGGCCACTCTGTTAATCCCTTGATTGTTTATATTATAATGGTTGATATGCAAGTTTCAGGTCAAATAAATTATTGAAAGCACATGTTTGCCCAGAAAGTATATGTTTGCCTAAAAAGTTGTTTGGTGAAACTTCTTATGTTTCATTTGAAGGAGTATGGATGAGAAAGAATAGTCTTTGTTTGATGAATTGTCCACAACCAAACTATTGTTTCATCTAGGGAAACGGGTAGGAAATTTGGAGAGAGACAGGATCTGTCTAACAAGGCCAAAAACCCTGAACTGAACTAGAAGACCCTCTTGGACATCTACACAATGTCCATGAATGTCCAATCCATAATGTGGAGGAAATGAATTAGCCCAGTTTTACTGCACATTAGCAAAAGTTGCAAAATATTCTAGAGGCTCCTTGAAACTCTAAAGCAGCCTCACACTTCAGGGTTGGCGTGGACAGCTGAACCACAGCCTCATCATGTGGGGGAATTTGTCCATTGTATGCCACTTGCACTCCCCTTTCACCATGGAGCCCATTACACAATTTACACCATGGAGAAAGGGGAGAACAAGAGGCATACACAGCTGCTGCAGCAGCACAAGGAGGCTTTAAAGCAATGGAGGGAAGCTGGGCAGCTGTGCTTCCCCCTGTGGAATGGACTTCCGGGTAAGTCAGACAATGTGGGGCATTGGGCAACGGGTTCTCCATGCCCCTCACTGGAACCCCATGGATTTGCAGTGATGTGTAGTGAATCTCAACATTGATGTTATAAGGTCAACAGTCAGCAAGACTCCACTCCACTGCTGTAGTTTGGGAACAATGGTCCAGCTTTGTTCTGGATTTGTTCCTGGATTTACTGTAGGTGGCTGTGTAGTTGATCCCATAGGGACCGATTTCCATTGGAGAAACTACCCTAAATATTCCCATTTTGCTCTGCAAATTGACAATACCAATAAGAAGTGAATGCAGATGTCTTCCTGTTGCGATTCTGAGAATGACTTTGATGCATCTCTTCCCCACACCTTCTCAAAATGGACACAGGAAGTTAAATTGTGTCTCTTTCTGATGTCAGAATTACTTCAAAGGAAGATAGAGGCATTTCAAAGTAGTGGAGGGATTCTGAATCACTTATTGATGTATAATGTATTTCCAACAACATTTGTTTATAGCACCCTTTCTAACATCATGAGTGTCGGGGCAGGTCTGATTAGTTATGTTTGGAAAAGTTCTTAATTTTTTAAAAACACACAATATGATGGGGGGGAGAGATTAAGACAGAGGCCACAAAGGTGGGATCCATGGTTCACATATAATCTGGGGGCTGCATTTTCCCCAGCCATGATCTCTAGGCCAACCTTTTCTAACTTATAGCCATCTAGATACAGTCTTGAGATGCATGGTTGGGGAATACAGTCTTGAGCTGCATGGTTGCACCCAGACAGACTGGAAATGATACAATGCTATTTCCTGTCTTAGGGATTAGTCAGTATAATTAGAGATTGGGTGAAAGCAAACGCTGAAGTCAGGAGAATCAAACTATACATTTCATTGTTCATTTGAGCATATGTGAAGTGTGTTTGGTTGAGCTTGGTAGATGGTCTGTCAGTTGTACTTTCTTCACCCCTGTTCTAGATGTTTGGAGGTGTAATGCTCTACCAGAAAATTTTGAACAAAGTTTTGTGGAAATGAACACTTTCAGAATGAAAAACAACCCACTAAACTGCCTTCAGTACTTTGACTAATTGCTAATTTTATAACAATTTATTTTACATAATTGGGGTGGGGAAAGGGAAGTATCCACAAATGTCCTTGCAAGGATCAAAATTTAATCCCTAGACAGAGCAAAATGGTGGCTATGGCATCATGCAGATATTGTTACTATCTTTAGAGGAGAATGGGAAATGCCAGAAGTCTTTTGCAGAAGCAGTACATGCTCTTATTGTTGAATGTTTGTCCTAAAAACTGTATTTGGATCCCAGAGATATAAAATCAGAAGCTCTAGCAGTGGGGTTAGATGCCTTGATTTCTTGTGATTTTAAAAGAAATCCAGCACAACAATGGCTACATGCTATGCATCTGTATTACTAACTGGCCTAGCCTGGCCTCCTTTCATTCAGTAAATACATCCAGGACTTTCAGTAATACACATCTGCTTCTTTGGATGCAAGCCCTGACTATGTTCATGGGAGTTTCAGGTCAGTGTGCATAGGTTTCCTAGCCAGTGCTATTTGATAAGCCTGCCTCCCAAAGTAACTGAATATAGCATGTGCCTTAAGAATTGAAACTCTGACATTTTGTAGTCTAGTACATACTTTATTTAGATCTTTGAGCATTTCTCTGTCACTGTTCTGTGTCACAGTGGTATTCAGGCATTCACAGTGTGATTCAAGAAGATTAAAAATTACACATAAAGCAACAGTACAGGAACAATAAAAATGGGATGCTGAGAAGAAACCAATCAGTTTCACAACACAGCAAGTAAAAGCAAATCAAAGCAGTGGTGACAATCCACAGAAAATGGAAAACTGCAACAGAGTCATAAACAAACTTCTAAGTGGGGTTGGGGTGAAATAGCACACCGTTGACCAATTGCAAAGCACGGCTGTCTTATGCCAGCCATGGAGAGAAGTGAGTGGTTGCAGGGCGATTCTGTATTTCTTCCTGCATATTTCTAAAAATCCTGTTCAGATCAGTGGTGAAGAAATTACACTGTTCCCAAGTTTTAGAGCAATTTAGGTCCAGTGAGTCCAAGGCCTGCTATCCTTGTCCTTCTGCCACAAAACTCCAGTACTCTAAATGGCCTTGTTTAGTCTGTCTATCTGTCTATTGATCTGTCATCAAACTCTCTCTCTCTCTCTCTCTCTCTCTCTCTCTCTCTCTCTCTCTCTCTCTCTCTCTCTATATATATATATATATATATAGGTATCTAGGTTGTAGTGGTTTGAGTGATACTCTGGAGGGTTAAATCTCTTTTCAGCCATGGACACCCACAGAGTGATCCAGGATAAGTCACACTGAGCCTCAAAGAAAGGCAAAGGCAAGCTCCTCTATAAACAGTTTTTCCCAGGAAATCCCTGTGGGTCTTTAAAAAACTTTGTGAACCCCAGAGTCACCATAAGTCCGAAGCAACTTGAAGACATACAACAAAAAGAATCATCTATTAATAAATATTGATGCCCTGTCATTCAGCCAAAAAAGCTCCCAGAGCACCTTACAAATTGTTAATTTGACATTTTCTAAATGAGACATGGAATGCAAGGAAATAAGTGTGTCAGTGGGAGAAGGGATTCAGTCCAGCAGGTGATGGTTGCCCTTCTTGCCCACAGAGGCCAGGGACATGGCTGTTGGAATCCAAGGGGAGGGTTTCTCACCATCTGTTGTGGACAAGGCACTAGGAAGCTGTCCCTGGCTGCTGATTTATATGTTACCTTTATAATGTGTTAATTTTTCATGGAGTTTAAGGTGTTTTCCTTTTCCCCATGCTCTCCTCAGGACAAACCCAAAGGTAGAGCAGATTGAGAGGGAAGATATGGTGCAATTACTACCAATGTATCCATGCTAATCCAAGGAGTGCTGAGTGGGAACTTGAACCTACATTTCCAAAAACCTAGTCCAATACCCTAACTACTGTAAACACTGACTCTTCTTTGTGCCAATTCTGTAAGCAAAATTGGGATGTCCAAGATGGATGGGTGCCTTTTTTGTCCAGAGAATTTTTTCTCGCTGGTTGAGAGGTGCCTCTGTTGTTATCCCACTTCCCTGTGTAAGACAAATTAAATTATTCTGCAAACCTTTTAATGGGCCACATGCTGTCTTAGGCAGACAAGGAAATAAAAGACCAGAGCAGCTGGATATTGCATTCTCTGGTAGATTTGTAATTCAACATTTTAAAAAATATTTTACCTTAGGAACATGGGAAATTGCCATATACAGGATCAAACCATTGGCCTATATAACCAGTTGACAAGCTGTGACTCAGTGCCCCTTGTAGTTGGATATTTCTTAGCCTTGCATCAAGATGCTAGAAACTAAACATGAGATCTCCCGCATGCGAAACACTGAACTACAACTTTTCCTCACTCATAGTTAAATAAAAGAGAATCAGAAGGCAAGTCTATAGTTACTGACATGTTCGATTCCTTTGAGCAAAAAGTGAGAACAATTTATATTAGCTGTTGTTAGCCACCTTGGACCTTTTATAATGGGGATGCAAGATATAACTCAGGATGGCCAATTGCTGTGGGTTCAAGGGCAAAAGTTTTGCTCATGAGACCATCCATAGACCATAAGAACTGACACAAATGTCTCAAACTAAACCAAAACAATAAGTGGACATCTAGTTTTGAAAAGTGGTTTTTTTAAAATGTTAAACAACGGAAGAGGGATTAGGGGCCATAAAAACAGTGTTCAGGAGCACATGGAACCCTGGGAATGTATCTGGCCCATCCATTATATAAATGTAACAAACAAATAATGAGAAGTATTCAGACATGCTGCCTCTTGCCTGGAACCTGAAGTTGTACAGCTTGGTGACAGCTAACATCCCACTTGGGTTCTGATGGATCATTTCTACTCTTATATGATCATGGTAATAAGATCATGCTGGGAACTGTAGCCATATTCTCAATGGAGAATCAATACTGAATATGCTGGTAATGTAACAATAGGTGTTGACAAAGTTAGCTATCCTTGGCAGTGTCTAATGAGAACAGATGTGCCTTTTGCAAAACACTCTGTGTTATCTCATTTCAAGTGTATTCATTTCATGCCATTGATCCATCAAACCTTCTTCTTTCTATTGGCAGCAGCAATCCAGGATCTCAGGCGGGGCTCGTTTCCTACCTTAAATCATAAAAATGGAGATGGTAAAAACTGAGTGTAGGATATTGCAATGGAAAGTATGCATGCTAATGCTGAGGGTTGGTTCATGCAATGCATTACTGTATGAATGGAAATGATTTAGATTTCCTCAAGGAGTACTAGCACACTAAGACAACTCTCGTAAGTTGTGGACTCATACTGTTTTTACTTATTTTTCAATCCAGCAAGCCTGGAAGGCAGGAAGGTGAAAGAGCCTCTAATTAGGATGCCTCATAAACTATGGCATGAGAGAAAGGAGTATGTTTCTTCAGATAAGAAGTTGACCGCCGGTCAATGCTTCCACACAGTTTCAAAAAAGACTCCCTGCCTAATTTGCACAATGGGGAATTCTACCGAGAAAAATGTTCTTGTACTTTAAATAGAAATGGAGGCAAGATTTTTAGCCCACCTTGGGATGGCAACTTTGTACTGTTATAATAAAAGAAAATTGTTTAAAAAAAATGGGTCAAGATGAAATTGTAGTGCCGTAATAGAAAACTGCACAAATTGGACAGTTATCTGGAGTTCAAAGTGGCCTCTAATGCAACAAGGCTTGAGTTGCAGAGGAAACAAAATTATGTCATCAAATGGGGACAAGTTTTGTGTGCAGGTTTAGGGGGAGGTCAAAGAATAGTTATTCTAAGAATGGAGCCATTTTCATGGAAACTGTTTTAGATCCAATAGAAATAGCTAAATGTGTGACTTCTAACTGTTAGACAAGTTATAGTTCAGAGAAGAATGAATTGAGAAGTTTTAAAAGAAAGGCAGTAGAATAAAGATTGATACTTTTCAGAGGTCAGGGTCTACATTGTAACTCATTGGGTTACAGTGTAAATTGCCATTAAAGTTGTTGTTGCTGCTAGGCCTGGTTAGATTTGTCAGAATGTTCAGGAAATCGGAATGAATTCAAAATTAATTCACTTTTGAAGTGGTTTTGAAGTGATGTAAGCAACTCGGAAGTGAATTTGCCAATTCGAAGCCGCCGCCATTTTCGGAAAGGGATCAGATCAGAAACCCGCCCCTCGCAAGGTGTTTTCTCCTCATTGGCTGTAGGCCTCCAGCCAATGAGGGGAAAACACCTCGCGAGGGGCGGGATTAGGTTTTGGCATGGCAGCCATTGGGCTTTAAAAAGCCCACCGCGTGTCTCGTGCTTTCATTCAGAGCTTGGACGCAGAGGGAGAGGGAGAAGGGAAGGCTGCCTGGGCGGGGAAAGGTGCTGCGAAAGGCAGCAGCTTTGGCCGACAGCGAGTTCTGGGGCTTGGACGGTGGGGTGGAAGGTGGACTGGAAGGAAAGCCAGCACCTTTCCACAGCTTTTGAATACAGTGACTGGGGTTTAGGAAAAGTTTTTCCTTGGCTGTTCCCTTAGGCAGGGAGAGAAAAAAGCCAGCCAGCCAATGTTTTGGCCAGTGGTGCTTGGCTTGGGAACAGTTTCTCATTTGCTTTTAATTCACTTAGGCAGGTAATTAAATTCCATGTTGGAAATAAATCAGATAATCTTTTTTGGGATCCTAGTTTAACTTTTGCATACTCTAACTCATAGAATCCAATGCAAAACACTTTGAGAAACCCCTTTCCTGTCACGATGCACGGACTTGACCGGCCCCTTAATCATACACACAGAGACGGACTGAAGGCTAACTACTTTATTGTATATAAAAACAGTTCAAAAGGTATAATGTCCATAAGAATAGCAAGGTAGTCCAAAAGGCTTGAAGCAATTAATGTCCAAAACAGCTTGGCAAGGCAATCCAAAAGCTTAAGCAGGGCTCCGCGCAGCAATGCGGATTCAGGAACAAGGCAAGGTAAATGCAAGACAAGACTTGGTGGCCACTAGCCAACTCAGCTCCGTAGACCCACTTCGCTACACATCTGCTCAGAAGAGACGTGGCCGAAGCACTGGGGATTAGTTCCCACAGATGCTATACTTAATCCTTCGGCCGAGGTCCCCGATGCTCTAGGCCTTGTCTTCTCCAATCTTTGCTGATGGACCTCAGCCTGTCTAGGCTGCGGTGCCATCCCCTTCTCCTGGACTCAATGCTACTTCTCCTATCAAAGGTTCGACCTTGCCTCTCAGCAGCTGGGTCCCTATCTCCATGAGAGCTCTCCTCCCTAGAATCTTCCCAGCCGCATTCTTCCATGTTTTCACTTAGAAACTCCTGCGATCCTCTCCCCCCCGGGTGTTCATAACTTCCGCTATCACTAGATTCCATTTGCACCTGGTTATCTATGTCTTCATAGGGGTCAGGCCAACCTTCATCCCAAGCCAAACTTTCGGTGGGAGAAGGGGGCCCAGTGAGAGAAAAACGCATCTTCAGGTAACCCTTCCAAATCCTCTTCAGAATCTATCTCTGCTGGTGCAGGCCCTAATGCTAATAGAACTCCCGGTGCTGTTCCCTGGTCCCCAGGCACAAACGAGAACTGCTGTGCTACATTTCCTCTGTTTATTGGGGTCCTAGTGTAACTTTGGCATACTCTAACTCATAGAACACAACACAAAACGCTTTGATAAGCCCCCTTCCTGTCTTTGGGGTACCAAGTGTGTACTTTAGCATACTGCAAATCAGATAATCAACACAAAAACTTTGATAAGCCCCCTTCCTGTCTTTGGGGTACCAAGTGTATACTTTAGCATATGTTTTGATGTTTTAAATATTTAATGTTTTAAATGTTTTGTACCAGTGTGGCAAGTTTTGTCAGTAGCGGTCTAAAACTGAGGGAAAGGGAATCCCCCAAGTTTTGCCTGTCCTTTTTGCAGGTTTTTGCACATTGTGAAATCACGGATGTCATTAATGAATCAATTTCAAATCATTCCGAATCAATTCCGAAATTTCTGAATTTTTTTGGGGAAAATTTTGGGAGTCTATCAGATTCGAAGCACCAGCACCCCCTACATCTGAAACGAGTTTTGAACCATTTTTTAAGCAACCAGGCCTAGCTGCTACTATTAAATTAGTCAACAACTGCCAGATTTTCTACTGTCACCTCTAGAATTGCCATTAGTTCTCAGGGCTAGAGCCTCCAGTTTTCAAAGGTCATGTTCAAGTAGAAAATGGGGGTGAGAAATCTCCAGTTTTGGTGGACCAATCTCCAAGAAAGAAGCAAGGGTTGCATGAAAATCTCCAGCTCAACTAGTAGAAAAGCAGCTTGCTAGAATTTGCAATGCTTAATTTATTAGTTGCTCCAATTTTTAAAGGCTTCCCAAAATATGTGCATTTATTCAATTGGCTTTCATCTTTCCTCCTATTCCCAGGGCTTACCCTCCACTCTCTTATGCATCTATTTTGTGGCTAGAAGCAAGCAGGCTTGATTAAAGGTTACTTATTTGATCCTGAAATAAGTGAGAAAGAATAATGCCATCATTTCACCTTGATCTGGGAATGGCCTCTTTAATTACGAGTTGTATCAAACAGGAAAATACATTATCTGTGTATGAGAAGGAATGAGAAGAACATAGTGCATAATGCTTAACAATATCACTTGGGATGTTCCTAAATTGGCAACCCGAGTTACCACAGGTGTTCTAAAAATTGGTGGCAACTATAGTTGCCCTTTATATGATTCAGAACAATGCTAGAGTGTTTTCTTCCTCAGCGCCCATCACAAAAGGCAAAGTTATAGTCAATGAAGGGGACTTTGTTTACTTTATTTCCATGAAGGGCTGATCGTGATTGGGGATTAGTGGGCAAGCTCCATCAAGATCACAAACATGTCTACCTCGATTAACTATCAACCCTGGAGACAATCTCGAAGTCCCGTCCCCCCTATCTTGTGATTGAAGGAAGAATGAAATTGGCCATGACATCAGCTACCATCTGTAAGCAGAATAATCTTGTCTCCAGAGAGTTATGTGGAGAACCAACCCTACTTTATTGCAGTTCTTTAGACCTAGAACAGGCAATACAGGGTTCCTACAAATAATCTGTAGAAATCACTTGAACTATTTGCGTCATATGGGTCAGGAATCTACTGTATTACTGAGTGATATGGAAAGGAGTTAAAGTGTAGTAGCTTTGGTGTACAATTATGGATGTTGAAAAATTATCCATCCATTTTATGGAGTTTCTCTCAATCACACCTGCATCCCCTCTCCCTTTTGTTTTTTGTTGGACTGCAATTTGATCTTATGGTATACTGAAATGTTCTTCTCCCATTTTTTATTTATGCATTTTACCCAACTTCCTAACATTTCCTTTTTAACTAACATGTTTTCCTTATCTCCCCATCCCAGTTAAGTGCATTTTAGCTGTTCACATTTACAAATGAGTGCATTATTGTAGCATTTTATTTCATGTAAACAACATGAAAGGGATATTCACAAATCTTGGAAGGTGGAAAAATGCTTCCATGATTAATACTATTGAAACCAGCAACATTTCTTTACATGCCTATGTATATGCATAGCCTGAGAATAGTTCATCCATTGGCCGTGTTACAAAAAAAATCATGGGTGGTACCTTTTACGTATTAATTTTAATTGTAATTTACGTACTATGGGGTCACTGTATGTCAACAGGTGAACTGAAGGTATACTTATTATATATTTACTATACTTGTATACTGCCTTTCTCAAAGTGACACATACAAATTGTAAATATTCTCCAAAGAAGTTAGCTCAAGAATATGTCCAGTTCACGTAACTCCAGAAGAATATTATCACAATAATGGCAATTTCATCTGTGGTAGAATTGAAGTTGCTAGATTTTTGTACGATTCTACAGACGGGGTATCATTTTCTGGCATGCTAAGTTTGACTGCTTTGGCACATACTCCACCTTGGGATAGTGGCCAAAAGAAAAGATACACATTTCTTTACTTTGAACACTTGGGCAGAGGGAATGCCTGAATGACATAGTTCATTTAATTTTAGTTCTCTGGCATAAAGAGATGCCAAGCAGTCTTGTTACATTCAGAGCAAAGTGTTGTGTAGGATGTCATTCAGAGGCTGGTATACCCATGGGAAACCTGGTGTTTGCATCATAAGAGGGAAATGTGACAGCTGTTTTAAATTGATTCTAGCATTAAAAGCCCAGGATATGATGTCCCCTGCATTCCCAGAACATGGGTACTCCCTTTTTTAAAATAAGGCAACGTCTTGGTTTCTGAGGGAGAAAAAAGTTAGATAAGCTCAACCTTCAATAAGTAATACATGGACCTCATTGCATTGAGCTCACAAAGCACACGGGACCATCCTTGTATTGCAGAGAATCATTCCTCTCAATCACCCATCATCCTATTTTGCATTCCCTTCTTTCAGTACACTACAGCCTCTTTTCAACCATGCAAGGTTACACATGACAGCTGGAGGTAGTTTAACATCATGTGATAAGCTCTGTTCCTGTTGCACTCTAGACCTGAAGGATCCCTCAGTAAACCACTTGAGACCAGCTGTGATTAAATGTTTTATTTAGAATAAAGGAGAAGAATAAAAGAGAAAGGAATATAGTCCATTGATGCCTCCAAGCATCAGAGTATTGCAAAGCAATAGTCCAGGAAGGTAAAAATATCAATAAATGCAGAAATAGTCTTGATGCCCCAATGGGCTAAATCCAGGATAAGTTCTTGGCTACAAAGGCTTGGCAAATAATAGAGTCCAAAGACTTGAAGGCCCACTGGCCCAGGCTTGAGTTCCGTGGAGCTTGACAAGGAAGCTTAACTTTGGCGAGAGATGCGGAGCAGCTCGGGGACCTGACCTAAATAGGCCCCCCTGCTTTGATCTTGAAGGCACTGACTTCTACACAGCCCTTTCCCATGGACAGTTTCTCGGCTGGACTTTCTCATGCCTCCCGAATCAGGATGGTATGTCAACTCATTAGTGCTTGCACCTGGTAGCAAGGGAGGCAACAAGACTCCACTTTCCCCATGCTTCTTGTTGGCCCGGGATGGAGCAAGGCTGTGTATGTCCTTGAATGCTGGTTGAACCAGAGGCCTCTGCAAGGGCTTGCTTTCAGGCCTAACTAAGGTCTTGGAGTTAACATGGCTGTGGTCTTGCTTGGTTTTGGAGTCAGGCTGGGGCATGACAGTTCCTTTCCATGCTTGAAAAGAGGCTGAAGTGTCCTAGGATGGGGACATTTCTCAATAGAATGAGGTCCCTTGTCTATTCCAGCAGAATGTTTTGGGGAATTTAGCTCTTAAGTGACCAGGTTTGAAGCTGTGTGTATTCAATCATGTTTGTCATTCTGGAGTTAGTTGCTATTTTCCCTTCCCTTGAGAGATTAGTAATCTCTTCACACCTTAATTTTGGCAGCACAATGGGTTTTTTTTTCTATTCAGCCACAGGCTCCATGTTTTTCCATAGGGAAAGATGGGTTGAGCTGCCAAAAAATGCTTTTTCCCATGTGATAGGGTAAGGGAGAAACCACAATGGAGCAAGGCGTGGGACAACAGACCCGCACACTCCCTGCGCAACCGCTGCCAGGACACAGCAAAACAGCCTAATTCCGGTGGCACTTGTGATGGAGTTGTAAAATACATATATATCACTGGGCTTTGAGAAGTTAGCCTTTTTGACTACAATTCCAAGAATCTCCTAGTCAGCACAGGCATTGAAATTTGGGGAATTTTGATCCTAAACGATTTTGAAGCTCTAAAATACAAGCACATTTACACAGAGCCGGCCTGACCTTTTCCGGGGGAGTACGCGAAGAAAATTCCCCCCCCCGGCCGCCGCATCATTTGGTCCCGCCGCCGCCACCGCCGCCGCACAGCTGGCCCCATGGGCCGGCTGCACCACGCCTCCCAAAGCACGGACATTTCCGCGCGTGCCAGGAAGCAACTACAGGCGCTGTAGTGCCTGTAGATGTTTCTGCGCATGCGCGAATGTCCGCGCATGTGCACTGGGGCCCGAGCGTGCCTGCATGCTGGCTCCAAAGCCGCAGGTGCACTTGGGACCCAGTAGCCATGCGCAGACATTCGCGCATGCCCAGAAGAAACTACAGGCGCTGTAGCGCCTGTAGTTGCTTCTGGGCATGCGCGGAAATGTCCGTGCTTCGGGAGGCGTGCTGCAGCATAAGAATGAAATTAGTGAATATTATTTTAAAATTCTTGACTGGCCATTCTTAGCAACTTCTGCATTATCATTATCATGATGAGGAATATCAGTTTTCCACTGGTGTACTATATAGTATGCACTTTTACAGAGGTCAGCATTCCTGCTTCTTCATTAAATCCAGTTTTATACCTCAGCATTTGTCAGTATAATATATGCAGTTGCTAATGATATTTCCACCTCTTCTGAGCTTCTCCCCATGTAAATATTTGATGATGCAAATCCTCTGGTAAAACTAAAGTTATTAAAAGTGAAGTAGAAAGAGAATAATCGAATCATGGAGTTGGAGTATACGACAAGGCCATCCAGTCTAACCCCATTCTGCCATGCAGGAACACGCAATCAATATGCTTCTAATAGATGGTCATTCAGCCTCTGTTCAAAAACCTTCAGCAAAGGAGATACACCACACTCCTAGGAAGCAACACATCCCCCTGTTGAACAGCTCTGACTGTAAAAAGGTTTTTCTTAATGATTAGATGTCATTTCTCCAACAGCATCATATATTCAATGTCCTTCATGATGAACACTGTTTTCCTTTTGGGAAACGGTGTTCAAGTTGTTGAGTTGTTCCTTTTCTCTGTCAACAATAACATTCCTCAATGCAGTGTCCTTACTAGTTCCTTGTTCTTCCTTTTGTTATGGGCATATAAAAACCCTTTGTTTTTCATTTTGACTTCTCTAGCAAGCTTTAGATTATTCTGCATTTTTGTTTTTCTATTTTTCTCTTTTAAATCTTTGTTCAGTTGAAAGTTCTTTATACACGCATCCTTGATTCTTTAGACTCCTCCCATTTTTCTGCTCATTTCAACTGATTAAAATTATGCCTTCAGTATTTCATTTTTAAGAAATTTCCATCTATCTTGAGTGTAACGATGACCGCAGCCTACATGCTTGCGTCACCTTCACTGGTTGTTTGAATCTCTGCACCTTCAATACACCCTCTCGCTGCCACCAATAAATTGTGAGGAGGCTTGTGTTTTTCAAGGATACTGAGACTTGTTTTAAACAGGCTTGAAATGTTTATTTTCACAATAGCGTGGTGGTTACAGTATGTTCAGAGCTTATTTGGTTACTCATCGGAAGAGGCAAATCTTATGGTTACTTTAACTACTACAGGGTCCTGTGGTACCAGACTTTAACAACTCTTACAGTTGTTTTCCACCAGTCTTTACCACAAGGAACACCTCTCTGATCTTTCAATCGGCCACAGACTAATTCTGCCTTCTCTAAAGGCTTCAGACAAACTCCTTAACTCTGCCCTTTCCAAAGGTACAGACAAGCTTCTTCTTCAACAGCTACTGCTGGCCAACACTCTGGCTAACGGCTCCTGGCCAACTGACATTCTCTAACTGCTGCTGGCTAACTGTCAGAATTTAAAATGTGCACTTGCACAAGCCAGTATTAGGCTCACTCGAACATTCCGAGAGCTGTGCACTTCAATAATCCTGTTGACTGTTCAGGATTTAACCATACAAATAAACACCAATAAACACCAATAAATACAAATAAACACAAATCTCATAACACATACATTCACCTCACTACAATGAGCATCTTTCTTTTTCTTTTTTGTATTCATGACCAGGAGATAACTCCCAGTGTTGCTCTTGTTCCTGTTCCCCATCTTCACTGATAATGGAGAGAGCTTCAAATCAATTTTATTGCTCCAATTTCACTTAAACATTGAACCCAACAGACACAGCAACCTAGCCTAGAGAGCAGAGCTAAGAATTTTTTTAAGTGTTTATTGCATTTTTATGGTATGGTATTTTATGGTATAGGTTAGAAAAAGAGGAAGAAGAAGACGTAATATAATAGGAAAAAACCTTTTTAAAAACCCTAAAACTAATATTGAAATGAAAGAAAGAAGGTAATGGGTAGGGATGTGATGACTGGGCAATGGAAGAAAGTATAGGAGGAGAAAAAGAAAGAAAAAAATTGGGAGGGGGAAGATGGGAAAAGAATATATATACATATTGACGTCCATTCGTGGATTAATTGTTTTCTTAGCCTTTTGGTTTGTCTGCTCTTTTCATTTAGTCCATTTTATTTGTATTCTTCGATTAGACTCCAGTCTGTTTGTTTTCTTGGATTTCCTAAATTTTTTCTTAATAAAAATGTTAATCTATCCATGCGCCTTATCTCATAAATTTTCTCTACTCATTGTTCTATTTGAGGTATTTGATCCGTTTTCCATAGTCTGGCATAAACTATTCATGCAGCTGTTGACATGTATGTAAACAATATGTCATTATTTTTGTCTAATATCAAGTCTTTGTTGTTTAATCCTAATAGGTAATATTCTGGTTTCATCTGAAATTTTCTTTTTTGTATAGTCTGGGTTTCCTTATGTATAGTTCTCCAATATTTTGTGGCTTTTGGGCAGGACCATCACATATGAAAGAAACTTCTTGCATGTGAGTAGCATTTCCAACATTTTGACTGATTGTTACTATACATTATGCCTATTTTTTGTGGTGAGATGTACCATCTATGGAACATTTTCAGCCAGTTTCTTTAAGATCTGATGCATAAGTATATCTTAATTGTTTGTTCCAAATTGTTTGCCATTCTTGTAGTTTAATTTGTCTTCCAATATTTTTGGCCCAGATTGTCATACAATTTTTAATTCCTTCTGTTTCAGTTTCCCAGTCCGGTAGTTTATTGTAGATTTTTGTTATATATTTTCTTTCTACTTTAATCAATTGAACCCAAAAGTCTTCTTTATCATGAAAACCATTCTTTCTGTCTTGATTATAGATACTTTTATTTGAATATATCGTAGCCATGTAAAGTTTTCAATGGTTTGCTTTATTTCCTCCTGAGATTTTAGTTCTAAATTGTCATTATTTTTCTTCAGTAAAACGTCATATGTTGGCCATGTATTCCAACCTTGAAGCCTCCTTTCTTCTGCCTCTAACGGTGAAATCCAGAGAGGTGTTTCCACATAAAAATATCTAATATATTCATTCCAGAGCTAAGAATTTTTAAGGATAACCGTACCCAGAATTCCATGGTCCAACGAATCATCTGGTAGTTGTAGTTGACACAATAAAGTTATACTAGGTCTGTTGGAAACTTAGCTGAGAACCAAGAAGTCACCAATGAATGAGGCACATAACCTGAGGCACTTTATTATTTCCTTAGCTACCAGTCTTCACTATCTTTGACATGGGTATATTAATACTTGCCACACTTATAGGATTGTTGTAAAATTACAGAGGGAATGCACGCAATGATGAAAATATTCAATACATGTGGTTTTGCTGATGCTGCTGTCACTAATATCAGATTTGATTTTCAATTCCACAAAAAAAATATGGTATCTCTTCTGTACGGCATTTTGAGAATTAATATTTTCCATGAAGCAATTTAGCCATTTCTTGAGAACAGTTGCTTTGTTAATACTTTCAAGGAGATTAACATTATTTGCATAGACAACTATGATTTTTCTGATGATGAAAATCATAGTACATTGCAATCTACATTTCTGACCTGATATACGTGCTCCAAGGTGCCAAATAGTACACGCAGATATCCTGCTTTATTATTTTTTTAATATCAGAATTTCATTTTCAACTGCTAAGCATTTCAGTATGCAGAGGAATGTATGAAATAATCCTGATCTAATTCTTCTAAAGGGCAGGTATTAATATTTATATTTTGATCTAGGAGTGAGAGTTAATCTAGGAGTGAGAATTGTTGAGGCCTCCCATGAATTATATACCAGATAATTGTGATTAGAATGGAGGTATGGTGGCTCCAATCATACCATTGGGTAACATGGTCATGAAGAAGAACACTACAGAAATCAAGTTGGTTAAGACTTGAGAAAAGCAGACCTTGAATATGGCCTATATACTCAGTTCTGGGCAAATAAAAGAAAGACTGTGCACAACAGTACATTGCTAGTTTTCCGAAAACAACCAACATCCATCTTGCTCTCCACTCATTTACCCTTTTTATAAAGTTCTGTCTATCTCTCTATCTGTATATCTATCTAATCTTGCCTTTCTCCTGTCATGATGAGCAACAGATTGCTTAAAATATATATGTTAAGAACCAATTTTGGTGAAACAGATCATATTGGACTAGGTTAGGAAATCTGTATCATAGTTCAGAGTTGCCTGATTTCAGGCTCTTTGTCCTCAGTCTACAGTTTTGTTTTTAATCGCCAGGCAGTAGATTTGGCTCTGACTTTTACAAAATGGGAAACCTGATTTGGGTAGTTCACATCTTTTTGTATCAATAAAGCAGTCATTGTGTGCTTGCAACATACAGATGTGCTTTGTTTTACAGAGAGGAATGAGAATAGTTTTCTGCAAAGCCTTTGTGTAAAAATGGTTGAAACTATACCCCCCCAAGAAGAAAACCTTCATTTTATTTTTGTATTGTCTGGCAAATTTCAGTCAATTTGTCTTCCACAAACAATATGAAATTTTATGAACATACATTGCATCCCTAATTTGAGAGAACCTTTCATTTAACTAATCAATACACAATGACAGTCCATAAGGTGTGATATTTCATCTGCATATTGCAGTACAACTACACCCTTAAAGGTATATTATGGCATAGGATGTTGAAGTCCCAAAGTAATTGACTTGTCACTAATACCAATAAGTACCACCAAAATTAACCTACGCTTTCTTTCATCACACACATCTACAACTTATTTTAAATAGGAGTAACTCACATTGAACTCAGTTTGTCTTATTTGTGAACAGAGATGTGATGATGATGACGATGACAACAGCGGATTTGTAAAGGAAGGAATTCATCCAGAGGGAATATCTTCCCTGAGAATCATCTTCTTCACAGACTCATATTCTCCCTGTCCCCTGGTGTTTAAATTGTTTCAGTTGGCTCAGCTCAGCTCTAAATGAATAATTTGTTTTGTTCCATGGAATTCCTTGTCAGATCCTTTAACATCACACAGGATGATTCAATGACTTAAAGAGATCCCAAACCATCCATGGTGAGGACATTGTGAAAAGAGAGGGATGGAATATGGACTGTGGCTGAAAAGAGGAAAAGATGAGAAAACACAATATAAAACTAAAGGTTTGCTAAAAGCAAGAAACCTTAAGAAGAAGAAGAAATATGCCCCCAAATTTTGTAGCAACCTAATCCTGTAGGAAGAAATGTATTGTTATCAGATAGCAGTTTCAAACAATAAATCCACTCAGTTCTACATTTATTGAGGCAAATTCCAAGTATCCTTATCTGCAGGGGATGTATTTTAAGACCTCTTTGTAAATACCTGAAACCATAGATGGTAGTGAAACTTACATTTTGATGAGACATAGACTGGAAGCATGTTGTACACTCACACTGGAAAACCTAGAGAAGCCTACAAACATGTCTGGAGGGCAGGAATATTTTTTGAATGAGGGGTCACAGGGACTTAGTCCGTACCCTTAGTAAACCAACACACAGCGGCTGCGGTTAAATGCTTTATTTATAATAAGTTAATAAGAAAAAGGCAAAGATAGGATAGTTCAAACATGCTTTCAAAGTCCAAAAATAGCCAGAATGGTCTTTAAGGATCCCCAAAAAGAAGCAATGTCCAAGATGCCACAATTGGCTAAATCCACTGGGTCCTGGCCCCCGACTTGACCAGGCTAAAAGTCTCTAAGCAAGAAGGCCCCTCTGGCCCCGGTGAAGATCCATGGAACTTGGCAAAGTAGCTGAAATGTTGGCACGAGATTCAGAATGAAGTCCGGGCCAAACCTTTATAGCTTTTGGACCGCATTGCTCTTGAAGGCACTTACTTCACCTCAACTCTCTCACGGGAACAGAGGAATCACTTTCTCTTCCCACTGTATCTCTATCTCCTTGGAATGCAAACTTGTTAGTGGGCACAGCTGTGTCCAGGGTAGGATCTGCGGTTTCTTGGTACCAGGTGTCTCTATCGGCCTGAGAAACAGCAGGGATGCGCCTCGCTTTGGTTATCTGAGGTTCAGCTAGAGTTTGCTGCAAAGGCCTGTTTACAAGCCTCTCTGAGCTCTTGGCGGTAACATGGCATCGGTCTGGCTTACTACGGGACCCTGACTGAGGTGTGACAATCTCTGCTTGGAACCTACCAGCAGTGATTCGTTTGTGGGGTTCACAGGAGATGGGGAATGGGGTAATGGAAATGGGACTCATGAGGACTGTTGGGGAGTGTTAAGTCGCAGCAGGAGATGCATTGCCTGGCGCGAGAGATAAAGGGCGGCTCGGGCTGAGTTACTGGCAGCTGAAAGAGATGGGGAAGGGGCATTGATGCAATCAAGCCCCGAGGAGGACCAAATAAAGTGGGTTTGCAATTAACCATTGTTTGCAGCTGACAAGGGCATTGCTTTCCTGTTCTGGACCGCTGCTGGACTGTTCGTGGACGTGTTCTGGACTTTGGTATTTTAATTTGTGGGTATTCTGCAACTTTGTATCCTGTCTTTGGCTGCTCCATCTTAAATCCCTTCTGTGCTAGAGTCTACTACTCCTTGGTTTTGGATTCCGGATTGACCTGACTTCGCTGCTTCGTTTACATTCCTCCTGGCTGGATTAAAGGACCGTTTCAACTCTTCTACTCTGTCTGCATCCCCCTGGCTTGACTAAAGGACCATTTGATGCTTCTACTCTGTTTGCTTTCTGCTTGGCTGGTTGTGACCCTTTGTGCTTGCTCTCTCAGCCCAATTTCTGTTGCTAAGAAGTCATAACTGGGCATTTACTTTGTGTTGAACTTCCTTTTCATCTTGCTGTGTCTCTAGGCTCTTTTGAGTGACAGTGAGGAAGGTTGGGACACTTATAGAGGGCGTCCTTCCTAGAGGATGCTACTTGGTTAGACCCCTTCCAGTCCGGCTTCCGTTCGGGGCATGGGACAGAGACGGTCCTGGTCTCCATCACAGACAAGCTGCGGTGCCAGCTCGATCAAGGCGGATCGGCGCTGCTCGTGTTATTGGACCTCACGGCAGCGTTCGATACTGTCGATTATGATCTTTTGACCCATCGTCTTGCCGGGGCCGGGGTGAGGGAGACGGTCTTAGACTGGTTGTCCTCCTTCCTCTGGAACCGCTCGCAGCGAGTGAGGAGGGGCGGGGATGTCTCCGGGGGTTCCCCACTTAATTGTGGGGTTCCCCAGGGGGCAATCCTGTCCCCTCTATTATTTAACATCAATGTCCGACCACTTGCTCGGTTGGTCCGCAGCTTTGCGCTGGTGTGTCACCAGTACGCTGATGACACCCAGCTCGTTCTGGGGATGGAGGGCAGGCCCGGAACCGTACCCGATAATTTCCATCAATGCCTTGAAGTCGTTACTGGATGGCTGCGAGCCAGTAGGTTGGAGGTGAATCCAACTAAGACGGAGATCCTGTGGCTGGGTCGTCCGGGTGGGGTCGAGATCCAGCTTCCTTCCCTGGACGGCGTGACACTATGTCCGTCGTCGACAGTTAAAAGTCTTGGTATCACTCTGGACTCTCGACTGACGATAGAGACACAAGTCTCGGCCGTCAGTCGAGTTGCTTTTTTCCATCTTCGTCAGGCAAGGAAGCTGGCTCCCTACCTCTCCCGTCACGACTTAGCCACAGTTGTCCAAGCCACGGTCATCTCGAGATTGGACTACTGTAAAGCTCTCTACGTTGGCCTTCCTATGTCGGTGATCTGGAGACTGAAGCTGGTCCAGAATGCAGCAGCTAGACCCCTGGCTGGCATCTCGATGACCAGCCACATAACACCTGTCTTGCGGGAGCTGCACTGGTTGCCAGTGGAACACCGGATCACCTTCAAAGTGCTGGTATTAACCTTTAAGGCCTTGAATGGTCTGGGGCCAGTGTACCTCAGGGACTGCCTCATCCCATACTGTCCTGCTAGGTCATGACGTTCAGAGGTGGGCCAACTTTTAGAGGTGCCTGGTTTTAAAACATATCACCTGACGGCTACGAGGCGGAGGGACTTCTCAGTAATCGCCCCTACCCTTTGGAATGCACTGCCTTCTGGAGTCCGTGTTCTCACGGACTTAGTGGCATTCCGGAAGGCGTGCAAAACCATCTTGTTCCGGCAGGCCTTTTGGCATTGACGGCGAGATTGGGGCCTACTCTGCCTCTTGTATAGTATGTCCTGCTGCATTATATGCACTTATGCCATTGGCTGCTGTGTAATTTTATTGTATTTTACTGTTTTATCCATTATGGTTTTATGTTTGTTTTAATCCGAATGTATCATGTAAGTCGCCCCGAGCCACCTGGGAGTGGTGACTCACAAATTCAAACAATAAATAAATAAATAAAATATAAATAAACTCTAACTGTTAACTTTACTGTGCCTGGCTTCTTAAGGTGGTCTGGATCACTTGACCTCCTGGCTTTAATACTGTCAGCTGACTTTTTGGAGCCAATTGGGAGATGACAGAACCTAGAATACTCTAGCAATCAAACTAGCTCATCACTTGTAGCTATTTGTCTTGAGTGTGAAAATTCTGTTTTGTTTTGCTGTTAGCTGTCTTGAACTGTTTTCCCCTGCTTGACTGCCTTTGACCTTCCATCCTCTTCTGCTTCTGGCCCTTAAGCTCTCTATTGCAGCCTTGGAACTTGACCTTTTGCTTGGCCCTCTTTCCACAATTGCCTCTAGTCCTCTGATCCTCACCCACCCAATGGCATGTCTGACTTCTGCTTTGACCATGACCACTTCTGTTGCCTTTGGCATTTTAACCCTAGTCTGTACTATTCAGCAACTAACCTCCAACCCACCTCTGACCACATCTGTTGCCCTTGGGATCCTTTCCTGCCTACCCCCATATTGGACTCCTACTGAAATATATCAGGCATTTTCCTGATAATATTATGCTGAATATGTTAAGTCTCCATTGGGCCAGAAGATGTGTTGTTTTTCCTGCAAAAAATCATAATAAAATGTGAAACTGGAAGAACTGCTAGATATATCCCAGCAATATTTGACATTATCAGTATCAAATATTTGCTGGCGTTGGGAGAGAGGGGTTTGTAATCATCTTGGAAGAAAAACATGCCAAAAGATAAAATGTACATCTTCTGGGAAAAGGCTTTGAAAAAAGACAGTGCAGTGTTGAAAGTTAAATATATATGTTCTGCTAACTCATGTTCAATTAGATAGAAAGCATTTTGTCAATAATTTAGAGCAGAAGAGGTTGCTATGATATGTGAATTCAAGCACAGATGACTAGATTATGGTAAATTGTAGAAGAAGCTGGTGGGGAAGAGGGAGAATAATTTATTCTGCATTTTAAGATCATGACCACATAAGCAGCCTTCGAGGCATGTGGGTTATGGGCTTTATTTGGATTGAGGATGACTTGCAATTATTGAATTATAGATCATGGCCAAAATTTCAATTCTAGAAAAGATGACGATTGCAGTCACATCTTAAATAGCTGCAGTGTTGTCAACAATAATAAAAGGCCCAGAAATTAGGCAATTTAGGGAGAAAGTATTGCTTCACCAAGGAAAGGGATGCCTACTAGGAAGAATTAATTTGTATTTACAACTTTCATTTATCTGTATATATTGGCATATGGGCAACAGGGAAGGAGGATTTCAATAGTTGAACTTCCACAGCTGCATTTGCCATTAAACCAGAGGTTCTCAGCCTGTGGGTCCCCAGATGTTTTGGCCTTCAACTTCCAGAAATCCTAACAGCTGGTAAAGTGGCTGGGATTTCTGGGAATTGTAGGCCAAAACATCTGGGAACCCACAGGCTGAGAACTACTGCATTAAACCAAATGCCACTACCAGGTTGGGTGGTTTGTATTGTAAAAGTAGAAATGCATATTATTCTGGCTCCAGAGATGTTGCAGAAAATCCTCTGCCAGCTTTTGTCATCTGAAATGTAACCACGTCCAATTAATGGTTGTTGGAATAAAAGTCACCCTACATGAAATATTGGCTTATGCACATGCTCATTTTATCTTTGTGTTCACATATTGATGTACACAGAAATATAAGAACTTATTTTTGGTTTGGGAAGGTGGATTCTCAATAGCATGCCAATGAACAATATGAAATCTTGTTTTTACACAAGTTACAGCTGATTGTAGTCAGTGGCAGCTATTATTTTCCATGATGGTAGGTTGGTGTCTACATTGGGGCTCACTTCCATTTTTAAAAGAGTTATACAAAATGCTGAATTCTTTGAGGGGAATTGAGCTCCATATCTTGGATGGTATATCTGAATTTGCCTACTTAAACATGGCTGACACAGAAATTCCCAGCATATACTGAGTATGCATGCTTGAAGATGAAATGTTGACACCAAGAAGAGTTGTTTGTTGTTGCTGCTGTGTGTTTTCAAGTCATTTCCAGTTTATGGCAACTTTACAGTGAATTTATCATGATATTTTCCTGGCAAGACATATTCAGGGGGATTAAGGCTGATATGTTATATACAGAACTATATGCCCCAGAGTTCCTTAGGCATAGGCAAGAATTATGAATGCAAATGCTACTGCTTCTTCTGGTAGGATTTAGAGCCACACAACAAAGCGTTGAGTTTACTCAAAGTCACTGTTTCAATACATTGGAGAATTTTACTTGCTCATTCAAGTACAGATTCAAAATTACCAATAACAGTTGCTTTGTATTCTGTTTGGTCCTAAAACATATGACCCAAGAGCCTAGACATCTGGAAGATGCTACTAAGGCCTGATCTACACTGCTCTATATCCCAGGATCTGATCCCAGATTATCTGCTTATCCCAGATTATATAGCAGTGGAGGTTTATATAATCCAGTTCAAAGCAGATAATTTGGAATCAGATCCTGGGATATAGGGCAGTGTAGATCCAGCCTATATCTACCCTAGTAGTTGCTGTTGCGAGCCTATACAAGAGTCTTCCTGGGAAGATTTGTTTGGAGGTGATTTGCTATCCTTTCATCTGAGATTGAGAGACTATGATCCAGTAGGTTTTCGTGGCTGAGTGGTGCTTTGAACCTGGTTTCCAGAGTCATGGTGCAGCATTCAGCACACTTCAGCAGTAGTTTTAGAATGCTCAAACTTCACAAGCCTCCCATAAAGATTTCTGAAGATTTTCTTTGTAAAATGTATTGGCTTGATGGGTGGGATGGAGGGGGGCGGGCAGGATTGACATCTTCAATTCTATGTTAATGAAAGGAATATGAACTACTCCCAATTACATTGCTAAATAGGATTTATAAGAAGCAACTGTAAGCAGTTTTCAGTAAAAGGTCAATACACTGACTATTTTATTTTATTTTATATTTTATTTTATTTGCACATGGCCAATGCAGTAGCAGAAGCAGATGCAAAACGAGAGAGAGACTTTAGCAAGGTGGTACTTGCCATAAATTTTGGCTTGTTGCAGCTAATGTGCTGCAACAGACCAAAAAAAAAGGTCAAGATGCTTAGTTTGAAATTTTGTCAGAAATTGACTTTGGGGAGCTATAATCATGAGCTTACAATAAAAAGCTAGTAAAATAAAACTTTAATTGGCCCAATGTTTGTAGCCTTGTGGCCCATTAGAATCAACAGAATAATCAAGGCTTTGAGAATTCCTTGTCAATGTCACAACAGCTTCTTGGGCTCGTTGAATGGGAACAAGGGAGAGGGCTTTTTTGGTGGCTGTCACAGCCTTTGGAAGTCCCTTCTTGTTCTCCTTCTATCAGCAAATAAGGACACTCTTGGACCAACAGTCTTAGAAGCTGAATACAATGGGCTTTAAATGGTATGTCCTACCATTTTATGGTTTGCATAGTTTTTGCATAGTTTTAATGTTTTAACATTGCAAATTATTTCCTTGGTTTTGCACTTTTCTGGAGGCCTTGTATACTTATTAATCCTCAATATGTTGTTAGACACTTTGAATCCAATTATCGGGAGAAAGTTGAGATATTTATGATGATGAAAAAGATAGAGAAGTTAACAAATTTCAGCATGGGAGCCGGGCTTTACCACAGCAGGTTAACCGCCAGCTGCAGTAAATCTTGCCAATTGAAAGGTTGACAGTTCAAAGCCCAGGTCAGGGTGAGCCCCTGGCCTTTAGCCCAGCTTCTTCTTACCTAGAAGTTTTAAAGCAAATGTGAGTAGATAAATAAGTATTACTTAAGCGGGGAGGTATTTAAGGCACCAATAAGGAAATACCAGAAAAATGCTGGCCATTTGATCAAGGAGGAAGTTTACGAACAAAGCTCTTTGGCAGGGAAAGTGGAGCAGCAGCACCCCCCGTCCCCGCCCCACCCATTGCCGGAACCGAGCACAGCCTCCAAGATGCTGACAATGGGGAAGCTATATCTCTATCTGTACATATATGTGTTCTGTGGTCCGCCCTGAACCCTCTGGGGTTGAGAAGGATAGAATATTAATACTGTAAATAAATATGATCAAACAAAAATCAGGAATATTTCAAAAGTCAATAAGATATCATAGTAAAGCTAGAATTCAATTAAACATTTCAATGGCTCATTGCATTTGTTATTGGTATGGGAAAGGGGGAATATACAAATTGTCTCAGGGCCCCAAAATGATGCTTGGGTCGTGATGTAGCACTGCTGTGACATTGCATTTAGACCATTATTTCTTATGCATTCAGGTTTTTTTCCTTAGACTTTCTAAATGGACTATTTTCTATATTGGATATGAATGGACTAATATTTCATCAATAATTGTGCAGATCTTTATTTCAAGAAATTGAAAGTCAAAAGAAAATTGCATCAATAAAGCAACAGTTAATTAAAGATTGGCATATTCTGAAAGTATTAAGAACGACCAAATTGTTTGAGAATGAGAGAAAGAAAATGGGAAAGTATCAATCTCATTCATTGGGCAATACAGATTATCTATACAGTATTAAGGAGTACATTATGCTATTACCAGTACTGACCGGTGATAAATTATTATTGCTTTATGAAGTTGTAGAATAGATTAAAGATCAGTTCACTGTTTTATTTTGATATCTCATATTTTCCTTTTCCACAGACCAAGTTATTTCACTGAATATCATTCCTCATAATGTATCTATGTAAAATAATGTGGATTAGAATTTTGAATAAATGGAGTGGTAAAGTCAGGTTGTATTATCCCACTCATCCTTACAACTGTATGAAGTTTATTTTACAGATGGAGACAGGAAATATACATTTCAGCAGTCCACATAAATGGACTTGCCTTTCTTGTTCTTCCTCCATCATCACTTCTGCTTTTACATTTATAAATATATTTTTTATTTTTTTGGCATTTTTTAATTTCATGGATTGCATGAATGGACCCCTCTTAATGAAAATATATATGAGCTGTGTTTTATATACATTTTAAACTGGTGCATTTTGATGTGAATTTTTCAGGTATCTATATTTTTATTGGACGAATCTGCAACCAAATGTGTATAATTCAGAACACAAAGTATCTCTGGTCTACATTTTGTCTGGGTAGTGTGGTCTACTTGAACAAGTCTAGTAGAGTGAACTCCAATTACCTTAACTCCTAGGTGGAGGAAACACTAGGGACCTTGTCACGTGTGCCACTGAGATCGCCGTGAATCATGGTGACCTGGGTGGCACCCACTCAGGGAGGCATGAGGACTTGTCACTCTGCCCTGCACAGTCCTACCTTATTATTATTTTATTTATTTACAGCAAGTATATTCCGCCCTTCTCACACCACAGAGGACTCAGGGCAGATCACAATGCACTTATGCAAGGCAAACATTCAATGCCATAGACTCACAACATATATAGACAGAGTCATAGAGGCTATTTACCTTTCCATCTTCATGAGAGTATGCGTTTTGAATTCTGGTCACTGGGGGAGCTGTCACTTCACCATCCACTTGTGACATCAATGGAGTACTTCCTTGTTCTTTTGCACACTGGAGAGTTTTTATGGCGTTGTAAATTAGCTGAATTAGCGTCCCTGCATAAGCAGTACCTAAATTTCCTACTTGACAGATGCAACTATCTTTCAGGCTGCAAAGGTTGACAGCAAGCTAGACAAATGGCTCGAAGTTCATGCCAACCCAGGCTGGCTTTGAAGTCATGACCTCTTGGTCAGTAGTGATTTTAATGCAGCTGGCAATGTTTTTTGATGAAGGTAGGGTTTTTGTGGCAGTTCAGCCATGGAGCCACCCTAGAAGTACTTTTCTGTGGTGTGATGGGAGCCAGTGGACTCTGTGGCTAAAGTAGAAAAACCTGTCACTGTTGCCAAATTGGGGCCCATGTGAAAAGGTCCAAGACAGTTTGCCAATCTCATCTGGGGCCCTTTCACACTGTCACAAGACAGAGGTCCTCTTGTTCAGTTGAAAGGCTGAACAGGGCATAGGGTTACAGCCTGTGTTGGATGGGGTTACACTCCCCCTGAAGACGCAGGTTCACAGCTTGGGAGGGGTCCTGGACTCATCACTGAGCTTGGATCCCCATGTCTCAGCGGTGGCCGGGAGAGCTTTTGCACAGTTAAAACTTGTGCGCCAGCTGTGCCCGTATCTTGGGAAGCCTGATCTGGCCATGGTTGTCCACACTCTAGTTACATCCCAAATAGATTACTGCAATCTATGTGGGGCTGCCTTTGAAGACGGCTCAGAAACTACAGTTGCTCCAACTGGCAGCAGCCAGAATGTTAACTGGGGCAACATACAGGGAACATACCACCCCTCTGTTGTGTCAGCTCCACTGGCTGCCTGTCCATCTCTGAGCCCAATTCAAAGTGCTGGTATTGATCTATAAAGCTCTATACTGTTCTGGCCCACCTTACTCGTGTGAACGCATCTACCTCTATGTCCCATCTTGCAGCCTAAGATCATCTGGGGAGGCCCTGCTCTCACTCCTGCCAGCATCGCAAATTCGGTTGGTGAGGACGAGAGATAGGGCCTTCTCAGCAGTGGCCCCTCGCCTATGGAATGCACTCCCAAACGAGATACGATCGACTCCATCTCTTCTGGCTTTCAGAAAAAAGTTGTGGTTCTGGGACCAGGCCTTTGGCAGCAGACGTAACTTGCACTTTTGGACATTGACTGGATTGGCGTAGCAGTAGATCAGGGCTATCCAACTTCTACCGGCCCAGGGGCCTGAATTCTGGTCACTGATGACCTGGGGGGCCGTAGGGTCTGCCCCTGCCCCCAGCTCCACCCCCGGCTCTGCCCCCTCCCCGCCCCGGCTCCGCCCTCTCCCCTAATTTTAATTTAATATTAAATATATTTAATTCCCTCCTCCCATCTCCCCTTATTTTAATTTAATATTAAATATATTTAATTCCATCCTCCCCTCTCCCCTTATTTTAATGTATCCCATCTCCCCTTATTTCATCTTTAAATATATTTAATTTTATATTTAATACATGAGGGGAGATGGGGGGAGGGAATGAGGAGCCCCCCGAGGACCCCCCTGCTTCGGCCTCACTTTTCCAAATGCGCAGGATCCAGGAGTACCTGGACGACGAGAGAGGTGACGACCGACTGAGTCGAAGAAGGTCCTAATCGCATCTGTGGGCCTCAGCGATCCAGTAGTAGAGTAGCCGAAGAGTATCATGAGAATACGCAATCCACACGGGATTTCACTGTCAACGCCGGCGTGATCTCGCGTTGACAGTGAAATCCCGTGTGAATAGCGTATTCTCGCGATACTGGCTCCGAACCTGGAAGTAGGTTTTTTTAAAAAAATAAATATGTATTTTATTTTTCAATTTTTATTTTTTATTAAAAAGTTTAGAGGGCCATAAGGAAGGGGCTGGGGGGGGGGGGGCGTATATGGTCCCCGGGCCGCCAGTTGGACAGCCCTGCAGTAGATAACACTGTGTTTTGTTTTAGGGCTTTAACTATGGATGTATATACTGATTTAATGACTATGTAATGGTTTTAATGTTTATGTGTGATGTGGATTATATTGTTGTATGGATTATATTTCTATATTATGGTGTAGCGGCCTGTAGTGCTGCAGTTTAAGCCGTGCTGAGTCCCCCTTCGGGGGTGAGAAGCGACGGGGTACAAATACCATAAATAAATACATAAATACATAAACAATTATAGCACTTTGATTTCATTTTAGCCATGACTTCATGCTATGGAATCCTGGAGTTTGTTGTTTGGTGGGTATTTCAACCCTAAATATCACAATTTATCAAACTGGTCATATGTAAATCCCATGCACATGCAACAATATAACCCAGCAGTTATAATGCTAGACATACACAACAAACATATTCCCTAGGCACCAAAATGTTCATAAAATCACGGGCGAGTGTAGTTCCCAGGAGAGTCAAGTTTTGTGTAAGTCTTATACTCCAAATCTTTCCCAAACAACAGAAGATAGAGATAATAAGGGATATGGGTATAAGACTGGGTAAGGGATAATATAAAGTATCTCACAAGTAGAAGAATCAACTTAAACACCTCCTGTTTAGCTTCTCCGGGATGAATGCAGGCGGCAGTTCTCCTTTCTGTAACAGGGAAGTCCTAGATCTCTGCTGCGTTCCCGGGCGGATGTGGTAGAAGAGATACGAATTATCCTGTCCTTGCCCGTGTCCTCTGGTACAGAAGGCTGCACCCCTATACAGGAGGATAGTCCTGTGGTGAATATAGTACTTGATGGAAGCTGGTGCAGGGAAACCACTAATATATTATATGAAGGAAACCCTTCAAATCCAGGTTTGTTATGGTGCCCCAAGACGAATTAATTAAGAGTGAGAAATGTAATTGAATGGGGGTTTACAACCATCACAATATAATTCTCCATGTTGGAATGTATAATAAAGAAAGGGTCCTTATGGAGTAACCGCCCTCGGAAACACTTACCTGAGTCATTTATTTGAATATCCATTGGAAACAGCATTTGGATAATCCCTATTGTCGACGCGCACCATAACAAACCTGGATCTGAAGGGTTTCCTTCATATAATATATTAGTGGTTTCCCTGCACCAGCTTCCATCAAGTACTATATTCTTCTACTTGTGAGATACTTTATATTATCCCTTACCCAGTCTTATACCCATATCCCTTATTATCTCTATCTTCTGTTGTTTGGGAAAGATTTGGAGTATAAGACTTATACACAACTTGACTCTCCTGAGAACTACACTCGCCCGTGATTTATGAACATTTTGGTGCCTAGGAAATATGTTTGTTGTGTACGTCTACCATTATAACTGCTGGGTTATATTGTTACATGTGCATGGGATTTACATATGACCAGTTTGATAAATTGTGATATTTAGGCCCTTGCTCTTTAAACTAGCATACACTTTATTATTCATTAGGTTGGTTTTTCACAGTTTGTGTGCAACTACCCCTAATATTTTGGGTATTTCAACCCTGACTGAGAAATCAAGGTACTCTTCCCTAAACTGCAAATCTCAGAATTCCACAGGATTCAGCAATGGCAGTTAAATTGGAATCACCATGCTATGACTGTCCACTGTGAAAAGGTTCATGGATCCAACACAGGGTTACACAGCCTCAATTGGATGAATAGTTATGTTGCATAGCGTGAAGACACACCCAAGTACACAGGCAAATGCTAATATACATCATGTGGGCATCTAATATGCAGCTATCAACCTTCATGCATGTACAGTAGCACACATTAACAACACTTCTTCTTGCCATCTTAAATTTGATTTGGAGATTTCACATCAGACGAAGACAATTTACATGTGTAAGAAAACAAAGGGATTCCAGCCAGAATGTTAATATGAAAAATCAAATGAAAGAGAATTCATATATATATTTCTAAGAAGGTTTTTTTGTGTCAGAAGCAACTTGAGAAACTCCTGGTCGCTTCTGGTGTGAGAGAATTGGCTGTCTGCAAAGACATTGCCCAGGGGATGCCTGGATGTTTTGATGTTTTACCATCGTTGTGGGAGGCTTCTCTCATGTCTCCGCATGGGAAGCTGGAGCTGACAGAGGGAGTTCATCCACATTCTCCCTGGATTTGTACCTCCGACCTGTCGGCCTTCGGTCCTGCCGGCACAAGGGTTTAACCCACTGCACCACTTGGGGCTCCTATCACTAAGGTAATATCGATAGTATGAAATAGTGTCCACTCAGAACCAGTGAGTAGGTTTGCATGTTTCCAATATGAACAATCCCATGTAATATAATTTCCAACTCTGCCTTGAGGCCCTTACTGGATGGTAAGTTGAGGGTGAATCCGGCAAAGATCTTGTGGCTGGGCCGCACGGGGGGAGATCCAGCTGCTGGCTTTTGACAGCATGGCATTATGCCCGCAGTCCTTAGTTAAGAGTCTTGGGGTCCGGCTGGATCCCTAGCTGTCTATGGAGGCACAAATTGCTTTTGCCTGCAAGACAGCCTTTTTCCATCTGCGGCAAGCAAGACGCCTGGCTCCCTACCTATCCCGGCGTGACCTAGCCACGGTGATCCAAGCCATGGTCATCTCGAGATTCAATTACTGTAATGCACTCTACACTGGCCTTCCTTTGTCGGCGATCCGGAAGCTTAAACTGGTGCAGAACGCTGCAGCCTGCCACTTGCTGGGAGCTCCTAGAACAGCTCACATGTAACACCTCAAGGTCCCTAGAGATCCCCCTAGCAAACCACACAAGGCCAACTGCAGTTCAAAGTTTTATTTAGAATAAATGAAATAGGAAAGACATATAAATAATGCTTCAAAAAGCTGGGAGTAATAAAGTATCAGAGTTCAGTCTCCTGCAGTTGCAAGGCAAAGGTAGTCTAGTCCCAAAATGGGTTGTAGCAATTAAGTAATAAAGTTCAGCCCCTGGAGATTTTCCAGGCCAAGGTAAATAGCTCAAAAAATGCTGTAGCAATATAGCAGCAAAGTAGTCTCTGTAGGTTCCAAAGGACACAGCCTGTTGATGCCTCAAAGGCCAATCCAATGGCCACCTTGGACCCCACACTTGGGTAAGCAAAGTAAGGTCCCAAAACAAAGAGGACCCCCTTTGGTCCCTTCAGTGAAGCTTGGCAATGTAAATAATGAGAAAAGGTAATACTTAGTCTCTAGATGTTCCCTGGCATCACATGAAACAATAGCAAGTCCAAAAGCACAAAACACGGAAGGATCTTCTTGACAAAGGCTAATTCCAACAAAGAAAAGGAACTTGGCAAACAGAATCCATATGCAGGTGGCTACCAACCACCGGTCCTGGTCTTGGTGAGCATTAAGTATTGCAATGCAATAGTCCAGAATAAAATGGATACACAAGAGATCTTCTTGCCTGAAAGGGCTAAT
Source organism: Anolis apletophallus (assembly GCA_030556195.1). Lineage (NCBI taxonomy): Eukaryota > Metazoa > Chordata > Lepidosauria > Squamata > Anolidae > Anolis > Anolis apletophallus. The sequence continues at coordinate 22,547,203 of JARBWK010000010.1, read as the reverse complement.
CCAAGGCAAGGTAAAGACAGCTTAGCAAAACAGAGTTCAATACAGGGCGGCTACGATCCGCCCAGCACTTTGTCTTGGTGGAACATTACGTTGTCTCGAGATGCATCGAAGTTCCCAGTCTCCCCAGTTATACCTTGGGGACCCTTTGAAGTCTCTGACGTACCCTGCGTTGCATGTTTCCCAGCAGAGGCATACCATCTGGCTGTGCATCTCTCTTCCCACAGAGGAAAGGTATGCAAGCCAATTATTCCTGGCAGCTGGGCTAGGGAGTAATCACTTTCAGTTTCCCAGCATCTCTTATCAAAGGAAAAAAGCCTCTTCGCTGGTAACAGCCTTGAACATAGTTTCTCACACACACCAGCTGCAGCTGGATTTCTTGAGACTGGTAAACAGGGCCAGAAATCTGCCTGCCTGAGTTTGGTTGCCCCAAGGGATGCTGGGAACTGTGGTAGTGTATGGCTGGGACCGGACATCACATAACACCTCTGCTGCGCGAACTGCACTGGTTACCTATTGAATTCCAGATTTCCTTCAAAGTGTTAGTTTTGACTTTTAAGGCCTTACATGGTTTTGGGCCAGTGTACTTGACGGAGCGGCTTACCCCATATATACCCAGAAGATCACTGCGCTCAGAGGGTCATGATCTACTGGATGTCCCTGGTGTGAAGTCTTACAGGTTGGCCAGCACCCGACAGAGAGCGTTCTCGGTGGCTGCATCGACCTTCTGGAACTCTCTGCCAGCCGAGACGCGGGTCCTGCATTACCTGATGGTGTTTCGCAGGGCTTGCAAGACTTGGCTGTTTCGGCAGGCGTTTGGCGAATGACTGGCACTTCAACATCAAGCCTCGCCACCTAATTGCCGCCTGTATTGAAGATTGGCCTTAACCGATCTATTGTGATGTTTTATGACATATTGGACTGTTTTTAGGAATGCTTTTATGATGTTTTTAGGTTGCTCGTGTAATTTTATTATGTTGGAAACCACCCCGAGCCTTGGGGAAGGGCGGACTAGTAAAGCTGAATAATAAATAAATAAATAAATAAATAACATGTTTTTTCAGCCTTCTCAAAATGGTGCTCTCTTTCAGAGAATTAATGGCCTTGGTATTATCAATTCAATGGCTTTCTCTGTGGAAGCTAGTCAACAATCTTTGCATTAACTAGAATTGTGTTGCCCCTTAGGTTGTCTTTCTTGCTAAGTGTCAGGTTTTAGCATTTCCCCTGATGCCTCTGTTACAGCATCTGAGCCCCTTCCTCTTTTATGAGAATTCATTTCAGGACATGTTCTGGGCTCATTTTCATTTAGGGCAACATGTGTCTTCAATCTGTGTCTGAGAAGATCCTCATTAGCAAACAGCTCTTGGAACTGTATCATTTAAAGCTTCTCGGAATGATCCTGTTTGCTCAACAAGTCAGTAGGGAGGGGAGTGGCTGAGAAGGAACTCTTGAAAGGCAATATTAATTTCCTTATATCAAAAAAATACCTAGGGTTAGATGTTAAGTGTTAACAGTGAATCTATGGAGAGGGGTGTCATATTTGCAGTCTTGGTACTTTTTAAATAGCACAAGGTCTTTCCATGTAATTACCAGAAAATATTGAACCTGACCAGAAATATAGGATTTGTCATTAAATTTAGAGGCTGCTTTATCTCTTTGAGTCTAATCATGTGTGCAGAAGACTAATTGTTAATAGCATGGTCATATTGCTCATAGCTGTCTTTTATTTCAACTGGAGTGGCCTGCTTTGTGAGAAATAATTAGGTTTTATAGTCCTACCTGCATAAAGCCTTTTGTTTAAATGCCTTATGGATTCTCCAATTCAGATCCTTAGAGCAATTAGTGACAGTGTCACTACGTATTCTTAAATCACATACACAGTCGCTCATTGCTGTGAAAGAAACCTTGCATTTTTTTTAAAATCCATCGGCATCTTTTGATTTTTTTTCAACCATCAGTAGCCAATATAGGGAATTTTGATCTTTACAATTCTTAATAAAGGAACTAGAACTATTATATGTAGTACAGTTTGGGAATGTAACATAACTTCCTGAGTGCTGTTAAGTTATTTGCCCCACAGTTCAATGAATGATAAGAATAGATAAAAATGTCTAAGATGCAATTCCTTAACACTTCTTTTTTCTCATGCAGCCTTTCTTGTTGACCCTAGTTTCACCCTTCCCACTTGAAAAGACTGATGCTCATTTTTTAGGCATTGCATGAGTTTTAGGTGATTACTATTACATTAATTAAGCTTCCTGCAACTCTGGAAGAAAGAGAAATTTATTCTGTCTTGGAGTTGGGGTGATTGTGGGAAAACATGATCTTGCAAATTTCAGTCAGTGTAAAAAAGTGGAACTCTCAAACAATAGATAGAGAAGGCTGACCAAATGGCAAAAGGACACTTGTTGGGCACAGATCGCAGCACCCTTACACTTTTTTGGGGGGAAACAATCAATCATGAAATGTTATTGCATGTGACCAATACAATTAAGTAGGTTGGTTAATCCACTTTGGGATTAAGTCTGAACTTTAAACAGACTATCCAAAGGAGTAAATCTATTTTATTCAGGGAAGGGTGATTCAACTTCATTAATACAGGTTGAGCATCTCTTATTTGGAATCTCTTATTAGGAATTCTGAAATCCACAATCCTCCCAGTTGAATGGCAGAACCTGGGAGATGGTGATCAGAAGAAGTCACCCAGTGCACATAGTGGCAAAATATAGTTATGAATCAAAACATTTTCCTTACATTTTATATTGAGATTGGACAAGTCTCACTCATTGCAGAATGCAAATGCTCAGCTGGGAGTATAACTAGCAAGTACACACTCAGTGTGATACAGATATCTATTATATAAATGGGTTCACATCATGTGATGTATACCTCAAACAAAGAAACCATACAACGCAGAAAAACAATACTTGCCAACAGAAATAGGCCTCAAGCAAGGTACGTTTGTAGCAAAGAAACTCCCCCCCCAAAAAAACCTAAAAGGCCCCCAAAACAATAAATAAAAATAAAACTACATTTACCAGCATCCTCTGGGGCAGCCAAAGACTCACCCAGCCTCTACATTCTGAACAACATGATTGGCTGCCAATAAGGGCGGATTTGCATAACTGCTGCACTGCCCAGCCAACATGAAAATTCCGATCCATAATAAACTGCCAAAACAGAATAAGGAAATCATTAACTTGATTTCCCTAACTAGCCCTCACTTACTGGGAAGCTGTTTACGCTCTAAATTGACAGTAAGACTTCATTAACTTGATTTCCCTAACTAGCCCTCACTTACTGGGAAGCTGTTTACGCTCTAAATTGACAGTAATGCTTCATTAACTTGATTCTCCCGACTAGGCCTCAGCTCATGGGACATTGTGTATGGCCTGAATTTACAGTAACCTACCTTGGCACACAGAGCCCCGACCATGCATGATGGGACTTGAAGTACCACCATGGAAAACGGGATTTGTAGTACTTCAAAACCCATCATTCCCCACAGACCACTGTGTCCAAGAACCAAGACCGATAAAGACCCAACTTGGCACACCATGCCCCCCATGACCCACACTCCATCCAAATGCAGTTTAGAGGAGGGCACACTGTGGATGATTGAACTTTCTCGCATCTCCTAAAAAGGGCACAGCAACGCGTGCCGGGTACAGCTGGTTTCTTATATTTGAAATGAAATGTGTTTTTTTCTTTCACTAGCATACTCTCAAAACAATGTCCTACTGATCATCTATCTGTGAATTTGCTACATTATATCCAGATTCATTCTGACTATATCTTCAGTATGAATGATGTTGAAAGAGAAAGTCATTGAGTATCTGGTTTCTTTCTGATGAGGACACTTTAGGCCATTCCACACAGCCCTATATCCCAGAATATCAAGGCAGAAAATCCCACAATATCTGCTTTGAACTGGGTTATCTGAATCCACACTCTGATAATGTAGTACTTTTTGCCTTGATATTCTGGGGTATAGGGCTGTGTGGAAGGATCCTTTGAGAACTGGAGAACATATCTGAAAGTGTTGTATATTTTTATTTATTTATTTACTATATTTCTATACCGCCCCTCTCAGCCCAAAGGCAACTTGAGGTGGTTTACACATGGCAGCCAGTGCTCACAAAATAAAATACAATTGAAAACAGTTATATACTAACAGATAAAAACAATAAACAATTTAGCAATTTAAAAAAAAACAGTTCCCCAGCATCTCAACATTTAAATCGGTTTCCATCGCATTGTCAAATCATTCCATGATCACAATTAAATAGTTATATTTCATCTGCAAAAGCCTGTTCAAACAGCCAGGTCTTAACTTTCTTTTGAAATGTTAGGAGGGAGGAGGCTGATCTAATGTCCCTAGGTAGGGCATTCCATAGCTGAGGGGCCACCGCTAAGTAGGCCCTGTCTCTCGTCCCTGCCAATTGGGTCTGTGAAGAAGGCGGGACTGAGAGCAGGGCCTCTCCAGACGATCGTAAATGCCTGGATGATATCTAACCCCAATTTTTCATTATATTGCATTAATTCATAGTTTTAATACCAAAACATCATTACTATTAGATATGATGAAAGGGAATGACTCAGTTACTCGATACTTTTATGAAAACGCACTTCCCCTAACCAGATCCTGTACTTAGGGGAAGTCTCTTCAAAGTAGAATAATGCCATTATTTCTCATGATGGGAATGATGTACATCTCTTGACACCTTTCTTTAGAATGTTTAGACATGCTGATGATTTGTCTTGAACTTACTATTTACTAAAGTCGTTTTCATTTGTACTCATGTCAAGCTTAGTATCACTGTGTATGCACAATTGTTTCTTTTCTACTGTAGTGTATTGGGCCTCTAGAGTTATAGAGTTTTTGTAGGCACCAGGCATGGTTTAGAACCCAAAAATAGGGAATCGAAAATCTAATGGGGGATTTTTTTTAATTAGCAATAGAAAGACTTACAAAAAAAATTCCAAAAATTTCTAAAATGTAACGAAATTACTAACGAAATTCGTTAGTAGTTCTAAAGTAGGCAAAGCAGGGAAACAGGGCTGACACTGTTTTAAGCACAGGCAAATCAAGGGGCAACATTTCCCTTGGATTCCTTGCAGGAGAGATATAATGCATTAATATATTATTATTAATATTATTAATAATATTATAAAAGGACAGGGTTTCTTTGCAGGGACATATAATGCATCAATATATTATTATTATTATATTATAATAAAAGGACAGGGTTTCTTTGCAGGGACATATAATGCATTAATATATTATTATTAATATTATTAAATAAAATAGTTGCCAATGCCCACCTCTGGTGCAGGCCTTGCTAATCTGTAGAGTTCTCCTCACTCCAGCTTTTTCCCATTCAGTTTTACCATAGCAGTCTAGGACCTCCGTTTGAACTCTATGGCTTTTCTTGATTCTGAACTCTTCCTTCTCCTCTCCATGCTCTTTTCACTCCTGCTGCCCTTCTCTCAGCAGTTCTTATGTCCTTCTACTCTGTCCTTCTATCTAAACCCCCTTCCTGGGTGTTTAAATCGCTTTTTCGTCAGTCCTCCAGCCCCTCTAGGAGTCCCGATCTGGATCTCTCTATGGTTTCCGGCTCCTTTTTCACTTCCTGGAGGAGGCCTTTCATTCTAATTAGGCTCCAAGCATGGAAAGGCCCCGATTTGACTGTGAGTTATGTCTGCAAAGCTATTTTGGAGCAGGAAATTTTCCTGTTGGGTGGGCATCCGAAATAGTTACTAATCTAACGAAAATTTGGGCCCAGGGGTGCGGAAAGAAAGTCCACTTCCGGGATTGGCCCTGCGATGCGTATAAACTTGAAAGTCCCATACATACGAATCCCTTCCGATTTCTTTTCATTTTCATAACTTTTTTCTCATGCCTAGTAGGCACCATGGCCAAATATTGAAATTTGTGCCAGTGGCATGAAAATGTCAATTTGTAGTAGTGGCAGTTTGAGGCTGGGAAGATTGAAAATGGGGGAGTGTCCCCCCTTCATGCTAACCTGCTTGCACACTTATTATAATTGTGATAAGAAGGTGGCTCATGCTTGCATACTTTGGAATTGTTTGCTTCTGCACTATACAACCCTCGGGAACCATCTTCCATCAACCTTGGCTGAGGCAGGATATAGCCAGCAATGGGAACTGAATTTGACTGCTATTTGAGTGTTAGTCTGAATAGAATTTGTGGGCACACTTCTACCATTGGATCAGAGGGGTGTTAGACCCCATCAGCAAAAGGGCTGCAGTGTTTCTTTGCTGCATACTGTTTTCTGCATAATTTGTCATGAATAATGCTTATTGCAGAATGATAAAAGGAGAAAGCATAAGGTGAGTTGTGCTTTATGGGTTATCCTTGATTCTCTCTCTCTCTCTCTCTCTCTCTCTCTCTCTCTCTCTCTCTCTCTGTGAGTGTGTGTGTGTGTGTTATTAGCATGGGAACAGAGCTACAGCCATTAGCGGTATATAACTGTGCTACAGTCTGTGGAGCTCAGTCTCTGAGGGCCAGTCATAGAAGTAAGAATTATTACAATTTGAAAATCAAAATAACTGCAGGGATGGAGGAAGACATCTTTGTTATTTTCTGTTGCAGTGAACATGAAAACATCAGAGAACATCAGCACTTCCTGGATAGAAGAGATAGGAGAATATTCTACAGAACTGGAAGAAACTATAGTAAATTCTGAATTAACTGGCACCCTTGGAGATTAGTAGATGCTGGATAACGAATACTGTGACATACCATAAAGTCTGTATTGACTTGATATTGATATTGAAATACAGTTATTAAACGCAAATTAAGATGAATGTAAATTAATGTAATATAGTTTTACTGCATTATAAAAACTGATTTTCCTGTATTATAAAAATTGGTTTTTATTTAATGTTTATTTAAAGCATTGTTTATTCAGTTCTGGTTACTTGAGTTCCAGTTAACAGAGTCTACTGTAGTAATGAAAATGAAGAGGGTTGAAACACCAAGGGAGCGCTTTGTAGGATAGCCACTACCAAAGGCAAGGCCGTACACAAATATAGAATAACATTTTTGTGGAAATTGATTCCAGCTTATTTTGATCAGAGGTGATCCCCAGAAGCATTCTTGATCAAGCAGTTTCAGACTTAATGATCAAGAATGTCCCTGAAAATTAAAAAAAACTACTTTGTATTTCTTGCCATTCTCAGGACAATCCACCTCATCAGATTTTTTTCCCCTCCATCCTAGGGACAGACTGCCAGGATGGAGCCCATTATATGACACTACTTCCGGTGGAGCTCCTTTGGGCTCCATCCTGGCAGCGTGCCTGCAGCATGCTAAAAGGGAGCCCTGAGTATTACTACATGTATCCTCATTGTTGAACCAAGGTACAGCATGGGAGGAAGCTGTGGACAATGGGGAAATGTCATGGGATGGCAGCCCACAACATACCATGATAAGGGGATTAATCCCTCCACTATCCCCAGGCTTCTGGACCTCCATGTGATGAGGTTCTCAATGACATTCATCCAATTACAGGGGGTTAAGACACCAGTGAGGACAATAATCTTGGAAGAACTTGCTTTGGTTTCCTAAATTAAACTAAGTTTTGCTTTTGTTAAGTATTCAGATGTTCTGAAGCAGCAGGAGCAATGATCCTCAGATTTCACCTTTCTGTGCAACCTGACAATTTTCCTTTGGAATTTGTAAAAAAGCGTTCTGCATTACATACAATAATTTATGTGTGTGTAATGTCAATAACTGGAGGCAAGCAGCATTGGTTTTGCACAAAAGAGGTGTTGGTGCTCTGCATAACTTTCTATCACTCTCTACAATTATTGTAAAATTGTAAACAAATTTGACTGGAGATTTGTTGGGTGTTGAATACATATATTGTAAACCCAATGGAAAACACAATCTTTGACAACAGTGCAGAGTATCTTTAGATGACGTTTGCTGGGGCTATCAGTTTCATTTCCTTAACTAAGTAAGTAGTTGCCCATTATATGTTGTGCTTCTTGATTGTTTATAATGCATTTATCACATATGCCCTAGGGAGAAAAAAAGAAAGGGTAGGAAACTGAGATGCAAACAAAAGACTGCCCTGTTCTACCAGTGTGATAAAATAGTTAAATTAATGGATACGGGTAATTAGCAGCCTGCAAAATTGTAGTGTACTGGCAGCCAGTGCTAACCCCAATGGGATATGGGATAATTTTGGAATTGAGCTGCTGGAACAGGCTGATCACTGGTGAGTTTTACTGTGGTTCTGCCACCTGCTCTTGGAAAGAAAACAATCCGTTCCATTGTGGTTTGTAATTGAAAGTGGTTTGTAATGCAGCAGCATTTACTTTAATAGATGGCTTATCACTTGTTGACAAAGGGCAGGTTTAATGCCAGCTGCTCATGGCAAAAAGTGTATCACCCAAGCCAGGGCTGTCCAACTTCTACCGGACCTGTGGGCGGAATTCCGGTCACTGATGACCTGGGGTGCCAAAGGGTCTGCCTCTGCCCCCGACTCCGCCCCTGCCCTGCCCCGCTCTGCCCCCACCCCCGGTCCGCCCCCAGCTCCTTCCCCTCCCCCTCCTCCTTCCCCTCCCCCTCCCCTTAACATAAGGGTAGAGGGAGAGAATGGAACACATGGGGGGCATACATAAACAATTCCATATATTTAATATTAACATAAGGGGAGAGGGAGGGAATGGAACACATGGGGAGCATAAATAAAAAATTCCATATATTTAATATTAACATAAGGGGAGCCCCCTGATTCAACCTACCTTCCCAAATGCGCAGGATCCAGGAGAAGCCGATCCACAAGACAGGCCACGACCGACCGAGCCAGGCGCCGAAGGAGGTCTGTGTGGGCCGCAGGGATTCAGTAGCCGAGATTTCGGCAACAGGAGGAGTATCGCAAGACTACACGAGCCACACGGGATTTTGCTCTCAACGCAGGCATGATCTCGTGTTGAGAGCGAAATCCCATGTGGCTCGCGTAGTCTCGCGATACTTGCTCTGAAACCCGGAAGTGGGTAATTTTTTTATTTGTATTTTTTATTTTATTTTTCTATTTTTATTAAAATGCTGAGGTGGCCGGAGAAAAGGAGCTGGGGGGCCGTGTACAGCCCAGGGCCGCCTGTTGGACAGCCCTGACCCAAGCTATTGCAAAACCAACGAGTATCTTGCAGAATGAATTTTCATTGCCAATAAATGACTATAGTATCAGGTTCATGAGCTGGACAGTGAAGATGCTAAATATGTATGTTAACTTTGGACAGACTTTCCTACTTTAGCATCTGAGCACTTACTCTCATGGAATCCACAGGGAGCTATAAGGTAAATGATTACACATGCATATTTGGCTCCATTAAAAAGATGGGGCAATTTTTACTGAGATTATAAGACATAATGCAAATCAGCAGACAGTCTTATTTTGAGGCTATAATTCATTTTCACTTTGAGACTAGACTAGAATTTATTTTTATAATCATTTTTCATTATGAGATATCTTAAGAACTTGGAAGCAACTATTAAAACAGATTATTGTGAACATCATTACTTATAAAAGTAGTAGTAAGAAACCAGTTACTCGAATTAATTATTTGCAATAATGAAAGTACAACTTCACTATGTGTCAATTCACTGGGGAGCAATTTTTCACATAATTCCTGTTGAGTTCAATTTTTCAGCTGTTTTAGACCTAAAGGCATGCAATTAGTTTTCTTCTATCACGTCAAGTGTTTCTTTACAGTTTACCTTAATGTGACCATGCTAGGCTGTTTGAGAGAAGCACGAGGGGTCTCCTATTGGCCGAGAATAAACTTCCCTTGAGTGGGGAGGGGTATGGGATGAAGCGGTGTGGGATGACTTTGGAGACCAGCAAATGGTTCATACTTGTCTAGACTATTCAGTTACACATTGGACACAGTGTGGTGAGAAGCTGTGTACCGCTTATTTCATTTCCATCAGATCAAGTGTGTCTCTGCTACTTCTCGTTGTAAGTGCCCAAACAACTCTGTTTTGTTTTTGTTTTGTTTTTTTCTGTGGCAGTTTCACCATTCCAAGTCAGAGGACAAACATCAGTGCATTTGTCAGGCAAACATATTTCACATATTTTAAAGGAAAACTTGGTGATCAAGATAAGTCTTGGGCCCTTCACAAGGTGTGTAAGCTTTGTGATGAGAGTTTACAGATGTGGATGAAGGGAACACATGATAAATTGCTATTTGGTACCTATGGTTTGGCAGGAGCCCAGAGATCATTCCAGTGACTGTTACTTTTGTATAGTGAAAACATCAGGATATAACAAGAAAAATAAATGTACAATACAGTATCTAGTCTACCATCAGCTTAAACACTTCAGGAAAAGCTATAAGCATAAATTTGTACTTAATATGTATGTTTAGTAGCAGAACTTTACTACTTGTCCACAATTTGATTTACAGTAACAATATATAACCTTTGTGTGAATAAAATAACTCTAAACTAACAATATATATTTCTTTTTTCCTTTGTATGTACATTTTGTATGACCTTTTGGGATAAAGAGAGAGTATCCTGTACCTTAAAAAGTTGACATGATAGAAAAAATGGGGTCATTTTTGGATTCAGAGACCAAAAGTTAGTTAAAAAACAAGTGTCAGATATAACTCAATGAAATTGTTATTTGACAAGAGATCATCCAATGCTTTCAGATGTAACTCAAACTGTTTCAGTTACATTTACTGTTATTGAAGTGTGGCCTCACTAAAAAAAATGATGGAGCAATATCCTTTGCTTCCAATACTGCCTGGTTTTGTGTGCCTCATGCTCTGTTCCTGTGTGACAATTAAATGCATCGGGAAGAAAATGGATCATCAGGGACTTTTATTCTTCAGGAACCAGTATATCTGCTTGTGCCTGGGGTGTTGTTCTTTGGAAAGCATTGGAAGTCTGAAAAAAAGAAGTTTTTTTTAAAAAAATGTGGACTGTATGCTCACCATATATTAACTGTAAAAAATAGGAATTTTGCCTTCATTGTTGTTGTTATGTGCCTTCAACTCAACTCTGATTTATAGTAGGCTATCAAAAGGTACTACTAGCAAGATTAATTCAGTTTGTCATTGCCTTTCTCTGAGGCTGAGAGGATATGACTAGCCCATGTCTGAGCAGGGATTTGTGTCCTGGTCTACTAGAATCCTAGCTGAAGACACAAATTGGTATAGTACACTGCCCCCTTTGCCTTCGCATAATCCATTTTATAAACTTCAAATATCATTTTCATTATTTACTTTTATTTTTTCCCCAAAACTATTTTATTCTGATTCACTGATGATGATTGATAAGATTCCATACCCATGGAATGCATATTCATGTTTTCATTTACCTGTGCCTGGGGGGTGGTGGTATCTCTAGGAATTCAGAAAATCTTCCTGGCAATCCCATAGTATATCTCTCTAGCAGTCCCTAGGTCCTCCAATACAACTCTATGGTATGTCAGGTCTCGGAAATCTGTTATTTAATGGCATTCAGTTGTATCTATAGTATCAGATAACTAAGGTCTGGCCAGGATTCTATTCTTCACAGATACAGGGGTCTTACTATTTGTTTCAGGATGTTATGTTTATGTCTTCATTATGTTCATGATTATCATTTTTTATTACACACAATTTTATTACACACAGACATACATAGAACAAATTTCTCCAAGCTGAAGTGTGTATGCATGCTTACGTTTGGAGGTGTGTTTATGTGCCATCAAGTCAAATCATAAATGTTGTACAAAAGGAATATTCACAGCTGATTTTGTCATTTGTCTTCTAACCCCCCGAAATAACGAGACAGACACATAATATGGATTTAAAATTTGGGCAACTTTTATTGATTGTTACCTATTTAAGTGTTAACTCAACTAACTTTAGGTGTCAGTTCAACTTGGTGTGTCTAAGCCAAGGTAGTGTCTTCTACAGTCTACCCTAGTACCTGGGTCCCCTGGAGATTTAAACCCGGACATTAGCACATCAATTTTAATGTGTTATGGATTCCAATTTTTATGGAAGTTTTGAATAGCTTCCAAAAAAGAGGAAAAAGTTACTCATGAGAAATGGGAAATAGTTTTTTTAAAGTATAATGATAGCAGTCAGCCATGTATGAATGAACTATAATACTTACAATTTAGGTTTCCAAAGTAACTGATCATGTGTGCCATATTATCTGGGCATGTGAAGTCATCAGAATGCAGGTATTTGGGACAGATTAACACAATGATCTCATCCATAAAATGTAGTGATGACTATAGATGAATGCATGGTGAATAGTCTTCTGATTTTTAGCCATCTAGTGCTAAACCCGATCATCCACTCTCTTCACTTCCAGCATTTTGGGCTGCTTCTACACAGCCATATAATCTGGGTTATGAATGTAAGGGATCTGGTTTGCTGTATAATGCCTACATGGAAGCTGGGATGGGGTCCACAAAGATCTGCTGAGTGTGAATTGATTCAGTCCAATAAATATATTTCCTCTACCTCCTCTGGTGAGTTGCGCTGAAAAGAAGCAACATATATGATGAGAATCAGTGCTAAGGTAAGGCAAAGCAATAAAATGAAAGTGGGTGTTCCTGGGTGGAGTTGTTAGTTTACCTTTCGGCTGAGCTGTGTATCTGGGTTCTTATTTGCATGCTTCAGCGTTAGCCATGTCCAAGGAAGGGTTCCACATTTAACATTCATTCTCCTGCTCTGCATTGTTTATATAGTAATCGGCTTTAGCAGATTTATAACCTTCTAGGGATGCTTAGACTGCCAAAAATGCCCTCAACCCCAAATGTAAAACAGAACTGGAGGAGACTGGATATCTATGTCTGAATATGAAACACTGTTTTCTCTATATTAAGATATGCAGGGAATCTATGCAATCTATTTAAAACCTCAATTTGTAGTCCTATAGACTTCCATTATAGATGAGTCTACTGTATGGAGAGAGAGTTGCCATATGTACAAGCTGAGTTTAGAAAAGGCAGAGGAATGAGATACCAAATTGCCATCAGCTGGATAATGGAGGAAGGCAGGGAGTTTCAGAAAAACATGTATTTCTGTTTTACTAACCATTCTAAAGCCTTTGACTGTGTGGATCATAATAAATTGTGGCAAGTTCGTGCTGGTATGGGGAACCAAGTCACCTTGTCTGTCTCCTGAGGAATCTATATAACGACCAAGTAGCAACAGTAAGAACAGACCGTGGAACAACAGACTGATTCAAGATTGGGAAAGGAGTATGGCAGGGCTGCATACTCTCACCCTATCTATTCAATTTGTATGCAGAACACATCATGCAATATGCGGGGCTTGATTAATCGAAGGCTGGAGTTAAAACATTAACAATCCTAGATATGCAGATGATACTACTCTGCTGGCTAAAAGTGAAGAGGAGCTGAGGAGCCTCCTAACCAAAGTGAAAGAAGAAAGTGCAAAAGCTGGGTTGCAGTTAAACATTAAAAAACAAGATTATGGCAACCAGACAGATTGATAACATCACACTAGCAACAAAGATCTGCATAGTTAAATCAATGGCATTCCCCATAGTAACCTATGGATGTGAGAGCTGGAACATAAGGAATGCTGAGCGAAGGAAGACAGATGTTTTTGAACTGTGGTGTTAGAGGAAAATTCTGGGAGTGATTTGAACTGCAAGAAGATCAAACTAATCCATTGGAGGGAAGGATATTAGAAGCAAAGATGAAGTACTTTGTCCACATACTGAGAAGACAGGAAAGCTTAGAGAAGATAATGATGCTGTGGGGAAAGGAAGGAAAAAGGAAGAGGGTCCGACCAAGGGCAAGATGGATGGATGGCATCCTCAAAGTGACTGGCTTGACTCTGAAGGAGCTGGGGGAGGTGACGGCTGACAGGGAGCTCTGGCGTGGGCTGGTCCATGAGGTCATGAAGAGTTGGAAGTGACTGAACGAATAAACAACAAAGACTTCTACTTGAGTCAGTTCATCTTTTGGGGGCATAAACAGTCAATCTAGGGAGTCTGGAGGAATTGAAGACCAGAAAATTTACTTTTGAGAGCCATATATGACTCCAAAGATACTTCCTGCCTTCCCCATATTATACCATAGCAATTACTGTAGCAAAATGACAGAAGACTAGTATCTAATATTTCAGATAGTTGCTGCAACCTAATTTTATCCTTTCATTTCAGCCCCCATTTCAAGTGCTAGCTCTCCTCCCCCTCCCAGGTTTTCACCTAGTTTCTGGAGCTTGTGAGCTGACCCTTTTGCTCAAGGGTGTTTTTTTTCCTCTTTTACATTATGATGTACCTTCTTGCTGTATAGATTTCAAGGACTTCCTCACCTACTTGAACCGATTATGGTGATGTGAAGTGTATCCTTGCTTTAGCAAAATGGTGTTCGAGAATGAGATTTTGTGTTATCGTCTGTCATCAGTTTAGCACATCCATCAGCTGCATGTGGACATGATGTTAGCCTGCAGCCAGTTACTAAGTTTAGTTTCAAAAGGGTTCATCTTAGTTCACGTGCTTGCCTTCTATTGTTTCTATGAGAGAGACTGAAATATGATTATGAAAACAGACTCTAGTCTTTTACAAAGACTGAAATATGACTAAAATATTTTTAGTATTGCAGGAAAGTTGTGCTCTTTCCTGTTTTTTAAATAAAAAATAAACACAACACTCTCTTTATTTGTGTAATTTAGTACCAGAATGGTTAGTAAAACTGCTTAACATTGTTTAAATTGATTTTGCTTGTACACTGTTTTGAGATTCTGTTTTGCAGGATGGGGTATAAATATTTGAATCCAGAAATAAAAAAGGAAGACTGAGTTTTATAAGACAGGTTTAATGACCTGGTTTAACTTAGACCTTTTAAAAATAATAATAGCTTTTGGAGGTTTTTTATATGAATAAAATGGCATTTTCCCAATGGTAACCATGTTGGACCATGTAGAAGAAAACCTATTCTACTACAGAATCTTACTCTACTACAGAGACCATATTCAAGCAAGATGGGAGGAATAACGATCTTTATACATCTAGCCAGTAGCCACCATTCGGGATGTAAAACATACTCATAGAAAATCACCGATACAACATATAAATAAAAATCAATCACGGCTAGACTTTCACCACTTTGGGGGGTGGGGGCAGTTATGCAAACACAGTTATTTGCTTGAGCTAGCCCCAGAGAATCCAAAACAAAAGGCACAAAGTGGCCCATCTACAAACATACAAGTGTGTGTGTGTGTGCACGCGCGCGTGCCCATATAAGAGAGTGTGAGTAATTATGTATTCTTTTAATTTTCTGGCACAAGACAGTCATGACACCTGGCATAAGTAGCTTTAAAAGGACATCAGAGAAATTCATGGGTGATGAGGCCATCAATTGTTTTTTACTTGTAATTATAGATACAGCTTACTACATCACACTAGAGAAAAAATCCACATGAAGCCGCTGGGGGAGGTCATCCGGAGTTTCGGAGTGCGGTGTCATCTGTACGCAGATGATGTCCAACTCTGTCACTCCTTCCCACCTGCTACTAAAGGGGCTGTTCAGGTCCTGAACCAGTGCTTGGCTGCTGTGTCGGACTGGTTGAGGGAGAACAAATTGAAATTGAAACCAGACAAGACAGAGGCACTCCTGGTCAGTCGAAAGGCCGAACAGGGCATAGGGTTACAGCCTGTGTTGGACGGGGTTACACTCCCCCTGAAGACGCAGATTCATAGTTTGGGTGTGATCCTGGACTCATCGCTGAGCCTGGCGGAAATAGGAACTACAGGAGATAGATTCCACCTAATCATTAGGAAAAATTTTCTAACTGTGAGAACTGTTCAGCAGTGGAACTCTCTACCCCAGAGTGTGGTGAAGGTTCCTTCTTTGGAGGCTTTTATACAGAGGCTGGATGGTCATCTTTTGGGGATGCTTTCAATGCAATTTTCCTGCTTCTTGGCAGGGGGTTGGACTGGATGGCCCATAAGATCTCTTCCAACTCTATGATTCTATGATTTCCATCATGTCTGCTGTCTTCAACATGCATGCACTTGAAGGCAAGAGTTGATGTGGTTTCTCCCACCATTCATGAATTGGAACTGACAGATCAGAATATTTGAAACTATGTTGGAAGTAGGGACATCACTCTCTGTCTGCCTTCATATAAGCTGAACTGATGAAATGTTAAACCTGGGTGGATGACAAGAAGAAGAGGAGTTAATAATCGGATCATGTATTTGACTGCTGGGCAACCAAGCAAAAACTACCCTGTTGTATGTCACATGCCAGCCTATTTTATATGCTGTTATCCGCCCCGAGCCTGCTGGGAGGAGCGGAATACAAGATGGAATAATAAATAAATAAATAAATAAATAACCAGGAGGCATGAAATAATATTTGCATAATTGGCTAGTGACTACATAAATGAGTTCCCCTACAGTTTTTGCCAGCTGGGGTTGTGAATCATTTCCAGGAGTCAGTCTGAGCATGAAATGAGCTATCCATCATTGATTCAGCACCCTGGGGAGGACCAAGTTCTGATTAAAACCTAGAGTGGATTCACCACCGAATTTGATAACCCAAGTGGCACAAACATGGCTGGAAAGTTATTTTCCACTGTCCTCTGTACTTTGCTACTGACTAGAAGCAGAGTCAGGGAAATTGTGCATGGGTCTTCTGTGTTCTGAATGCTACCGAAGTGCCAGCGGTGCAGGTCCATAACGTAGAGTGCATCTATACTGTAGAATGTAGAATGCATGTTGGCACCACTTTAACTGCCATGGCTCAATGCTATGAAATGATGGAAATTGTAGTTGGTAAGGCACCAGTACTCTTTGTCACAGAAGGCGAAAACACTGTACAACTACAATCCCCACAATTGCTGATCCATGGTAGTTAAAGTGGCATCAAACTGTATTAATTCTAGGATGTAGATACACCTTGTTTTTGTGTCCTTTCCATCACAAAACAAATTGGCAGGCTGTTGGAGGGAAGATGAGGAAATCTACATTTTTCTATATATTTTTTCCAGTTCAAGATTTACAAAGAAACTTGGTAACCTATTTCTGTTATTGTTCTAGTGTATTTACATATTCATTTATGTGGGGCTTCTGTTCTGCTAAAAGCTGTAGGGTACAGAAACAAAGCACATATATTTTACATTAAGGCCTTCAAAAGCGCCTATTTAAGGAGTCTTGTCAGCAGTTCTGTAGAATATCCATGCCATTCTGAAGTTACAGATCTTCCCCCCTCCCCGTTCTTTCATGCCACATCTATTCTTGCCTTGCTTTTTATGTATGAAGTCTTTTCTAAAGGTTACAGCATTAGTAATTTGTGTCTGGCAGTTTTGTGGGGACTGTGGTTTAATTGGAAAAGCAGTGGTTGTTTAGTTAATTGGTAACATTTTGAAATAAAGGGTTTCATTTATAAATTATGTATTAATATGCAGTTCATGGATAATGGATGTAGTTCAGTTGTTCTTTGGCTTATTGAAAATCATGTTAAAATTGTATCGGAAAGTATTCAAGAGGTGTGATAAAGTGTTATTAGTTCCAGTATTTATGTCTTGGAAATTTACTTTTTGAAATTAAGGGATTATGTTTATTGTTCCAGGGTCTAGCAAAAGCAGTAAGTAACAATTATAGTAACCTTTAAATGAGTAGCTTCTTGGTTTTTTGTTTTTCAGGAGTAAATAAAATACTACATTTTATTATATTTTCCAAAATCATTGAAATTATATGATTTGTAAAATGTTTAACTCTCCTCCTGTCACCTCATTGTGTCCTCAGCAACACAACAAAATACAGTGCAAAAACTCAAGAAGGGCTGGAACGTGAACCATGTGATATTCCTCCTCTACCGTTTAGTGATCCCCATAATGATCAAACTGTTTCCAAAAGGAGTGAAGGTATCCCTCATTGTTACAATTATGAGAATAAGGAATTTATTGCATATTAACTAATTACTCAAAAGTACATAGTTCTGATCCTTGAACAATACTTAACATATTCTGAGGAATCACACAACACAGAGCCATAAAGTTAAATGATTTGAAAGGGATAATTTTGACAATACTTGTTCACTCACTATTATGCAAAAGAAGCTCTTTTGGTGATTTGGAATGAATTAGTGAGTAAGGAACAAATAACTTAGAGATTAATTCTCTTTGTCAAGCACCTTATTGAGAGACTATAGGAAATGGTGTGAATGCAAGCATGTCTAACTACAGAAAAGGACTCCTATCTTTTGAGCTGATCCTTAATATCATTATTATTATTATTTTATTAACTTTATTTATACCCCACACCCATCTCTCCAAGAGGACTTGGGGCGGCTTACATGAGGCCAAGCCCAATAACACATAATAACAAAACAATAGCAATTATTTAAAAAACAATAAAATCAATAAAACTCAAACACAAGCAGTAACAGACAATTTAAAACCATTCCGGGCGGGCCAAATGTGAATGTTAAATTTTTAAAATAAATAAACACTGGGTGCAGACAGAAGTAGTTTGCATAAAGTAGGAAGGCTTCAAGGACACTATGGGGCAGACACACAACAGGTAATTAAAGTGCTTCTGAAGACTTTTGCAAAGAATGAACACGGCAGGGCGTCATTTACGTCATTCAGGGAAGGCACATTGGAACAGCCACATTTTCAGGCTCCTCCTAAAAACTGCCAAAGTGGGGGCTTGTCTGATATCCTTGGGGTGCGCATTTCAGAGTCGGGGCACCACTACAGAGAAGGTCCTCTCCTTCGTCCCCACCAACCGTGCCTGAGAGGCTGGTGGGAGAGAGAGTAAGATCTCTCCAGATGATCGAAGAGATTGCCTGGGTTCGTAAACAGAGATGCAGTCACGTAGGTAGGTGGGTCCCAAACCGTTCAGGGCTTTGTAAGTAAGAACCTGCACCTTGAATTGGGACTGGAAGATGAACGGCAGCCAATGGAGCTCCTTAAACAGGGGGGGGGGGTTGACTGCGCCCAGTAAGTCGCTCCAGTTAGCAATCTGGCTGCCGCCCGTTGGATCAATTGAAACTTCCAGGCCATCTTCAAGGGCAGCCTGGAAAACCACCATAGATGTCCTACTGGAAGCTTCCTGCCAATTCCAGCAAGCAAAATATCAAATGGATTCTGGATTGGGTAACCATGGATCCATGTCATTCAAAATTCCATTATTTCCCTAGCATTTCACTTTAATTGCCCCCAAACCATATAGTCAATGGAGTTGTTACAGTTACAGCCATCAAAGGAGGGCAGAGGCATATTGTTTCTTGCTTTGCCAATCCCAATTATGTTGTACTAGTAAGGCTCACTCTATCCAAAGGACAGAATCATTTTGATTAGCTGTTCTTGAAATCTGGTTCAGTTATGAGCTAACAAAACTCTAATTGTACATTTAAATCTGTATTAGGGCAGTTGGCCTAATGAGACCATGTATGTGTATGTGTTTATGTGGCTTCAAGTAGACTGTACACTTACTGACTGACTGACTGACTGACTGACTTTATTATTTCTGAGTCGCCCTCCACATTAGTGCTCCGGGCGACTTACACACAACAAATTCCACAATTAAAATAGAGTATTTAAACTAGATTAAAATATTCAGTGGTTAAATGCAGGGGCCAGGCTCGGTATTTGGGTTCCTGGTTCTGCATTAACCATGGGCTTTCCTAAATAGCCAGGTCTTCAGAGCGGTCAGGAACTGGGGCAGGTCGAGGGAGGCTCTCTGGTCCGGTGGCATCGAGTTCCAAAGAACGGGGGCCACAACGGAGAACGATCTCCGTCTCGTGGTCTCCAGGTGACTCCATGCAAGAAAACATGTGAACCAAAACCTCCCGGTGTCTCATATTCACAATCTGAGCCCGAATCTGGTTGGCCTTCATCATCCGAATAAGCAGAAGGCCAGGTGTCTTCCCATTGCAAACTGTCTGTCGGAGAAACATACCCATCGGCCCCTTTGTCTCCTCCATCTTGATCTAAGGCAATCGGGACCCCCGGAGCACCCCCCCCCCGGCTGGAATGGAGGCTGGGGTGCTACAGAGGGAAAGGCAGGGCTTGTTCATATACCGGGGAAGTAAGCCAGTGCCTGACTTTTTAGCAAGTATGTGTTAATATTAATGAAAAATCCTTTAAACTCTTCAGATTGCCCTTCTTTGAAAATGTAATTGCAATAGTGCAATAATAAGCCTCAAACAGCATTGGAGTGCTTCATTTTCCACAGCTAATTTTACTAGGATATTCTGTAGGGTTTAATTGCCAAAAGACATTGGACTTTGATGCCCCTTTGAAATTGTGGCCATTTTCTCAAGAATCTGCCAAGTGAATTGTTACATGGAAACAGTTAGAATAATTCGTGCCAGAGTAATGAAAGTTAATTGTACATAAATTTACAGTCATTACTACTGTTATGTTTTATCCCGATCCAGCCGCCCTGAATCTGCTGGGAGTTATTAAAGGAAGGAATGTATTCATTTTTATTCAGATAATCACAAATGAATAAAAAATTCTAGCAGAACTATGTATTCCCCACAATGAGTAAGAAAAATAAGAGGAAGCATTGAAAATGTCAATGGGTGCATCTACACTGTAGAATTAATGCAGTTTGTGTGCTTCATTTGTACTTAAAACATAACTTTCTATTCAGGAATAGAGTTTTCTGTATAGAACATACTGTTTCTATGCAGAAATAGTATTTCATGTGCAGAAAATTCTGTTTGTGTTGATTCACCAAAAATGTTGAACATGGTTGATTTGTATAGAAATCAGCATGTCATGCAAAATAATACTTTTTCCTATGCAAAAATGCTGTTTTCTGTGTAAAACATTAACACGCGAGTTTTGCATGAAATGAGTCTCAAATTTTGCATAGAATAAGATGCAACTTTCATAAACTTTGTAGGTGGTAAGATTAATCATTGTTTCCTTTAAGAAAAAACAAAATTACATCTTTAACCTTGACATATAGAAATATCAAATTTAGAAGATGGTCTTTTTGTGCCCAAAACATGTTATGAGAAAAAAAGGGCATCTCCCCTCCTGCCAACAATAAAACCAAGGTTTTTGTACAATGCCTTTTTTCTGCCAAAAGGTTCCAAAATGTGAAAAATCACAATTCACAAAAAAAATCAATGCAATTTCACCAAGTAGGCAGAAACCTTGAAATTATTTGTTGTTCCTTTAGCATTATTTGCAGTTGATTTTTTTCCATAAATACTAAAAGCAGCAGGGAACCAATCTGGCACTTTCACTTTCTTCCATCAAAATCTTTTTTTAAAAAAGTTCTTGCCATCCAAATTATAGAAAAATGGGCTGTTTTAATAATATAGTTTTAATACCCTTCTTATGCATTGTACGTACCTTCAAGTTTGGTGTTGATGTAGAGTATTGTTAGGCAAACAATGCAGCCCACAGCACATGGTACTTGTTGGCTAGTTCCCATCCAAATGCTTGCCAGGGTTTACCCTGCTTAGCTTCCAACTTCAGACAGGATCTGGTGGCTTTCAATTATTTTGTTAGGAGCAATGGCATGACTGCAAAACATAGGCATGGAATCTTGATTTGTTATCTATGTGAAGCAGATGGTGGCAAATTCAATAGGTACAGCTATTCCCAATAGGTGCAAGATCATGTTGTACTAGCTTACTATGCAGCTGTTATAGATAAGGAGCCTATCAGATAAAAAAGATACTGTAAAACCAGTCCAGCACCACAAAAATATCTAAATATGCAGGAATCCAAATCCAGACTTTTATAATATTAGCTAAGCCATTACGCTGTGCCTGGATAGTTGAATCATCGTTTTTGCTAAATGTTATGAAATCATTGAATTTATTTAAACAAATCAAAAATATTATTTATATTCTTTCCAGTCTGTTATAAATCAACTTGCATATCTTGGGAAAATCCTATGAAAATATTTGTGAAGCGATTTGCACATTTATGTTTGTTTGTTTATTTATTGACTAGCTTGGGGACCCGGCCCTGCCCGGGTCATTTGAGAAGTGCAGCAGGATGTAGAGTGGGTAATGGGGGCTCTGTGTGCCAAGTTTAGTCTTGATCCATCATTATTGGGAGTTGCAGTGGTATCATGAAATTACTGAAGGTAGTGCAAGTCCTATCATCTCTGTGTGTCCCGTCCCCCCCAAAGTGTAGTAGGATGTAGATTGGGTCATGGGGGCTCTGTGCTAAGTTTGGTCTGTATTGGTGAAAGGATGAGGGATGCATTGTTTATCGGAAGTGAGTGAAGGTACTTCAAGTCCCATCATCCGTGGTCCGTCTCACAGTAAACTGCACCAGGCTGTAGAGTGGGTCATGAGGGCTCTGTGTGCCAGATTTGGTGTTGATCAGTCATTGGATTAGGTTTGTAGCAGGATTGGGAAGTGAGGGAAGGTACTGCAAGTCCCATTATCCATGTTCTGTCCCCCTCCAAACTTCAGTAGGCTGTAGAGTGGGTCACTGGGGTTCTGTGTGCCAAGTGTGGACTTTCTCGGTGTTTGTTGGGGGCCACAGTGGTCTGTGGGAACAGAGGGGTGTAAAAGTACTACAAATCCCATCATCCATTGTCAGCCCTCCCCCAAACCTCACCAGGACGTGAAGGCAGTCATGGGGGTTATGTATGGCAAGTTTGGTCTCGATCAGTGATTGGATGAGGGTTGCAGCGGACTTGGGAAGTGAGTAGAGGCACTTCAAGTCCCATCATCCATGGCCCACCCTCCTCCGAATGGCACCAGGACGTAGAGTGGGTCATGGGGGCTGTGTGTGCTGAGTGTGGTCTGTATTGGTCCTTTTTGGTGGCCTCAGTGGTCTGTGGGAACCAAAGTCTTGGAAAGTACTACAAATCCCATAATACGTGGGTTATGTCATAGGGGGGTTATGTGTACCAAGTTTGGTGCAGGTCCATCACCTGCGCTGATCGCTGTGGCCTGTGAAAGTGGCTGCCACATATCCGCCCTGGCCTGTGAAAGTGGCTGCCACATATCTGCCCTGGCCTGTGAAAGTGGTTGCCACATATCCGCCCTGGCCTGTAAAAGTATACCGGTGTAAAACAGAAAGGAGTAAAAAAATTTGAAAAGGCCTGCATGGAATTAGGTGACCGGGGCAAGAGCGACGACCTGCCCAACGGATCCCTGCCCATCACACCTAATTAAGTCCAATATTGACATCATGTCGGGCGCTCTGAGGGACTTGGTAAATCTCTCCCTAGAGACAGGCACCTTTCGAACTCCCTGAAAGAGGCCAGAGTCAGCCCCCCTCTTGAAGAAGACGAACCTCGACCCGGATGACCCAGCAAGCTACCGCCCGGTTGCCAACCTACCCTTTCTGGGTAAGCTCTTAGAGCGAGCGGTAGAAAGCCAATTACGGGACTTCCTAGATCAACTGGGGCCTAGACCCGTCCCAGTCGGGTTTCCGCGCGGTCACGGAGTGGAATCCGTCCTCGTAGCGATCACTGACGACATCCGCCGTCAACTGGACCGGGGAGGCTCGGCAGTCCTAGTCCTTCTGGACCTAACCGCGGCTTTTGACACAGTTGATCACGACTTGCTCCTCGAACGCCTGGCTGCCTCTGGGATCCGAGACAAGGCTCTGACCTGGCTGGAATCGTTCCTGCGAGGCCGCTCGCAGCGGGTCGAGTGGCAGGGTCAAGTCTCTAGGAAAAGCGAACTGGAATGTGGAGTCCCCCAGGGTGCCATCCTATCTCCCACCCTCTTCAACATCTACGTCCAGCCTCTGGCTAGCATTGCCAGGGGCCATGGGTTCTCCTGCTACCAATATGCGGACGATACACAGCTGCTCCTGAAGCTTGACCCAGGGTCATCGCCGGTGCCGGACAGTTTCAGCCAAGGACTGAGAGCGGTGACGAGCTGGCTCAGAGCACATAGACTCAAAATCAACCCAGCCAAAACGGAGATCCTCTGGCCTGGCCGACCTGCCTCTCACCCATCACTGCCACCCTTTGAGGCGCGAGCCCTTATCCCCTGCTCCGGCAGTGAAAAGCCTGGGAGTGATCCTGGGCTAAAAACTAACGATGGAGGCCCAGATCCAGGCGGCAGCAAAAGGCGCCTTCTTCCATCTCCGTAGGGGCCCGACGGCTGGCCCCCCATACCTACCATCTGAGGCGCTGAGAACCGTGGTACATGCCACCGTTGTCTCGCGTCTTGATTATTGCAACGCCTTATATGTGGGCCCCCCCTCTCCACAACCAAGAGGCTGAAACTCATCCACAACGCAGCGGCCAGACTCATCTCTGGGTCATCACTGAGGGACCACATTTCTCCTATTTTAAAAGATCTCCACTGGCTGCCCTTAGAGTTCAGAGTGCTCTACAAACTTCTGGTGCTCACTTTTAAAGCTCGGCACAATATTGGGCCAGCATACTTGAGTGACCGGCTGACGGTCCAACACAGCGTGAGGCCAGCACGTGCCATAAATGGCGATCGCATGACCACCCCCGGGGTGCGAGAGGCTCGGCTGATGGAAACCCAGCGGAGAGCCTTTTCCGTGGCGGCCCCCAGGTTCTGGAACTCATTGCCACCTGCCCTCAGAGCCACTCTGACCCTAACTAGATTCCGGTCAGACCTAAAGACCTGGCTCTTTTGCCTAGCGTTTGGGGCCTGATCGGTACCTCTGAATGTCTGAGCCTTTCTCAGACTTGTATCTGTTTTAAACTGCTGTATATTGCTATTTTAGGGTTTTTAAATGATGTAAGTCGCCCGGAGCACCACCGGTGGAAGGCGACTCACAAATATTAAAGTATTATTATTATTATTATTATTATTAGCAGTAAGGTCCAATGAGGCTGGGTGAGGGGGCTTTGGGCCAGAATTATTTATATAAGCATTAAAAGGCATTAGAGAAAGGTATTTATTGTTTTCTCTTGTGTCTTTTGAGTGAAGTAGGGCCTTACCTTGTAGAGTGACAGTGCCTTTTCTAAAGATCCTGTCAGAAGCTGCCTTTATCTGACACTGTGTTGAAGAGGGAAGATGGATGCCTCTTTTGGGCCTATCTGGGAGAAGGGGATTTGTAGGGGCTACAATGTTTTCTGGGAAGTGAATTGGGATGCAAATCCCATCATTCGTCGGCCATCCTGCCCTAAACTCTATTTTGGGGCCTGTAATGTTATGGCCTGCTATTGGTAACTTTAAAAGGGTGCATGGCAGGCAGCCGTTTTCTAAAAGCTGAGGGGAGGAGAATACAGGAATCCATTTTGTTTTCACAGAGCCAAGTGGGGAGGGGAATGTTGATGGTGCATTTTTCCCCTCAGTGGGAAGAAATCCTGTTGTTTGAATGTAGAGGCCTGATTCTGGGTTGCTGGCTTTTTTCCCCTCAGTGGGAAGAAATCCTGTTGTTTGAATGTAGAGGCCTGGATTCTGGGTTGCTGGCTTTTTTCCCTCAGTGTGAAGAAATCCTGTTGTTTGAAAGTAGAGGCCTGGATTCTGGGTTTCTGGCTTTTTTCAACTCAGAGGGAAGATATCCTGTGGTTTGAATGTAGAGGCCTGGATTCTGGGATGCTGGCTTTTTCCCCTCAGTGGGAAGAAATCCTGTTGTTTGAATGTAGAGGCCTGGATTCTGGGTTGCTGGCTTTTTCCCCTCCGTGGGAAGACATCCTGTTGTTTGAATGTAGAGGCCTGGATTCTGGGTTGCTGGCTTTTTTTCCCCTCAGTGGGAAGAAATCCTGTTGTTTGAATGTAGAGGCCTGGATTCTGGGTTGCTTGCTTTTTCCCTCAGTGGGAAGAAATCCTGTTGTTTGAATGTAGAGGCCTGGATTCTGGGTTGCTGGCTTTTTCCCCTCAGTGGGAAGAAATCCTGTTGTTTGAATGTAGAGGCCTGGATTCTGGGTTGCTGGCTTTTTTTGAATGTAGAGGCCCTCAGTGGGAAGAAATCCTGTTGTTTGAATGTAGAGGCCTGGATTCTGGGTTGTTGTTTGAATGTGTTGTTTGAATGTAGCCTGGATTCTGGGTTGCTGGCTTTTTTCCCCTCAGTGGGAAGAAATCCTGTTGTTTGAATGTAGAGGCCTGGATTCTGGGTTGCTGGCTTTTTTCCCCCTCAGTGGGAAGAAATCCTGTTGTTTGAATGTAGAGGCCTGGATTCTGGGTTGCTGGCTTTTTCCCCCTCAGTGGGAAGAAATCCTGTTGTTTGAATGTAAAGGCCTGGAGTCTGGGTTGCTGGCTTTTCACCCCCTCAGTGGGAAGAAATCCTGTTGTTTGAATGTAGAGGCCTGGATTCTGGGATGCTGGCTTTTTTTTTCCCCTCAGTGGGAAGAAATCCTGTTGTTTGAATGTAGAGGCCTGGATTCTGGGTTGCTGGCTTTTTCCCCCTCAGTGGGAAGAAATCCTGTTGTTTGAATGTAGAAGCCTGGATTCTAGGTTTGCTGGCTTTTTTCCCCTCAGTGGGAAGAAATCCTGTTGTTTGAATGTAGAGGCCTGGATTCTGGGTTGCTGGCTTTTTCCCTCAGTGGGAAGAAATCCTGTTGTTTGAATGTAGAGGCCTGGATTCTGGGTTGCTGGCTTTTTTCCCCTCAGTGGGAAGAAATCCTGTTGTTTGAATGTAGAGGCCTGGATTCTGGGATGCTGGCTTTTTTCCCCTCAGTGGGAAGCAATCCTGTTGTTTGAATGTAGAGGCCTGGATTCTGGATTGCTTGCTTTTTTCCCCTCAGTGGGAAGAAATCCTGTTGTTTGAATGTAGAGGCCTGGATTCTGGGTTGCCGGCTTTTTTCCCCTCAGTGGGAAGAAATCCTGTTGTTTGAATGTAGAGGCCTGGATTCTGGGATGCTGGCTAATCAGTGGCTAACAATGCCCTCTGTCTGGTGCCTTAGAATTTTGGAGTGGCGAGGCTGTCCAATCAAAGGACTTTATGCAAATAGCTGCCACATATCCGCCCTTCCGCCCTCCGCATACACACATACACACAAACATTCCGTTTTATAAAGGTATACAGATAAACAAATTGAGCAGAGGTTTTTCACATCCATAGTTAGGCATAGGAGTAAGACTGCAAAAAACAAGCAAGAAGAAAATATAGTAGCACCGTCAATCTGGAATACCCTTCCAAGTGATGTGCGGGCCTTGCAGGATTTACTATCTTTCCGCAAGGCCTGCAAAACCCACCTTTTCCGGCTAGCCTTTGATTGCTAAGCTGGAAAACCTTACTTTTTAGTCTAATTTAACATGTTGTGTTTTTATGTGATTGTGAGCTCCTCCGAGCCCTCGGGGAATGGCGGCATGCAAGTCCAAATAATAATAAATAAATTCTCTCTCTCTCTCTCTCTCTCTCTCTCTCTCTCTCTCTCTCTCAGACACACACACACACACATATAATGCACATTCAGTTTTGTTTTCAAACTCTTGCCTTTGTATCCCCGTTTCCCTCCAGAAAACTTAGATATAGTCGTTACAGGATGTCCTATAAACGTTGATTCCCCTCAAGACCATATAAGTGTTGATAGTATTATTATGTCATCTTAATTAGTTTATGCATTGCTGGGCTGTTACAGGACAATACTGTGTGCCAGGCATTCTGTTAATATATATTGTAGCAACCTTTTCTTCTACAGTCT
This sequence comes from Anolis apletophallus, assembly GCA_030556195.1. NCBI lineage: Eukaryota > Metazoa > Chordata > Lepidosauria > Squamata > Anolidae > Anolis > Anolis apletophallus. The sequence continues at coordinate 22,519,668 of JARBWK010000010.1, read as the reverse complement.
TTTTGATAGCCAACCTTGAAGTCTTCCATCAATAGCTGTCACACGAGATTTTCAGACTCTCCTGTTGCTGTAGCATGATGGTGGAGCTAATAAAACATAAAGGCCCACAGCCTAGCAATTTGTTTTGATGGGCACTAATGAAACTGATACTTTGATTTGCTGGTCCAAATTCATTTCTGCTATTTGATTTCCCCTCCAGCTACAATGTAAGTTACTTTTGTTAAATGACTGTCGATGAGCAGATGGCCTTAACCACTCCTGAGTCCTGTTCTCTTGCAGCATTATTCCAAAGGGGGGTAAAAAAGCTCTTCCTCCCAACTAAAGAAGATTTAAGTAGCATGATTCCAGTAGGTGCAACTCCACTCTCCAGACAGAACAGTAATTTTTGCCTTTAGGATGCAGCTTTGTTGAACTTAGTTCATTAATCAAACTTGAAGTCATCTAGGTTGAATTGCTAGTTTTATCTGTAGACTTTTAAAACAGCTTCTGGTAAATGAAAATAAAGGAAAGTGATACCAGACACGAAGAGCCAGGAAATCAAATATATGTTATAGTTTATTGCTGAGGGAAATAGAAAGAATGGGAGAGAGAGAGGGAGAAAGAGAGAGCGCACATTTTTGCAGTAGTCCCAATTTGCCTTTCATTATTGCTGGTCCCCATTATGGTTGTAACCCTGCTTTGTTTGGTCTGCAGAAGGGTCACTTAACATAAGAGGCTAGTAACCTTCCCACAATGAAAGCATAGACAGAAAGATCACCATCCAGAAATGCAGCAGGGTGCATGGTAGATAGATACCCAGAAAACATGAATCAATAATACTTGGCATCTGCACGACATATTATTTAGATCCATCCATATTGAGAGTATTTCTGCTCTAGGCTGGCCATGGATTTTTGGATAGGTATATATGAGCCCCTTGAGCAGTGGTTCTCAACCTGTGGGTCCCCAGGTGTTTTGGCCTACAACTTCCAAAAATCCCAGCCAGTTTACCAGCTGTTAGGATTTCTGAGAGTTGAAGGCCAAAACATTTGGGGAACTCACAGGTTGAGAACCACTGTGCTAGAGTCACACAAGACCAACAAATAAAACATATAAGGTAAAGGTAGGGGTACATCACATTAGAAGGCTCTTCTGGCACATCAGGTTAAAAATGAGGACCTGTTTAAAGAAAAATATATGTGTCTGCTGGAAAAGAGTTCTCAAAGGGTAAATGCATGTGTGTTCAAAAACCCATGTGTTTTTCTCCACAGTGTAATTCCTCGCAATAATTTGGGATGTTTGAAAACTCAGAGAAACTTGAGCAAAATTCTCACAGATCTATTATTCTTTTGTACGGAATTCTCAACTGTCAGGAAACCTAGTTTCCAACCTAGGGATGAATAATTATGGCCAATCTTTTCAGTACCTAATATGAACATTGAACATGTTTTCCCAAGTCCTCTGCTCAGGAAGATGATATATTTATTTTCTTATAAAATTCAGGTCACAGATAGGGATATTATCAATTGTTGCCAAATTTCTCATCCTTGATGAGAAGCAGGAGAAAACCGACAAGTACCATGAGATTGAGTTAATTTCGGCAGGAGAGCAAAGTGATTAATCCTTCCTCTTTCTCTTCCATCTGCACAATTTGCACAGGAATCTAATACACAAAATTACCTGTTTTCTCTTTTGATTAGCAAAGCATAACATGCTCAGCAAGGACTTTATTGAGCAGAAGGATGCAAACCGTAAATATGGTACTTTTGTTGTGCAAACTAAGTAGCAATTACATTTTACATAAAGATAATTGCACTATTTGTGCAAAAAATGCAAACTTTTAAAAAATGTGCCAAAGAGTTTCATTGTCAAGGAGAGAAAATTTGAGGTATTTCATTCTTCTGAACATACCAAGATAAACAAGGATCCCTAGTCACAGAACTATTGTGGGGCCAAGGCAGGGTGGGCTGTACTGCTACCAAACTGCAGATCTCAAAAGGGATGTTTTAAAGGTGCTTCAATGCTTTTTATTGTCAGTTCCCAGGGAACTATTACTCTTTGGCTTTGGACAAGTGCGATCACAAGACTGATTAAGATTACATTGCAATGCACTAAAAATGCCACAGTAAGGGTTGACTGAACACTATCTTCCAGGAACCCGGATGGTGTTGGCCTATAAACCTCTCTGTGACCTCTTTCCCTTTTGTTGTCAGTATTAAAACCAGCAAGGTATGCTGACCTGGGCACTTGAATTACTTTAACTATTCCACTATGAATTTCTTAGCTCATCCACATTGTGCTGCCAATTACCGATGTCTCCCAGGTATAACTAAGCACAACACTGCCCACATAATACACTAGCTCTCTTCTTTCTGGAATATGTGGTTGTCAGTGCTTACATACAACTGTATTTAAAAGCAGGGAGAGAGCTATACGTACCTCTTAAAGCATGCTGGTCTATATTAAAAAGAGGGCATTAGAACTGCACATTTTGCAGAAAAGAACAGTTTTATTGCTCTTTTTATGACCTACAAAATGCAAGGAAAGTTTAAAATTAATAGCAACCAACGTACAGTAACAGAACAGAAAATAAAAGAGAAGTTTATTACATGGGAGCAGCTATACTCACCTTATCTCCTTTTCAAAGGAACAGAGAAGCTTTATGACATGGAATAGAAAAATGTTTGCCAAAGATCAGCATATTTCCTTTTTTTTTTGTATCTTTTGTAAATTGTGTTGGTAACCGTCAGGGGCACATTATGGAAGGACCCCTCCAACTAATGATGGTAACTTCAACTGTAATATGTAACAAGGACTTAAGAACCTGGAAGCTACCCAAAAATTTAAATGTCAGATCCCATGCTGTTGTCCCTTCACATCTACTCTACTTCTCCCTTTCATATTAAAATATAATACTATTCAGAGCCCTGTGTGTGAAGAACACTGAATGCTCTTGGCAAAACCAAGGGCATCGTGCCAAGGTGCCTGCAGAATGCATAGCTTCAGGTTACTGAAGTAAGTGGGCCATCCAGGCCTGGTGACACCACATGCCATCCTTGGGCAGCTGCTGAAGCATTTTGGGATGAGAAATGGATGCAGCTGGAATCTTGCTGCCACCACCCCGCTGTCTGCCAAGGCCAACAGCAAAACTCGCAGCTTAAAAGAAATCTGTTAAATGTAAAAAAGTTATCAAGATTTTTTTTAAAATAGGGGTCTCCCTGCCATGCTAGAATGATAGACCTCTAATTGCTTTGCTCAATGCTTAGAATGTTGATGATCAAGAATAACTCCCAGATAAAAGTAGCATACTGACTAGTACATTCAGGGATATGGAGTACCAACAAGATAATTTTCCCAAGGCCCCCCTGGTGATGCAGTGAGTTAAACTGCTGAGCTGTTGAACTTGCTGACTGAAAGGTTGGCAGTTCAAATCCGGGGAGTGGGGTGAGCTCCCGTTATTAGGCCCAGCTTCTGCCAACCTTGCAGTTCGAAAACATGCAAATATGACTAGATCAATAGGTACCACTTCCGTGGGAAGGTAACAACACTCCATGCTGTCATGCTGGCCACATGACCTTGGGGGTGTCTATGGACAATGCAGGCTCTTTGGCTTAGAAATGGAGATGAGCACCAGAGTTGGACATGACTAGACTTAATGTCAGGGGAAATCTTTACCTTTACCTAACTTTCCCAAAGTCTGGTTTGGTCATTTCCTTGAATTATTTCACTCCTTCATTTCATCTTTGTTTCCTCGTTGGTGTGTCTACGTCTGTGTTGACTGAAATGTCCCCCTGTATTTGAATTATTTGTACAAAATTACAGTATATATTCAGTCTATAAATTTTAGTCAAAATTGACCCCAAAAACTTGGGTTGATTTATCTATGAGTCAATGTGAGTACTGTAGTAACACACACACACAAACTATTCCCTTCTTGGTGCAAGGTAGCAAACGGCAAGAGATTAGTATGTCCTGTGAGAATTCAAGAGAAGCACTAGTCCCCTCTATTTTCTTTACTGTGATGCCTCTTCTGCCCTTTGTTAAAATGCCCGGGCATTAAAAGGATGGCACTGGCCCTTTTCCCTCTCTGTGCAATGATCCCCAACTTCTCCATGGATCATGTTAAAATCCCTAATGTTGTTCCCAATATCTGCCCTCAACTAATACATTTACTTATACACCAGTATATATTGTATGTGTACTCTGGAAAACAATGAGACGCTCTGATGTATTTGGAGGGGCTTGCAAATTGTGTCAACACCGTGGTATCCCACTGTCCTTGGGATCTCATTGTCTCTGATTATTATGACGATTTTCTTTTCTGCTGCCTAGTTAATTCCTCCTATTTGTGTATCGTAAATGCCAGAAGGAATTAAAGAACACTAGGACCTAGAGGTCTTAAGAGAGCATCTCTATGTGTCAAGCTACATGTCCTAGAATCCCCTATACAAGTCTTTGCTGTCACTTCTGCTTTTTCTCTGCACTAGAGGAGGGCCTGGGCCAGCAACTCACTGTTCATAATCTTTGCTTTGCTGTAACATGTTTTTACAGGTTCTGGACAATTTATATAGATACGGGGGAAACATTTGCATAACTATCCTCAGGCACATGATGACACCAACTCTCCCCATATAATAGGCTTGTTGCTGGCATTGGGGGAGATTGTTGTTTCAGTTCAGTTTTGATGCGATTTTACACTGATTCACAAATAATGTCATATTAGCTGAAGTGTCCTCAACACTGTCCAAGTCTATACCTAATATCCATCCAAAGGCTCCATGACAATCCCATTTTGTTATTTTTTTCCCTCAACACTTTTACAGATGTGTCCAGAGGAGAGTGACCAAAATTATCAAAGATCTGGAAGCCATGCTCTATGAAATGCTGCTTAGGGAGTGTAGTGATTTTTGGCAGTGCAACATGCTGTTTTGGAGTGTAGTGGAGTCTCTTTCTCTTGATGTTCTTAGCCATCCATCCAGAATACTTTGTGCATTATTGCAATGACAGGGGGTTTGACTGGATGGCCATTGGATATCTTCCAACTCTGTTATTCTGTGAAAGCAACTTCTGATCCTTCTCTAATTTTCTCACATTCTGTCAACCAGTGGAATGGGTAGCATCGGTGCTTTAGACTATCTTGTTTTCATGCCTTTTCTCCTGCTTCAGAAATCATTGCTGCAGTGAGAGAGTCCCTCCTAATTTTTCTACATTAATTGTCCATAGTTTACTCTGAGTCTGCACCTAATATTCCAAAATATATCCAGGTGAACTCTTATTTTTCCACTCCAACATGTAAAGAATCACATTAGTGTTACTTCAGAAATTTTTGTTTGTTTTCATGTCCTCTTTTAAATCCAGGAATGTCAACCCTTAAGTACATCAGAGAGCCTGCTCCTTTACTTCTGGTCCTTTATAAATCCATGATTAGTTCCATTTGGCAGAAAGGCAGGATATAAATTGAATAAAGGAATTCAATAAACAAATAAACACTAGCTATAGCAGAACCATTTAATTCCTGAGGGTTTGAACAAAGATTTGATGACTATTCATAGGGTAATTTGGTCAGTGTTCTTTGCTTGGGACAAGACACAGGCTTTGCGATACTTCTATTGACAGTGAAAGATAAAGGAGCACAAAAAATAATTTGGAAATATTAAAAACACATTTGAGCAGATTTTAAAACTTGACTTTTTAAAAAAGGTCTTCAATTAGTTAAGAATTGTCATTGGAATAGGTGTAAGGATAGCCTTTTGGAAAGAGGATTCTATGACTGGGATGTCACTGAGAAGGTATTTTCCCTAGAAGCTGTCTAGCAGAGTCCCTGAGATATTGCTATGTACAAATAAAAAATATATATTTCTGTGCCAATACATTGTGAGGATCATTTGACTATTTGTCTTCCACCAATATGATAAATTCTCCAGCCGGAGGTATAGCACAGCTGGTAAATCACCAGCTATTATAAGATCTGTCAACCAAATGGTTGCAAGTTAAAAGCCCCAGGATGGTGTGAGCTGCTGACTGTCAGCCCTGCTCACTGTTTACCTAAGCAGTCGAAAGCAGCTTTAGCTGTAATTATTATTATTATTATTTATTTCGATTTGATAAACCGCCCTTCCCAAGGCTCAGGGAAGTACCTAAATTAGAGAAATTAGGTACTGCTAAAATTGGGGGAAGTGTTTTACGACACCATAAAAATAGAAGATCAGAAAATTTGGCGCGACCAAAAGGAAGGAGGAAGTCTTGATGGCTCTTCATTATAGAGGATGGAGCAACAGCACCACCTGTGGCTGGACTCGAGCCCAACCTTCCATGGCACAAAAACAGCTGGACACCAAGTTGAAACAACACACTTCCTTTCTGTTCTGTCTGTCTGTGTATTGTCTATACAAAGCAGCATTGAATGTTTGCCATGTATGTGTACTTTGATATGTCCTGAGTCCCCTTAGGGGTTAGAAAGGCGGAATATAAATACATAATATCAATAATAATAAATAGTATTATTATAAAGTGGAACACATTCTGTGCGGTGGAAAATGGTATAACTAACTAGGTAGTTCCTTCCTTCCATCCTCAGTGTGCTGATAGCCTCTTTATCCATTAGGATTCTCCATAATACTTTAATGTCATAGTATCATTATAGGAGAGTTTGGGAACATGCTGGATGGTGGAAAAGATGATAGCCATATCTGAAGTAAGTTCTCCAGAGCAGCCAGCTTTTCCCAAGGAAAGCAAAAAAAAAAAACTAACTCATCCATTCTCTCAGAAAAGATGCCTTATGAAACAAAACTACATCAGCCTCACAGTCTGCATGACAGCTAACAAGCACATACAATAGGTAGCTTTTTCAATTTGTCTTTACCACTGAATCACTTATGCAAATGTTAGGGCTGGACTCTCAGAATCAAACACTGATACAACAGAACCACATTTGTGTTTGAAAGTATCTCAGCACTAGTTCCACTATGTGTTTAGAGGTACTATCTTTACTTTCCACAAGTTTTAGGACTTGAGACCCTGAAGGTTTTTTTCTTCTTTTTAAAATGTCTTTAAATTGTTCTAGCAAAGAACATAAGTTGTGTAGGTGTAAAATACAGGCAATCAGGCTGTGTTATAAAAGCAATCCACATGCTGTTTGAAATCTGCTAATAGCTCTTTCTTTCTCCTGCATGTATGGTGTCAGGGAAGGAAATGCAAATACATTCTGCAGCTCTGATTAGTACTGTTGGTGACAGATGTACATCAATATAAGGCACCCTTTTTCTCTTTTTTAAAAAAATGCACACATGGGAAAAACATTTTTCTTGTATCTATAACTGGGATAATTAAAAAGTGAGTGAATGTTAGAGTGTGATATGTTTTTAAAGATACATTTGGATAGTTAGAAAATACCACTATACCTGAAAATCACCCCAAAATGTGATTTGCAGAGGTGAAGATATACTATTACCTTTATGGAATATGACTACATTTCTTCACTCTCCTGTGGGTTTTGTAGATAGCAACTTTTGGATTGGGGTAGTTGGGTAGAAGGAATAAATTATAAAGACTGAAATAAAGAAATGCAAATTCAATTCATCTGCTTGTTTTGTTTTTGTTTAATATTTAGTAGGGGTGTAGTTCTTCACTAATTTTCTTCTGAAGAAAGTAGCTATTTTCTTTCCAATGTAAAAAATTCAAAGTGTATTCATGGTTTGGGATTTATTCTGCACACAATTCACATGATGTTGTTTTGAGCATAAAACATCATTTATTGTACCCCTAATTTTGTTTTTGTGTGGATTGGTAGGAGTTTCTTGAATCCAGTATTCTTTTCATAACAATTTATTGGCATGCACACACACACACACAACCTGTTTTCTGATCATTTGGGGTTTATATTTAAATATGTATTTTTCTATCTCTACACTTTTATTAGGACACATGTAACCAGGTCTAGATTACACTTTAAAAAAAATCTTAGCTTAATTATATTCTAATTATTGTATGATTTCAGTGAGTTTTTATGTGACCCAAAGTCACACAATTTGAGAAAGGTGGTCAATATTTATCTATTTCTCTGTCTGTTCATCCCCCTATATAGTGTAGATCAGTAGTTCTCAACCTGGGTGTGTTGAAGTGATTAATTGTATTATATAAATGAATATGTATTGTAATGTTGGGAGAGAGTGAACAGAAGAGAGAGAGCTGATATTAAGAGCACATTTCTGCAGGGAGAGCAAAGTTGCCATAGCAACGTGGCTCTGAAGCTGTAGTGGGAGGAACCAAAAGGCTTCTGACAAGACCAAGGAGGGAATTCTAGTCAGTTAGGGTTAGGAGCTCAGTGTGTGAGGAGCTCAGAGAGATAGTTAAGAGTTTAGAGAGGGAAGAGCTCAAAGTGAGTGGTTAAGTCTGACCAGCTCTAGAGAGAGAGCAGGGTTAGGATTAGTTTAAGGCTGGGAGAATACAGTCTTGGTTAACTGAACCTGTGAGTCAGTTAGTTTAGAGAAAGCCTGAAGGCTAAAGGAAGACAAAGTGTCTGAAGAAGGCCAGTGTGCCTATATATTGAAAGAGTGAAAAGCTAATCTAGCTGGTTGATGACAATAGTTAGGCTATTGTAACTTTGGTTTTGCCATAACTAGAATTAGTAACCTTTTTAAGTTGTGCCTCCTCGGAAGAGTTATACCAAACCAAGCTTTGTACCAGAATAAACTATTAGTTGTTATTTCATCTAAAAACCTCTCTGTGCCATTGATTTCGAAGTCAAGCCTTGTTTCAAAAGTTTATTCCTGTCGCATGAAAGCGTTCATTACCTCACAAAGATCTTCCCTCACAAAAGGGTTTCAGATTACTTCTCTCTCACCAAATGGTGGCAGCAGTTTAAAGACAAGGATTTATATAGTGAATTAGGGACAGAGTGATGGGATTCTAAAAGAGGGTCCACCCTGTCCAGTTGATAGCCTCTCCACAAATCTTCACAAGTCTCCATAGTTTTAAAAGAGTGAACAGTAAACTTGGCTTCTCCACAAATTGGTGAAAGAGTGGTGGGATTGAAAGGATAGCCGACGTCGCCACAAATTGGTGGCAGCGGTGAGATAGCCTGCCCTGCCACGGTGTAAAATTTGGCGAAAAATGAGTCACCACAAATTGGTGGTAGAGTGGTGGGATTGAAAGGATAGCCGACGTCACCACACTGGGGTCCCCAGATGTTTTTGGCCTACAACTCCCAGAAATCCCAGTCAGTTTACCAGCTGTTAGGATTTCTGGGATTTGAAGGCTAAAAACATCTGGGGACCCCCAGGTTGAGAACCACTGGTGTAGATATACAAGAAAATTGCATGAACTAAAAAACAGACTGATGCATTTTTCTATACAAAAAAGTAGTATTTTTATATGTGTGGAAATTTAAGTGTGAGGTCCTAAGCTTCACTCTATATCCCCAACCTTGTTGTAAAAGGATGCTAAATATTTCTTCATCTGTAGATCGACCTTCAGTCTGGTCAACAGATTTGCTGTCAGAGATAGATTTTGTAGTTTAAATAGTCTAAATATGTTGCTTCAGAAAGAATAGCAGTGTCAAAACACAATTTTCAAGATAGTTGTCACAATGACAATATGCTGTAGGGATTCCACTTATGTTTCCAATAACATCTCAGAATATTAGAAATGTACTAAAGCTATTATAAGGAAATGGTGAGTATGTTCTTCATGAGATATTAAATAAATATACACATGCCTTCTGGTATACTCAGGTGGATCCCAAAGAGGAAAAAGAACATCATTTTATTTCCTATTACAGGAAAATGGCAATTTTCCTGTAATATGGGTGGCAACTGTTCCCAAACCTTTTTTGACACTAAGTTAAGAAAAAGAATATGTTGAAGAAGATATATGCCCCATTAGGCCCACTTTTTTGCCTCTGGGAATGCTGTCATATTTCTTGTATTTGTAATTTAAAAAGTAAGAGCCAATGTGCATGTTCTCTGTCTGAGACCATGACTGGAATATTCTTGGTTAGTTCCAATAACATAAGTAACATACCCATATTTACTCAAATCTAATGTGCCATCAAATCTAATATTCACCTCAATTTTCAAAACTCTGAACCAAAAAAAAGTATTTGTAATGTAATGTGTAGCAGCAAAAAGTGTGCTTTTTGTAATTTGGCCAAAAAAGGTGTACATTACAGTTGCTGCACATTTAGAATGTCTTCTTTCAAAATAAAATTGTTAGACCACAAAAGCTTCCAGCAATGGAACAGAAAACCTTGGGGATACATCGATGTAGTATAATGAATCCACTTTAATTGCCTTGGTTCAACATTATGGAATCCTGGGGGTTGTAGCTGGACAAGGGTTTGAGCCTTCTCTGCCAAAGAATGCTGGTCTCTCACAAACTTCAAATCCTAGGATTGCATATCATTGAGCCATGGCTATGTAATTAGAGATGACATTCCTCAAACAGGAGCTTCATAGGCACCTCCTGAAGCATCTTTCCCTTTTCTTTGGCTCAGCATGAAGATTAGTGTATGATGCAAATCTAATGCGCACCCCAAATTTTCATTGCCCAAGTCCGATATTTATTTATTTACTTACTGTATTTATACCCCATCCTTCTCACTCCAAAGGGGGCTCAGAGCGACGTTACAATTCCATGCCACATATAATAAAATAAACATATAGTTTAAGAACATAAAATTTAAAAGCATATAAACATTTAAACCAATTATTAAAAACCACACAATCAAAAAATTGTCAAGGAGCAGTTCTAGTTGTGATTGCACATATTCCATTTTCACTTATTGCACTGAATTACTACCCAAAGGCTTGGTCCCAAAGCCATGTTTTAAATTTCTTTCTGAAGGTCAGGAGGGAGGGAGATGATCTAATTTTTCTGGGGAGGGAGTTCTATAGCTGAGGGGCCACCACTGAGATGACCCGGTCCCTCGTCCCCACCAACCACACCTGCAAAGGAGGTGGGACCAATAGCAGGGGCTCCCCATAAGATCTTTAAAAAATAAATATTAATCTTTATTTATACCCCGCCAACATCTCTCCAATGGGGACTCGGGGTGGTTTACATGAGGCCAAGCCCAACAACACAATACAATAAATAAAATCAAAACACAACAACATAATGAATTATGTAAAACATAAATCATAAAAATACAGCAAACAATATAAAATTACAATAAGATCATTCATAACACAGAACAGTGAGTGGCCGCATATACAGAATAAAATACTAAGGCTAAAAACATGGGGTGAGACAGCAATGGAGTAAATTATTTGTGAGGGAGAAACTCTGCCAGAATGGGGCCAAAAAGGACCTTCATACAGAGGAGGGAGGAGATGTACACTAAAGACAGTTATTGAGGGTTAACAGCAATATGAGATTATATAGTTAATCTTCAAAAGCGTAGCAGAAGATCCAGGTTTTGAGATACTTCTTGAAATTTTCTAAAGTGGGGGCTTGCTTAACCTCCAATGAATAGAGCCTAGAAAAGTGATTGATAATGCCCTTGGTGGAGCTTTGGGCAATGTGTTCAAAACAATCTGTTCAGTGAGAAGCCCTGTTCATCTGTTCTTAGCAAACCATTTATTTGATGCATAACATGTCCTGATGTCTAATGGGACATATTATACTTTGGGAGATATGGCACATTTGGAGATGTATAATGGAACCTGTCATTGTAAACAGGGATATCCTGGATAATGCCCCATGTTACATCATCACAGTTCAGTAGCATGGTTCTCTGTTATATATGTGATGCAGCTCTAACATTATAGATACACAATTTCGCCTGTGATGAAGGAGCTCCCTCTATATTCCTAACAAACTGAGCACAACTTGATTGCCTGAGATATATAGTCTGTGTAGACTTCAGAAGATTCCTGCAGGCATACTTTCAAGCAGTGGTTGTAAGTGCTGTAGATAGCTGGCTGCTAAGTGTTGGCATCATGAGAGGAGATATATTGCACAATTAGAAACAAAGTGGTTTCTGAGGACTTTTGTTAGTTCTGGATAAACTCACAAGGGTCACTTAATATATTGTAATATTGCAGCTTGTAAAACATAGGAATAGTGTGGATGTAAAATTCTACAGTTAAAGCATTACAATGGAGATGAGTTTCCATTTAATGTGTGGAGTTTAGCCATACAATAGGCTCTGGAAACAGCCAGTGTGATCTCCAGCTGTATACTAACAAAACAATGGGTCATAGATCTGTGACAAAATGTCATGGGTGATTTATTTCCTCTATACATAAGAATAACACCTGCTATGTTCAGACTTAACAAAATTGTAGAAGGGGAGAATCTGAGTGATGCCAGAGAAGTCACAATAGCTACTGATAGTTTTTATTTTGTAGCCAATGGGTTCAACTGGAGGAATTGTTTATCTGTGACCGAATGGTCATGTGGTGAAGCTGGACTCATTGCAGAGGTAGAGAATATGTTCCTCTCAATATGGCTGGATTACAATTCTCACCATCCTGATCCATTAAGTAAAGCAGACAAAGACTGGTGACAATTACAGTCCAGCAACATCTCGAAGCCACCTATTTCCCATAGCTGTCACACATAAAGCAAGCAGTTTTCAAGATTGGTTCCAGCTGCTGAAGGAGAATTTGCTTACGTGGGTGCTGCTTATTTTTTGTGTTCTCCCCAAAATGAGTTTAAAGTGGATTTGATGTGCACATAAGTCCATATTTTGAAATATTTTCCTGCAAAACACATTTCTAAAAAAAGGTCATCAGGAAAAAAAAGAGCGGTTTTGGTACCCTTTAATATATATATATATATATATATATATATATATATATATATATATATATATATATAAGAACAGTGTCACAAAAGGTCTAAAATATAAAAGTTAATGGTCAAAAACAAAAATTCTTCAGAAGACTTCTCTCTGTATTTTGTTATACCTGAATTCTGAACATCCCGAACATTGTGGAGGAAATACTCTGTGCAGAAGAAAGAAATTGAAAGATCTTCCCTTTCTTTTTTCTATGGAGAAAAAATACTTTTCTACACAGGAAATAGTGTTTTGTGCAATAAATAAGGATATGGGTTGAACAGTAAACTGTTTTTTTTTTAAAAAAATCAAGGAAACACAAGAACAAAAACCACGTGTTTTTCCACACAGACAGCTTCTCCCACAATACTTTGAGGAATTTGACTACAGGGAGAAAACTTATCAAGGTTCTTGCTAATCTATTATTCTTCTTGACAATGTATGCTGAAAGTTGGAAAGCCCTTTTTTGACCTGGGAATAAATCATAACAAACATTCTTTCATCTTTAATGCAGATCAGCTTGGTTCACTTCAAAATGCAGATTGATCAGGATCCTCAAAAACCTACTAAAAAGAATAACAAGGGATAATAACTTTATGAAATCATGCAGGGCTATAAATCTGTTTTGAATCTGTTCCTAATCTTTTAGGGCAATTGGAATAGATAACTAATATGAACATTATTGATGGTGGTTTGGAAAGATGTGCTACTGAAGTGCTTTGTTTATTAGTAACATCAATTCTCTGGAATATTTATATTGCAGTAGAATAAATGTAGCCAATGAGTCTTTCTTTCTATGGATAAAAATGAAAGAAAAATATTCAATCATTCTGGATTGAGCACCATATTTGTTTTTCAGTCATTTTGGCAAAGCAACAGCTAAACAATATGATAAAGAGAACTACAGTATTGAATCAAAGATTTGCAGTATGTTTAACAAGTGAATTTGGCTCCTGTTAATTGTAATTATAACAGGAGGACAGGGACAATGGCTTCCTGCACATATGTGACTGAATCCATTGGGCTCCTGTGAGTCCTGTCTTTTGTTAAACTGGGAGAATTCGATTTGCAAGGCGAAGAGATAAATTCTTGTTCCAAGTTTGTGTTCCAAATGAAGGTGAAGAATGAATCAGGGATAGCTGCAGTGGTGACATGAAGGCAATTTGTAATCCCAGATCACTGTCAATTGCTGTAGCAGTAACATTCCTAATTGGAAAGAAGAGAACGGAAATTGAATTGTTGATTTTGACAGCCTATGAGTTTGCTTACAATAGTTCAAGATTTAATACCAGACAGATAAGAAGAACCAAGAGATGTGTGGGCATGACGTCAAGATCTTTTCAGAGAAAGCCCTTCTGACATGGAGTCAGAAAAGCTCCTAAGAATTCATAATTAAATGTCAGACTACAGCAGAAAAATGGATAGCAGAAACCTTTGTAAAGCATACAGGAAAGAGATAGGCAAATATGTCACACATGGTATACCACATGGTATACTAGGGTCATTCATCTACTTGTTCTGTGTTGGGTTCTCCACCAAGAATATCTGTAGAAATATGGTTACATAGAGAGACATCATATGGTAACTGATGTGAGACAGAAATAGTCAGTATAGTCAGTATATGCTTTTTGTAAATAGTAGGGATCTACTGACAGAAAGTATCACAGTTCACTGTTGGGCTGGGGGTGGGCTCTCTGTATAGGATTTCTGGCAATTTAAGAAACTGATGTGATAGGGAGGAGGTAGGCAAGTCTGTTTCTGTCAATCCAGTGGCAAGAATTTACGTCTGCGTTCAAACTAAAATTGTGATTTAATATTGTTGTGGCCCTTTTGGAGCCACAAAATAAATGATTGGTATGTCTAGCTATGTTCTGATGGTCCATGTAATACATATTCTATACAGGGATTAATATTTCTGCATTGAAATGTTATTTTTCATGTAAAAAATGCTGATTTCAGAACAGGAAATGCTGTTTTCTGTGCAAAAGATTCCTGTGTGAATTTTATGCAGAATAAGTTCAGAATTGTGAATGACCTTCTAAAACTGTGTGCTTTTCAAATAATTTCTTGTAGCAGGAAGATGATTTCTAAAAGTAGTTGTTGCTACCTTAAGGAAGAAACCTAAAGAAGAATTACATTCTTAACAGAATCTTGGGAGCTAAAGCTGTGCAACCATTAGGGATTTGAGATAAATAATCACTACTATCATCTAGATAATCTTGAAATTAGCAGAATTGTTAGTATTTTTCTCATTTTGAAGGCTTTTAAAAATACATTTACAAAATGAATTCTTCTAGGAGCAGTAGCAAAGTGACAATAGTCTTCTGCAGTCTTAATTGAATATATTTTTCTCATTAATGTTTTATGTCTGTGTTAATATTTAAAATCATAATACCTAACAAGAATAGAGTGTGAATGAACAGAATACAAATTGACTTGTTTAAACACTCCAGAGACAAATGGTGGAATTTTCTCTTATCTTAGGTTTCTTTTGTAGCGCTATGTTACTCCCTGTCATTGTCCTGTAGTAGTGGATTAGCAATACCAATGTTAGGTTTGTCTGAGGTGGTTGTATTTCACATAAACATTCCCAGCATGTAATTATATGTCCATACTTGATTAAAGACTAAGCTATATCTGAATAGCAGGCTATAACAATCTTTATTGCAAAACTCTAAGGAAGGTTTATGTTGGCTGAGAAATGGTTGGCTGAGTTTCTTCGATGCTAGATAAGAGCATGCCAAAAAGAAGAATATCTGACTACTCATTGGCTAAGGCAATTGGCTAAGCAGTTATGCCAGATGTTGTAAGAAACAGGTCTAGGAAATACCTTGTGGGTATCAAGGGGCACTAAGCAAAGGAGGCATAGCAAATGGATCTTATGAAAAAAGAGCAGAAAGAGGATGTATATCAAAGGAAAGAGGGGAGGAAAACTAAGGAGGGTAAATACAGTGAAGGGTCAAAGTCCAAGCAGTTGGGGGCCCAGGTCTTAGGAAGTCCTTATGGGAAGAATCTTACTGTAAAGGTATTGACTTGAATTATGCACATATACAGTATGTCAACCTGCATCTTGCTGTTATTTCTAGTCAGAGTAATACTATTGTATCAGTAGAATTTACTAGGCCTGAGTAGGTTCGTCGGAATGCTTGTAAAATCGGAATGAATATGGATTAAATTCACTTTTGAAGTGGTTTTGAAACGATGTAAACAACCCAGAAGTGAATTTGCCATTTATGAAAAGAAAATGGCATTAGATTCCCGTCCCTCCTGAGGTGCTTTCCCCTCATTGGCTGTTTAACCCAGTTTGGAGGCAGATGTGCTTCCCTCCACGTCGGAACTCGGGCAACAGCTGCATCCAAACTGGGTTAAACATGGCTGTTGCCCCAGTTCTGGCACGGAGGGAAGGACATCCGCATCCAAATTGGGTGTTTAACCCAGTTTGGACTCGGATTTCCTTCCCTCTGCGTTAGACCTGGGACGAGAGCCGCACACAGCTCTCACTCCAGTTCTCATGCAGAGGGAAGGACATCCACATCCAAACTGGGTGCTTAACCAGTGCTGTTTCTTTCCTACTGCCAGTGCTGTTTTTTTCTTACTGTGCATGCGTGTCTGCCATTAATGAAGCCATTCCAAAAATTTTTAAAAATTCAGAAAATTTCCGCAATTTTTCTGGAAAATTTCAGAGGTCCTTTAGATTCAAACCGGCAGCTCCCCCTACATCTGCAAAGAGTTTTGAACCATTTTTACTTGATCAGACAGGCCTAGAATTTACCTTTGGGATTATATTTAGCTGCTATAGATTATTAATTTTTGAAATAATAAGCCTACAGTGTTTTACAGACAGACAGTTATTCCAGGACCATTAGCATTTTTATAATGCGGATGTTTCTGGGGACGTCTCCGCACCCACCCCAGAAAGCATGCACTTTCTGGGGTGGGTGTCCAGATGCTCTCGCGGGACTGACCCACGAGAATATCTGGAAGCCCTACCCCACTCCCTCAAAGCCCCCAAATCAATAGACTGTAGCCAGAAGTCTCCTGGCATGTAAAAATGATGCGCCAGGAGAGCAGGGGGGGATTTTTCTCCCGCACCCCGCTCTCCTGGTGCATCATTTCTATGCACCTGGAGAGCTGCTGCAAGACTGTACTGGAGGCTGGGTAAGTTTTATTTACTTTTCAAAGGTATTTGGAGGCTGTGGGGGAGAGGATGGGTATTCCCACAGTTTTCTGGACTAATTTAATCCAGAAAACTGTGGGAATGGTGTCTGGACTGCAGTAGTGGATCTATTCCATGCCTTCTTGGAATAAACCCACTATCTAATTAATTGGCTGCAAACCAGGGTTTTCTTGGTTTGTGTTGAATTAATTTGGGATTGTCCAGGACGTAATCTGGACAGCCCCTTATTTATTGTGGAAGTTACCACAATAAAGGGACTGTCTCGATCAACCCCTAGTTGGGTTCCACGGCTGAGTGGGGATTTGATCCCTAGTCTCCAGAGTCTTAGTTCAATGCTCAAACCACTACACCATGCTGGCTCTCAAGAGTGGGTGTGTGCATACGCATTCATTTTAATCTTTTAGACCTTTAAATTGAATAACTTACTCAGCACAGTCAAAGAGCCCCTGAACTGGTATTCATAGGTTATGTCATTTTTAAACATTTAGATCTGTTAACATTGTCATTGATACCATCATTCAGTATATACATTAAAATGCATAATGGAGTAGAGTCTGTGTAAATAATGAAATCGTAGAATATAGTGTTATTTGGATGGATTGGTTTTGTTAGTAAGGACATTGTTAGTTGGATGCATGTAAGAAGTGTTATTTTTACTTAATATTAAATTTAAATGGAATATGCTGATAAGAGCATTCAATGAACTTAAATAGTATGGCACGATGTTGGTCTTCGACCGTAAATAAATATCTATCTATCTAGTATGGCACGAACATGAATTATTTCTTGAATTTGAGGTATTTGATGATTTGAAACTGGTTGAATGGGAAAATAGATTAAGTAAAAAAAGATAATTAGTAGAATGAAATATACCAAAGTTTTCTGCTTTCAAAGTTTGAGTGACAACTGATTTGTCTGTGTTATAGAATTAGGTGTATTTTAAAAGCAGTGCATCAATACAGTCCCGATGGGAAGGACACAGATACATTTCTCAAGTGTCATAAAGAGATTGTCCATAAACGTAGAAATCCAAAAGTAAAGTTTGTTGGAATAACAATATGACGCAAACATGTCCGCAGGCAACCTACGGAAGGCGCAGCTGGTCGGACAATATCTATCTGTATTTGGAGAGTCCCAAGGTGTAATCCAATAGAATAGCGTGATATATCCAATCATGGGTTATCCAAGTGAGGATGCATTGGGTGGCGGCTGGCTAACGGTGGACATTCCAGGCCTGCCCGTTTCCCCTCAATGGAGGCTTCCTCAGAGCATAAATGGATAGCTAAGTAGCTGGCGTTTCAGTTGCTAAATAGCTGGCGTCTCAAAGATCTAAAGAATATATATATATATATATATATATATATATATATACACACACACACACACACACACATACATCAATATAGAATATCCTACAGAACTATAGCCGAAATGGTAGGCAAACAACAGTAAAAAATTATTACATACCTTCTCTTAATCAACAAAATATAGACAGCAAATGCTTCATCTAGAGAGATATGTGACCCAAAGGTAAGTCAATTAGGGGGAGGGAAACAATGTGTTGACAGCACCAGAGCTAAAAGAGTCAATTGTATGATTCATTGCAAGACTGAAATTCATATTCCAAATAGTTGAGTTGTATCCGCCAACATTCAAATCCTATCAGTGCCATCAGTTGGAGTTCCTCCCTCTTGACCTGATGCCCTGATGCCCTCCAAATGTATTTGACAGCTGCCCTATCACCCCCAACCAAGGGTCTCTTTGGCCACACTGGCTGCATAAAATGGAAGTTGAAGTACAGCTCACCTGGAGCCAGATTTAGGAAGTCATGTGTCACAGAGAACATCATTACTCCTAACTATTCTGCTTGCAGCTGTCACAAATTAACAGCAGGGATCAGGGCCCAGGGTCCAGCTCCTAGATTTTGCAGGTTGACTAATTGCAGTCTTAGTGCAGTCCCTCATCTGTTGGGAAGGGGTAAATAAATCTCCCTGAGTTGCCTGTTCTCTCTGGAAACCATCATATAAATCTCTCCAGGTTGCTTGTCCTGGTAAGTGAAGGCTCTATAAATCTTCCTTTGCCCACCTGTCTCCACCACCAAGGTATCTATAGCACTCTTCATGCCACCTGTCCCCAAGGTATGAGTTGAAGCACAGCGATTTATAGCAAGGAAATTTGATGCTGGAGCCCCTCCTCTTGTTTTCATCCCAAGGGAACTTTTCAACTGGAGGAGATTAGACAGACAAGGGATTGAGAGTGGCACATTTTTGCTTGCTTAAGGAGGCAGGTGGATAGCCAGCCATGATCCAGCAGGTGCTTCTTAAAGACAGAGCAATTAAGCCATTAGCTTCCTCCCTTTGA
Organism: Anolis apletophallus; assembly: GCA_030556195.1. NCBI lineage: Eukaryota > Metazoa > Chordata > Lepidosauria > Squamata > Anolidae > Anolis > Anolis apletophallus. Next base: position 22,500,370 of record JARBWK010000010.1, on the reverse strand, counting down.
GTGGCATCCGATGAAGCTTAAACTACTCTGTGGATACTAAGTGCTTGCCTTTTTAGACTGACATTTACTAGCAGTGGCCTGGCTGTGATATGGGAGATGTGCCATTTGTCTCTTTTTCTAATTACAGGATCAGGGAGAGTTGTTCAGGCTTTATCACTTGAGATGATGGCAGCAGGAGAAGCTGCAATGGAGTTCTTCTAGGAAAAACAGAGGAGACAAACAGCTCCTCAACCCACTTTGAGGACCTTATCTCTTACACACAATAATTGCAGGCAGTTTTATCTCCTTGGGAGTCTCATTTTTTACCACTCCATGTAAGGTAAAGATTTTATGAGGGGCTTGGATTCAGGCATGTAGCCGGGGGGGTGGGGCTAAGGGGGCATCAGCCCCCCAAATTCTCAGGGTGGTCCGCGAGAAGGCCTTACTGGTACATTATTTAAACTGTTATGTTTATTCATATCATGATCTGATCACCATGCTCATTATATCCCACCTTCATGGGGTTATTGGGATAACAATACAAAAGGTTTGCTAGGGTAAACCCTCTTCCACCCAGTCTCAGCCCCCCCCCCAGCAAACACAGCCCCCCCAAAAAAACCAAAATCCTGGCTACGGCCCTGCTTGGATTCATTCCCACTGACCAGCCATCTCTGCCCCAAAGTGCTGGTGTCTCACCAAACTACAGATTTAAGTATTCACTAGCAGTGAGCCATGGCAATTAGTGTGGTGTCAAACTGCATTCATTCTATGATGTAAATGCACCCTTAGTTTTTAAAGGATCTGTTCAAGGTGCTACTCAGCCTATTTTGAGACAAGTTTTCATTACTTTGGGTAAAGCCACTCTTACCACATTTATGCCTCTAGCCTCCATGAAAATGGAGGCTCTGTTTTAGTCCCAGCTAAAACTGAGAAAATATCCATTGTCCAGTTATATGAAGTCACCATCCTCCATGAGATTGAACATAGGGTTGTGTGCATGGAAAGTACCTTGTACTGTTCAGCTGTGTAACAGCCTTCCTAGCTTCCAGATTGCATCTCAGCAGCCATTTTTTAAGATTTCAGTGGGATACAGAAACTGCAGCAACTTTGCAACATGTATATTGAGTTATGGTATTAATATGCATACAAATGACAGGATCTGATTATATTCATCCTTTGAGGAAGTGTTGATTATCCTAGCTATCAGCAGGGAAACACAAACACTCTATTATGTCCCTTGTCATAGTTTAGTTGCTCTTTTTGTGAGTCTTTTGTAGGAGGAGGGAAGGGTCTTGAAATCTAGTATTTGCTTCTTCTAGAATCATACAATAGAAAGCTGCAGCAAAAAGCTTTTCAGATAATGGTTTTGAAGAACACTTTATTCTCATCAAACATAAAATGTCTTTTAAAAATGATATTCTCAATAAAAGGTGGTTAGGATCAGCAGGGGGAAAATACCTAGGGGGGGGGGCACACAGGGCCTGTCATTCAAAGAGGTAATAATGCACACATTATAATGAATTGTACATAGCAGTATGCAACTTATGTAAGATAACTCATGCATTTTTACGTGAGTAGAAATGCACCTAATAGAGTAGTCTAATAGACTAGTCTTTGAATCAGCTTTTGCAACCAAGTGAAACTCTCCAATCCATAGGGTTCAGTGACCTACCTTACTCCCAGATGGCCGAAGAATTGAAAGACTACATCTGCTTGTCAGCTTTTTTGAACAGGATTATAGTGTCAAATGCAGTGGCTACATCGATGCATTATCTCATTTACTAGGTCATGGCCTTTGTAGTCCAGAATTTCTCCATTCCCTTAATCTTTGGATGATGCATGGCTAAAAATTTTGTTTCAGAATATATTCAATACTATGTTACCCAAATCTATGCAGATGTTAGTATTGAGGATGAAAAGAACTTCAGTTTATTTTTTTTGTTTTTAAGCAGAACACATTAGGGAGAAATTGAAATGGACCAATTCATCCATCTAGGCCTGGCCTTTGAGTGCTTAATTCAATCTCTGTGTATTCAGCCCTGTTTATGTTACTGATTAAGGGTTACTTCCTGTTTCTTTTCCCCTCACTCAAGCTAACTGCTACAAGGCAAACAGATTCAACATGGCCCACATCACATTTATTAAACACACACACACTTATATGTACCAGCTATGGTTTGTAAGATAATAAAGCTAGGTGGAAGAGGACAGCTTGGGAGCTTTGAGGGACTGTCTGGTTTTATGGGATGCAGAAATGCAGATTGAAAACATACTAAATCATTGTAGAAAATGATGTCACATCCACTGGAAAAATGCAATCTTTGTGCAAAACAAATGTGTGAAGTTCACACAGAAAAAGTTCCCAACTGCACCTTTGATGTGTCGCCAATAACATTTTTAATTTTCCAACACTTTCCACTTCCAAAAAATCCACAGGCAATTTTGTACAAAACAAGCCATGAACGGTAAACAATCTGAAAACCTTCAGTTCTTGAAGACTTTCTCACATCAGTGAAACTCATACAATTACTCATTGCTTCTTTCAAGAACAAAACTAGCAGAATTCTGCTGATGGTTCCAATTTGTAACCTAAGAATTTTCTCTATGTTTTTTTTGTGTCAATAGCAACTTGAGAAACTGCAAGTTGCTTTTAGTATGAGAGAATTGACCATCTTCAAGGATGTTGTCCAGGGGATACCCGGATGTTTGATGTTTTACCATCCTTGTGGGAGGCTTCTCTCATGTCCCTGCATGGGGAGCTGGAGCTGACAGAGAGAGCTCAACCCACTCTCCCTGGATTTGAACTGCTGACCTTTCAGCCAGCAGTCCTACCAGCACAAAGGTTTAACCCATTGCTCCACCGGGGGCTCCTTCTCTATGTGTTGACTTGCCATTAAACAAATGGTCTATTCTAGTTGGGACCAACCAATAGGATTTAGGCTTGCATCCTTAATACACACTTTCCCATCTTTCCCTTGCTCTTGCACACACACATATGCAAATATCAAACTCATAGTCAACTACCAAATAAATTTCGTTGTAACTTCTAAGGCTCAATCTATGGAATTGTGGGAGGGATCGTTTTACAAGTTCTTTAGCCTTCTCTGCCAAAAAGGGTTGGTGCTGCACCAAACTACAGACCACATAATTTCATAGCATAGCATCATAGAAGTAATAATGATGTCATATTACATTAATTATACAGTATGGTGTAGAGCCAACCTTGGTTGCAGTCAGTCTCCAGTTATGGTTGTAATTCAGAGCCTCATTAAACTTTCAGCTGTTGCTGCCAAAACATGGCAGAATTGCCAAAAACTTGGGAGATTACAACTGTTCATTATGTGGGCTGAATTTTCCACCATTGTGCAGAATTGCACCAGCTCTGGCTGCAACAAATGAATTTATATAAAGAGTGGATGTGAGAAAGCTGGCACATCCTACCCATTGGCAGGTATAGCTGCTCCTTGAATCAGGCCATTAGACTGATAACAGACTCTCTTTCTGCTAATGTCAGACCGTAGTTTCATGATCATGTTGTCTGTCTCCCACAGTTCCAGGAGAGTTGGCAAGAGAGTGAAAGGTCACAGGCTTAGCAGGACAAGAGGAAGCTTTTCTCTTCTAAGAGGGCTGCAAGACTGCAAAGTCTCTTGAGAGAAAGCCTAAAGTGGGGGGCTCACAGGCACAAAACTGCCAGCTTAAATTCACAGACGTAGGTGGATATCCAGATTCTTCAATTCCCCATTTCCTCTCTCACCCGCCCTCAACTACTTTGGCTCAGCTGGGGGTGGCAGAGGGAGGGGGCGAAAAGCAGCTGAATATAATCTGACTAAATATGTTCCTGACATTAGATGCTTCCACACGGATTTGTTAGAAATAGGATAGGGAAGGAATAATAATAAGCTTATATATTTATCCTACATGCAAAAAGAGCTGCCTGTCAGAATCCATTTGTCGTTTTGCCAGTTATGGCTTAAGGTGTCTTTCTACCACTGTGTCGCTTCCCTTCTCACTTTACCTATTTTACCTGAAGGATAATTGTACAGATATTATGCGCAAATGATGTGCGAGTCTTCTGCCTTAATTAAGACGCTGTTGGCATTTTCGGACTGCTCACTCATTCACTGGCGTGGAACCCTTGTAATGTGCTTCAGGTTCTCCGTTGATAGACAGTTTTTTAAAGCCACAAAACATTTGTTTTTCCAAGATTTGATTGAAGCTCATTTGAGTATTGTTTTGCTTTGGTAGTGGCAGCTGTGATGAGCAAATTCAGAAAAAAAGAGCCTGGATTTGTTGGGATTTCAATTTAAAAAGTTTTTAAAGCCCAGATATTGAGGATTTAAAGTTGTTCAGGATTTAATGTGGTTCTGGCTACGGTTCTATAAGGAAGCAGAAAACATTATAACTTGTTCCTGCAAAAATATGGATGTAATTGTTTCATTCACTCCTTTTATTACAGAGAAAGGAATTTCATGGCAGAGATATAGGGTGCATCTGCACTACAGGATTAGTGCAGTTTCAGACCACTTTAAGTGCCATGGCTAAATGCTATGGAATCCAGGGAGTTGATGTTTGGTGAAGGACCAGCACTCTTTGGCAGAGGAGGCTAAAAACGTTGTAAAACTACAACTCTCATGAGACCATAGTATTGAGTCATGACAGGAAAAGTGGTCTGAAACTGCATTAATTCTACATTATAGATGCCTCTTTGCTCTCCAATTTTCATAAGGCATCTTCAAAAAGGTGATGAAGTTGCAAACCATCCAACTTCAGAGGATCTGTCTACCTGCAAGAAGAATGGACTGGGTGCAGATCTTCAGCTCAGCTCACAAAGCAAAAGCTTTCAACAAGGTGGCATTGATTTATTGCTTAAACTTGCAAAGCCTCCCCAGATTTCCAGTTTCTTCTTTCCTGCCCAATCATTCTGGCACCAAGTCCCACCTCCACTCTGCTCTGTTTCCATTTTCTGGCTAAATGCAAGTAGGGTAAGTGAAAGGTTCCTTACCCCATTTCACAGAGTAGACTGGAAGGAATAATCCCTTCAATTTAAATTTCTAGAACAGTGTACTTATTTGAATGACAAACTGAAATAGCATCACTAGGAGCTATCCTTCAATCTCAGATTTTATCCCCAAAACCTCAGGGTGTGGGACAATCCTGAATTGATAACCCTTGAAATGAACATCCACACTGTTAAAAATGGAAGTGCTTCCAGACAAAGCTTTTCTTGTATCACTGCATTATTTCATTCACAAGCATTTATATTATATTCTCGGGCACTTCTAACTCTCCTATGTTTGCCCACTGAATCTTTCAAATTTTCATTTCCTACAAAGCATTTGTAAAGAGGGAGAGTTGGAATAGGTGTGCACTGTCCTTTGATGGGTAGTTTTGGGGACTGTCCATCATTCTAGTTCACCTTCACATTTAGACTTTGATTAAACAAGATCGTCAGTAAGAAGATATGCATTCTTCTATGAGTACTATAAAAGGAATAGTACTTTGAAGCTGGTTCAGCTCTTCTGACCAAGACAATAAAGAGCCTCTTCTGAAAGAAAGTCAAGAATTTCTTTCCATGGCTTTGATCAAATCAGAGATTGAGGCCCTATTCACTGTATTCTTTCTTCTCGCAGCCCTCCCCCCGTCTTTAGAGAAACAGAACAAACAGTGACATCTTCAAGTCACAATTGAACACAAAATATGGTATTTTGGTTTGAGAGTGTTTGAAGGACAGCAGTAGGATGTGTGGAAGACAATATGTTCCTTGTGGGCTTAGATGGGTGCACCAATATGAACAGGAAACATGGCATTAAAAAGGCCCAAGATCGACAGTTGGAATAAAGGAAGAGGACAGACTATATATGCTTGGTGAAAGTACCTCTCTCCTTTTTGTGAAGGCAAGAAGTTTTAATTATTACATTAATAGTCAATAAATGGTTTATAGATTAATTTGAATCAGTAAGGAGGTTTTTATTTGGTGGGGTTACAAGTTATAGACATACTTCTTTGTGCTTTCAAGCTATTTTGGATAGGGTGCATTCCTTCTTTATAGCATAGCAAAAAACCAGAAATATTGTACCCTCCCCCAGACTGAAAGGGCACAAGAGGACGTACACTGGAGTATAATATTTTATATGTCTAGACTGAAACTAATGCCTATAAATAACATCAGAGTATGACATGTCACCTTTTTAAAAGGAGCTAGTTACGCTACTTTGCTAATTTAACAGATCATTTATTGCAGTTCAGAAAGGTTAACTAACTAACTAACTAACTTTATTTCTTATGAGTCGCCCTCCACGAAAGGTGCTCTGGGTGACTTACACAATTAAAATAAACAGGTTACATAGTCACTGCTTGTTACTCAATCATAGGCTCTTCTGAAGAGCCATGTCTTAAGTGCCCCTAAAAATTTATATAGATCAGGAGTGGCTCTTTGGTCTTGCGGTAGGGAGTTCCACAAGATTGGGGCTACAATGGAGAAGGATCTCTGTCTTGTGGACTCCAAACGAATCTCTCTAGGGCCAGGGACATAGAGAAGATTCTCATGAGCTGACCGTGGCAGTCTCTGGTGGTGGAGTGGCGTTAAACGATCTCTTAGATATGGGGGACCCTGACCTCAGAGGGCCTTGAATGCTAGGACCAGGGTCTTGTAGAGGACTCTGTGTTCAACCAGCAGCCAATGTAAGCACTGCAGAGATGGTGTTATATGGCACCTCATTTATGTTTTTGTGAGGAGTCTAGCAGCTGCATTTTGCACAATTTGGATCTTGCGAATTGCTGCTCGAGGTAAGCCCACATACAAAGCATTGCAGTAAACATTGATTTACGGATTAGTAACAATTACTGTTACTTTTGTGCCACTGGATAATACAGGAAAATTCTCTCTGGTTCCCCCAAGTGGCCTCTCCCTTCAATGCTACAGGGCTTGCCTTGATGAGGCAAGGCTCTTTTGCTCAGAGGAAAGAAGTGGTTGAGTGAGTTCATTGAGCTACAGAGCCTTACCTCTGAAAGGTTCAGCTCTGTAGCTGTGAATGGGATAGGTGGGCGGTTGGGAGAGGTAGGTGGGTGAGTTCACCCATCTGCCTAACTCTCCCCTCTGAGCTGTAGAGCATTTCCCCAGCAATCCAAGTCCTGTAGCACTGAAAGGAGAGACAGTCAGGCTCATAGCAGCGTGTGAGTGGCCTCAACCTGCCCCTTTGCTTAATGGTCACACCTGAATGAACTAAGGATATGACTTTTGTGTGAGGAATTCAAATATGCCACCAATGTTGCCACCCTGAAAATGGGGGTGTGATTATTATGAGTTGGTGACTATTATATGATAAATATGGTAGTCTAAATCAAAAGATTTTCAAAAAGGTTTTTTAGGTTTTCTCTTATTGTTCTGTGTAAAATGAACTCAAAGAAGGAAGAAAAAAGCAGAAAGAAAAGAAGGGACAAGAAAAAAGAACCTCACACCCCACTAAGTTTTAGTGGTTTCACAAAACTCATATTGCTTGGGGATGTTAATGATAATGAAGTATTTAGCCCAACAACAAATCCTTGCTGTGTGAACAGCAGCCTGCCCCCCCCCCCCTTTTAGATATATACAAATTATTTTGGCTCCAAGGTGAAAAAGAATTAGGGAATTATCTACTACTAAAGGAATGAATTTTTTAAATAAAAAAACCCCTCACATTTTCTTCAGTATTGCAGACAGTGTGAAATGTTTATGTTGTTGCCAATGCTGCTGCATCATCATTGTACACAGCTTTTTACAGAATACAAAAAGATACATACGGCTCATCCTGCTTGCTTAAGTTGTGCACCAGCAAGCCATGGGCTTGTAATTTAAAATTTAATGCTTCAAAATAGCTGAGGGGAGCATGAGGCAGGAGCAAATGGGGAAGAATGGGTGATTATTTCAGCTATATCTACATGCTTCGTTTAGATAGTGAGCTGAATACTCTAATGTGTGTCCTGGTTTCTTGGTATTCTGCAGCATTCTAGTTTGGAAATAAGACGCTACACAAAACTCAGACAGTGTATGGTGTTAGCTTTTAGATATCCCATTGGCACTAAATGGGAAAATCCAAAACAATCACTCAAAGCAAGGGACAGTGGGGGACAGGATTGTGGCATCAGGTCCTGCCCTTGACCATGCATAATTGTTTTTTTACTTGCTATCTTTGTACACCACTTTCCAGGCAATCATTTTTCCCCAGAGGGGATCTCATCAAGAAATAGGAGAGACAGGCCTGCTATTCAGTGTCTAAGTTAAAAAGACAAGACACATGAAAAGGGAGAGGAAACAGGAAAAGGAAACTTTTGAAGGGCAGAACAAGATGCTGAACTGGCCAGGCTGATCTTCCCTTGCTGTTTTCCTGCCATGTGTTGGCTCCAGTTTAACACAATGTAAAAGGATAGATAAGGCTTGAAGTGATTGCTTAAATTGTGCACAAACTAGCCAAACTATGGGCTTGTATGTATTTTAAACTTCCTTTCACACCTTCTTCTGTGCCTAAGGGTTGGACCAGGTTGCTTTCTGCTTTTACTTGATACTATTCTGAGAATCAGAGATTCAGCAACTCTCTGGACCTGCACCTTCTATTACAGGTTTTAATAGCTCACTAGATACTTTGGATTTCATTTCTCATGATCCCTCACCACTGACCACACTGGTTGAAGCTGATGGTTTTGCAAACCAAAATCTCTAGGGACATGCAAAATGGGGGTCCATGGTTTGGCTCACATGTCATCAGCTGCTGGTCCTTGGAGAGATTCTAGAATAAAAACAATATGTACCTCATGGCCCCCAAATTGTACAAATATCCTGGCATGGTGGGCAAAAATGCAGGTCCTCACATAAGATAGCTAAAGAAGGCACCCAGTTAAAAAAAGGCTGCCATTGATGATGACAGAAACCAGAATATGTATTTCTATTGGATAAATGAATGTTCATTTAGAAGCCTGTATACAGATTCTATGCAGTCTATGGAGACCTTCAGATCCAAAGTCGTAGTTCAGGTAGCACTCACCCTGGTCCGTTCATTTAACAAAGCCTGAAGATACAATTTTGCCACTCTTACTGTTTAATTTGTGATTGGCACACCATGGAAAATTATGATTTTTCACTATTAGAGCCATACTACCATCTGATGTATGGATTACAAGTTGAGTATCAAAATTCAAAATACTCCAAAATTCAAACTGTCCACTGAGAGGCTGACTTTCATTTTATTCTGATAGTTTGATGTAAACAAACTTCATTTCATGTGCAAATTTATTTAAAGATGTTGTCTACAAAGCTATCTTCAGGCTATGTGTATTATAGTATACACATTTTGTGTTTAGACTTGAGTTCACCTCCTACATGTCTCATGAACATATACACAAATAGAGGTGTCCTAAAATCCCCCAAAATCTGAAATTCAAAACAAATCTGGTCCCAATTTTTTCATGTAAGGTATACTAAACTTGTACTTTGTTCGGGGGCATTGGCTCAAGCTTAGCTTTTGTTTAACACATTCTTTGACATCTATCTGTTCTTACTCTTCTCCAATACTTTGTTCGCCTTCTGCTCTCTGAAGTTTAGTTGCTAGTTTTAGAACAGTTTCATTCTAATTTACATTCTCAGCCCTGAGTCACTTTGGTTGACATCTGTTGCGTATTTTCAGACTCGGCAATATGCTTCCTATAATCTGTCTGCCAAAACTGCAAACAGTACTTCAAATATTATTTCGTTAGTGCATGCAAAAAAAAATTCTCCAAAAGTTATCATGGAAGTGTTAAGACTTCTGATCTTGTCAAAACACCACCCAAGAAGAGAGAAAGATCCCATTGCAAAGTGCCTGACTGTGACAAAGACACTTTACAACATTGCTCAACTTGTTTTGATTGCATTGTCACATCTTTTTAAAGACATAACATGAGTAGATTTCTCTAAATTAGGAGTACAAACATTGCCAAACTGATATGTTGTTGAGATTAAAGCAAAGGACAAGTTAATGCCCTGTTCTTGTTCCATGTTCAGAAGCTTGCCTCATTCTGCCTACTAATAGGGCTTGTCCTGCTTTTTTAGGTTGAGCGTCATCACCTCAACTACTGCTCTTGTTACACAGTAGTCAATCCGGGCCAGGACAGACACTACAATTAAAGGCATATCCAGAACAATTAGGGCTGACAGATATGGCACGGGCACTTCATCCTGGGGCTGATCCAGAATTTGATACTTCAGAATGCCCCTGGGGTGATTGTTTCCACCAGCATCTGGACCACTGTGAAGATGGAAGGGAGTCCTTACCACAATTATCACTGACATCCTCAAGTTGTTTAGGTGGGAAGGAGTTCTGACCATGCTCCTCATGTTCTTATAATTGTGGCAGCCATTGGGCACCATTCATCACCTGGAGTGATGTTGCTAAGACACCAGAATGACATGAGATATAAGAGGGGGCAGAAGATCATATTTCCTTTCCCCCTTTCCTTCTACAATTGCCCTTATGCTTGGCCAAAGTCTCTCCAACACTTTGTCTGCCACTGCGACAAAGACAGGAGGGTGCAGTAAGTGTTGGAGCTTTGAGAATATGGGATTTATTCATTATATACTTATTATTTATCTCAAATATTTGTAGCCCACCCTTCTCAACCCTAGGCTCAGGGCGGCTTCCAGCTGGCAACGATTCGATGCCTCAATGTACACATAATAAAATACATAATAAAACCCAATTATTACATACAGTTAAAACATTAAGTCAATTCAATTAAAATATGCTTAAATATAACAGCCTTGTGGCCTTATCTAGCCGAATTATGTGGCCATGTAAACAGTTGTGTATCAAAGTATATATAGTAGGCATGAGAAAAAAGTTATGAAAATGATTCGTTTCGTAAGAAATTCGTAAGAAATGCTACTTTTGAGCGTTTCCGCACCTGGAACGCCAACCAGGAAGTGGACTTTCTTTTTAGAACCTCGGGGGGCCAGGATTTTCTTAAGTGTCGTTATTAGGTCGTAAGGGGGCATAAGGGGGCACCCTCCTTCTCTCTCACCACCCTCCCGCCTCCCTTGCCAATATTATGGCAAGGCAAGCCCTAAACTCGCTCCTTCCCTCGGCTGGAAGGAAGCCTGGAAAAAATGTAAACAGAGAGGATTACTCAGAAGTAAATCTGCAAAGGAGGGCACTTTGGATGAAGGGCCCTCCTTTGCAGATTTACTTCTGAGTAATCCTCTCTGTTTACATTTTTTCCAGGCTTCCCTGCCTCTCCTGCCTGCCAGCCAGGATCTAAGGCATCAAAGAATATTGGGGTGAGAAACCAACCTAATGTATAATAGAATGAATGCTACTGTAAGTGCCACTGCCTAATATTATAAGTAATCCAACTGGTCATACCTAATTCCATGCACATGCAATAATACAGCAGTAATAACAATAACAAGAGGTAAAATTCAAACCGAAGTATTCTGAGTGGTCCCTGCCTCATGCAAACGGGCTCATGCGGTGCAAACGGGCTCATGCGGTGCAAGCGGTGCAAACGGAAATTAGCCCGGGGGGGAAAGCCAGCTTGGGAGCACACACATACATATTCTTGGGAGGGGGGGATTTGTTGCAGAAGCCCAGCCTCATAGAGAAGATTCTGCAGCAACCCCCCCCCCCCCCAAAGAATATGTATGTGTGTGCACCCAAGCAGAAAACGCTGTCTTTTCCCGGGCTAATTTCCCGGGCTCACAAAGAAGAGCCCGTTTGCACCGCATGAGGCAGGGACCACTCAGAACACTTCGGTTTGAATTTTACCTCTTCTTATTCCCATTGTTATTACTGCTGTATTATTGCATGTGCATAGAATGTAGGTATATGATCAGCCTGGGCAAACTTGCGCCCTCGCTCCCTCGGGATCGGGGTGAGAGGCAGCGAGGAGCGAGGGGGAGGGCTCCTCCTCCTTTTCTTTTGCTGCTTCCAAGAATAGAATACCCCCTCCCTCCCTCCCTCCTTCCCTCCCTCCTTCCCTCCCTCCTTCCTATTTGGAGAGTCCCATCTAGAATTCAGTGTGATTGATTCAAGTTTTGGCCTACAACTCCCAGAAATCCCAGCCAATTTACCAGCTGTTAGGATTTCTGGGAGTTGTAGGCCAAAACCATCTGGAATGCACATGCTCTGGCATACGAATTACTAACGGATTTCGTTAGTACCTAAGTTACATTTCCGAAATTTTTGGGAATTTTTTGTAAGTCTTTCTTTTACTAATCAAAAAAAAATCCCCCCCCCCCATTTGATTTACGATTCACCATTTTAGGATTCTAAACCATGCCTAATATATAGGCACCTGATATCATGGTTTGCTCAGGATTGTCAGGGTAACTCTATATCAACCCATAACTTTTGTTAATGTAGTTCAAGGCTGTGATAACCAGAATCAGCTCCATAGTTCATGTAATTGCCATGGGGCTAATTCACACACACACACTGCCCTTTTTTGGGATAAAGTGTCCATCGAAATGTATTCTGTGTTCAGTCTTTGAAGTCACACTTTAGAAAGAATATTATTTTCAATATGCTACAAAAGTATCAAGTATGATGCAAATAAAATGCAACACTTTCAAATGGTACAGAAGGGAGAATGTTCATCAAAGGGCACATTATTGGTTGTATTGACTGAAAAGGTCTTCACCGTATTGCATTCAAACTAGGATAGGCTTGTACTCTCTTCCTCCTGACCATCTCACTTCTAGAATGTGGTCATGTAGAATCTCTTCATGTATATGATCCATAGCATCCATTAACTTATTTTATCTTACCAAAGTAGCAACATTCTTCTACAAAGCTAGTAAAAGTAGGCAACGATATATTGCCTCAATTGGAATTGATTGCAGAGGGGATGAGGATACTTGAGGAACAAATAGATGGGTATCCAGGCTAGGAATTTTGACCAAAATGAAGCAGAAAGGCAGAGGTGCCAGGAGAGTATTTGTTATTTCATTATCAAAATAATGGTGCATGGGTTTCCATGTGCATGTGTTTCCATGTGATCTGCTAAAACAGTATTCACCTGCCCTACACTTATTTAGGAGCCCCCGGTGCACAGTGGGTTAAAGTGCTGAGATGCTGAACTTGCACACAGAAAGGTTGCAGGTTCGAATCCGGGGAGCGGCATGAGCTCCCGCTATTAGGCCCAGCTTCTGCCAATCTATCAGTTCGAAATCATACAAATGTGAATAGATCAATAGGTACTGCTTCGGTGGAAAGATAATGGCCCTCCATGCAGTCATGCTGGCCATATGACCTTGGAGCTGTCTATGAACAATGCTGGCTCTTCGGCTTAGAAATAGAGATGAGCACCGCCCCCCAGAGGTAGACACGGCTCTATTTAATGTCAGGGGAAAACTTTTACATTTACCTTTACAATTATTTAGCTTCAATAAGGCAGCTCCTTCATAGAATAATAGAATCACATGGAATAGATCACAAGGGTCATCTAGTCCAACTCCCTGCTATGCAGGAATCCACAGTCAAACTACACCTGAGAGATGACCCTCCAGCTGCCATTTAAAAACCTGCGAAGGAGAATGTTCATAGAATATGGCAATACAGCCTTAAAAACCTACAACAACCGCCTGCAGAGGATACTCTCCCAAGGTAGCATATTTTACAGTCAAATAGCTTTTACCATCAGGGAGATCTTCCTAAAGTTTTGTTGGAATGTTTTTCCTATACTTCAAATCTATGGATCAATATCCTAGTCTCTGGATCAGCAGAAAACAAGCTGACTGTATGTTCAATATTTACGATATTTAAACATAGCTATCATTCACCTCTAAACATTTTCTTCTCCAGACTAAACATACTCAGGCACCTAAGCTGCTTCCTGTAGGTCATGGCTTCCAGATCTTTGACCATTCTGATCACTCTCCTCCGGACATGTTTCAGCTTGTTAATATCTTTCCTGAATTGTAGTGCCCAGAACTGAGCACAGTATTCCTGGTGAGATCTAACCAAGCAGAATAGAGAGGCACAATTACTTCCCTTGATCTAGACACAATATTTCTTTCGATGCAGTCCAAAATTCCATAGGGTTTTTTTAGTTACTGAATCACATTGTTGGCTCATGTTCAGCTTGTGATCTGCTAATACTCCTAGATCACATTCACATGCACTATTTTCAAGCTAGGTGTCATCCCTTCTATAACTGTGCATTTCAATAAGTGTACTACCTTATTTTTTCCTGTTGAAATTCATTTGTTAGTTTCAACCTGGCTCTCTGATCTTACGTTCTTTCTCTCTTCTTTATGAAAAAAATAGTTAAACTATGGTAGCATCTTTTCAAAAACAAAAGAAACAAAATCCCCAACTTTCTTCACCAACCCAGTTAATCAGTAAAGCTTTTTCCAGCAAAAGGAGGACCATCTGCCTACCTTTAGGAGTTAAATGTTATCTTTAAAAGGGGGAAAAAGAAATTAGAGATTTAACAAAGTTCCAGAAATGGAATTGAATACATACATTCATGTAATACCTTCTGCTCGAGTGAGTAAATTGTTTCTCTACATATAGTTTTTGCTATCTTTGCTTAAAAATGATAATTTTAAAAACCAGTCCCTAAGTGTGTGTGTTGCCCTGAACCTCTGGAGGAAACATGGAAAAATAATGTAATTGTAATAAAGACATGACATATAATAGTCTCTGAGAAATGTGGCCATATGATTCGATAGCTAACACACTCGAGGGGAGAAAATTGAGCTGTACAATAATTTAGTGGCACTGTACCAGTAACCGCCTATCTTGCTTGTTTTTAAATTTGACCAGAGGACAAATGAGTGTAACCTCATAAAAATTCTATATTTCTCTTTGATGAATGTATCAATCATTGCTATTGGCCAGAATGGAAACAAAATCCATAACACATTTTTATTAGTCTCCTTAATGTGGTTTCCAATCATTGAGAGAGAGAGAGAGAGAGAGAGAGAGAACAGATTTTAAAATGTTGTTGGAAATACTCCAGTTTTCTTTATCCTGATACTAATTAAGGTTTTGACTAATTCTCCTGCTGCTCAACCACAAAAATAACAAGGTGTGAGGGAAGTGCTGAGGTTGAATCTGCTGTTCACCGCAATGGCTTTTAAATTGCGCTCTTTCTTCACACAGTTAGTTTTTTTATTCGGTGGGAGTCAGTGAGGGGAAGAGGTGGGGATGAATCAAGAGGTTAATCTAGGGAAAGGTATGCTGTATTGATCCCACTCATGGAAAAGATGGGAATTGTTGGTCAAAGCCTCTTTTTGAAATTTATAGGATTTGCATTAAGTGCTTAGTCTTGCCCTAAAAAACTTGGTAGTTTTTTGAGACCAGCATCTTAATTTTTGCTAGTGTACATCTACCTGGTTTCATATTTCACTGCAACAGTTTTCACTGAGTAGAATGTATTAATTACGTGACCCCCTGTTGAAGATAATGAACAGCTCCCTTGAGCAAGGAGTTTTTCCAGAAGGTTTAAAAGAGGCTTGTGGTCTCCTTGCTATTGAAGAAGCCAAATTTAGACCGAATGGTTCCCTCCAGTTGCTGCCCGGTGTCGAATCTTTCGTTCCTGGGAAAGGTGATTGAGAGGGCGGTAGGGGAGCAGCTGCTGCAGTTTCTCTATGACACAGTCAGATTAGATCCCTTCCAGTCGGGCTTCCATATAGGGCATGGGATGGACACCATTCTGGTCGCCATCTCAGATCAGCTTCGATGCCAGCTCGACAAAGATGGTTCATCGCTGCTTGTGTTATTGGATCTCACATCAGCATTTGATATGGTCGATTACAATCTTTTGGCCCACCACCTTGCCGTTGCTGGAGTCAGAAGAACAGCCTTAAATTGGCTGTTGTCCTTTCTCCACAACCGAGGACAGCGAGAGGAAAGGGGAGGCTTGGTTTCTGAGAGATCCCCGCTAATATGCAGGGTGCCTTAAGAGGCCATTCTCTCCCTTTTGTTATTTAACATCTATATGCAACCACTTGCTCGGCAGGTTCGAGGTTTCAGGCTGGAGTGCTATCAGTATGCTGATGACACCCAGCTTGTTCTGAGGGTGGAAGGACATCCGGGCTCTGTGCCTGTAAATTTCCATTAGTGCCTTGAGGCCGTCACTGGATGGCTTCGTGCCAGCAGGTTGAGGGTGAATCCAGCAAAGATGGAGATGCTGTGGCTGGGCCGTTCAGACAGTGGGGTGGTCCAGCTTCCTACCCTGCATGGTGAGGCATTATGCCCATCACTATCAGTAAAGAGCCTGGGAGTCATTTTAGACCTTTTGCTGACAATGGAGGCTCAGGTCTCAGCAAAACCGCCTTTTTCCAACTGCGGCAGGCTAGGCAGCTGGCTCCCTATCTGTCTAGAGACGACCTAGCCACAGTGATCCAAGCCACGGTCATCTCAAGATTAGACTACTGTAATGCCCTTTACATCAGCCTACCCTTGTCCATGACCCAGAAACTTAAGCTCGTCCAGAACGCTGCTGCTTGATTTCTCACTGGGGCCTCAATGAGATATCACATAACACCTATCTCGCAGCAGCTCCACCGGTTGCCAATCGAGCACCAGATCACCTTCAAGATGATGGTGTTAACCTTCAAGGCCTTGTATGGTCCAGGGCCGGCGTATCTGAAGGACCATCTTACCCCCTATCAGGCCCAGAGATCACTTCGCTCTGAAGACCTAAATCTACTGGAAGTACCCAGCTTTAAGGCCATCCACCTAACATCTACGAGATACAGAGCTTTCTCTATTGTGGCGCCATCCCTCTGGAATGCTTTGCCAACTGAAGTTCGGGCCCTGCGAGACTTGTCGACATTTCGCAGGGCTTGTAAGACACATTGTTTTGGCTGGCCTTCGAATCTTAGCTTTTGTTTTAATTAATTGCTAATCTCTCTGTTTTATGGTGTGCTTTATTGCGTGTTGTGAGCCGCTCTGAGCCCTTGGGGAGTGGCGGCATGCAAGATCAAATAATAAATAAATAAATAAAATAATGGAGCAGTGCAATAAGTGATCATCAATGAATGTGATTGACAAATGGAGCATCCCTGGATTATGATTTGGATGGCATTATTTTAATTGATGTTTAATAATTTAGAAAATATGATTTATTGCACAAGAAAATGTCCTATGCATTAAATACAGTGTGACTTTTTATCTGTTGAATAATAATGATGATAACAACAACAATATATTTAAAGCACTTCATAAAGCATTATAGAAAATACATATATTAACTAGAACATTTACCCACGTCATCTACTGGGACTGTGGCGCAGCTCGCTGGGTGTCAGCTGCATTAAGATCACTACTGATCGAAAGGTCATGAGTTCGTAGCCAGCCTGGGTCGGAGTGAGTTTCCAGCCAATATTGTGTAGCTTGTTGTCGACCTTTGCAACCCGAATGACCGTTGCATCTGTCAAGTAGGAAATTTAGGTACCAACTTTGCCACCTGAAAATTGGCTTAGGAGTGGAGAGATCATCCCTGTCAGATGCAGTGAGCGCAGAGATTGGAGTACCCCCAATGTCCACTGTAATCCTGATAAGGCAGATCAATTGGTGGTACTAAACAAGACAAATGCAACCACACAGATTACCAGCCATATGCCTATTAGAACAAGGAAACCACAAAGAGTGGTCATCATGTCTGGGCAGACTTGGTCACACGGTCAGTAGGCTAGGTTTTGCACCCCATGAGTTTATAAATCTTGGGGCAAAAGTGTGTTCAATTGTATACCAAAGAGCTCTCGACATTGCTGCACAAAATGATCTAATGATCATAGTGCAAGCTAGAGCATGGCTGAATATATAAATAACGTGGGCATGGAAACTTATTTGTCCTTAATGTTACCACTATATATTAGAAAACTTTTTACCAGGGCTAGATTTGAGCAGCTCGACATTAAGTCCAAGCTGGAACAACATAAGAAAATTCCCTATATGAGAAGAACCTGTGGGTGTCGTGAGGTAGACGCAGAAGTGGAGGACTCAGAACATTTTTTCTTAAAATGTCCCTACTACACCAGTATTCGACTTTACTATCTCTAGAGCCTCTGCTGGAGAATCATACTCATCTAGAGCAGTGTTTTTCAACATTTTTGAGCCGCGGCACACTTTTTACATTTACAAAATCCTGGGGCACACCACCAACCAAAATGACACAAAATGAAACTCTAACACAGTAATACATATAGTTAATATGTTTTAAAATGTATTTATACACTCAGTGTGAAACCTGGGCCTGTTTCGATGAACACAACATAGATATCCTGACAGGAATGGCAGAAAAGCATACATGAAGGTCTTGCTCAACAGCTGTCAGTCTCTCTCTGTTTTTAGTTTTTATCGCAGTCAAGCTAGAGAAACTCATCTCACACAGATATGTGGTTGAAACGGGAGCAGTGTCAAAATAGCTTTGTTGGCCAGAATGGGGAACTTCCTGGCAACAGATAACCAAAAACTGTCCAAAGGAAGATCAGCAAATTTTAGCTTTAAACTACGATCTTGTTTCAGTTCAATTTTTAGTTAACACACAATCAAAGAGCATCCTGAACACTTGCAACAATGGAATTGAACAAAACTTGGCATATTGAACTCTTATTACCAACAGAAAGTACTGAAAGGGTTTGCTTGGGAATTGACCTTGAGTTTGGAAGTTGTAGTTCACCTACACCCAGAGAGTACTGTGGACTCAAACAATGTTATGTTATATGGTCATTTGCTTTCTTTCCAGAATCACAATGTTGGAAGGAGGCTCACCACTTTAAGGTGCCTAAAACAGGCATGGGAAAACTTCAGTCCTCTGGGTGCTTTGGACTTCAATTCCCACCATTCCTAACAGCCCGAGGCCCTTTCCTGCTTAAGTGGCTGAGGGGGGGGGGGGAGGAAAAGGGCCTGAGGCTGCTATGAATGGTGGGAGTTAGAGTCCAAAACACCTGGAAGGTCCAAGTTTGCCCATGCCAGCTTTCTACAGAGACCTCTTCCTCCCCCTTCCACTTAGCGCTCTTTCTTCCCTCTCCTGCCTAACACTGACTTTTTCTTCTCCTCTCGGGCTCCCTTCTTCCCAGCCTCACTGCTCGCTTTGCCTCACTTTGCTCACACTGCCGCTTCTGCCACCATTTTGATCTGAGGGGGCAGCGTGAGCGTGTTCAGGTGGGGAGGGGAAGGGAGGATGACGTGGGGCAAGTCTGCACAGTAGCGCCCGCATGGGTCACGTCTTCCTCCCTTCCCGCTCCCCTTCTGAGCAAAGCGAGGCAAAGCGAGCAGACCAAGGCTGGGAAGAAGGGAGCCTGAGTGGAGAAGAAAAAATGTTCAGCAGGAGGGGGAAGAAAGGGTATTGGAGGTTCCAATTTCCCACGCCACACCTGATGATCGCTCACGGCACACTAGTGTGCCCCGGCACACTGGTTGGAAAACACCGATCTAGAGAATAAGGAGAAATTGCACATTCTCCTACAGGGTTCAGATAAAAATTCTATTCTAAAACTGACCATTTTTATGCAAAAAGCACTGGCCATCCGCGAGAAGATGGAAGCAGAGAGCTGTGATACTACTGCCATCAACAACATTTACATTTAAAAATTTAATATGGATATGCCGCTAATTTTACTTACCCTTACCCCCACTCAAATTTTATTCTAAGGAAATAATTAATTTTTAATCTTTTAATCTTGTAATTTTGCAATCTTTTTAACACCCCCCCCCCCACGGGCAGTTAGGAGTGGGAGTGGGTTGACAGAACGGTAGGTCGGTATGCTTTGTATTCATATATGCATTTATTGTATGTATGGGCAAGTGTCTATGTTTTGTATGTTTTGATAAGGTAAAAATTGACTAATCAATAAAGAATTGTTGTTGTACCACCTATGTGTGGAGAGGTTAACTTAACAAATTTACGAGGTCATAAAAAAATCTCCAGCAAAAGCATGCGGCGAATACGGAAATAACTTCATCAGTGTCACAGATGGATGGTAAAGCGACAAGTTAAATAGCCACTGACTGTCTTTCTATATGTGTTGTGTGTCTATGGCATTGAATGTTTGCCATGTATTTGTACATTGTAATCTGTCCCGAGTTCCCTGCGGGGTGAGAAGGGTGGAATATAAATACTGTAAATAAATAAATGCCCGCACCCAACTTAATAAGCCCTCTCTAATAATTTTCCAGTTTTCCCCAGTAATTTTATGGCATACTTCTGCTGAATGGACCTAGCAAATTCTTAGAGAGGATATCTCACTAGAAATTTTCTAGGTCCTCCTGGGTAACTCTATAGATGTCATTCATTTCAATAGAATTTGCTATTAGTTATGGCTTCCTACTTCCATGGTAAGTTCAGGACCATATCCCTCATGGATATACAAGTTGCACCGTATTTTGTTCAATGATAAAAGGTTTTGCTGTCCAGAAAGTGTGGTTTTCTGCACAGAAAATAACTTTCTTGCTCAGGAAATCATGTTTTTTAGTTGAGCATTGAGAAACACAGTAAATATAAGATTTCTAGATGTAGCTGATATTTAATACCTCTCTCTCTGTGCAATGCTTGCAATTTAGAGATGAAGCGACATTAAATTTTAGGGGCCAGAATTTATACTTGAGGAACAATATTCTTGTTGGAAGTTACATCCATGTTTGCATTTGTTCCATGTGAAAACCTGCTTCTTTTTGCACACAGAATAGGGCTTTTTAAGAATGCAGAGTGCAGAACTGTGAAACATATTAACTTTCAGTACACATTGCTAGAATGAGAGCAACACTGTTTGATTTTGAAAGCAAACAGGATTCTCAGGAGTTTTAATACAGGGCTGGTGAAATACATGACCCTCCAAATATTATTGAAGTCCTATTCCTATCATCCCAAACAAGCTTGGCCAATGTAAGGCATGATGGAAGTCACAGCAAACAACATTTAGGGGCTGCGGGTATCCTAACTATTCAATTTAGTGAATGACTAAGCAAGCATGAGGAAAAGAAGTGCAAATATGTGAAACTCTTTCCATTTACTCCTCCTAGTCTTGATCTCTTTGGGGGGGGGGGGGAGTGACAGAAGTGCTCTGATTGTCAGTTCTTTGCTCAATTACTATTCTGTGGGGCTTTGGGTTTGACATTTAGCTCTGCTTTGTATTTTAGATTAGTGAAATCCTCAAATAAGGTCACGATGTGGGACATATTACCAGACAGTATTGACTTACTTTGATTTGGTATTAGACCAGGCTACTTTCACCAAATAAAACAATTCAGTGTGATCCCATCTGTATTTGTGTGCGTGCGTGCAGGAGTGCAGGTGTCAAGATATATTTGCTGCCAGTGGGGTGTCTTTCAGCTTAATGCACACAACAGGAAAAGAGAGTTCATTATGGGGACTTAACACTGGCATGTTCTTTATGGAAAATCTTGAGAGTGATCCACTTTTACCCTTTGCGGCATTGTTGTTCTTGGTCACTTTTTGTCCAATATCCAGTGTTCATTGAATGAGCTACTTATCCATTGCTACCATGCAGCTGCTTTTCAGACATGTTTGGAAATATGCCTATCATTAGGTGAAGTTCCTTCTTTGCAAGCATTCCCATCATCCCTGTTTTCAAATCTTAAGAGAGAGAGTGTGTGTCCATCCACATATTTGATGACCTGTTGTTTTGCATCAAATTATTCAAAAGTGCTTACTGTTCATTTATTTGTTCAGTGTACCAAACTTAAAGTAACACTGGTAATATGTTCTCTCTTGTCTTTGGAGAATTGATGCAGGCAGTATCAGGACCAAAGTGCATTAGGAAAAGATTGGCCTCCTTTCCTCGCCTGCATTGGCCAAAATTATACATCCCAGCTATTATTAGCTATGGAAGAGACACTTCACTTGGCCTCAGAATGGCAGCTTGTCTCTCACATCAAATGGTATCTAAGGAGATTGGAATTTTTCACCAGAACTGGAGTTTGGGAGAAGGAGAATAGATAAATGCTTGCTCCTTGTGTACTTTGGTCCTTTCATCCCTGTTTTCAAATCCTAGGAGTTTAGGTGTGTGTGTCCAGCTAGGCAATGATCACTTTAGCAGGTATCAGTTCCCAGAATCCCCCAGTCAACATGGGCCTCTGGAAGGAATACAAACTAACTCACAAAAACAAAATCCTTCCTAGTAGAACAAGTTATGGAATATTGCCTGACATAAAATCTTCAGAGATAGCCAAATTCTTCTTGGAGGAAAAGGCAAAATATGTGTCGGGGAGGAAATGATGGAGGGAGAGAGAAAAAGAATGAAAGAAAGAGGGAAAGCAAGCCAACAAACAAACTTTAACTCTGCTTTTTTTACAGTCATCCATCCATATGTGACTTGTTACTCCTCCATAGTTTTGTTCTGTTGCAGAATTTACAGAGCTAGACATATCTAGGGATTTTACTTCTTCATACCTCAAAATGTTGTAAACAGTGCCCTCAGATTTGAAGTTATTTGTTTGTTTCAAATAAAAACTACTTGGGGCAAAATTGTTTCATAAAAATGTGTTCCTTTTGCCAGTGGGTAATTTTTGTCCCACCAGTGTTATGTATTTTGGGGGGAAATATTCCATGTCTTTTTTCACCAAGTGATGATGCTGAAAAGTACAAGTCACATATTATGATTGTTAGAGATCACCACAATGGTTCCCGTCATGGGTAATAACGTAATGTGTTAACTTTAACCCTAACCCTAATATTATTTAACATCTGCACATTGAAAATCTTATAGGGTCACACAATACTCTGGAAGTCATATAATTTTTTTAAATGATAATTCATTGGCATGGCATTTAAAATGCGTGATTAACAATGTCCCTTTTACTCTAAAGACAAGCAGTTAGTAAAGCCCCAAATGTTGTTCTGTGCTCTGGATGTGGACTGATGGTTCCCAAATGTGGTGATCCCTGAACTCTGTGATCCCTCAAGATAACACACAGTTATGATTTGTATCTGAAAGTGCTTTTTTGCATGTGTAGTTCTAGTGTCCTTTGTATCCCTACTAAATGAACACAAAATTGCAAGAAAACAGGTTACACAGTGTTGTAACACCCATATATTTTTTGTGTAATATACAGTAGTTAAAGGGATGCATCTTGGGGGGGGGGGGGCGCGGTTGTAGGTTTTTTGGGTTGTATGGCCATGTTCTAGAAGCATTCTCTCCTGATGTTTTGCCTGCATCTATGGCCATACAGCCCAAAAACTCTACAACAACAAAGTGATTCCAGCCATGAAAGCCTTTGACAATACATTGATACATCTTTTATTTATTACTGCCATAGGAAATCAAAGCAAGGCAAGTTAGTTCTTATTTATTAGGATAATTTTCTAAATTTAAGATCTCTTTGAGTGGAACTGCTTGGAACATTGTGAAATCTTCCTTAATTTTAGAAGGTTTTAAAATGAGACTAGAAAAGTATCAGTCACTAATAGATTACTTGTATCATATGGTTTAGTATGAAATAATGGATATATGTGATTCCCAGCAAAGTATTATCTGTATATATGTTTGCCTTATTATTTTCTCTAGAAACAGTTCCTAATAATCCCTGTTGCTTTTAGGAATCACAGTGAACGGGCTGCCAAGTCTCATAAAAATAATAGTAATCAAGATAACAAAAAACATCAATAATAACAAAGATGCTACAGATTTCTTCTTTTTTTAAAAAAACTACTAGCATTTAATCACAGTTTCTTGGTTTTATAACAAACATTCTGCTTTTTTCTTGCTTGCTCTAAAAATTCAGACATATTGTGAAAAATGCAATAACTCTGCTGAATGTGCCTTGCCTTCACATAAAGTTCTACTGAATTTTTCTTTTTCCCCCTTATTTTTTATCCTTATTTGAGAAATTGGCAGCATAAAAGGGTGGTGCCATATGGCATGCAAAGAAATACTCTATGCATGCTTTGCATTGCACTACTGAATTGGCTTCTCCTTTTAGTGGGCAAGTGGAGATTTCTATCCAGTGCCAGATAGGATGGAAGTAACTGCCCACTTCTTAGTTACCTTGAGAATCTGCAAGCCTACTGTTTTGGCAAGCGGTGTTAAAGTGTGGGATTTGCTGTCACAGCATGAAGTGATGGCTAAAAGCTTAGATAGCTTTAAAAGATGATTAAACAAATTCATGGAGAAAAGGATAACGCTGTTGTGAAGTCACAGTGACTCTATTACATCTAACATCAAAAGCTACCATATGACCCCTGTATCTGTGGGGAATATGTTCTAAGTATACACACAAATCCATGAAACCGTAGGCCATAGTGAATGTTCAAATTGTTGTGCTGTCCCCTCTTCTGGGTCATCTATTGCTCTATAGAGGAAAAGTAACTGAGGTTCATCTGCTTCATTATACAGGAGAAGGTACAGTGTCGTACCCCCTTCTCCTGTGTGGTGGAACCCTTGCTCTGTTTGGTCATCTGGGATAAAGCAGGCAGCTTCCTACTCTTCTTCAGGTTTTTTTTCATGTCGGGAGTGACTTGAGAAACTGCAAGTTGCTTCTGGTGTGAGATCATCGACCGTCTGTAAGGGCGTTGCCCAGGGGATGCCCATATGTCTTGATGTTTTACCATCCTCATTCTTTCATGTCCCCACATGGGGAGCTGGAGCTGACAGAGAGAGCTCATCCACGCTCTCCCCAGATTCAAATCTCCAATCTGCGAGTCTTCAGTCCTGCTGGCACAAGGGTTTAACCCATTGCCCCACCAAGGGCTCATTTTTTCAGGGTGATGGAGGCCTTGCTTTCTTTTATTATCCAGAAGATTGGCTGCTGCTTACCATCCTTCTCACCAATGACAGACCACTACTTCTGTTTTGTTGTCAGTGACACGGCATGCCCCCCATACACATAACAACCAATAGTGATGGTGGTGATTCTTCTTGTTCCACACTCACAAGCCCAAGGCTGTATATAATATATAGGTGGTTGTGGCACCTCTGAAAGCTTAATACAAGGCTTTGGATAGGAGACTTGGAAAAATGTACACAACTACACATCTCTACCAATAGGACTTTCTGAGGTGTAGGGGAGTAACTATTTTATTTACCTGAGATTATTTTAATCACAGAATGTAAATATAAAGGACTGCTCTGATAATAGATATAACAGAGATATAAAATGCTCATCTAAATTACATTTAAGATTTATGTTGATGTCCATATGTTCACACACTTCTTTCATTCTTTCTTGCTTTCCTTTCTTACTTTTTGTTAGCTTGGTTATATTTTGTATTTCATTCTGAAATACAAAGTATAAATCAAAAACCCTCCTTCTGCTTTCCTGACAAAGGGCAAAGAACATATAATAAATAAAGCATATGCCTGGGGTATCTAGTACTTTTAAAGCATGTTTATTTCAAATGCTCACTGTGCATGGTAGGTTGGTTTCTATTCTTAAAGGGAGTTAGGCTCAAAAAAGGACTCCTCTTTGGAGTAAAGGCAGTGGTGGTTTTGTGCCAGTGACTCCTTCTCTTCTTATAGTGCCTCATCACACATTGTTCACAAATGCTGTTCAGCCCCCACAACACTCTTTCAGGACCATAAGAAGAAAAGGGGAGCAGTAAAATTTGACACTTTTATCCTTTTCCTTGGATATAACCCAACAACCATAATGTTTTGGACATCTCAAGGATTTATATTCCTCCCCAAAAGAGTCACTATACAAGGGAGCATTGGCAACAGCCATAGAATGTGCAGAGAGGAGGGCCAGAGCACAGTCCCATCATTTCTTTCCCCTCCAAAAACAAAACAAAACAACAAACTCATTGCTGATTGTTTTCAGTGCCTTACACATGATTTAAATTCATTCCCACAAAAAGATAACGTGTATGGATTAATGCAGTGGTTCTCGCCATATGTCCCTTTATGCAGGGGCAGATCTTAGTGTAAGCGAAGTAAGCGGCCGCTTCCGGGCACCACATGGGAGTTTTTCCCGATGCGCTGAAGGAGGCTAGAGTCCGCCCGCTGCTGAAGAAGGCAAATCTGGATCCAGCGACGCCGGCAAACTACCGTCCGGTCTCAAACCTACCCTTCCTCGGGAAACTGATTGAACGGGCAGCAGCGATCAATTACAAGAATTCCTGGAAACCTCAGGAAGCCTGGACCCCTGCCAATCGGGTTTCCGCTCCGGTCACGGGACCGAGACCGTTCTGGTGGCCATTACGGATGACATCCGCCGCCAATTGGAGAAGGGAGGTTCAGCTATCCTGGTGCTGCTCGACCTCACCGCGGCGTTCGACACAGTGGACCATGACCTGCTGTTGCGGCGACTATCAGCCATTGAGATTCAAGGCACAGCTTTGGCCTGGTTCGATTCCTTCCTGCGGGGCCGCTCGCAGCGTGTTGAGTGGTGAGGCCAAGTGTCCAAGAAATCCACTGTGGACTGTGGAGTCCCCCAGGGCGCCATTTTGTCACCAACGCTTTTTAACATCTACGTCCAACCCCTGGCAAGCATAGCCAGAAGTTTTGGATTTGGGTGCTATCAATATGCAGATGACACCCAGCTCCTGCTGAAGCTTGAGCCAGGCGTAACATCGGTGCCTGAGAATTTCAGACAAGGACTAGAGGCAGTGACCAGATGGCTCCGCTCATACAAACTCAAGATCAATCCATCAAAGACAGAGATTCTATGGCCGGGACGCCCAGAGCCACCCATTCCGCTGCCTCTCTTTGAGGGAGAGCCGCTGATCCCGGCCCCGTCGGTGAAGAGTCTCAGTGTGATACTAGACTCGAGACTCTCACTGGAGGCCCAGATGGCTGCGACAAGTAAGGGAGCTTTCTTCCACCTACGCCAGGCACGTCAACTGGCACCTTACCTCCCATCAGATGCGCTGGCTACGGTGGTCCATGCCACAGTGACATCGCGGCTGGACTACTGTAATGCCTTGTACGTGGGGTTGCCGCAGTCAACCACCCGTAAAATCCA
Source organism: Anolis apletophallus (assembly GCA_030556195.1). Lineage (NCBI taxonomy): Eukaryota > Metazoa > Chordata > Lepidosauria > Squamata > Anolidae > Anolis > Anolis apletophallus. The sequence continues at coordinate 22,473,512 of JARBWK010000010.1, read as the reverse complement.
GCTAGTGCAGAATGCAGCCGCCAGACTCCTCACCGGGACACCGCTGAGATGTCATATCGCGCCATCTCTACAGCGCCTGCACTGGCTACCAGTCGAGCTCAGAGCCATCCACAAGATCTTGTCGCTTACCTTTAAGGCCCTCCATGGCGCCGGCCCAGCTTATTTAAAAGACCGCTTGTCCGAACCAGTCCATTTAAGGTGAACAGGGACCTTCTCCGCATTCCAGGTGTGAGTGAGGCCCGCCTCGACATCACAAGACGGAGAGCCTTTTCCATCGCGGCCCCTGTTCTTTGGAACCTGATGCCGGCGGAGCAGAGAGCTATCCTGGACATGCCCCAGTTCCTGACCGCATTGAAGACCTGGCTCTTCCGAAAGGCTTACGGCTAAGGTCACCTCCCAGACTTAGCCTGAGTTACTGGAACTATTTTAACTAATTTCCTATTCTTTTAGCTTTAACTACTGAACTGTTTTATGTGTTTTATGTGTAAGTCGCCTGGAGCACTGACGTGGAGGGCGACTCATAAATAATAAAATCAATCAATCAATCAATCAATCAATCAATGGTCAAGGGTGCATTCGGCCGCGGCCGCTAGGTTCAGCGCATCATGCCATTGCTGCGGGCCGGCGCGCAGGAATGAGGTGCGAGGCTCCACCCCAGCTGCAAAATGTTGCCCAGCTGCAAAATGTTCCTCCATGCACCATTTGGATGGAGCATTTCTGGTGGACGGAGTTGCTAAACGCACTCCCAAGAGGCCAAAAAGGACGGGGGAACATTTTGCAGCCAGAGGCGGGAGGCTTCGCCCCGGCTGCAAAGTGTTTCCCCGTCCTTTTCATCCTCTTGGGAGTGCGTTTTCCAATAGCGCATGCGTGAAACTAGCTGGCTGCATGCATGTGTGCTCCGGGGCACGCACACATGCACCATCTCACCAGGTTGGATCGCCAGGGGGCACCAATTTTTTCCGCTTACTACTATTTTTGATCTTTGTCCAGTCCTGCCTTTATGATCATCTGAGATCTTCAAGAGAGGACTTCCTCTCTTCCATCTTCCTCAGTGGTTGTCAAACTGTGGGTTCCCAGATGTTTTGGCCTTCAACTCTCAGAAATCCTAACATCTGGTAAACTGGCTGGAATTTCTGGGAATTTAGGCCAAAACACCAGGGGACCCACAGATTGAGAACCACTGGATTACTCGAAGTTTGTATTAAAAAATGATCCAACATAATTCTTCACTAGAAAAAAATCAGCAAGTTCACTAATTTCCAGTACAGAAAAGATTGCTGCATCTGAAGTTTGGTTTTTTTTTTTTTTTTTTTTTGGGTGTTAGTAACCATGATTCATCATCAAAGGTAGCCTTTCATACACCAGAATTTAGCATCTATCTGTAGTGATGAATATGTCACTTTTGCATACTTCCATATTCAGTTTTATTTAAAAGAAAAGGTTTTTCCTTCAAATGCCTGAAAATAATGACAAATTTTAGAAAACTGGACTTGCGTAAAAGAGAGCCAAATTGAAAGTCCATCTGTCATTAAAACAAATGCCCACACACATGACCCTGGAGTGCCTAACATTTAGTTCTAGGTTGTCTCTTACAGGGCAGCCTCTGCCAGCTTTAATGTCTGAGGTATTGTTTGAATCTCAGCCCTTAAGTCTTTACACAAGAGATCACACTTGAAGTTGTAATACTTTCAGTTTAAATATGTAAAGATTCTGAGCAAAAGCTTATTGAAACCCATGAGAATCTTTTACATTTCCATCAAAATCCCTTGAGGGATAATCCTTTTAAATACGAGCCTCCTTCAAGGGGGGGGGGGGGGGGATGTTGGTTTGGTTATGTACTAAACAGGAGAAATTCCAGTGCTACCTTGGGTACCATTTTACAAGACATATGGTTATTAATTGTGTGCTTAATGCTTTTATATCTGCAGTTATTACATCAAGCAATTCTTTTACCTCATGGTGTGTTAATATTGTTTTAGTTATTAAAGGGGCACATCAGCAGATCATATGGCTAACTCATATGTAGAGCAGCTAATGCTGTTTTAATTGAATCCACTCCTTGCTGAGATGGAACAATAGGACCAGGCCTATCACCCCACTGAGGAGCTGTTGTTAAAGAAAAGTTCCAGCCAAAAAACTGCAATTCACATTATCTTGAACTATTTGTTGCTTTTCTTTCTGCTGTTGGATACTGCCAAGGCATACATTTGTGGAAACTGTAATGTATAAGGTAGACAATCTGTCATAAGAAGCTGCTACCAGATCAAAAAACTAATTGTCTAAGCCAGGGCTGTCCAACTGGCGGCCCCGGGGCCAGATCCGGCCCCGTAGCCTGTTGGACATGGCCCCACCTATGCCCTCAGCCGCCATTTTTAAATTTGAAAAAAAAATCGATTAAAAAAAATGGCGGCCGGGGGGGAGGGGGAGGCGGGGCAGGGAGGAGGAAGAGAGCTAGCTCCTCCTCCTTTCCTACCTAGGGCGCCCCAGAAGGCGGCGCCAACAGCAGCGCGTCCAGGCCTGGCGTGACGCGCTGGAGCTGCCTTCTGCCCTTTTTTCGGCGGCCCCACCCTAGGTAGGAGGGCAGAAGGCGGCGCCAAGAGCAGCAGCCTGGCGTCACAGGCCCCCCTCCCTTCCTAGGGCGGAGGGGGCACCGCGGCGCCAAGAGCAGAGCGTCACAGGCCTGGCGTGACGCGCTGCCCCTGGCGCCGCCTTCTGCCCTTTTCGCGGCTCCCCACCCTAGGTAGGGAGGGGCGCCGAAAGGAGTAGGCGGCGCCAAGAGCAGCGCGTCACAGGCCTGGCGTGACGCGCTGCCCCTTGGCACCGCCTACTCCTCCTTTTCGGCGCCCCCCTCCCTTCCTAGGGCGGAGGGGGGGGGCGCCGAAAAGGAGGAGTAGGCGGCGCCAAGAGCAGAGCGTCACAGGCCTGGCGTGACGCGCTGCTCTTGGCGCTGCCTACTCCTCCTTTCGCCCCCCCCCTAGGAAGGGAGGGGGCACCGAAAGGAGGAGTAGGCGGTGCCAAGGGGCAGCGTGTCACGCCAGGCCTGTGACACGCTGCTCTTGGCGCCGCCTTCTGCCCTTTTTCAGCCGTTTTAGGAGGGGGCGGGGCCTCGGGTTGGGGGCGGGGCCTGGGGCGGGGCCGAGTGGCCCCCTAGGTCATCAGTGACCTTTTATCCGGCCCTGGACCCCGTAGAAGTTGGACAGCACTGGTCTAAGCCGAGGGTGAGCAACTGTGGAAGGCTAAGGGGCACATTAGTAGCCCAGGACAATGAGAGATCTGACACTCCACCACAATCCCCCCCCCCAACAGATCCTTCTTGGGGATATAGGGGCATTTTAGCCATATATTTATTTATTTATTTATTATTTGCATTTCTATTCCGCCTCTTCCCGAGGGCTCGTGGCGGGTTACAAGACATACATAGTGATCAGCAGGCAACACTCATGCCGACTCACGAACAAAATAAAACAATACTATAACCATAAAATGACAGAAATGGTACTAAAAGCATCATTAGAACATTAAAACATTGTTAAAATTACACTACGTGACAAAAACTGTGACACAGAGTCCTAAGTCAAATTGGAAGCAAGAGGCGTTATATATCAACCAAAGGCCTGCTTGAAAAGGAAGGTCTTACAGGCCCTACGGAAGGGGGCGAGCTCCCGTATGGCTCTAGCCTCCTCCGGTAGGGCATTCCAGGCCATTGGAGCTGCTACAGAGAAAGAGCGCTGCCTAGTTGATGATAGGCGGCAGAGGCGGATCGATGGAATCTCCAGCAAGTTTTGCTCTGCTGAGCGGAGTGATCTCGGGGGATCGTATGGGGCAAGGCGGTCCAAGAGGTACGCAGGCCCTAGACCGTACAAGGCCCTAAAGGTCAACACCAGCACCTTGAAGGTGATTCGGTACTCAATTGGCAGCCAGTGCAGTTGAGAGAATTATATAGAGAATTTCTGGGACCTGAAAAGGTATTTTTAACAACAAGAACAACAAGAACAAACATTTTTTTTAAAAAAAAATTGAAACAGGAAGGCTATAAAAGGTGATAGAAAGGTAACCCTTACTGCCTAGTGGACATTGTGGGGCATTTGGGAACTTTTTTTGCAAAGAACTTCTGCTAGTCTTGAGAGAAAGAGGGTACTCAAACATGGTAGAAATGCCTCCACACCTATTAAGATATATTTGCAGGGACTGGTGACAGAATTCCAGCCAAAGGGTTATTTGAAGGAAGTTTAACTGCATCAACAGTAAGTTAGTGATGCTATTGCACCAACATTGCCCCACCCTTTCACAGTTAGCAAGTTGCAGGGTGTCATTTGGTGGAATTGCAAGAGGAGCCAAGTCAAAGTATAACAGTGATTGAATATTTCTTGTCATCAGGCATAATGGTGATACCAGTATTACCACCGTTTATTGTCAAATCATTGGTGAAGAAGAGTTGGGCTGCCATTAGGAGTTGGGGGGTTGGGTTCCATACACATGCCATTCAATCCCAATTCTTAGCTACATGTTTTCATTTGAGATCTGTCAGTCCAAGTTCAGATGTGATCCAAAATGCTACTGCATTCTAAAACAATGAAGTTTCTGGAGGTCTTCTGAGACAGAACCTTGTATGGTACATGGTAACAGTAGAACAAGCTAACATATATATGTATGGCAATTTTGATCATTCCAAATATGTGCAAATGTATGTAATTGGCACCTGAATTTCTTTGCAAATATGGATGTAGTAAGGGATTGTTGAAAAGGTAGAAAATATCAGAATATATATGTCTCAAGTACATATGACTTGCAACAGCATCTCCCTCATAATTCCCCATCACTTTAGGTAGAATAGCATAAGGAAAGTCATGCTGTGTCAGAGAAAAGCTCTATTTTCTAGACCAATTATTCTTTCCATACATTTATTTATTTACCTACCGGAAGCTCGCCAACAGCACATGATCATTACTGCATCCTCGTTCCATTTGCTTTCCAGCAAATTATTTGATGGCACTAAACTTCAAGGATTTGTCTCACTTACTACTCAATGAGAACAATGAAAGGAGTTTGTTGTAAAAGAGGCTCATTTCAGCAATTAGACATCAGAGCAATGGATCAGTTCTCACCTTCTGTCTTGCCTGTATGCTTGGGCTGTTATGACATAAGCCTCCCCTAGCTCAATCCTTTTCTGCTATCCTTTTCTCAGTTTTCATATTTGAACCTACTAAGCTCTCACAATGGCAATCTGAGTGGTAGTGCAGACATCAAAGATTTACCTAATCAGCTCAGGTTGGTAAGTAGATGTCTGAGTAAAAGGGGGGGGGGGGAGCAATGACAAGCGCAACAGCACCTAATCAGCATAGGCTGACACAGAGTTCTGTGTCCTGCTGGTTTTAGTCTGCATTGACAGTATTCAGACACAGATGAACCTCTTCGCATACTGAAATAATATGTGAGGTAGAGCATTACAAGACCCATACATACAGCTGCTGTGTGCTGTAGTCATGTGTCCCTATATGGACACAGTAAAAGCACATGCAAAAACAAGGAATTTCCATAGATCATGAGACTGAATTTTGCTCCAATACACAATTGAGCCATCCCCGCTGTCATCATGCCATCCAATTTGGCATTGCATTCTTGGTGCCTTGGCATTGGAAACAAGACAAATATCCTTTCAAGAAAAAGTGTACAGAGAAGGAACATATGCACTTTGTTTTAAATCACAGTTGATCTTTTTGAGACAATTCTGACAGAATGATTGTGATTGAAAACTAAGGGTGTATCTACACTGGAAATAATGCAGTTTGACAGCATCTTAATTGCTATGGCTAAATACTATGGAATTATGGACGTTTTTTAAGGTCTTTATCTTCTGCTAAGAGATGGATCTACAATGCCAAATAATACAGTTTTAGTTGCATTAAATAGTCAGTGTAGACCCATAATAATAATGCAGTTCAATGTAGTTCAGACTGTATTATTTGGTAGAGTAGATCTGGCCAAAGAATGCTGGTGCCTCACTAAACTAAACTCCGAGTCTTCCAAAACATTGTGCTATAGGTTCAAAAGCATTAATTTTACAGGATAGCTGCATCCAAAGTGTGTTATTTACACTGATTTTCTTGAAGAGGAATTCAGTTCCCCCTTTCTTTATGGCCACCAACACAGCTATGGTATTGCTTCCTTGGATGTTACCATGGAATTTTGATGGAGGACCTACCAAATTCATAGAGAAGATATTACTGAGTCTTCCAATGCAACTCTATGGTATGATGAGACTGGAAGTGAAGTATCTTATGACCTCATCAGATGGAGAAAAAAGTGGTGGCATATGGCGGTTCCTCTTCAGTTTTGCAATGGAGCCCATTGGCTCCCATTCCATGACATACAGCTACTTCTGGCGGGGCTCCATTGCAAATCTAACCAGTGCATGCTACCATCACGGCAACAAAGGAGGCTTCTCATGTTGCATTGGGATCAGTGGTGGGAAACTAGGCAACAGACATTTCTCTCTGTCCAGAGTTAGTTGGGTGATGCAGGGCATAGGGCAATGAGTTCCCCCTGCTGGGCACTGCTGGATTTACCATGATCCATGGTGATTCCAGCGGTATATACAATGAAGGCCTTGGTGACATTTGGTTGTATCTGTGAAACAGCTGGGAATGTATCCTCCATGGGTTTAGGGGTCTTACTATAATGCTATTGTTCATGGTCAATGTGAATAGAGAGCAGAGCTATTGTTCATGTGCAATGTGCATTGTATACATACCTGCACAGTTTGTATTGCACCAATGCAATTAACAAATAGAACAATGTTACATGAGAGTCACATAAGTTTATGGGACAGAAGATTTACCCCTTTTCCTCGATGTGGCCTCCCAGTCAACTCATACATAGTCCTAGTGTATGAGCTGTAGATCCAAGACTGGACACTCCCACTTTGTGAGCAGAAAGAATCACATAGCACAGTATGCAAATATTTTTTCCTTCCATAATCATGTGTTCCCTGCCATACAATGCTTGTTAAACATTTCCTAACTAATTTTCATAGAAAGCAGTGGAGAGAAGACAATTTTTGTTGTCTATTTATCTGAGATGAAGTGGTGGAGGATCAAAAATAAAAGAAAGAAAACAGAAGCTGTGTCAAAGTATTTGAACATTTGTGAAGGTTTGGTATTTTCATGAAATTATTATTATTTATTATTATTCATTCAAACTTCTATCACCGCCACTCCGTGAGTGCTCGGAGCGGTTTACAAGCTTGACATAAAACAATTTACACATAGGACAATACGACAGACAACAAACAAACAACACAGTCCTATAAGGGCATCATCTTGCCATCAAAAGAAGGAAGACTGGGAGGACCTAACGGGATCACCGGTGACCTATTGCCGATAAGCAGAGTGACCTGCATTCTACTCTGTGGCAGTCCAAGAGGGGCGCTCTAGTTTGCCAAGGGAGTGTCCTTATTGACATTGTGCCCAGAACGTGACCATCGGGGCTCTAGCTGCCTATAGCGCAAGCTCCAAAAGGCTCTGGCCTGAAATGTCCTTTGAGTCCTGAATTCAACTAGTCTGGGCCCCCTCTCCTTTGGTAGAGTCACCCATTGCCTGGTGACTTCATGGACACTGTGATTTCGGTGAGGAGTCGACCTTGTCCGGGATACCATGGTGGGATTGGAGGAGCGACTTCTATTCCTAGGTTTCCGGCGCCGTTTCCGCTTCTTCCAGGGGCCTTGCAGCTTCCGCTGTGGGTCGCTTCCGGGTTTGAAGTCCTCCAGGGGCAGAGACTTCCGCTGTGAACTACATCCAGGTCTCCCTTCTTCCCCGGCTGGGGGCGTCTGGCTTGGCTGAGCATTTCCAAGGTCAGGCACCATATTGGGCCTAATGAAACATTAGTACAGTACTTTGATTCTGAATTGCATGCATGTTCTTTTATAGGGTTTCTTTTTAACAATATGGCTCTCATTTCCCTTTCATCCTGCTTATAAAACTTTGAAGGTTTTATGTCATGGGTGGAACATGAAACAATATAGTAGAAGGAGGGGATAGGAAGTAAATTCAATGTGTTATATATCTTTCAGCAGCATGCTACCTCTTATCCTGTAGTGACCTTCAGTTTCCAATAAAAGAGCAAAAAATATGGAGAAGAATGCTACTTTCAGACAATGTATTCATTGAGAAAATGACATAATTTCTTTTCCCTCTCACATCCTTCCCCATCTAAGACTGAAAGAAATTCAGTTTGTAATCAAACAATTTCCCCCATATTATAACACTCTGCTTCAAAATAGTAATAATAATCCTAGCATAATTACAGTCGCTCTTAGGGGTTTTGTGTTTGTGTGTGTGTGTGTTTGTGTTTAATAGCATTATCCAGGAGTGAGGTATTTACAGAAAAGTGCCTTACAGCCATGTGTTTAATGCATTACCTTTTGTATACAATGTAAACACAATATAATTATGTCCCAGCTCCATGTTAAAATATATGACTTTGGGCAGCATAAGGAAGGGGTGGCAGCTTGAATTGGAAGGGCTATTTTGCAAGGATGCTCCAAAGATAATGAAGTTTATCAAACACATAAGAACTCTAGTGGTTGTCACTAAGTGGCAAGAATTGAAAAACTGGCATGGCAACGGTGGAGAAAAATCAGGTACTTATACTGCTAATAGTTTCTCCCTGCCCTGTAGAAGCGGATATTTTCTCTTGAGAGCTCCTAGTTCTCCTTATGTTTAAATCAGAGACTCATTCATACTGTACACTTATAGTACTCTCATTCCTCTTTAACTTCGGTGGTTCCATCCTATGAAGAAAATGAAGGATATTTAAAATTATCTACCAGAGAAGTGCCTCACTAAGCATTCCATAGCTGCAGCCAAGGCAGTTCAACTGGAATCACAGCAATAAAACCGTGTCATTTGAAAAGTCCCAAGATGTCCAACTTGGTGGCCTTCACATGTCCTGAATTAGAACTACAATTCCCAGAATCTCTAGACATTTACCACATTTTTTGGAGATTGGGAGAACTGCAGACTGACACAGTAGGAGGACACCAATTTAAACGAGGCTCATTTAGACCAGGAGCATGTAAGACCAGAGGGTTAAGCCTTTTCTCCCTCTGGCCACATAGTGGCACCCAATCAGTGGTGATGTGGCATCACTTCCAATTCTGATAACAACTGAAAATTCTACTCAGTATGTGCATTTGCATGAGAATGTGGGTTTTGTTGGTCAGTGAGAAAAAGTGTTGACAAGCTGCAATATTTATGCTGCCAATTGATTTTTTCTATGTATATTTCTGGGCTTTTTCACTCTATGTTCTATAAATGTGGATTGTATTGGCATTTGAGATGCTTAGGGGACTTGGGGTTGTAAAATGGACCACTGGTGCACCACAAAATGCATTTATGCTACTTCTGATTTAAAGTCTTTAGAAAACATGTTCAAGGGACACCCATAAATCAACAGTCACCTTACCATATAATGGTCTTATGCCCACAAGGTCATCTATGCTAAAACTGATAATAAACCTATTGAGCACAACAGAAGAACTGGGAGCAATTCCTTGCTACTTCCAGCAGGGGTTTACATAAAAAGGCTAGGGACAGAACCTGCTACTGGCTAAGTATTCTTTATTGGAAATGCTTGGTACCAAGTGTTTTGTACTGTGATTTTTTATTCAAATTTTTGAATATCTGTATTTGCATATACATATGTAATGAGATATCTTGCAGATGAGACCCGAGGCTAAACATGAAATTCATTTATGTTGTCCATAGCCTGAAGGGAACATTAAAAACAATGTTGTTAATAAGCTTGTACTGAAACAAAGTCTGTGTACATTGGACAACCAGAAAACAAAGCTTTAGCTATCTTATATGGACAATTTTGAGGCATTTCAGATTTCAGAATTCTAGATGAGGAGACTCAACCTATACCTCTTTCAGTCTACACTCCACCATCAAAGTCCAGACATTCCCAGAAGGATAGCTCCCCTATCTGTGAAATCCACAGAAGAACCCCACAAATTCAGAATAGTGGTTATGCCCTTGCTTGTTAATTGGCTCGCTTGCTGCAACAAAAGTTGAAGTTCCTATTGCTTCTGGAAAAGTCAAACTCTTCTGCACATACATGACCAGGAACAAAATGAAGAGGCTGCTTGAGGGAAAACCCAATTAATCTTTGAGCCCAATTGCCATATTGGCAATAAAAGGTCTTCTTTTTTCTATTCTCTCTCTAATTGTGATATCCGAAGACTGGAGATGCTTAGGCATATCAGAGAGAACTTTTGCTGTGTTGATGTAGTCACTCTTCCTGACAGATCCCTAGTGTGCTTGTCCTCTCCTTTGACCAATTCTTTATGTGCCTACCACATAAAGCCATAAATATTTGTAATGCTTCCAAACTGTCATTTCTCTCACCTTAATAAAAGTAGAAGAAAAGGCTGATTTGGCATTTTGTTCTTAAAAGTTCCATATAAAATAGTGTGACAGCCTGGGGAGCTTTTAAAAAACCCTGGCTACATACATAGGATTTAGTTTTGAAATAGTCAATTATTCAGTGGCTAGAGCAGATGAACTTTTCACTGTGGAAATCAACATCCAGTGGGAACTTAAAATGGGAATCAGGAAGATGGTGATGGTGGAAAAGAGAACAGGGTCTGAATACTAGCCTTATACTTCCATGCTTTCTTAGTGGATTTGCAGCACCCTTTAAGCTCTGCTGAACATTAGAAAAACATTACAAACAAACACTTTAAGTATCCATATGTCCATCAGAAACGCAACAAGCTGAACTGGCTAACTGTCATTCAAAATATATGACTAGGTTTTGACAGCATCAAAGGCATCTCAGAAAGCAAATGTCTCCTTATGACACAGACTTGAATATTTTCTGGTGTCTCCATTCTTCTTTTATATTTTTCCAAAGCCCTATTGCGTATTCAGCTCAGGATTTTGTGAATGAGCAGATGGAGAGTGGTCCTCACAGTTTCTGTCATCATAGAATGCTTTCCACATTAACCCATCTGTAATCAAAGTGCTATATTTGTCTTGCTCAGTACCCTTGGGGAACTTCATAACCAATGTTCCTCTGTAAGTTCATTGCAGGAGAAGGTCAGTAGTGTAGGACACCTTTTTACAGGGTCATTTGCCTATGCCAAATGATCTCCTCAATGAGAAGTCACTTATTTACTTCTAAGGAACTTCAGACCCATCCCCCCAACCGCAAAACAGTGTGATTACTATTATAAAAGAATTTTGATGTAGGCAAAATGGCACAGGTTTACATTTTAATTCCTTTTAACAAGAGCTATGCCAAAAGTTCATCAATATCATATTTGAACCCCAAATAGAGGGCACAAAATTAGGCTTCGTGATATATGCAAACTTAAACTCGCATTAAGTCTGTATAATTAGGTTTGAGATCATTGCACAATGAGATACCATACAATTCCTGTACTTACAGAACCAGTACCCACACCTGACAAAATTTATCCTCTCTAGGAATTTTAAAGGCAATTCTAAAGGCAATTTTCCTCCAGGCAATTCTCACAACCTCTGAGGGTGCCTGCTACAGATGCAGGTGAAACGTCAGGAGAGAATACTTATAGAACATGGCCATACAGCTCGAAAAACCCACAGGAACCCAGTGATTCTGGCCATGAAAGCCATCGACAATACAATTCTAAAGTATGTTTTGTTGGAAGTTACTTATAGAAGCTCAATGCAATTGAGTCTTATATAGTCTCAATGCTATTTTCCTGAGGGGATACCACTCTAGGAATTTTCTAGGTTCTTCAGCACAACTCATGGTAACTTCCTGTGGAAATTGTTCATTACCCATGGTTTCCTGTTTCCATAGTAAGTTCAATAACATATGCACCATCAATATGGAGTCATACTGTATTAGTACCCCCTTGCATAGTGACCCTCTACTCACAGGAGGTCCAAGAGAATAGGGTAATCTCTGTACTAGAGAAATGCCTGGTTGTCTTCACCATCCCCTATTCACTTACTGGCCATGAAGTTTGTCCACTAGGAGCAACAGCTCACTATTCTATGTCAAGAAGAGAGGTTGGAAATGGGATAGGGTTGCCATATGAATAAGGGACAGGTACCTAAAAATAGGGAATTTTTCACAAAAATAAAGGGCACTTCCTAAAAACTTGAAAATCAATCGATGATTTTTAGAGGAAGTGTCCCTTATTTTTGTGAAAAATTCCCTATTTTTAGGTACCTGTCCCTTATTCATATTGCAACCCTAAAATGGGATCAAGGTATATTTGGCACTCTCCGCCAAGTTCATACAGGATCATGGCCAACAAAGCTTTAAAAAAACATGGAAAGAAAATAATTTTGTGGAAATAAACTGTGTGGCTAGAGTTTCTTTTATCTTTCTAAAATGATGCCAAACAAACGGGAATCTTGTAATGCTGATATTATGGGAGGGAGCATCTAATCATATTTAAGTATACAACATCATTACTGATATAAGTGGATATAAAAATCAAAATGTTGCTTTCTGCATTAGCAACATATATTATTTGAGATAATTGCATCACTAAATTGTCCATATTTTTCCAGGGGTGAAGACTGAATACCACAGTGACTAATTGTGATACCCCAAATTGTTAGAGAAATGTTTCTTGTCAAACACAACCCTAGTTTGATCGATTATGTTTCCACATTCACAAAAGGAACTGTTAAATAAATAAGCAAGATAAATATTGAAATATTTTGTACACTGAAACATGTGATTGAAATTATTAGGCTGATTAGCATAATTATTATTTATGAAGTGTACATTCTAGTGCTTCATTCTTTGGTAGGAGAATTTTTTTAAATATCTGCTGTTTTATTCTGTGACTTAAAAATAAAAATAAATAGCATTAAAAACTTTAGCTGAATTTTTAAAGTTTTTTTGTGTGTGTGGAGGTGTGTTTGGACATGAGCAAAAATAAAAAAATAACCTAGATAGATAAAGATGGCTCCACACTATTGAAAACAACCTGCTCCTCTTTTCTTCCTGTCTGGCTTCTGAAGAATATTCCCTTGAATCAGTTTTTGAAGCTGACAGCTCTGTTCATACCATTTTGTATTTTTGGTGTTTCTTAGATTCTTTACCCCACACTATTTTTGGGGCTCTTTCAGTGCTAGGCCCCCTCAATTTCCATTTATGATAGCAAACTTTTTCTCTCTCCACTTGTTGAAACTAGAGTAAGGATGTACCATGATACTATTGTTCTCTAACCACTACACTTGATTTAGTGAGCTGGGGGGGGGGGGTGTCAGAATTGCCTCTCCTAAGATGCATCTACATTAAAGAATGAGTACAGTTTGAATCCAGGGAGTTGTTGTTTTATCAAGCCTTCTCTGCCAAGAGACCAAACGACAGAAAACTGGCATTGAGATGTGCCATAATTGCCCACCTTTGGTGCAAAAGGGATATTCCGATACCAGAGGCCTAGCATACACAGATATCATGTCACTTTTGCAGATTAAACATTTACAAATTTGATTATTTGAAGATTGTTGCATTTTTCATTGCCTCTTCTGGTGTCCTTCACATAACTGAGAAGGAATTCTCTTTAGATCTCTGTAGATCCTCCAGCATGATTTTATGATCAAATTCTGTTGGAAGTTGACCATAGAGTCAATCTGGAGAACCTACAAATGTCTGGAGCAGTGCTCTTTCAAGTAAAAAATAATAATGATTTCTATTTATATTTGTGGTTTTTCCACTTTTCCAGGGATCCTGAACCCCTATCCCATGCAAATGTGAACTACTTTCTCAACCTTAGGAATTAGGTGAGGCATATAACAAAAGGTACATAAAATTTACAGAAATAAAATTGCTCATGGTTTGGTATTTCCAGCATTTTTTTTACCCCGCTCTTCACAACCCCCGAGGGGGTATTTGAACTTCAGTTGCTTCTGACTCTTCATGACCTCATGGACCAGCCCACATTAAAGCTCCCTGTTGGCCGTGGCCACCCCCAGTTCCTTCAGAGTCAAGCCAGTCACTTCAAGGTTGAAGTGACTGACTTTGAACATATATCTCAGGTTTTTTTTTTCCATTTCTTGGCCAATTTGTGAAGCAAGCACACATTCCTCATTTTCACTTTGAGATCCAGGAATGGTATATGAGGCTGCTCTTTCTGCATTGCTCTTATGGCTAAGTGAGCAAAATTCTTGCATCAGGAGTTAAGGCTCAAGTCAAAATAGCAACCATTTCTTGTTGCTTCCTACAGCATCCATGAATGGGCTGTTCATTCTGTGTATCATCATATTACCAGAAGCATTGTTATTTGAATGGATTGGATAACAGATTGAATGGATTGGATAACAGAATCTATTGTTTTCTGCTCATTCTCCTACTTCCTGTTGGGGAAATAAATATTTGGAAGCAATAAAGTGTGGTGAAATATCACAGTCACAGTCAGCAATTAGTTTAATTACCTGTGATTCTGGGTTTTAGTGCTCTTGTGAGTGGGAGGGAAAGGCTTGGGAGAACCTAAATGTGTTTGCAATTTTTCTCCATCTGTAAAACTAGAACCTGTATAAAGTCGGATCTCTCCGAATTCAATCTTTGGATGATGGAAAATTTCAACCATCCTTCCCTTTAAGGTACACAAGAAGGTTTTTTCCCCAGTACATTCACTCAGTCTTTATTAAAAGGTTAACCAGGTCAGCTCTCTAGATAGATTCATATCTCACTGCTGAAGTTTCACTTTCTCTTTTTGTAGAAATGGTCGAATAGACCTCCTATAAACAGGTACATTGATTTTCCTGTGCTGTGCAAACAACTTGTATCTAAGTCAGGCTCTGCAAGGTGCTCTGTTTTCCTCACAGCCATATAACAAGTATGTGAGTTCAGGATCATCAGTATCTAATCCAGAAAGTCTATACAGAAAATATGATTTATTATTTATTTATTTAAAACTTTTATACCCTGGCCTTCTCACCTCCAAAGAGGGACTCAGTCCGGCAAACAGCAAGTATTCAATGATCAAGGAATCTTCAAAATACAAACTGCGCTGTCTCATTTGTATGTGTTTTAGTGCACTACTCCTTGCAATAGCACAGTGCTGAAGGCTTCTGTATCAGTGGGAAGTGAATTTACTCAATAGTTAGTTATTATTGATAGTCAGCATGGTGCAGTGGTTTGAGTGCTCTGCTAGGCCAGGGTTTGAAATCTACTGGCTGACTTTGTTCAAGTTTTCTCTGTCAGTTTCAGAGGAAGGTGGCAAGAAATCTCTTCTGAGTAAGTTATGCCAATTCCCGCACCAGAAGAAAATTAAACAAACATAAGTTGGAGTTTAATTTGAATCATATAACAAGTTGTTGTTATTGTCATTAGCCTATCAATTCACATATTATTCCACTTTTTCTCTAATTCTGTGACTTGACAGGGCTAGAAAGACAAATTAATATACAAAAATATATGAAAAAAACTTTCAAGTTTTGTCGAAGGCTTTCATGGCTGGAATCACGGGGTTGTTGTAGGTGTTTCGAGCTATATGGCCATGTTCTAGAAGCATTCTTTCCTGATGTTTTGCCTGCATCTATGGCAGACATCATCAGAGGTTGTGAGTTTTACAAATAAACTTCCAAGTTTATTTGTAAAACAATTAAACCACTTCTATAATTAAAACCGTTCTGAATCCATTGGATGATATAAGTTTGATTTTTTTAAAAGAAAAAACACTGCTAGAAGTTTATTGAAGTCAATTCTAAAACCCTATCACCACCATCACCCTTGCTATCTCCTAGCAGGAGAACAACAAGGAGGGAACTATTCTGGCCTTCCTGAGGTGAGAGGAGTTTTAAAGTTGGGAACAGTGGCCAAGAAGGCTCTTGCTCCTGGGAAATGTGCCTGGGAAAGTGGTGGGAGTTCTTTACATTTTGAAGAAGTTATCCAAGGTACTGAACTATCCCCAAAACAGGTTATATACTTTGATACAGACATATTATTCTTATTATTTACTGTATTTATATATCAACTTTTTCATCCCTGGGGTCAACGTGGTTTGCAACAAATAATGGCAAAATTCAATGCCTCACATACATATAAAACCCAATCATAAATCTAAACAAAATATATAATTATGAGTTAAACCAATAAGACAATTAAACATAAGAGAAAACAACATTTAGACATGAGGACATAAAGCTTAATGACAGGTTGTTGGTGACATGAAGAGTAAGGAGCAGAGAAACTTACTCATGTGGACTAGGCACGGGGAGCCTCCTTAATTATGGTTAGCAAGGTTGCGCTACAGGAAATATAAGTGAAGCATTGCCAACATGTGGGCTAAACAATGCACTTGACTTCACAGATGCAAACCCACTTTCCATGTCTAGTTGGCTTGCAAGTCTGCAAACAAGACTTCATGTGGCAGCCATCACTGATAGATATAGATAGGTGGAGATCAGGATACCACAACACAACCTCTTGCCAGTATGCCCTGCTCCTTCCCTGCATGTTTTAGAATGTTCTGTTAGCAGTTAACTTTCTTGACAAATTTCTGAAATGAGCCATCAGAAGGCCACTTCTTGTAGAAGAGGTTTGTATCTCACCCTATCCCGAGGAGTTGGTATATCTTTGAGTTGAGATTTCGTTGGTATTGTTAGCCCATACTATAATACATGTGTTAACTGAAACAAAGAGGATAATGCTTGGCATGGCCCAAGAGTGGCTTAGAATGTCCCAAGTTGACCAGTATATATTTGTCACAGTATGTATATTTTTGTCACACTTAGCTATTAGTAATGCAAAAAGAGTGAACAACAATCCTATTCGGTGGGCACCCCTGATACCCCCTGAAGGAAACTTAAAATGATGCAGCTGTCATACCTTTTTCCAAGGTTTGGATAGTTATATTTTAGGACTACAACCCATAATCTTGACAGCTATTAAAAAGCTGCCTTATATTGAGTCAGACCATTGGTTCATCTAGAGAAGCATGGTCAGCTCCAAAGTGCAGTTGCCTTGATTCTCACTGTTGGGAAAAAGATGTGTTCCTAAATAGGACTTATACAGATATAGAGCTAGTAGGGCTCTGAGGTCATCTGAAGAGGCCCTTCTCTTTTGTCTTACTATCTCCTTAAACCCGCTTGGTGGGCTCAAGAGAGATGGCCTTCTTATGGCTACTCCCAGACCATAATATAGAACTCTCTAGCTTTACCCAGGAAACCCCTGGAACCTTGGTTACTTCTAATTTTGTCTACGAACTTCACAATATTTGGTAGCAGTTAATGCAACATCAATTCTAGTCATTGTATTGGAAAGGATACAATGTAGGATGAAGAAGGGAGTTTCCTGATCTTATCTCATTTGGTTCTGTTTGGTTTAATAAATGCCACTCAATACTGTGTTTACAACAAAGAGCTGTATGTGTGGGTCCCATTTGGACTATGCATCTTGTCTGCTAGAGTTAGTTAAATTGAAAAGTCTGTACTCATTTGTTGAGAATATGAGTTTTTCTTGTTATTTATTGGAGGCTTAGGAATGCATACTTAGGATTCCAAGGGGGAAGCACTGATTAAAAACTGTTTGCATTGTGTTATTCAGGTTGTCTAGCCATCGATAAGCAGGATTCAACACATTTTAACTTTTCTCTACCTGACAATGCTCTGTTTTGAAGCAAGATTTGCATTCCAATCTGTTTCAAGAGGAAAGAGGGGAAGGATTGCTTTGCTATCTTGTTAAATGGAAAATAATTGTATGCTCTAAAATAATTAAAATGCATCCATATTACTGCAGAGATGTCTTACCCATGTGATTAGACACTAAAATATGTTCCTGCAGGCACCCCTGTCAAATACTGAAAGGTTAAAATGTGCCCTGTCCTCCTTTTTAACACTCGCTGCTTTTGAGTTGGAGTAAAAAAGTTGAGTAATGGTAGACCACTCAGTACAAAAAAATTAAATGAGTTCAGAGTTCATTAGGGGTTTCTCCCTTCAGAGACAGTAGTTCTCTTGTTTCTGCAGCAAGACTATTCATGGTCTTGATGAGATGCCAAATGCAGTCATCCCTTTTGCTCCTTTTTCTCCTCGCACTGACTGACATGTGGGTCCATTTTCCCATTAGAGATAATGAGAATCACAAGCTTGGGGGGAGGGGGGTGTTGGAGCTGGCAGTGGCACTTGATTAAAAAATAAATCACCCCTGAATTGGCATTGTGCAAGCTGAGAACCCTCTTTTTATTTATGATTTATCCTTCTTGATTTACTTGACAGATAGGACCATGTAATGTTTACATTGCTTAAAATTAACTAATGCTTCACTTATTTTTAAAATAAAAAATCTAATTATAGTTTGGAGCAACAGTGAGTTGCTGGGGTCATGGAGACAAGGGATGAGAGGGTTTGAAGGAAAGGTCACATAACTCCAATACATGTTTAAACAGTGATAAAGAGCTTGTTTTTCTTGCCATGTTTCATACCCAGCAACTCAGTTCATTGGATCAGTGGCTGAGAAAGATTTCTCAGCATTGGGGGGCAAGCTTTGCTGCTCTTTGCCTCCTATCCAAAATGTAGGTTTCCCAACTTTTGGAAAATCTTGAAGAATAACACAGGAATGAAAAGTCTGCTAAGTTTTGATTTGGTGCTTACAGAGATGTGTTTAGGGAAATTATTCTGCAAAGAAACATTTTGCACAAATCCTATGTGTTTTCTATTTAAAACAACAATTTCTTAGTCTCCAGTTATACTTTTTTGTTTGGAAATAGGCTTTTTTCTATTGGTTAGGGTTCTACCATAGTCGCTACTAGGGGTGTTTGATCCTTTAAAAAATTGGTTCTAAACTACAAATTGAGGGGGGGGGGATTTTTTTAATTAGTAATAGAAATACTTACAAAAAAATTCAAAAATTGATATGTAATTAATAACGAAATTCTTAATTAGTTCTAAATTGGGAAAAGCAGGGAAACAGGACTGACACTGTTAAAAGCACAGGCAAATCAAGGGGAAAATATTTCCCTTCACCTCTGGATTGAAATTGACTGGAGCTGTAGATTTATTGCATAAATATAAGATGTAGCTAGTAGCTAATCTATCTGGACTATTATAAAAGTGAAGTACGCATGCCCTACCTATTCCTCCCCCCTTTATTCTTCCCCTTTCCCTCTTTTCTTCCTTCTCTAACCCTTTCTTTCATTCCTTTCTTCCTTCTCTACCCCTTTCTTTCATTCCTTTCTTTGCTTTTTGGTTCCATCCCTCCTTCTCTCTTTCCTTCCTTCCTTCCCTCCCCCTTTCTCTACTTCTTCCTTTGTCTCTTTCCTTCCTTTGTTCACTTTTTATTTCCCCTTTTCCTTCCTTCCTTCCCTTGCTATCTCTTTCTGTCCTTGCCTTCTTCTCTCCTTCCTTCCACCTTTCCTTCCTGTCAGTTGCAGTGAGGCAATGCCAAGGCTCTGAGTTCTATTAACGTAGTGAATGGAATTTTCTATGCCAAGGCAATAAGTTTTATTAACGTAGTGAATAAAATTCTGAAAGTCCCAAAACTCTGTTGCAGTGAGGCAATGGCAAGGCTCTGAGTTCTATTAATGGAATTTTCTATGCCAAGGCAATAAGTTCTATTAACGTAGTGAATAAAATTCTCAAAGTCCCAAAACCCTGTTGCAGTGAGGCAATGGCAAGGCTCTGAGTTCTATTAATGGAATTTTCTATGCCAAGGCAATAAGTTCTATTAACATAGTGAATAAAATTCTCAAAGTCCCAAAACCCTGTTGCAGTGAGGCAATGTCAAGGCTCTGAGTTCTATTAATGGAACATAAAAAATAAATAATGCATACGAAAAATAACAATTTCAAACAATTTATAACCAGAGATAAACAGGCCTAGTCGCTACCTAAGTAGTGTCTCCCAGTCTGGCCTAGGCCCCAAGCCACATGGAAAAAAGGGTTCCATTATGCTGGTGATCAGGAAGCAGGCAGATGGTATTGCCTGCTTCCTGATCATCCAGCAAAGCTCTAATAATTAGAAGCAGAATCCTTATTGCACCTCGCTGTCACAGACACATTGCCTGGTAAGTGCCCACATACCAGTGGAACAGAGTAGGATGTAGAAGAGTTGTATACAGATCTGTCATGGATACACAACTCCATTTATGCATCAGTAAGTCTGATCTTGACTTTGAGTTCCCATGTCTGGAAATATACTTGTTTCTGCAAAAAGAAAAATGTACACTTTGCCCGGAGTCCCATCAGGGAGATAGAGAGTAATATAAATAAAGATTATTGTTGTTGTTATTATTGTTGTAGTTGTTATTGTTGTTGTTATATTAGTAAAAAAACACCATTATTTTGTACAAAAATTGTATTTCTGAAAACAGTTTGTGCAAAGAAACAAATTTTATTTGTGCAAATCTCACCATTTATGTGCAAAACACCGTATATATTTCTTCGCATGTGAATGTTGGGAAAAACTGCGCAGTTAGGTGAATTAATTCTGAGTAGAAAAACCCTGTTCAGTAGGGTTGGTCTCTGCAGTTTAAAAATTATTTGAAATCGGATTAAGTTCGTATAAAAAGTTAATTTAATTGTTTTTTGAACCATGTGCTCCAACCCAGAAGTATAATTTCCTTACCGAACCTGGGGGCCGCCATGTTTCCTAATTATTGTAATTAGATCGTATCTTCCCCTCTCAGTAGAGATTTGTCTAACAGAAATATCTATGTCCTCCAAAATTACTTTTCAGGGTAACTTACACAGTACACACACACACACCAGAGTCCTGTCTCTGCCTTCTGTCTGGTCGGGAGAAGCAGGATAAGCATGCTAAAGCATTGCCAAAACCACAGACAGGAGCAATGGATGGTAGAGGGAATGGATTGATCCATTGCCTCTGCCATCCATTGCTCATGTCTGCGGTTTTGGCAAACCTTTAGCATGCTTCTTCCTGCTTCCCCCGATCAGACAGAAGGCAGGGACAGGACTCTGGTGTGTGTGTGTGTGTACTGTGTAAGTTACCCTGGAAGAAGCCCAGGCTGCAGCGCTGGCTGGGGGAGAGAATGCCATCAATCAGGCCAGCTGAGCCAGCAGATCAACAAGGATGGTTCCCGCAAAGGAAGTAGACAAGCAGAGTGTTCCACAATCGGCTTGGGGTGATGCCTCCAAAGATAACAGTTAATGCATCACCCCAAGCTGATTGTGGAACTCTCTGCTTGTCTACTTCCTTTGTGGGAACCACCCTTGTTGATCCGCTGGCTCAGCTGGCCTGATTGATGGCATTCTCTCCCCCAGCCAGCGCTGCAGCCTGGGCTTCTTCCGCGTTTTCCTCAGCGCGGCTATTGAGATCACTCCCGAGTGGATTACAACACATGTAATTGTGGGTTACAAGTAACTGACCCCTATTCCTGCAAAGATTACCTGATATTATGAGTGGATAGACTACTACCCTTGCAGAAACCACCCCTGTAAACTTGCTTTCCCCTCACACCAGCCAATATATTGTGATTGCACCAGCCTCCTCCTCCTCCTTTTTGCTGCTTCCAAGAATACCCCCCTCCCTCCCTCCTATTTGGAGTCCCATCTAGAATTCAGTGTGGTTTATTCCAGTTTTGGCCTACAACTCACAGAAATCCCAGCCAGTTTACCAGCTGTTAGGATTTCTGGGAGTTGTAGGCCAAAACCATCTGGGGACCCCAGGTTGAGAACCACAGTGTTAGAAGAAGCTCATTTCTGTGCATTTCATTTGCACTAATTGATTATTTGTTGATATAGCTTCATTAGCTTGTTTCTATCATGTTGTTAGTATATTTATTTACACTCTCTGTACTTTCATCAATATGCAGAAAGTTGGTGGTACCATTTCTATATGTTATAAATCTTCAGCTCCAGTCAATTGCACTCCAGAAGCGAAGGCTAATGTTTTCCCCTTGATTTGCCTGTGATGTCAGCCCTGTTTTCCTGCTGTGCGTATGCGCTGGAATAAGAACTATTAACGAATTTCGTTATTATTTACATATCAATTAAGAATGTTTGGAAAATTTTGTGTATTTCTATTACTAATCAACCCCCCTCCCCATTGTATTTTAGAACCATTTTTTTATGGATCAACCAAGCCTACTGTTCAGGCAGAGAAGTTGTGGTGGCAGGTGCCATCTTTACCTTCACCTGCCATCTAAGCAGGATTCCTTCTTCCCAGGGAGTCCTTTGCTGAGTGTGCTCCCGGCATAGCCCTTTTTGGCCACCCATCACAGGCAGGTTTAGCCCTGCACTATGATTGGTTACAGCAGGTGGACTGGAGGGAAGGCCTCTTCCCTCTGGTCTGCCTGCTACATATTTAGGGAAATATCCTGGGTCTTCCAGCTTAATTGCCTTTGCGCTGTCTCCACCATCCCACCCTCAATTTGGTTGGCTTTGTTGCTGTGTTTGAAATCAAAGTTGTAAGTTCATTCTCAACGTAATCACATATTTTTTAAAGGGGCAATGCCCTATCTGTTATATAATGAACATATGTTCATTATATAACAGATAGGGCATTGCCCCTTTAAAAAATATGTGATTATGTTGAGAATGAACTTACAACTTTGATTTCTGACACTCTTGACCATTGAGTCCTTTTGAATGCGATAAAATATATCTGTGTTATTCATTATATCGTGGTGTTGCGTTTACCTATTCTGTTTGTTGTAATACAGCACCCATTTACTTGTTTGTTGCTGTATTTGTCATCCCCCCCGGAAAGGTGGAGGAGGTCTGTGTGTGGCTGAAAAGGGGAACCTGCACTACATCCCCTATCCTCAGTACATCTGTCAGTATCGAGCTGTCTGATATCTAGATCCAGGACCCATGTATGTCTGCCAACTTTGTTTTCAGTTATAACAATAAACAAGTTGTGGCCTTTGGTTATCCCAACATCTTTGTGTGAGACTGTTTATTTAAATCTGTGAGAAGGGGGTTGCCCTTGCCCATGCAAATATATAAAAATTTACCTTAAGAGGCTGTTAATTTTTAAAGGCTCAAGATGGCATATTGTTGGTTGCTTCCAACTAGACCAAACATATTCAGTTAATGGTTGAATTATGAGTTGCCACATAGGGAAATCTCAATGATTTCATGGTTCTACTGTAGTGAGGATTTAGGCCTTATAGACACTTATCTGAGAATAGCTACTTAATGGTGATTAATTTTCAGTAGACATGCATTGCACTGCACTGTTAGAGGTTGATAATAAAACAGTAATATTACATTTTGTAATCCTGGTAAACTTAGTAGGACCTACGGCAGATGTAAGAGTTCATTGTAAACCGGAGACACAGTCTTCTTCTCTTCCACTCCTTTCAAATGTGATATATTTTTATCGAAAGTTATTCTTCGCTCTCCTTTCACTTTCCTTATATTTAATTAAATACTTCACCATTAACAACAGCAAAGGTGTTCCTCTGTTCTTGGGAACATGTTTTTGATGAAAATATAGTTTGCTTTTCATTTAGATGCTTGCTCTATTCTTGTTATAACCTGTGTATTAATTTTTAATCTCTGGTTCTGTCCTTTGATGCAACAGACTTTACGTGGCCCAAAAGTATGATTAATGGATCTCTGAAGCAATTCATCCAGGTCTTTAATCTACATTAACAACAACCTGCTTCAAAACCCTGTCATTTATTGCAGCTCCTTTACCTCATGAGAGTGGCACAAATATTTAGTTCCGATTATAGTGCAAGATTACCATATTCATATTTCCTGGAACTGAATGCAATTTACCTTTGAACCTTCATATATTTCTGCTAATATGGAAATAAGAGCACACAAACATGTATGCAATGTGAAAATGGGCAGAAATGCACCTTAGTCAATGTAAAAATGTGTGCATAAAAGAGAATGCACCTAAATATGCACCTAAAACATCTTTTAAAAAAACTATACACAGAAATATGTACACATTTTCATGGCTTTTGTGGTCAGATGAAAGACCAAGCAGCAACTTGTTTGTGATCACACTTTACAAATGTGCACATACTTGTCACCTGCATGGTTCTATAGTATTTCTAACTTTGAGAAGCAACTATAATTTATTTCATTTTATGGGATTTGGTACCATAGTTTAACTATTTGATATTTTTGAAAACTATTTGAATGAATGTTCCAAAAAACTGTTCCACCTATCCTGATTTCTGTGAACAGGGAAGAGAGAGTTATCTGAATTTACACTTAATTATTTTTCAAGGTACAGTACAAATGAAAAGTTAGCATGGGTATCAAACAGGTGAAGTGTGCCTAAAGCAGTGGTTCTCAACCCATGTATCCCCAGAAGTTTTGACCTTCAACTCCCAGAAATCCTAACAGCTGGTAAACTGACTGGGATTTCTGGGGAGGACCCACAGGTTGAGAACCACTGACCTAAAGGATCTGGAAAAATCCCAGGATCCTTATAGGTTGCAGGGTGGGTAAATATTCAAAAGCCCATTTTTCTTACTATGCCAGTGACTTGAAAATTGTTCTGGGTTTAGGTAATCCAGGTACATGTCTTCAAAACTCATTATCTGATTTTGAGCCAAAGTCTTTCTTTGACCTAATTTACCTTCACAATGTTGTTGTGAGGATGAAACAGGAAGAAGAATACTGTATACCACCATATTTTTATGCTTGCATAAAATGTGTGTGTGTGTGTGTGTGTGTGTGTGAGAGAGAGAGAGAGAGAGAGAGAGAGAGAGAGAGAGAGAGAGATTACTTTCTAACTAATAAATAAAGTGGATGTTTCACTGGAGCACCTTGGCTAGCTCCTTTAAAGACTAGGATGACATCTTGAGTGGCTTCACCACCACATGGTCAATGAAGCCATAAGAGCCTTTAATCCTTATAAGAGAGAAGTATTTCAAAGTAAAATAATTTTGCAAGCAATTAAAGAAACTCTAGCATCCTTGCAATGTCGTTATATCTGAAGCCTGCACAGGAGATGGGGAGAAAAGGCAGTGCTCCTACAGTGTAAAGATAGAACTGTTTATTCCTACTCTTTCTTCTCTCCATCTGCCAATGATCAGGGAAAATCTGAGCCTAAGCAATTTCCTGAAGTGATATGAATTTATTTAAAGCTGTCATTTATTTATTAGGGAAAGGTATGTGGAACGTTTATTCTCATCATTTATTGGATAGCATTTTAGCTTTTCCCAAAGGTGTGCATGACTTTGAGAGCTCAGATTTCAGTGTCAAGAGGAGAGGGAGTGAAGTCCTCTTATCTTTTGTGACGCATTGAATTCCCTAATCTAGTTTTTATAAAAGGATATTTTTGGGTCATGGTTTGGCTAAATTTTTTAGTTGTCAGTGGATAATGCACCTTTATTGAATGAAGGACCCCCTCTCTCCTACAGGTCAAACCCCTTTGTTCTTGTAAGCAATAAACAAGTTGTGGCCATTTTCTACCCAGCTCGGAGTTCATGTCTTCTGTGGTTCTGTTGGTGGGAGGGGTGACGCCCATCCACATGCCACACAATATATAATGGGGCTTCAGCATCCAGGGATTTTATTATCCACGAGTGTCTTGAACCAAACCAAGTAGTTGATAGGGCCCACTATATCTTTATAGGACTGAGAAATATACTGCAGTTTTTTCAGTCTACTGCTAACTGCAGTACCATATTCTGGACCACCACAGCAGTAGCACTGTAGCACAAAAGCAAATTAGACCATAAGAATTTTCACCTCTCCCATTGACATCATTCCCTAATTTCTAGCATTGTAGTAACTTATCACTGCAGTAAAGCATTTTAAAGCAAAGAATACAGTTTAGGCCTGCAAAGAAAAGCAGCAATCAAGTTACCAAGGTAATGGAAACACCGCAAATGCAAGAGTTCTAGTTGTGAAAACATTTCATTGTCGTGTTCTCTGCAATGCTAGAAATTTTAGGACTAAATTAAAAACCCGTTAGTGTGTCAGAATGTTTTTTGGAAGGAGATTCCTGTGCCAACATCTCTGAGTTAGGCTCTGCCAAACTACAGTTAGTTACTTAGATCCCTGTCCCAGAATTCCTAGTTTAAGACTACTTACACAAAAAGGTATTTAACTTAACTGGCTTCCATAATTTCTTAAATATGCCTTAATTGTTGCTGGTTCTATCATTAAATGAAGCTAAATGGATACCCCTTTCATTATATAGCATGCTGTAAGGAGCAGATAGAAGGCACTGCAGACAAAGGTGGATGTACTGTGAAGCCTGTCTTGTATCAGGTGGTCTTCCCATTCTCAGCTATGCTGCTTTAATGCCAGTATTTAGGATCAGTCCATTACATTTTGCTACCTGAGGCAAGGCAGTAAGTCATCCCCCCTGCCATGCCCAAGCATGTCAAGGTCTGTAGCACCCAGTCAAATTATTTTGACACCTAAGGCAGCAAATCCCACAAGCGCTCCTCTTTGGCAGTATTAATGCTGTAATAAATTGAATAACCATCACTTTGGAACCCTTTGATGACCCAGCCCCCAAATGAATTGCCTGAGGCAGCCAACTCACTCTGCCTAATAGTAGACTTGAAGTACAATCAAGTAAATGCCTGCATGTGGATTTGCAAAGGGATTACTAGGAGGAATAGGGGGAATGCCATTTTGTCCTTTGTTTGATGTGAAAAAAATATCTTGGGTTACCAAACCTAGGTAAAAAAAATTCTCAAAATCATATTCATAATGTTCAGTTGATGCTGATTTCCATATAAGCTCCTGACTCAAAAAGATAGTATTCTTTTTCATCCTGTAGATTTCTGGTGTACTGGTGTGTACTGGTGTGCATTCACATAAAAAAGAGGACGAAGGGAGCTTTTAAAATACAAATGTTTCAACACTTCTGTGAGCTGATGCATGCCTCTTTCCTATCTGTGCTCTAGGTATCAACGTTCACCTTTAATCTTCATCTCTTTCTCTTCCTCTCCCTCGTCTTTGCCCCATGTTTCCGTCTACTGTTATTTTATGCATGAGATTTTCCTCTCTTCTTTTTCAGCTCTGTGCTTGGCTGCCTTTTTAAACTTAAAAGTTCCATGGTTATACTTGATTTTAGCAGAGGGAGGGCATGTGTATGTGCATTGCATGCAGATTGTAGAATGTCACAGAACTGCACTAGTTCTGAGAAGGAAAACTAATGCTGAGAGTTTCAGCCAGTATTGCTTCAGCTTTAATGTACAGAAAACACATGGCATATGGAACTAGTGCTTTTGATGGCCTTTGAATTTTCTTCTGGAGTATTAAACAACAAGAACAACAACCAGAATATCTATGCTGTGTGGCGGAGGGAACGACTAGCCATTTTCTTCTGCACAGTATGATTAATCCCGTAATATTCATTAATTGCCTCTGTGTCCTAGGCATAGGACAATATTAAGATTTAATTCTTTTATTCCTCAAAATCGATAGTCTGATCATATCTTGACCTGCTGGGACCTGTAATAAACACTGTGAAAGGAACCCTTCAGATATCTGGATTTTAATCCCATTTTGATACCTCATTTTTTTCAACAAATATGTCAGCAGGTATTCAAAAGGTTGGAAAGGGGATTTTTCCCTACTCATGGTAGTAT
This sequence comes from Anolis apletophallus, assembly GCA_030556195.1. Taxonomy (NCBI): domain Eukaryota; kingdom Metazoa; phylum Chordata; class Lepidosauria; order Squamata; family Anolidae; genus Anolis; species Anolis apletophallus. The sequence continues at coordinate 22,446,023 of JARBWK010000010.1, read as the reverse complement.
TTAAATTATAACTGAAATGAATAAAATCCACTCCATGCTTATCACCGGGAAGTATTAGCTGGATTTGCAAAATGGAGTTTCCATTTTGTGATATTTCTTTTGAAGTGAATACACTGTAAATTAAGACTCATTTGTGTCCATTGAGTAGAGATCTCTTTAATCAAAACCAAGAACTGGGTTTTTTCTTCATGTTATTTGCTTAAATTTTCAAAATGAACTAAAAGATTAAGCGGATTAAAGATACTTCACTGAGGGGGTTTTTTTTTGCATATGATGGGTATGTCTTGATGGTTTTTTTAAAAAAAGCGATAATGAATGTTGGTCTGTCACCTTTTAATAGCTTTTTTTGCTTTAGACTATATATATAAAACATATGGCTACAGATATAGATTGAATTATATTCAACAAAGAATATTCTTCTGGAAAAAAACCTTTTTGAGCAGACCAAAATGAAAACAACCCCTAAACGTTTTTCTTGAAACATCCATGGAAGTTGAATATTGACCATTTTTTCTCAGTCTTGTATATTCTTGAATTGTCTTTTTTCCTCCATTTTCTCCATTCTCAATCCTAGGTCCCCTAACAAAGAAACAGACAGATGATTTAGGTGATAATGAAGGTGCGGAGGATGAAGGTATTTTTTTCCCCACCAAACTGATTTGCATGAGAAGGACCCCTTGAAAAATCTTTTTTGTCCCCTCCTCTCTTTTTTTTTGACTTCTTGTCTTCTTTTGAAGATTTGTTTTTTAATTCCCATTTTTGATGTGTTTTGTCTTCTTGCTTGTTGTTACATATTTTATTTTTTCTTAAAAAAGAATGTTGTTAAGTTCTTACAATAACAGTGTTTAAAAGAAACAGAGGATGTTTTACTTTTGGTTTCCTTGGAACAGGGTCTTGCTATGTTGCATCCCACTTTTGACTGAATTTTGTCCATAATAACTAACAAACATGCTTTAGAAACAGTCTATCTATACACTTTTTTTGCATGTTTTCTAACCTCTGTTTTGATATATTTCACCAAAAATAATGGCAATGTGTTTTTTCTTTCTTTTTGTCACCCACTTAAGTCCATTTAATCAATATGGAAATGTTGTGTTTGAGGATGAAGGTGTAATAAGGGCTGTTCTAAAAGTGTATCCCAAGCAACTGAATTGGAATTGTTTACTTTAGCTTCACGTGTCCAAACATGGTTTACCCTGATTCACTGAGAGAAAAACGTGAATTAGCCTTACACTATTAGCCCTCCAAAAAGCTGGTATCTATCAGATGTCTTAGACTACAAACCTCATTAGTCCTGTCAATAGAGGCCATTCTGTTTGGGTAGAATGGAAGCCATGGACCAACATATTCAGAGGTCATCAGGTTAGCAAAATCTGTACTAGTTGATCACCCTTTTCTGAACTGAAAATATTTATGTCAAAATCTATGGATAATTTAAAATCTGAAATTCATAAATTCCACCAATAACGAACAATGATTATTTCATCTTGACACAATATACAGAAATTTCCTATTATAATAATTTTAATTTTGCTTAATATCCGCACATCAATAGTGAAGCTTCTTCCTGGACTCATTTTTTTACCCATAATTTCCAACAATTGTCTACAAATGGATTGTTCATTTTATACAGACATGTTTGATAGCGGTTCTATGGGGACTCAAGTGAAATCATCTCTGAAAATTGTGGTTTCTCTTTCCTTGAGTAATCCTTGAGTGCAGGTTTGCCCAAACTGTGATTCACTGAGGTTAATGAAGGCTACCAGAACTCAGAAAAAAGTCATTTTGGGATTACAATTTCATGAATTCCTCAGTAAAAGTGTATTCTAGCAGTTGCAATGGAAAATGTTGAAACCTATTAGGTACTTTAGCTGTCCCACACAGCAATAGGTTTACTAGATTTTAGGTACTCCATTATGACAATTGTCATTTTTGGCTTGGGGAATCAGTAGGTTGTACTGGTCTGCTTCACATTTGTAAATTAAAATATTTTAATTACAACTTGTAATTATGAGACCTCAAGGTGGCAAACTGATAAAACAATATAAGCATTTTAAACAGTTTCAAATTAAAATCAATAAATAATTTAAACAAGATTTAAAAAAACACATTACATAATTCAAACAAGTTAAAAGAGCTTTAAAAGGTGAAAAGCATTGAAACCATGTACATGCTTAAAATTTGATTATGCCTTAATTGCTTTAATAAAAAGTCATGTTTTCTCCTGACATTGAAAAGAACCAACTGTGGTGCCAACCAGGTCTCCAGGAAGAGGACATTCCTTAATAGGGTGTTACAACATGTCCCATCCCATTGTATTTTCCCCACTGCTGAGACATGAATGAAGACTGTCTGGTATTCCTCTCACAGGCATACATTTTGTGAGTTCTTCAAACAGAACCATCTGTTTGTAGTCCAAAGCTCTTATTCTAACACATATTTCCTTACACATTCTGTTACATTTAGTTTGATACCTTTTAAACGCCGTTAACTTTCAATGCAATTATAGCAGTACCTTCACTTGACAAAGCAAGGTGTATGGTGGTTATATCATGGGTTTTTGTTGGCAGGATTTGTTTAGAAGGGGTTGTCTTTGCTGTCCTCTGACTCTGAGAGTGTCTGACATGCCCAAGGTCAAGTAGTTGGATTCTGTGGCCAAGTATAGATTTGAATCCTAGTCTCCCGGATTCCTAGCCCAGCACTAAAATGACTACTCCACATCGGCTAGACTATATGAATGAATGAAAGAGATTTATAGAATTCCCATACAAAGACTCCAGCAGTCAAAGGATTAACTTTGTCCATTCCTTCCAATTTTGGCTCCACCATCTCTTAAACTAGTGATGCACAACTTGTCGCCCTCCAGGTGTTTTTGACTTCAGCACCCAGAATTCCTGACAATTTAACAAACTAGCTAGGGCTTTTGGTAGTTGGAGTCCCAGGCACCTGAAAGACTACAGGTTGTGTACTACTGATGATATTTTTATATAAAAAACAAAAAACATTGTGAATAATCGAAATAAATCAAGGACTATGGATACTCTTTGGATCTTCTGATACATAACTCCTTCAAATAAATAGAAAAGTGAAAATATTCATTTTCCTCTATAAAAATGAATAAGATTGAATAGAAATTGTCCTTTCCCAGCCACTAAATTTACCAAATGACCATTAGAAAACGTAAGCATCTTAAACTCTGTGAAAGAAGTAATGGGTCAATCAGGATATTTCCTGAAGGTGGAATTTGCATCTTTCCCCCTACAAATTATTAAATGTGTAGAATGTAGAGGGAGAAACCCATCAGGTGCCATAATTACCTTTCAGACTATGCAATTCATAATTCAAATCCAGGTTATCCCAAAAATATATATAACCTTTAATAAATGATATTAGGTATGGTGATTATTTCAAGGCTAGGTAAATACATTTATATAGAGTAATACATGCTATAATAAAGATTTATTCAGAGTTACAAAATCCATCTTAAATTACAAATTCATGCAAGGTCTTCAAATTGTCATCACTGTGCAGAAACACACTACTTGCATTGTTGAAGCACGGGATATTTGTGCTCCAGAGTTGCCTCAATCTCACATGTACCTTCTGAATCTGGGGACATATATCTAAATGGTCTAGTCTGTCCCCTTGGTGGTCTGTCCTCTTGCTCCTGTATTGGCACTGTCACTCCTTACTAGTCATGGAGTTCCCTAATAGTGCCTGGCTGTCACATTTGCTGAAATCATAACAAGGTGCGAGCATGATCCATAAGTAGAGGATAGAACAACATCCTCTTTTTTGTAGTATGTGTGGGCAATCCATTCTATTCTCAGTAAATTTGAGAGGTGACAGCCTAGCGCTCACAGTGACATCTATGGCAGGTGAAAAGTTGTAGTGGATCCCAAGGACAATCCACCCCCTTCCTTGTGCTGATCAGAGCAGGGAAAGGGAAATAGAGGGTGTGTATCTGGACAGTCGATCAGGGAAAAAAGGACTGATTCCTGCAGTCTGTATGGTCATAACAACCCAGGACACTCCATTGTTTCCTGCATTGTAGTCTGAATGAATGACCACGTTTACAGACTGAGTGGAATTTGTGGCGATTTGGTTTTTATGTATTGGGCTTTTTATGTATTTTAATTTGTTGTTGTAGATGCTTTTAAATTGTATAGCATTGAATCTTGCTTTAAGCCGGTCTGAGTCCCTCTATGGAGGAGAGAAGGTCGGGGTACAAAAGTTTTAAAGAATAAATAAATAAATAAATAAATAAATAGTGTAGACCAGAGCTATTTAAACTTTTTCCAATCACTTTCCTCCCTTTCTGCCTGAGAATGTTTTACATGACCTCAGGCATATCGGTATATAAAATAGGTATAAAAATCAAACATTTACTGATAATCCCGCTGCCACATCACGCCGGTCCTGCGGGAACTGCACTGGCTCCCAATTGAGCACCGAATCACCTTCAAAGTGCTGGTTTTAACCTTTAAGGCCTTGAACGGTCTGGGGCCGGTGTATCTTAGGGACCGCCTCTCCCCATATAGCCCTTAAAGACCACTGAGATCCAAATCATTGAACCTCTTGGCAGTACCAAGCCATTCTGCTGTCCATCTGACTACAACTCGGAGGAGAGCTTTTAGCGTGATCGCTCCTGTACTATGGAACGCTCTCCCTCCTGCCATTCGCGCGATGCCCACTTTACTGGCCTTTCGAAAGGCCTGTAAAACCCACCTGTTCACTCAGGCTTTTGGGTCGGAGCAAGACTAAGGCTCCACGACTTGGCCAAGGGTTGTGACTTTATGTAGCTGACAGGCATCTTTGCCGGTTTTAACTGTGGATGCACACATCCAACATGTTTTAACATGTGTCATGTATTGTTTTTACGATGTTTTTACTGTGTTTTTATTGAATTGTAACTGTTTTCAACTGCTGTGAGTCGCCCCGAGCCACTTGGAAGGGGCGACCAAGAAATCCAAATAATAAATAAATAAATAAATAATAAATCAGCATTTGCAACATTTGCTAAACATCACTGATTTTCCTTTTTGTGGAGTACAGCTGAAGCAATTTTTCCAGAGTCCACTGTAAACACATCACATTGTTGCTAACAGGTTTGTCTAAATGGGCAGCAATCTGAAACCTTTCACTGTTGCAAAATTCTTCGGGAACCCCAACACTGACCTAAGGGAACCGCATTTGGGGTCAGGACCCACAGTTTAAGAAGCACTGGTGTAGATTGCCAGTGCCAGATGTGACATTGAGCTAGACAGACCCTAAAAGTTGCTCTTGTAATTGCAAGGCACTTCTCTATTATTGTAATGTTTAATCTTGTTAAGGCAGTATTCATTTTTGAAATATATTTGAAGGGGGCACCTTGTATTTTAACTGACTAACACTGAAACAATGCCTCACTATTGTGTTTTTATTTCACTAGTTGTTATAGAGAAAAGAAAGAACGCAGAGGTGTGGTTTCTGAAAAGGTGACTAAGTAGCTTCAAGTAGCTGGTTCTGCCTTGAAAAACTGAAAATCGAATGTCTGACTTCTAAGGAGAAATGAGAGCCAGAGCTAATAAATCATAAAAATGACAGCGAGGAAACTAACTAAATCTGCTTAGCAAATCCAAGCAGCATAAATCTAACTCTGTAATAAAATTTGTATCAGTGGATCACTCAGACAGCACATTTTCAGACTATTCTGGAGCACCACTCTAGCTGTGAAGTATACTTCAACCGTATCTGTAATAATAATAATAGGTGAAGTGGTTTCCTTCCCATGTTCTTTTCTATTAAAAAAAGAAAAGAAAACTCTGGTCACCACTTCATATTCGGTCTTTCCCAATCCATATAGCATGGAGCAGCAACAAGCATGGAGCTCAATAGCTAACCCAGCTCTAATTAGATCATTTTTCATGTTTGCTTTCAAAAGACCCTAAAGGAACCTTGGGCACATTAGAGGCTAATGGCCTGTAGTTTAACAGTTTGGTAACAAGATTTTCACTCACTCTGCCCCTGCCCCAAGTATTAAAAATAGCCATTTCTCTTTGGTTTCCTACAGATCAGTTTATTTTCTATTGTATTTGTTAATATAAAATAAAATCATAACATTCGAAATAATAGAAAATAGTGGTGGCAGACTGTTCAACTTTCTTTCTTGTGTTTGTCTCTTAATAACAACTTTATAGAAGTAGCAAAGAGAAATCTTACTAGTGGTGATCACTGTATCCCTACTGAGATCTCATGATGGTATAGCATCACATATCAGTGTGAACCTGCCAATTTGGGGATAGATTCCAGTCACAATCTGGCAACCATAAATAAGAACTCTCTTTGCATTCCTGATATTTCACTACTATTTAATGCAAATACTCTCTCTCTCTCTCTCTCTCTCTCTGTCTCTCTCTCTCTCTCTCTCTGTCTCTGTCTCTCTCTCTCTCACACACACACACATGAATAAAAATTACCCTTTGTGAAAGGAGCAATGAGATGTGTGTCTATCTATACACACCAACTCAAGAAAAGATGTCTATTTTAGCTTTTTAGCCTCTAAGCCAGGGGTGGGCAATTACCGGCCCTCCAGGTGTTTTGGACTTCAACTCCCAGAAATACTAGCAAGTTTACCAGCTGTTAGGATTTCTGGGAGTTGAAGTCCAAAACACCTGGAGGGCCGGTAATTGCCCACCCCTGCTCTAGGCCTATGATTATCTCAGTATTTTGATACATGTGTAATCAAAACATGGGGAAACATGGCTACAATCCAATACATTTTACTAAAAGCACCAATTAATACATAAAATTAAAATTTATAAACAAAATTACAATAATCACATGAAAACAGTATAAAATCAATAAAAACATGCAATATTTTTTTAAAAAAATAAAGAACATTCCCCATAAAAGGCCTCCCCACAAGTAATTATCCATTAAAATAGTTTATACCACATGTACAGTGTGGTCTTGCATGTGTACATCACTAACATAATACCAGACTAAAAACTCCATAGCATTGAACAGCAACAAACACAGAACTCTACAGCTCTTCAAAGTGTTAAAACACTTTTGAATAGATGGTTCAGCACCTATGATAGCTCCTTTAAATGTAGAATCCACTGTTTCCTTGACAAAGAAGATAGTAGGGGCTTCATCACAAAGACCATGTGAAGTGGAACGCTTCACCAGGAAAGGAGAATGGCAACAGGATGAATCCATCACCCTCATGTGAAGCTCCCTCTTGAGAATGCTTTTCCCATCACTTGGGGAAAGTGTTTCCTTCCTCGCAAGGCCCCATCTCTCCAGTGTTGTGGGGAAAGTGCCCAGTGGTGCTTTCATCCCAGTTGGGAGCGGGTCCGCCACTAGAGGTCACATGATGTCATATAATGGCCAGTGTGGGACTCCATCCATTAGATGGGTTGAAAGTGTCCTAGGATGCTCAGTTCCTCCCCCAATCTGATGAGGTCCTAGATGACAACTGGAAAAGTATTACCATGGCTATGTCTGACATTCTCAGGAATGTCATAGTTGGTTTTACCAATCTAAACATGTTCCTGGATGCTGCTGAAGTGTAAGCATCAAGGTTGAATTCAGGAGTATTACTGAAACATGAACCGGAGCCTGCAGTGGGAGTGTAATCTGATAAAACACAGGCCAGATTTCTATCCTTTTTACTGCTTTTGGACTGCCCAGAAACATATATTGCAGGTCTGACTACTTAAATAAGTCTTAAATAGCTCTGGTCACAATCATAGAATCACTGAGTTGAAAGGAACTTGAATCCCATCCAGTTCCGTTTCTTGCCCACATACCTCAGTCCATTGCTACCTTTAATTTATTAAAATCTTTATTGCTATGATAGCAGGGTTTGGAAGTCAACCACATCCTGTTCTTTTAGTTCTCAGGGCTAAAGCTTCAGGTGGCTGACGTATCCTTCTGATAAGAGATACCAATGTTATTTGTTGCTAAGAATGCTTAAAAGGATTGCAGTCCTAATAGGTTTCAAAACTGAGTGAGCATTTGAATATGGTTCTCCCTGGTTGTAGTCTGCCAATCTAAAAAACCATACTACTGAGGAGTCTTTCTCCACAATAAACCAAGGTTTACATATCTGTGTGGTGTTTTAAGATGTGCTGTTTTACATATTTTGAAAAGCCATACCTACTTATAGATGGCAAAGGTAAGGGTCAGTTTGGCCCTTCATGCTTTCATCCAAACTTTTGCTATACTGACTTGATGATATCAAATAGAATTGAGAATACTAAAAAACGGGGAGTGACAAAGGATCGTTGAATTTATTGTCCAAAATGTAACTTTTCTAAGTTCTGGGTGGATTATTAATTTTATAAATAAATAAATATTGATTGTAGCTGGCTAGGCAGTTGTAATCAAAAGCAAAAGAACCTTAAGGTCCCATTTTATGATCATGAGAACATCCAAGTTAAAAAATTCCACATTATTTGCACTTTCACATTTGCCATTACCTACACTTCTCTCTCTGACAAAAATGGAACTTGCACTGAATTAACATAATTGTATTGGTAACATTTGAAAATAGGTAGAGAATAATCCCTGACAAAGCTTTCAAGCAAGGCGCACCCATATAATTATCAGCAATGAAGGGCCTGTCAGCATTTCCATTTTCTAGTCTACATTTCAAGGAGCATATAGGCTATATAAGGGTCCGTATCTTACTCTAATTAGAAATTTCCATAGCAGCTTCCTTTTAACACTTAAAATCCCCATTAAGAAAACCTTCTCCTTCCATATTCTGCAGTTTAAACCGATTCACTGTTGTTGAATTAGGAGTGGCAAAGTGTAGCCCCAGGGCTGGAATTCTGAGACTGCTTTTGTGGCCTTTGACTCTTTCAGATTTGCAAACGGCTGATTTTCTGGCATAAAACAAAAATAAAATCAACAATCTTTCTTAAATCATCAAGGAGCAGTAAATCACAGTGTAAATACTGTAGATATAAAATAGAATTCCAACAAGGATTCAGAGTTATTTCTGAAAGTTTGTGTTGCTTCCAGAGAATTTGCATCACCCTGCCCAATGCCCCTCTCTTAACGCTTTCCTGTTTTTTTCTATGGCTTACAGCAGACAGAGGGATTGATCAGCAAATGAACATACTAAAGAGGTTTGGGGAGAATTCACCATGATTTATAGGAGTTGTGGGTACTAGGATGTATAGTTCACTTGCAATCTAAGAACTGCACTGTGAACTCCACCAACGATTAACCTGGAACTTACTTGGCATACAGAAGACCCACAACCAAGAAAAAATACTGTAGGTTTTTGGAGGGATTTATAGGCGTTGTAGTTCACCTACACCCAGAGCACACTATGAACCCAAACTGCCTTGAGTCGCCAATAGGCTGAGAAAGGCAGTATACAACTATAATAAATAAATAAATAAATAAATAAATAAATAAATAAATAAATAAAACAGAGATGTATCTGGGCCAAACCTGGCACCCATACCTGATAAACTCAAATTTGAGAACTGGTGGGTTTTGAGACGAATTGGCCTGGACATTTTAGAGTTGTAGGTACTGAGATTTATTTATTTATTTCCAACATTTATACCCCGCTCTTCTCTACCCCCGAGTGGGAACTCAGAGCGGCCTAACAAAAGGCACAATTCGTTGGCAACATAATAAATACAATATAAAACCAAAAACATACAGCATTAAAACACATTAAAATACAATTAACATTAACACATCATACACATTCTCTTAAGTTAAAAACAGTATTTTGTCCATAACAGGAGCATTGAGCCATATCCATATTTATAGTTCACCTGCAATCAATGAGAAGTCTGAACTCCATCAAAGAGTGAATTGGAGTCAACATGGCACACAAAGCCCCCATGGCCAGCAAAAAATATTTTGAGGGGAAAATTCACCTTATGTCACGCCCCAGGCTGCTTCCTGCAGCAAATGAGAACAACCCCAGGTTAGGGCCAAGAATTCCATCCGGTTTGACAACCGTTTCGGGCTGCAAACTTTGGCTCCAGAGAGGTGCCATCTTCCCTCAGGCGCAGAGCTTCAAAGCACCAGTATTCACACTTCCCAACTTGCATATCAAAGGAACGCCGATAAGGTGCTACGAGGAAGCGACCCTTCCGTTCCCACGAGAATGCTCTGGCGTAGCCCCCGCCTTTTGGGTCATGACGGTCGAAGCCTATAAAGATCCGGTCCAGACTCTGTTCGGAACTTCGAAGCAACGTTTCCGTCACCGGGCCACGCTCATGGAACCTCGTCCGGACCAGTGGGTCCCCCCTGCCTTTGGACTCTAAGTTTTACCAAGAAACCTTTGAACCTCGTCAGTTGCTGCCCTAAGATTCCTGTCTTTGGACTCTAAGTTTTACCAAGAAACCTTTGAACCTCGTCAGTTGCTGCACCAAGATTCCTGCTTCCCTTGGAGATACTTTAAAGGACCGTTGCTTCCATGAACTATTAAGAGCCTTGCTGGACTATCCTATCTTTGCCTTTGAATAACCTACTTCTTCTAAATAAAGCATTTAAACCGCAGTCACTGTTGTTGGTTTATCCAGGGACCAATCAAGCCTAGGTTTTAACACCTTAATTTGGGGGAGTTGTAATTCACCTACATCCAGAGAGCACTGTGAACCCAAACACTGATTGATCTGGACCAAATTTGGCACACATATCTGCTGAAATTTGATTACTGGATGGGTTTGGGGGATCTGACCTTCCTTTCTGGGAGTTGTAGTTCACCCACAACCAGAGAAACTGTGACCTCCACCGATGATAGACCCGGACCAAACTTGGCACACAGAACCCCCATGACAAAATCAATCACCTGAAGGGGTTTGAGGGGACTGGCTCAGCATAGTGGGCATTGTAGTTTGCCTTACAGCCATAGAGCCCATTGAACCTCAATAATGATGCATCTAGAGCAAACTTGCCAAACATAACCAACTTTAAAAATTATTGAGTAAACATTGAAGACGATACAAAGAGGAGGATCGATCATAATAAAAAGAAACGGGATAAAATTTAGAAGGAAAAAAACAAGAAGAGAATTGGCAAGTAATATCTAAAGAAATAGGAAGTACTACGATCAAGATATGATTTTCCCTGTGAAATGGACTGGAAGTAACACGAACTTTGCTATATCCTCTGTTTCAACTCCTACTTTACTACCTACTCAACTTTTTTTTCTAACTTCTATTTCTACCTACTTCGAGTTCTACACTCCCTTCTCTCCCAACCTCCTCCCCCTCTTCATCTCCTCCCCTTTTCCCAACTCTTTATAACCCCCTCACACTTAACCCTCTAAAACCTGGTGCACTCTCTTTCACTTTCTGTTATTTTATCATATGTAAAAAAATTGCTGAATAAAGATATATATATATATATATATATATATATATATAAATAAAAGAATTATTGAGTTTTTTGGGTTAACCTGGCTTGATGCGAGTTATAGTTCACCCATAACCTTATGCATTTTGTATAATTAAAAATGGCTTTTTCAAATAGCTGAGAAACACTGATGGGAAGAATACTTGAGTCATGAAAGTCTTTGCCGTTTGGCACATATCCTACACAAAGTATGCACATGGTTAGATTGTACAGGAGAAAACATTTCTGCAGATATATAATCATAGTTGGAACAGGCCCCACGGGTCATCCAACTCTTTGTTTTGCAGGAATACCCAATCAAAACACCCCCAATCGATGTTCATCATCTATTCATAAACCTCCAGAGAAGGAGACTTCACTAGACCCTAAAGCCGCATAGTCTACTGTCAAACAGCAGAAATATAATTTTCTTTGTAGACAAGGACAATGGCAGACTTATTCAATAAAACATATGTCTATTATATGCATATTTGCATAGAAAATAAAAAATCTGCATAGGAAACAGATTTTTCTTGGCATCAAATGTTTTCTGTGTAAAAGATCTACAGGTAAATTTTGGGCAGAATATATTTCTGCTATATTTTCTGTGCAGGAAGCTGATTTGTTACTATACAGCTTTCCAAGAATTGTTTGCAGCAAGAATAAAATTGATAAAATTACATGTTGCTCATTAGAAAATAAAATTATTGAAGAATTACATATCTACTTTCATCAACTTAACATGTTCCATTTGCCTATCTTATCTTAATATGTCGGCACCATAAGGTGGAATTAATTATAGGCATCTGGAACTTATTGTTATCAGTATCATCCTCATTTTATTTCCATGATCCAAAAAGCTTTCTATATCAATTATACATTTAAAAAACCACCTAAAATATGCAATTAGCTTATATATCTAAAATTCAAGAGCAAAATATCAGGGTGCAGGGATTTAAAAGTAGGAAATTCCCAGGACATCATTTACTGACATCTTTGAGCAACATTATTTTATGTGATTTTTAATGGATATTTGCCCGTGTCAGATTTGCAGCGACTATTTAAATGAAGTGGGAAATATAAAGTCTCTCAGACCTGTCATCCAAATCTTGTTGAGGGAATTTTCTGCTATTACAGTTTAAAAGTCTCCTAATTATGCCCAATACCTTAGAAATGTATTTTCAAATGTCAAGAGCAGGTTTATATGATGTGGAACATGAACAGATTCATAATGGGCTCCCTCAAACCCTGAAAGGTCCTAGTCGAAACTTTTCCCTTTGGATATGCATAGCAAGAGAAGGTGGAATAAGTGGTGAACAGCAGTGGCAATTGATAACTTTCATGACAGAGGACTCAGTTCTTTGTTTGAGTCTGAATTTTGAAAGAATCATCCAAGGTGACTTGAAAACAAGTTCCAGTACCTTGGATAGCTTCCTTTAAAATTTGGAGCAAGCCTAGTGCAAATTTTCTGTACCAGTATATCAGTGAATCTCAACTTCTGGGTCCCTAGATGTTTTGGCGTGCAACTTCCAGATATCCCAGCCAGTTACCATCTGTTAGGATTTCTGGGAGTCAAAGGCCAAAATATCTGGGAACCCACGGATTGAGAACCACTGCACTATATGGAAACAGAAAAATATTATTTATTTATTTATTATATTTATTATTTCGGCTTAATAGACCACTCTATCCGAAGCTCAGAGCGGTTTACAGCCCATAAAATATACCAGGTTAAAACACATAAAAACGACATTATAAAAGCAATTAAAAAACCCCACTCCCTACAATAAAACTACAGCAGATCAACACATAGTGCAGGTGGCAATGACGCGGCAGGGTGGCAAGTTATGGCAGGCACCAGTCAGGCGCCAAATGCCTGCCTAAACGGCCTGGTCTTACAGGACCTGCAGAATGTCATTAAGTCCCGAAGAGCTCGCGTCTTCTCTGGTAATGAGTTCCATATTGAAATAATTATATATATATATATATATATATATATATATATATATATATATATATGGATATGACATGGTTAGGTCCAGTCGGAATCTTCGTAATTTGGATCAAATTCAGATCAAATTCCTTTTTGAAGCGATTTGGGAACCCGGAAGTATCCTTGCCACTGTTGCCATCTTTGTTCCGATTCAGGAAGTGAATTGGAAATGACTCAATGTTTGGAGGCAAGCAGTAGCTTGCATGCTGCGATGCTTGCCTCCAGCCAATGAGGAAAAACCATGTGGGGAGGGGTGGGGTTTTAGCATGGCAGCCATTGCACTTTAAAAAGGGCTGCATGTGCCTCATGGGCTCATTGCAAGGTGAGCCGGGGATGCAAATGGGAAGAGAGCTTGGGTGAGAAAGGTGCCACCACTTGGGAAGGCAACAACAGGGTTGGGGAAGGGAACAAATTGAGGAGAACGGCTGGTAGCAGGCCCCTTGCCTTCAAGGCTTACTTGTGTGTGGGGAAGGAAGAAGGACAAGGCAGGGCAGGGCAGAGTGGCACATAAGGACAGCTGGGACAAGTGTTCTTCTCTTGCCTACCACTGCCAAATTCCCTTTTAGAAGCAGTGAATTAAACTTTCAAACACCTCAATCCCCTTTGGGTTACAGTTTGGATTTTGGGATCCCAGAAAGTCCCTTTGGACTTTAGATATCTCCTTATCTTCTAAGAATTTCCTTGCTAAACCACTGAATATAAGTTTTAAGACCATTTCTTCCCTTGGGTTTTTGTACCTCTGTACTTTGGAAAACAAGAAAACCCCGTATCTGCTAATAATTCCCTTCCTGAAGCAGGGAATACAAGTTTTAAGACCCTTTCCTCTCCTCAGGTTTGACTTCTGTGCTTTGGAAAACAAGAAATCCCCTTTTCTGCTAATAATTTCCTTGGGAAAACATAAAAGTTTGGCAGCACCTTTGTCTGCTTGGGGTTACAGATTGTACTTTTGGAAACTAGAAATCTCCTAATCTAATCTTTTCCTTGGGAAATCACACCATACAACTTCAGAGCCCCCCTTCCTCTGCTTGGGGTTACACATTAAATTAATTTAACATTACGAGATAAATTCAATTTTCTCATATTCAGAGAGTTGTGCTCTAGACAAATATGCAAAACAGAGAGATAGATTTAAATTTTCCAAAAGAATCCTGGGGGCAGCACAATTCTTCTTGTAATATTCCTTATTAGATTACTGAAATTACTTTAAAATTTGTCAAGGACCCGGAAATCTTATAAACACGTGGAAAGTTACTATGCTGACAGAGGATAATGTTTTCTACCACTGTGGCAAGTTTTGTCAGTAGTGTTTTAAAAATGAGGGAAAGGGAATCCCCCAAGTTTTGCCTGTCCTGTTTGCAGGTTTTCACATATTGCACAACTGCGCCCACCATTAACGAAGCGATTCGTAAATTTTAGAAAATTCTGACTTTTTTCCAGAAAATTTCAGAAATCATTTCTCAATCGAATTGCCAGTGCCCCCTACATCCAAAACATGTTTTGAACCATTTTTTCCTTGATAGAGAGAGAGAGTGAGAGTGAGAGAGAGAAAGAGTGAGTTAGTTGCTACCTCCAAGAAGAAAAAGTAGAATTACATCACTACATGGAAATTACCAATGGTAACAAAGTCATTCCATAAAAATATTATTCAGTTGCTCTAACATGAAGATGTGAGAAAAGGAGTGTGCTAGTACTGTATTGTCCTCATACATGTCCACATTCCTTGCAAAATCATTAATCTCTAGATTGTATGAAGGGCCTTAAGGCTCAATGGCTTTCTCACAATGTCATTCTCCATTTGAAGAAAAGGACAGAAATGTGTGCAGAAGGAATGGGGTTAATCCTTCTCTTCACCTTAGATACTATGTAAATTGTAAGTGTTTATCACATTATACTCCTTCAAAAATGACTTCCCTCTAATCTACAGCATTATTTTTGTTTGTTTGTTAAGAGATATCAAGCAACAGCAGTATCTAATTCTGACCCAGCTTTTTAAAAGATGAAATTTTCTCTCCTTTGAGCAAATTTATTGATTTAATCAATTTGTAGGCCTGTTTTGCACAATAAGAAGACTTAAGGCATTTTACAGCTCATTGAAAACACTGCAGCTTACAATTATATAAAAAAGAAGTAATAGAAAGTAACTATGTAAAAGTTATTTTTAAAACACATAAGCATTTATAGAGTTGAAACCATTATAATTTATTAAATGACTATATAACTCCAAGTCACATGTCAATATGGCAACCACATTAATCTCTCAGGGTTTTCTTAGATGAGGAATATCCCATTGGTTGTTTGGCCTTTTCTGTCCTTTGAAGTAAAGCTTATAGCATATGGTGTTCCTGGTAGGCTGAGATTCAATTACTTACCAGAGAAGAACCCTACTTAGCTTCCATGATCAGATAAGAAGTGGTACCTTTAGGATATTTAGATTGGAAAGACTACAAACCAGACCTGGGCAATTGCCGGCCCTCCAGGTGTTTTGGACTTCAAATCCCAGAAATCCTAACAGCTGGTAAACTGGCTAGGATTTCTGGGAGTTGAAGTCCAAAACACCTGGAGGGCCGGCAATTGCCCAGGTCTGCTACAAACCAACCAAATAATGTAGCATGCCATTAGAAGCCCACACCACAGCCAGTTTTTAAAGTAAGCAGCAAAAATGTATTTTTTCACTTGCTGGCAAAAGCAGACCATCCTAACTTCCATAGGGAGGGAATTCCAAAATTTGGGAGCAACCACCAA
The DNA here is from genome assembly GCA_030556195.1 of Anolis apletophallus. NCBI lineage: Eukaryota > Metazoa > Chordata > Lepidosauria > Squamata > Anolidae > Anolis > Anolis apletophallus. The sequence goes on along the minus strand of JARBWK010000010.1, from coordinate 22,429,930 downwards.
GAGGTCCTTCTCTCTTGTTCCTAACATACAAGCTTCATAAAATAGTGGTCTGCCTTAAAGATCTTATAGTTCTTATGGAATCAAACAATAACTTTCTATTTCAGCTTTTCTCTTCTAGGTGGCAAGCATACTGTATATTGATGAAAAATGAGTAATCCTAGCCTTATGCTACCAGTAATGTCAGATTGGAGAGCTGACACAGTGAAGTGGCTTGAGCATTGGACTATAACTCTGGAGATCAGGGTCTGAATCTTCCTTCAGCCATGAAATCCATTAGGTGGTCTTGGAAAAATCACAGAATCTCAGACTCATAGAAAGGCAATGGGAAACCTTATTCTGAACAAATCTTGCCAAGAAAATCTTATCATAAGGTCATCATAGGTAAAAAATGATTTGAAGGCACACAGAACAACAACAACAAATCTGATCACTCCATTCCAATGCACAATTATAATACGTTTATTTATTTATTTATTTATTTCAGGATTTTACCCCGCTCTTCTCAACCCCCGAGGGGGGACTCAGAGCAGTTTACAGTAAGGCACAATTCGATGCCCACACAGTAACAATATAAAACCCCAGAACCCTTCAACAATTAAAATACATTAAAATACATTAAAATACAATTACATTAGCATCATATGCATTCATTCCAGATTAAAACAATGTTCTGTCCATAAAAGCATTGACCCTATTTATCCACTTTCCATTAAAATCCCATCTAAAATGCTGCCTTGTGCTGGTGTGCAAACGCCTGGTCCCACAGCCAGGATTTTACTTTTTTCCTGAATGCCAGGAGGGATGAGGTGGATCATACATCGATAGGGAGTGCATTCCACAGGCGGGGAGCCACCACCATATGTTTATGGATATTTGCCTGTTTTCGAATTTCTGCTCTAGAAAACTTATTTGAAAAGTGGATTTCTCCTCAACACTTAATTTTTTTCTTTCTTTTTGTTTTTTCCTGTCCACCCACCAGCCTCTGCTCTCTCAAAGCAATGTACATTTGGAACATTAAATACATTATTAAAAACATTGTTTAAGAAATTTGAATTTTCATTCCCCCCCCCCCAAACAATTCAAAACAGTTTCCAGTTTTATGAACCAAAGATCATGTAGAACAACAAAATATTTGCTGTCTACTAGAAACTCAAAAATTATGGAGCTATGCTGATCTCCCTTGGGGGAGAGTTCAACTGTCAAGTTGCTGCCAAAAAGAAGGACTGTTCTCTGGGTATCTCTTCTTGGGGCCGCTTCAGGCACTACCTGTCTCATTCAAAAATAATAATAAAGGAGAAGAAAAGAAAGGAAGGGGAAAACACTATAGTAGAAACTATTCCACATCACCATCTATTTTCATGACTCAAAGAAATAAAATTTGATACCTGGTTTCTTGCCAGAAGACCAGGTTGCCAAATTTGGGAGTCTATTTCAGGTCAGGTATAACATGCAGTTGGTTAGCCGACTCCTCCGCTTTTGTCTGAATAAGCAAGCTATGATTTGCCTAGAGGACAATTTAGGTTATTCAAGTGTGCACAGACAGTATGATTGCTCAACCATGAATTGTAGAGACATAGGCCAAGATTCTAGATTGAGAAAATACAGTACAATTTACAGAGTTACACAATGCCATCTTTAAGTGAATTGCAACCCTCAACAACAAAATATGCAGTTCCAGTCACTTCTGCATGCACAATGCTCAATGCACATATGCACCAAAACATTTTGTGCAGATACACAATGGCACACATTTCTGCTTCTGCATCTTTGAACTGAAAGCATTCAACCAAATACAGGTAGAATGTTTGCCTACTTCTGTCGGGAAATGAACAAATGGAACAAATCCCTCTTAGGAAGATCCTGGCCCTGAAATCATAGCGTTCAAAGATTATTCTGTCCAATCTGTTGGTAATGTAGGAAAACATGGTCCTAGCTTATCTCTGACCATGTCCTCTTAAGAAGAAACCATCAGCTTCCAAGTCAATCATCACTGCTATGGAACAGAATCCAGTCTCAGGAAGCATTTCCCAATATTTAGTTCCTAACAAACAATTATTGTAATTTAAGCAGTCTAGAGCTGTAGAAAATCCTCATGATCTCTATGATATGTCTTCAGATATTCAAAGATGACTGTTACATGATCTCTTCATTTGTTATTTTGGTAGACATAATATACCCAACTGTTCAAACCTTTCTTTATAGAACTTGATTTCCAGGCCACTCACCATCATTGTTACTTTTGTAGGAACACAATTTAGCATGGTGCACAAACTCTAAATGAGGTCTGTCCATTCAGAATGGAGTAATACCATTCTTTCCAGCAAACTTGATATTATCTGTGTCTTGATGTGACATAGAATTTCATTCATAGTTTAGCTACCAAATTACACAGCTACAGCAAGCTTCTTTCCTACTGGTAGTCTCAGTTCTTGTCATACCAGGTACCTTCCATCTTATACGAGTGTAAATGTATTCTCCCTGAAGAATGCAATGTTTTATATTGTTCTGAATTTATATTTGATGGCTTAGCCACAGTTTATTCTCTTATCAAGGAAAACAGTGTTTCACTGCACACACAAAAGCAGGAGTGGAGAAACTTGGAAATGGCACTATCTAAGCCTTCTTTGGGTAACGCTACAGCATGGCTCAGAGTTTATGTATGAATGCTGCATCTATCTTCTTTCAAACCACCAGGGATTTGGAATGCCCAGGAGTATTTTTCTTAGTATTCACTGTTTTGGAGAGGAAAGAACAATCTCTCTGTTCACAGAAGAAGTGGAATTCCTGTAGGTCAGTGCTGAGATCTTTGACAGTGCAGCATGAAGAAAATTTATATCATCTCTATTCTTATCTGCTCTGGCATGTGGATAAATTGAGAGGAGTTTTCAGTACTGCCTGTCCTTAACCTTTTGGAGCATAATATTCTGAATGAAGTCATAAAATGCATTATATAGGCTGAATTATTCAGAGAATCTTTTATATCTTGAACTCGGCTTTATGTTGCAATGTTAAGGCTGTGTGTTTATATATACAAACACAGTACACACACACAACCAAAGGGTCTGACAAAAAGCATCAACGGGCAGGATGGACTCTCTAACCTTTTGGCAACCATCCTAAGAGAAGGAAAACTCTAAATTCAAAACCGGGCAAATGGTGCTCGTCTAACCCTGTAAGGTCAACCATCTAGAGAAGGAAACTCAATTCAAACCTATGACCTGAGGATCTTGCTGCCACCATCCAAGCTTGCTAGGACCCGGCAGACGAACCTTTGGTTTAAAGGGTGACGCCAGTTCTGTGCACGCTGCTCTCCACCAGAAACATCCATTGCACAGGCTCGAAGGACACATCAAACCTCCGAAAAAGCATCAATGCGCTTGGAGAAAGTGTGGGATGAGTCCTTCTTAAGTATCTTTGTTCGTGAAGTAATGCCAGACACACACACACACACACACACACACACACACGTACATCAGACAAAAATATTCAAGTGCTTACTTACATCTCTCTCTCCCCTCCCCCTTTCCTTCCATCCATCTTAATGTGTACACACACATACACACTGGTGCACATGCATATACACATTCATACTTTTAGAAAAGTCACCCTATTCCCTCAAAAATATCCAAGGATCTTAAATCTTTTTGCCCACATAAACCAAATGGTACTAGCCAGATTCCATTTCTATTCACAGCTGGTGCTCTGTAATACTTTGTAATTTTAATTAAAGATGAATTCTTAAACAATCTCCTCCTGTGCTACCTCCAAGCATACAATTAGACATATACGGTTCTGCTGTGAACAGTCATTTAGCAGGTTCGAATTAATAACTTATTATTGGTGCTTTCATTTTATGTCTATGACAGAAAATAAGAAGACAAGTCCATAGGTAAAAAAAACATTGAAAGCTTGGAAGGTAACTGAATGAATCTGCAGGCTCTTTGTTGAAATTTGAGACTCAAAAACAAATATTTTATTGCAGAGACAAATATAAATAGCTTCACATAAGAACTGTATAATTATTGGTTCATCTAGTGCTCTTGACAGCCCCAGGGTTGACCACTTATTAGAGATGGGAGGTGGAGAGATTCATTAGACTCACATTTTGCTATATAAAAATAACCATTTTGTCCACCCTGAGACTAGCAATAGGAATATATATATATATAAATATATATATAAAAAACTGAAAAGTATAGCAAGACATATACATATATATATGTCTTGCTATACTTTTCAGTTTTTTTACATGCCTCATTTAGTATATTGAGAGGTGTCCAGGCTATTTATTCTGTTCCATCAAACCACACCTTGTAGGGAACATAGTTATACATAACACAGCCATTTCCATGTAGTCAAAGGCATATGTCCCACTATTTTCCTGTTATTAAAAATGCTACAACAAACATCTCAAGAACCATCGGGCAGTGGGCACCCTGATCCCTCCAGATGATGTCCTTGCATTGTGTGTAGATCTCAGAAAAGTGCTGAGTGTATTCCTATTGATCCTGCTGCTCTCCAACAAACTTCTGCCTGGGAAAGTGGGCAGGGGGCTGTTCTGCTTACAGGGTGGGTTTGAGAGGATTATTTTGGTCACTGCATGTTTGGAAAAGGCTTCCAAACATTACAGTGACTTGAAAACAACATGACTTACACCATTAGAATTAATCAACAGGTTGCCAGCGCATCAGTATATTTGCAAAATGCTCATCATTAAAATGCACATACTTTTAAAAAGTGCTCAAATACATTTAAGTCAGTGGAAAGAACATGTGCAAAAATCCATGCTATAGAAAAATGTGTTCAAATTTACATCTGCTCAGAAACATACATATAAATTGGGACGGAATCCATGAGTCAAGGAAGAAGTTTTGCAACACAATATGGAATGAGAGTACTGGAGGAGAGTACCAATCAGATTCTGTGTAACAAAACAAACTACAAAACTCAGGAGTCCATGGGATGAAACGATAATCAAAATGTTAGACTGTGATACCTGTGCATTAAAGATACACTCAAGCTGTCTGTGTCTTTGTGTCCAGTCACCAACAAACCTTCCGAAGTGCTGCAATAGTATCACAGAGGTGAAGAAGTGTTGATCATGAATATGGAATAGTTACATAGAGTTATTATTACTTAATCATTTTGTATTCATGATCACTACTTAATCATGATTGTGCTGCTATTGCCACCAATATGTTTTACAAAGCATTGACTGAATGCAAAGGAGGTCTATTCTGGGTGTGAATGGAACATGAGTGAAAGACATTTCCATAAGGCTTGAAGAAGGATGAACCAGAAGAGGTTACTTTGTTAAATATAGTTAAATAACTGATGTAGAATACTTCTCCACATCTTGAGCAAAACTACAGTTGATATTTCATATATCATACTTAATGACATCACCAGAGCCTACCTCTTGTGACAGTAGCAGGGCTTTCTTCATGTGACAACCCCAGAGGCTCTCATGACATGAGGTCTGATATTTGGTTCTGAAATTTCAAAGCTCACTATACCTCTGAACTGACAACCTTAATATACCCAGCAACTGTAAAGTTGACTGTGCAAACTTGATGTACTACATATTTTTTTAGCATTCTACCCACATCGTAAGTCTAGCAGCAACAAGATGAGGCCCAGTGCAAAGGCAAAGGACATATAAAGTTCCCCATGAAGAGCAAAACAGATTTGTCTGCAGAGGTTATAGCTGCAAATGCATTTGTAGCTAATGTCACAACAACCTGCCCTGAAAAGATAGCAAGTATTGCTAACCTGAGAAGGTGTATCATTTTTGAGAAGTCTTAATCTCCTATAACTGAGATGGCTGATCTGCTGACAGCTGTCTTTTTATTAACTTGAAAGTTATCTTCAGACAATCATGTGGTATTTCATGTATGTTGCTTGGGAAACACTTCAAAACAAACAGCCCGGGAAAGGAAAAAAAGGGCACAAACTAGGAATTCTGTGCACATCACAGCATTCTTTGAGATAATATATTTTTCACTGTTTTTCTTGCAGACATTCGAGATAGTGGGGGGCCCAAACCAGTGATGGTGTATATTCATGGAGGGTCCTACATGGAAGGCACTGGAAATTTGTATGATGGCAGTGTACTGGCAAGTTATGGCAATGTGATTGTCATCACCGTCAACTACCGGCTTGGGGTACTTGGTAAGAGAGAATCAGATTTTAATTTGTTCTAGCCATATGCAGTCAATCCTCTTTATATTTATTAGAAGATTATGTTCAGATTCTTCTGCTCATTGGAAGGATCTTCAATTTTTAAAGAGGAAAGGTTTGTATTTGGTGGATTTCCATTTGTTACTATGCAGATTGGCTTGCAATTATACTCCTCTTTGATGAAAGAAACACTGTACAGATGCTCTCAGAATGATATAGTGCATTGTTGTTTCCATGAATCCTGTAGTCACATTACAGTAATTAGTTGTACATATTGTTGAGGGATTTAAAACACATGACAAGTGCAAAGTGAGATGCAATTGTTTCTCTTTGTGATGAGACAAAAGCCTGGATATTCTGCTGACAGGTTCATTATGTTACTTTTTTTCTCCTGGATTTCTGTATAGTAAGAATGTGTGGGAAATGTGCAGTCTGAGATTCTGTTTTTTGCATTTCCTTTGGTGGCTCAAGCAGAATGCATCCATCTAGTTTACAATCTTTCTGGATGAGATACGTTGATTAAAGGAGAATATGTTTAATGGAGAAATATATTGTGCTAATATTGTTTCGTGTGACAGCCATGAATACTTTTTAATGCAGAACTATATTTTAGATAAGCTTTTGTTTCCAAAAGGCTGCACCTAATAGTTTAGCTGTTTTGTGACATAGATTGCTCATTGCTGATTTTAGCAGAGAGAATTTAATGTTATATGTTGTTTTCTTCTGAATCTTTGCCATACAAGTATACCAAGAGATGTACTTAATACAAGGCTGTGAAAGCACCATCAACATTTTGTGGATGTATAATAGGTACATTGGCTCTAAATAATTTTATAAAGAAATTGTTATGTGATTTATAACCTGCTGTTTGTATTATTGGTCCTTTTTCTTTTCTTACTACTAAGCAAAATACTGCTTCATCATTGTTCATTCTGTTTCTGAAAACATATATTTGAAATTTACCTGGTGGTTTCCATGATTAATTCTCTGTTATTAGTTTTTGTGAAGGAAACTTCAGTTGCTTCTACTTAGTGGTTTTATTAAAATGACACACTGGCAAGAGAATGAATTTTACTTCTTCAGTGTTGCTATCCAAGAAAACAATCAAACATGGGGCAAATCTGGTTGCCACAGATGAGGATCTTTCTCTTTTCACTGACACAGGGATTAGTGCAATTTAATAGGTGCATGCAACATTGTGTTCAGTATTCAAACCTTGCTTTGATTTGTATCCGATTTCTTCTGCATAGCTATGTGGCATTTTGCTTGCTTTTTTGGGACAATTACATATTGACTTTGAATCTCTAGGGCCATGTTGCGTATTAATTTACAATTCACTCCTGCAGCCAGCTTACAAGATCATCTTTCTGATTTGCATATGGTTCTTGTTTCTGATTCCTTGGCCCTTGTGTATGGTGGCTTTATTGATGATGTATCCACTGGCTACATTTTCATCCTATTATAATGGATGGATATAAAACCCACACACCCACACTCATGTTTTATATGATTAATGTATTATTAATTATGAACATTGATGTTACCTCTTTCAGTCGGGACAGATGCCACTCTATGCCATGGTTAATTAATCAAATGGCAGTGACAGATTTAGTAACTCAGCTGTGCTTGATTTCTCTGATGGAAAGGAACAAACAACAATTTCTATTAGTGATGATGTTAAACTAGAGAAGGTAGTTAATTCACTGGGTTTTCTTGTAAACCCACTAAGATCAAAACACACCCTGTTTAAATACAGACATAGCCTATAATGAACACACTACAAGTGCTGCTACTCTCCATATCTCAATTGAACTTCATCTTGAGAAATAGAGGGTTGGTGGTAAGTCTCACTGATCTTAGTAGATGGAAGTTGCAGTCTTCTCTTGCTGGCTGGCTTCCCATAGAGGCAAAACAACAGTGTGGAGATAACAGTAAACCAGACTGGGAAATTCCCACCGTTGATTGATTAGGATCACAGACACGATGTATTGCAAAATATATCTATTATAACAGTATTAGAACAAGCACACATGGTATACACAAATAGGCAATAGTAACATTAGAAATACAGGCACAAATGCAAATGCAAGATAGTTCAGATTGTAGCTTGGGTGGGGAAACAAACCCCAGTACTTGCCCAGCAGGAGGATGGGGACGTCCAAGCCCGAGCTATCTCCTGTGCATGTTGCAATTGAACAGGAGGTGGTGCATGTTTGGTGTCCACCAACGCACCAAAGTGAAATGCGCCAAATATAGGCTAAAGGGAATGCTATTCCCAGATGGTAAGTGGCAGCAGCCCCCACAGATGATTGCAAGCAATGGTAGGGAGGCTGGGAAGCTCTGGAGAAATATCCTGGTGAAATCAAAGGGAGATGACGTTGTTGTATGGGGAATCCCCAAGCTGAACAGTGTTGTGCAAAATCTCGGGTGTCTTCTCGTGAGAGTAGAAGGGATCTCATCGCTCCGTCCGCAAGTGGGGCGGGAGGAGATGACGTAGCTGAAAGGGGAATCCCCAGGCCGCGCAATGCGGGCGATGATCTCGGGCGTCTCCTCATGAGAGCAGGTAGTCTCGCGGCACCTCCATAGGTCGGGCAAGGCCCCGTTCTGTGCCGTGGAATGATAATTAAGCAATAAAGGGTAAAATACTGGGACGGGAGCACATGGGCGGGGAGTGTGGGTTCTTCAAAAGGGAGGTCAGATCCAAGTATCAAAACAAACGACGACTGGTGTTGAGCTTAATGCTCTAAGGGGGGAATCCCCCAAGACACAAGGAGGGGGAGGCAGATTGGGTTTCTCCCTCACTTGTAGCTTGGTGAAAAAGCTGAGCCGACAATGCTACTATTTCCGCGGCCACATCAAATCCGTTTCGGGTTCCTTATGGAGTCCTTTTTCAAGGCTCTTAGTTTTAGACCAAGCAAATTGTCACATTTTAGGTGATGGAATACACATAACCCTAGCTCAGAATGGAGTAGGGTGACCCAAAGGCTTCCCATAGACGAATGACTGCCCACTGCATGGAAAAAAGATTGGTTTAGCTGTCACCTTGGTTTGATTGAACATGGATTTTTTAAACCTTCTTTTGTGGTTTTGTTTGCCTTATCTTTAGGGTGTTGTTGTTCTACATCATGCTCAGGAATGTCTACTGCAATCCTCAGTGACACCAATTAGAATACAAATGTTCATGTATCTCAGAAACAATGAACCCTTGGAATGGTTACAAAGGTCTGGTCCTTAGGAGAAGTCCTGTAAGTTCCGTCCCATCTGATTATGTAGCACCATCTGAATTATCTGGGAAATACCACCACAAATTAAAAATGAAAATTCTGCACATGCTACTTAGGGGTAGGGATGGAAATATCCCAATCATTCACTTTCTGACCAAAATATGGAGTTTTTGACATTTCAGAAAAGCTAGCAGAAAAGAATCAATTATTAGAAGTGTGTGCAGTTTTCACTGAATACATCCCAAAGTGTTACTCAGAAATTATTCTGCACAGAAGTACATATTTCTGCCTGTTAATTGTGGGGGTTGGTAAAACAACAACAACCCCAAACCTATTTCAAAATATGTATCTTTTTTGTGCAGAAAATCTATTTTCTAAACAAAACTCAACAATCTTGCACAATAAAAATTATTACAAAAAAACAACAACCTTGAAAAACAAAACCTTCCACAATAACATATTTCACAAGAAGAGCAGTTATGCACTCACAAAAATAGGCACAGGAAACAGGCACATGGACAAGTTTTCTATTTCTAGAAAATAGCAACTGTGATCAAAAAAAGAGGCTACCTGGAAATAGTATATGTGCTAAACCTCACAATTCCCACGCAGTTCTCCCAACTTTATTTCCATGCAAAATAATTCCCCAAAACACTTTGTGTTGTTAAATGCCAGGTGTGAACTTTTCAGGACTATGTTTTCTTTCTCTCTCTTGGCTTTTCTTCGCGAATGAAGATTCAGGAAGGACTCATCCCACGCTTTCTACAAGCGTGTTGATGACTACAAAGACCAATCTGAGATAGGCAAGTCCGGTTGCAGAAAGCACAGCAGAAAGTCTCCTTGGGTGATGTTATTTCTAAGTTGCGATTCTGTGTTGTCATTTCTCTTCAAGACTCGTTCGGCGTGACTTCTCAAAAGAGGCCGCAGCATTGTGAATAGTGCGTCTCCATGCCTCCCAATGTGAGGCCAGGGTGGACCATTGTTGGTGATCAATCTGTCTGAGCCTGAGATGTTGTTTCAGGGAGTCCTTATATCTCTTTTTTGTGGCACCTCTCTTGCACTGACCCGTGGCTAGTTCACCATAGAGTAGTATCTTTGGGAGGCGGTGGTCCTCCATCCTAGAGATGTGCCCTGCCCAGCGCAGCTGTGTTCTCAATAACGTGGCCTCAATGCTGATGATCCCTGCTTGCTTAAGGATAGCAACATTCGTCACATAGTCAGTCCAGTGTATATTTAGGATTGAGTGAAGACAGCGCAGATGAAAGCATCCGAGGAGTCGTAGGTGTTGGTGATAGGTGACCCATGTTTCAGACCCATATAGGCAAATAGACAGTACGATAGCTCTGTACTGATTTTGGTGCTTTGCCTCACATGTTTGTTATTCCACACTCTTTTGTGAAGCCTTCCAAATGCATTATATGCCTTTGCTAGTCTATGATCTATCTCTTTATCAATCTTGGCATCTGAAGAGATGATGCTTCCCAGGTAGGCGAATTGCTGAACGGATTTAAGCACAGATTTGCCTATGCTGACGTGGGGATGATGGTGTTCTTCCTGTGATGTGCGCTGGTAGAGAACTTCCATTTTGTTCAGGCTGACTTCCAACCCAAACAGCTCTGCAGTTGTTACAAAGCAGGATATCAGGCGCTGCAGAGCTGCTTCTGTATGGGCAACAAGGGCAGAATCGTCAGCAAAAAGCAGCTCACAAACTAGGTAGTTTAAAGTCTTCGTGCGAGCCCTCAAACGGCTTAAGTTGAACAAGCTACCATCAGTACGATAGCATTTATAAATGCCGTCTTCATTGAGATCTGCCATAGCCCTTTGGAGCATCAAGCTGAAGAAGATTATAAATAGGGTTGGTGAAAGAACACAACCTTGTTTCACTGTTAGTTATTAGAAAGGACTCTGAGAGAGCATCGCCGTATCTGAATTGACCAAGTTGGCCCTCATGTAGCAGGATAATCATTTTGAGGAATTTGGGGGATAGCCTAGTCCAGTGTTTCCCAACCTTTTTTGAGCCACAACACACTTTTTACATTTGCAGAATCCTGGGGCACACCACCAACCAAAATGACACTCTAACACAGTAATACATACAGTTAATACATTTTTAAAATGTATTTATACACTCAGTGTGAAACCTGGGCCTGTTTCGATGAACACAACATAGATATCCTGGCAGGAATGGCAGAAAGACACAAACTTCCCACACAGAACTCCCATAACCAAGAGAAAATGTTCACCATAGAGTAGTATCTTTGGGATACTGCTCACCACCTGCGCAGCTCCTTGGGGGTCAGCGGGGTGGCTCGGGTGGGCATCTCAGGGCTGGTGAAGCAGGCAGGAAGGAAGGCAGAGCCGGCAGGCAGGGAGCCGGAGGGAGGCCGAGAGTGGTTTCGCGTGCACCATGGAGGAGGAGGAAGACCAGGAGGACCGGTGCTGGACTGAACCATCTGGCATTAGGCCTGGGGGGGAGGCAAGGGGAGGTGTCTACTTGGGGAAAGGGAGGCGGGCCTTCCCAATGCATGGAGAGGGAGAAACCAAGTAGACAACAGGTAGGGAGGGGGGTGTTTGTAATTTTGTGCCTTTATTGAGGTAGGTTTCTTAGGATTTTTATACTTTAACACACTAGATTCTCCCCCCCTCCCCTCCTGGAGCTTCCAATTTCCCACGGCACACCTGATGATCGCTCATGGCACACTAGTGTGCCCCGGCACACTGGTTGGGAAACACTGGCCAAGTCGTTCTAGGATCTGCCACAGACCTTTTCTACTCACAGTGTTGAAGGCTTTGGTGAGGTCTACAAATGTTACATAGAGTCCTTTGTTCTGCTCTCTACATTTCTCTTGCAGTTGTCTAAGGGCAAATACCATATCTGTACAGATATGGTATTTCCCTCTCTACAATATAGGCAAAATGGTGGAAATTATTTGTCCTCACTTATGAGAAGGAAATGGTCAAAGATGATGCATGTTGGTGCCTTATGCACAACAATAATGATGTACAATGTGACTGTTCTGCATCAGTCACTGCCTCTGGAATTGCTGTGGATTCTGGTGATTCTGGAGGTACACGTCCAGGGGCAAGGGAACTTGTCACTCCACACTCCATACTATACTGGCTTCTCTCCCCCCCCCCACCTTATCACATGGGGGAAATGTCCACTGGACGGCTTGCCCTTTTGAGGGCAATGCAACCACAGGAAGTGTCCCTTGTTGTTGCTGCTAGTTTTTTCTTGTTGGCAACTCAGGTTCCACGGAAGTTTTGCCACAAAGCCACCTCTGAAGTGCTTCTACTGTGAATGTTGGGAGCTGGTGGGCTCTGTAGGAAAGCTGCTGCAGAACTGGAGTTGCCGCTGAAATTTGCCCCATGTAATGAGGTTCATCATATCATTCCTGATTTGCCAATCTGATCTTCCCCCAAGAGTTCTTCAAGAAAGCTCCGAAAAGCCTAGCTAATTGCAAAGAATGAGGAGTTTAGGCATGATTAATTTTTACTGGATTGTCACAATGGCCGTGCGTATGGACCTGAACCTCCGCTCACTAATTTGCTGTCACTGTTCAGATTTTGTAACTGTATTGGCTAGATTCTCCAATAAATAACCAAAGTAGGTTAGTCTCAGCTGCTCAGACAGAACAATTCCAATATCAATAATGCATGTCAAAAGGAGAAAAGGGTTAACCATAATTATGCTGTCTCAGAGATTTCAAACTAGGAAGTTATGATTAATTGTTGTTTCAATTAACATCCAGATTATTGCAAGCATAACCTGGCATGTGAATTTTAATAGTAATTTGTTCTGCTTCCATGGTCCCCAAAAGGAGTCAACTGCAGTCAAAGTTGCAGGATTTTCTTTTTTTTTAATCTTCTTTATTATAGTTATCTGAAATAAACTAAAATAGTTATTTTTATTGCTAACATAGGATGATAGAAACAATGGACTCCCAGAGATCCTTGCTACAAAACAGAAAACATCATTGTAAAAAGAGTTACACTGCAGAATGAGTGATATCATCATTCAGTGCATTGCAGTTATAGTGTATCTTGGGTTATGTCTTCTTGTGATCAGTGATTTCCAAGGTCAATTGAACAGAATCATTCCAAAGCAGAGGAGATTCATTTGAATTAGAGAGACTGTTCTTATTTGACCTGTAGGTACACCGCTGCACTCACTGTAAGCGCAACATACCTCACAGGTTGGTTTAGGGGATAAAATAGAGGGGAATCATGTACATTATTCCATTGGAGATAAGGTGAAATGATTTTTTAATAGACTATCTTACTTTTCTGATGCCTTAGTGGTCTTTTCAAACTGGAGATTTGGGTCCACTTGGCGATATTGTTGCTGGTACATATGTTGTGTGTGTGTGTGTGTGTGTGTGTGTGTGTGTGTGTGTGCATGCCACAATTTGCTTTCACGGTTGTCTTCAAATAGAGCAAAAAAATGTAAGTCCTTCTACAACCCAAATTAAGAAAATATCCAAAATGTGTTGGAGCTTTTCCAATCAAACTTCACACCCACAGAGACAAACACATCTTTTTTAAAGTGATAATTTCAGCTGGCAAGAATTCCATGTAAAGTTATGCTTTACCAAAGCAGTTCTGCTGGTCTGGATGTGGGAAGGACTGACAGAACGACTTGCTCGAGAATCCTCCCAATGTCCATGCAGACTGGCCAGCATTTTATCATATGGGATTCAGCAATTTCTGCTCCATGTTAAATTTGTTGTTTAAATTGTGCTGCTACTTTATTACAAGGGTTGGCAATTCTATATGACATTTTTCCAATCCTGACTGAGCACATCAAAATACCATTTTATCACCATTTTGAAGAAACAGAGATAAGAAGATGATGTCAGAAGTTCTGATGGATTGGGGGGTTATGGAGGGGTTTTCTTTGCAGGTCTGCATGCATTGGGGTTGGCTTTGGGTGCCCTTTTTAAAGGAAATTTTCTTCTGAGGGTAGATTGATTGATATTTGGGGACTAGGATTTCAAGAGTTACATAGATGTGTCCAAATAGCCACATATTGTTCACAGACCACCAGCATTGCCTGACTGAACCCTGGAAAAGGCTGTTTTCTTTTTATAGTTAGATGGTAGAGGGAATTCCAACAGCTGTTGTGTTTACTTGGCACACCACTACTTGAAATCCGCTAATCTATCTGAGTATTACCGGGCAGAAGCTCTTTCCAATTTTCACTCTGGCAACCCTATGGGCCACACTTGTCTCATTCTTCCTTGATTGAGATTAAGTTGGAAATTATTATTTCAGTATATTACCTAGCATTTCTTGTATTTCCTATTTTGATGTCATGTCAAATCCTACCTTTAACACTAATTCCCTATTAATTCACTGTGCTTGTTTTTTGTTTATCAAGGTGCAATATTTCTCCATTTATCTGAGTTAGTATCTTCATTTACAGCATCTCTCTGGCTGTAGACAATATACAAGAGTCACAGAAAACAAGTAGTTCTCAACATGGAATTACTGTTTGCCTGTTCCATGGCTCGGGGTTAATCATTCTGGGTAGCTCTTATCATGACTAATGTGAAGAAAGGTGGAAGAGAAAAAAGGGCCTCATATTTTATTGCTTCTACAATCTGGTGATTTAAGGGATAACCATCATTGCTTTTCTGCTCTTCCCTGTCTCATTATAATCTTGGCAGATAACTGTTGAGAACTATAATGCCAGGATTTTTGTTTTTTGCTATCTCATAGTGTAGCAATGCAATGTTAAATCAACCCTATAGTTTCAGCAGGACTTTTTAAAAGGCAAAGCAAAGCGTTTTTCCCATATTTTTTAACAAATCACTTTGCAAATCCAATCCCCACTCCACTATCAGTGTTTTTCAGTCTCCTGAGTGGTGCAGGAATCTTGAATCCCCTGAATCATAGGTAGCCAAAGCCACAATAACAAAATGGCTGGGTGCCATTTCGAATCTCTCAGAACAACCAGTCAGGATACTAATTTTATAATCTGATCTGACATGATTAAACTCTGGTCTGTTTATTGGTCTGGGATCTATTAAATCATACTTCAGAGTTCTATTGTTTGCTTCCTTGTCATGACATTTGAACCCAAGTTTGCAAGATTTATTTGATCAGAAAGGTTACAAGACTAGTGTTGCCAGATCGCAAGGCCTGGACCTGTTTCTCCACACATGGGTCTTCTCCAGGTAGAAGATGAGGATGCAACTTTTCCTCAGAAGGTTACCTGGCAGCTAAACAGAAAGTGTTTTAGTGATAGTAGGATCACAATATAAAACAGTAGATAGATGAGAGAGAGAGAGAGAGAGAGAGAGAGAGAGAGAGAGAGAGAGAGAGAGAGAGAAGACACAAAAGGCTGCATCTCCAATGGCAGAATACTCCAGCTGGTTTTGTCCACTGTAGTCTTTTCTTGAAAAATGAATGGTGAATACAACCTACTATTTTTTTTAAAAAAAATAGTGAAAGGACATGGGGTTCTTTTACACTAAATAATGATAACATAATGATTCCACTTTAACCACCATAGTTTTTTTTTCTACGGAATTCTGGAATTTATATTTTGGGTGAGCACTACAGCTGATACTTCATAACACTGCTCAATATACTGCAAATCCCAGAATATGATTTGGGATTTGAGAAGCTTTCCTGTCTTCTCATTATGTGGCCAAAGTAATTCATCTTTGCCTCTACCATCCTTCCATGAGGCCACTTTCCCCCCTTTTCATGGATATCAGGCAGTCTGAGCTTAAACTGTATAATGCGGCCAAGCCCTGAAATGCCAAGTACAGAAAGTTATACTACTATTATATTCTTTTCATGTTGTAAATTGTTTGCACTGGTCACTCTGTCCCAGTGGATTGAAATGAAGTGCCTACCAGCTATTCCTCACCCAGCTGATTTTATGGCATTTGTGTGAGCTGTGTTCACAAATGAAGCCTGTTTGCATGTTATGAATGTAACCACCCTATACCTTCCTGCTCCACAAAAAAATCTGTTATCTTAATTTGGGAGTTGGTTTACATTGATTAATTTCACTCTGCCTCTATACCTTATCCATGACTTCTAGATGCTGGAAATAATGAGCAGAGGATGAACAATGGACATAAGGAAAATGCACCTTTTCTGCCTCTGTGACCATTTTGTTCTGTTGAAATGCAAGCCCAGTGTGAGCTGTCTGTTTTACTGATGGATAGTACGTGGAAAAGTCTGATATCCTTGAACTCCTGGGGCTCTCAAGGAAAGCTCTGCATAAAGACCTAAGATGATGTTATGGCTTATTTTTATGTGCATGTGTTTAAAATAGAAATGACTTGCAAAAGGGCATCAACATTGTAATAGATGGGAAGATTTTTGTGCTCATCTATTTAGAACCCTTTCAATAGTTCTTTCTGATTTCTGTTATGCAGTTGGCCCTTCATATTCATGGATTCAACCATCCATAACATGGAAATTCTTAAGAAAAAAATTCAAAAAGCAAAATGTGATTTTGCCATTTTATATAAGGGACACAATTTTACTACACAATCATATACGAGGAGAGCCATGGATTTTGGTACCCATGGCAGGTCCTGGAACCAGCTACACGAACAACAGGGGTTGCAAATAATTAGCAGTCAGAATAATCAGTATCAAAACATTCTATATTGGAACATTCAAAAGTCTTAGTTCTACACAATTATTATCAGAATTGATTTTCATATATCCAGTATAAAGTTTCACACATCAAGTACAACACAATGAGTTCAACACATAGGAGTTCTACACAATAGTTCAACACAGGTGATTAATTTGCAAGATCTTGACTCTGATAATTAGCAACGTTCAAGTCAATATACTTCAGTAGTAAGAGTCATAGGTCTTAAAAATGCAGAGGTTCCAGCTCATTTATACAGTACCTTGTGGTAGGTGAAGCACCAAGTTAGTAAAGCTGGAGCAGATGTAAGCGGAGGAATCTCGCAAAGAGGAAACAAGGTTGTGGGAGGTAAGTACCTTTGGCACAGTCCAAGTGAAGTTGTAAATCCAAAGGGGACTGAAAGAAAACAAATGGAGTACATCCAAACGTATAGGCGGAAGATGCCAACTGGCGTTCCGCAGGGGGAGTGTTCTTCCCAGTGGAGATGATGCCACGTGGAGTCGATCGTTCAACGGGCCAGTAAAACAAAGGCACTCATAGCCCACAAGAGAACCAGGAATATCGGAGATATCATTTCTCACACCAACTTACTCCAATCCCAAATTAGGAGTGCTCTAGCAGTGGGAACTTACCCTTCCGGGAGATGTGCAATTTGTAAGAATATACTGTATGCCAATCTAAGACAGTAACTAGCACAACAAACAATAGACAATTCAAGTTGAGATCCTATGCAAACTGTCAATCTAGTGGGGTAGTATATTTACTACAGTGTAGTTGCTCTAAGCAGTACAATGGATTTACTTCAAGGTGTCTGAAAGAATGTGCAGCTGAACACAAATCGAAAATAAAACATAAAACATAAATCCATTGATTCAACACTGTACCAACATTGTACCGAGGTAGGACACACCTTTGGCCAAAGTATATTGGATGTAGGGGGCGCTGGTGATTTGATTCCAAAGTGTTTTTGAAATTTTCCAAAATTTCTGAATCACTTTGTTAATGGCGGGCGCGATTGTGTAATACGCGAAAAGCTGCAAATGGGAAAAGCAAAACTTGGGGGAGATTTCTTGTTTCCAAAAGTACAATGTGTAACCCAAAGCCAACAAAGGGGCCTCCAAACATTTAATGTGTGATTCTGCAAGGAAATTATGAGATTAGGAGATTTCTAATTTCCAAAAGTACAACGTGTAACCTCAAGCA
Organism: Anolis apletophallus; assembly: GCA_030556195.1. Taxonomy (NCBI): domain Eukaryota; kingdom Metazoa; phylum Chordata; class Lepidosauria; order Squamata; family Anolidae; genus Anolis; species Anolis apletophallus. Next base: position 22,411,699 of record JARBWK010000010.1, on the reverse strand, counting down.
GAGAAAGAGGGCCCCAAACTAGTATTTTGTGTTTCCCCATGGAAATTATTAGCAGATTATAGGATATTTCTTGTTCCTAAATGTACAACATGAAACCCAAAGCAGACAAGGGGGGCTCCAAATTGGTATTGTGTGGTTTCCCAAAGAAATTATTAGATTAGGAGATTTCTAGTTTCCAAAAGTACAACGTGAAACCCAAAGCAGACAAAGGGGGCTCTAAAGTGGTATGGTGTGGTTCCCCAAGGAAATTATTAGCAGAAAATGTGCTTTCCAAAGTCCATAGGGTCTTTCTGGGATCCCAAAATTCAAAGTGTAATTCAAAGGCGATTGAGGTCTGTTGAAAGTTAAAATCACTGCTTCAAAAAGGAAAATTGGCTGTGACAGGCAAGAGAAGAACACTTCTCCCAGCTGCCCTGCCCTTCTTCCCTCTCCACACACAAGGAAGCCTCGCAGGCCAGAGGCCTGCTTCCAGCCAGTTTCCCCAATTTGTTCCCAATCATGTTGTTCCCTTGCAAAGTGGTGCCGCGGCACCTTTCCCACCCAAGTAGCCTGCCTAGTCCCTTCTCATTCGTGTCCCTGGCTCGCGTGGGCCTTTTTAAAGGCCAATGGCTGCTGTGCCGAAATCCCTCTCCTCCCCACATGGTTTCCCTTCATTGGGTGGAGGCAAGCATCCCAGCATGCAAGCTGCTGCTTGCCTCCAAACGCTAATCCAGCACATTCTTGCTTAAGATACCTCAAGTAAACCAAAGGCTTAATATTGCTTATAAGTTTGGTGGTGGCCAGTGGTCTTTCAAGAGGTCTTCCGGCCAGAAGATTATTCCAGCTTTATCACAGTTTTGATTTTGGGTTTTAAGTACCCTGATAAGTCTCATCCCTTTATAATTGGCTTGCCCTCCCATCCCCCGAATAATGGAGACTCAAACAATAACAACACAACAACAGTTCTTTGGGTCAAATTGGGCAAAATTTTATTTGCCTATTTAAATTCCTCAACTAAACTCAAGGGTGTCAGGGATAAATTTCGATCATATGTCATCAATCTTATTCAATTTGCGGGCGAAACACCAAGATTGCCTGATTAATCAACCAGGACAACCTAATGAGGGAAATGAGTAAGAGACCCATTCTCCCACAGCGGAGAAGAGCCTCTTCTCATTCCAGGGCCATAAACTGAACTTCACCCCTCAACCATAACTTTGGGGTGCATACATAACGAACCGGCCCTCACCCCTGACGGGGGTGCCTCAGTGTACACCGAATATGGCATTTCCCTCTCTAATCACCGCCATGGACTGGAGGTAAATGTCCATCTTGCCTCCATCCCCACCTATCTTCTAACACCCTTGAAATGCCATCGCTCAAATCTGCTAAAAACAAATGATTGCCCTCCTCTGACATCATTTCTGAACACAATTTGGTTGGCCGGATGAATGAATCTATGTTCCAAATAGGAACCATTCCCAGAACCATTCCTCTTTCGTGCCTTTTCCAACAACTTGGGGTCTCCACCCCCAGGCCACCACATCCGTGTTGTAATTTCAGACCACACCACGTGGACTCCGGGCCATGTCCTCCAAATCGTGAAAAGATCAGCCCTGGCTTGCAAAAACAAGGCTTTGCCTGTCAACAGGCCCAAATCGTTACCACCGAGGTGGATAACGATCACATCAGGGGGCAACACACCCCTGCCTCGAAATAACATGGGACACAGCCCATCCCATCGCAGACCACGTCTGCCCATCCATTGCACACTAGCAATGGAACTCATGCCCAGATGTTGGCCGACGGGGGAATTGAGAGCTGCCTGCTCAGCCCAATAGATATAACTATGGCCGCAAATCAGGACTCTCTTCCTCTCCGACCGCACTGGACCTGCAATGACACAAAATTCGTGAACAGCATCATACAGACTTACAACCGAATGTTACGCACGTATGCTTTGTAAGCCCCAGAACGCCACCTCCCCAAATTCATAATGGTTTCAGCATCGTATCCCATTGCGGCAGCAGATGACGCTGCTCCAATCCTGAAGGAATGGGTACCAAATTGTCGGCCCTCCAAACCCAAAAGTTTCAGGGCCTTTTTAGTGACTGCCCAAAATTGAAATTTTGCTAGTGGCGCCCCACCTTGGTGACAAAATAAATAACCCGGGCCGGGCCCCGGAGTGCAAGATAGCGTGCCATAGCCAACACAGGGCACAGCTCCGCATCAGTGGCTCTGTTAAGCCTGACCAGCGAACCCTTGGCAGCCTGATCAGTCTTTGACGACCTGACCTTCAATTCTAACATATCAGGGGTCACTCTTATGTCAGAAACCAAGAAAGCTCGGTGTGAGGAATCGGTTTTGGATGCCGCCACCAACTCACTCACTCTAAAAAGGCGGTCAAGGCAGCCGAGTGGAATAAAGCCTGTTCATATTCAGAATCGCAAACGGAAGCCCACAGTTGCCCAAGCCCTTTTACAATGCCTGGTGTCAAAGGCTCCCTAGCATCTGTGACCCTACCGCTTTGCTTAGACCACCCTGCCATAAGCTTATGCAGGCGAAAATCATTTGTGGGGTCAGCCATGCCTTGCGCCTTAAGCCAGTAGGCCAGTGCCGACAGCTTTACTCGAATGGAATGGACTGCTAACCCCCGCCTCCTGTTGTATACGCAAAACTGCGCAACGTGGTCGTAGGGGACCGGGAAGGACTTAGGTAAGCTGTAGTACTCCCTGAATTCTGCAAATTCTTTTACGGCCCTGAAGTAGCCTCTCCGGGAGCTTGGAGGTAGCGCCAGCGACATGCCGACCACTACCTCGTCACTCCAGCCTGCCAAAGATGGTCTGGCATGCGTTTCGGGCGCTCGTCTGCGGTGGGCGCTAGTTGCCTGAAGCGCTCCATCTGCATACGAGACAGAGCGTCAGCCAATGAATTATCTAGCCCCGCAATGTGGAATGCTCAGAACAGAATGTTTAATTTTAAACAGTGTAACGTAAACAACCTCAAGGCACCCATCACTCTAACTGATCGAGAGGTTAGGCTATTGATGACCTGCACCGTGGCCATATTGTCGCACCAGAAGTGGACAGAGGAGTTGGTGAACCTATCGGCCCAAATATAAACTGCTACCAATATCGGGAAAAATTCCAGGAATGTAAGGTCTGCCGTGATGCCCAAAACATGCCAATCATTGGGCCATCGCTCAGCGCACCACTGCCCATCAAAATAGACTCCGAAGCCCAAAGAGCCCGAAGCGTCAGACGCCACCTGCATCACATTTTTTAACAACAGGTTTTGGCGCCAAAATGATATGCCATTAAAATTATTAATAAAGCTCAGCCAAATTTCCAAATCCGCCTTTATAGCACGGGTCACCCTAATATGGTGATGTGGCGAGACTGTGCCGGAGATAGCATCACACAGCCTCCGCAGGAAAGCCCTGCCTGGGGCCACCACCTTACATGCAAAATTTAGATGGCTTATCAATTCCTGGAACTCCCTCAATGTGGCTTTACTCTTAAGTAAAAATAGTTCTAATCTATGCTTCAGGTCTGCGACCTTAGCTGGTGGCAGCCTGGAATGTTGGTTCACCGTATCCAACTCAACTCCTAAAAATGTAACCACCGAACTTGGACCTTCGGTCTTCTCCTTGGCTAGTGGCACACCCAGGTCTTGTGTCAGGCGTTGAAAAGCCATTAACAGTGCCTTGCACTCGCCTGACCCAAATCGTCCAACGAAAAGGATATCATCTAGGTAGTGCACCACCCCCTGCAGGCCCGAGTTGGTCTTGACCACCCACTCCAAAAATGTACTAAACGTTTTGAACGCAGCGCACGACACCGAGCAGCCCATGGGCAACGCTCGATCGATGTAAAAAAGACCCTTAAATCGAAAACCAAGGAGGTCAAAATCCTCGGGATGAACTGGGAGCAACCGAAATGCAGATTTAATATCACACTTGGCCAATTCAGCTCCCGGTCCGTGATGTTTTACTAGTCGCACGGCCGCATCGAAAGACGTGTAGTGCACCGAGCACAGGTCATCGGGTATCGCATCATTCACGGAACTGCCCCTAGGGTAGGACAGATGATGAATGAGGCGATACTCACCAGGGGCCTTTTTTGGAACAATTCCCAACGGGGAAACCCTCAACTGGGGAGTGGGGGAGAAACAAACGGACCAATAACCCTACCTTCCTCCAATTCCTTCTTAATTTTTCGTTGCACCACGTCTTCCATTCCGATTAAAGATTTAAGATTAGGTGACAGACGTGGCACCCTAGGACCTTGGGCTGGGATGTGAAAACCGAAGGTAAAACCGCTAAGCAGATAAGCCGCCGCGTCCCTCTTCGGATAATGCTTCAGCCACTGTCCTAGTGGGCCCAGTTTAACTGGGCTGGGGCCCTTTTGGAAGGGGTGACTGGGTCCCGCTCTTTCTAGCAAATTGACCCTCGCGGGCGCTTCCCTTTCCTGACTTTCCCTTATTAAAGTGTTTTGCCGAATGGTTCACTGAGCATATGGAACAGGCATGTGAAAATTTACAAAACTTCCTGGAGCAGACTCCCTGACCGGAAAACTCCCAACAGAGGAGCTTCTGCCACTGGGACTGTCCAGCTTGGGGCGCTTGACGAAAGGGCGACCCCACTTTAGAGTTCTGTACTAAGTGACCGCTATCCGCGGGCTCCCCCGGGACAGCCTTTGCTGCATTCATAACTTGCAGCCACAGCTGGTCATCAATCAAGTCCCATCGCTTTGACGGATCCAAAGCCGCTAGAGCGCGGAAACGCCTGTCGTACTCTAGCCATGCTTTACCCATAAACCTCATATGTGCCCCATATATTAGGTTCTGGTACTTAAATAGGGCCTTTGCCCTATACGGTTGTGCCTCCACTAGGATACCTGCATAAATTGTATAGCAGGCCAACCAGTTTTCCCAGTTGTGCTCGACCTTTCTCTTTTTAAGTTTTTCCTTCCCATCCTCGTCGAGCTTGTCCTTTTCTTTTTTCTCTAACTCCCTGTAGAACAGGGTGAACAAGTCCACAAACTCATTCCTTAATATCTTTTCTAAAGTCTTGGGGGCCAAATGTGCCCCCAGCTCGGCATTGGCAGCTGGGGCCAAAATGGGCATGGTCCACTTATCCGTGTCAGTATTGCCTGGAATCCCCAGTCCTTGCTGCCTCCAGAGAAATAGCCACTACGGAGGTAACCTGGGCAGGCACCGTCCCCACTGTGTCAACCCCTTGCAACACTACGGTTGATTGTTCAGTCTGAGCAGCTGAATCTTTGACAATGCTCCTAGGGGTCACCCCCGCCCGTACCCCCATCTCAGGGGATGAAGTGACACCCAGCGCCCCGGGGGACGCCGTCTGCACCTGGGTGCTGTCCCATGGCCACACAGGCCCAGCCTCCCTACCTGCAGTTGAGGACGAGCAAGGGGCCACGAGTGACGGTGCCATGGATGTAGATGCCACGACCGGCGCAGACCCCGACGCCACCACCGGATCCGCCAATGAAGTCCCCTCGCTTCCGTCCGACTGGTCACTCACCACCATCCCGCCCGCCTGGGCCATCAGCAGGGCCGCTGTCCCTGGCTCTCCTCTCCGTTGCCCATTTCCCCGAAAACCGCCCTTGTGGGGGGGGGGGGTTGTTGCAGCCCTTTCCTAAATATTTTCGCCCCCCCCAGCCACCTGTGAGTGGCGGGCCTGAGGGCGGGAAAGATAGGCAGCAGCCCGGTAAAGCGCGCGATCGCGCATCGTCGCCCCAAGGCCCGGCGACCCGGGAAGCCGGTTCCCTGCTGGCGCGGTCTAGGCGGGAGGATAGGAAGTGGCGAGGGGTCAGAAAATCGTCCCGCAGTGGCCGGGGGAAAGAGGACCAACAGGTCAGCCCCGCCTCCCCAAGGCCCGCCGCATACGACGCGACGAGGCCTTGCGGAGGAAAGGCGCCGCCGAGAGGCCTAACCCGCCGTTCTCGCCCCGCCGCGCCCCAAGCCAGACCCCACCGCCGAAGGGAAGAAGAGGAGGGGGCCGACTACGCACCCGCGGGCCTCGCGCCCCCAAAAGGCCCAGCCGAACACACCCGCTCGGCCGGCAGGCAGCCGTCCGCCGCAGCATCCCTCCCCCGCTGCCCCCCACCCCAGGACCAGGTAAGCCCAACGGTGGGGGGGGGGGAGGAGCCCGAACATATGCGCAAAGAGGGGGGGCGCAACCCTAACCCCCGTAGGCCACCGCGAGGAGGGAAGAACCCCCTCCTCCCCCAGGGACCCATTACCGACCTTGTCTTCACCAGCAGGAACACGAACTCCACCGCGTTGCTCGGACTGGCCTAGTCAGGAGAGGTGGCAAACACAACCTCTCCCCAGGCGATCAGGCACGGAATGGCCTGACGGGGGTTGGCCTTCCTAGAGGCCACGCCCCCAGCCTAGAAGGTTCGGCCGAACCTTCTGGAACTCCTTTCGGAGTCGGGGGGGCAAATGCCTCTCGCCCCCGCATGCTGGGGCGAAAGGGTAATATAGTGGTGGGATCAAAAAAACAAGAAAGATCCACCCTGCTTAAGCCATCTTTTTATACCCTGCTCTTCAGACTGCTCAAGAAATGAAATGAAATTCAGAAGTAACGAATAAATGATACCACCATTCTTTTCCCCATCTGATCCTCCCCCCCCCCACAAATGAATTTTCCCTGTTTTGCTGTGCATTATCTCTACAAAATATGACTGAACATTACTCCTAGCATGGACATGCCAATGCTTCTGGGAGGTGTAATACATGCTCTAATGGTTTGCAGATGAACCGATTAGCTAAATGGATACATGTTACTTTTGTATCATGATCTCAGTCTGCAGCAATTGAAGTAGGCTAAGGACAAAGGGGGAAGTGGTAGGAGGAGAAATAAACTGGGACATTTTAATGATATTTAAGAAAGAAAGAAAGCAGAAGATTAATAGAGTGTGCCCCTACCAAATTGGGACATTTGGAGGACATGGTCTAGTCTAATAACATATGAAGATTCAGGGTTCTGAATTACTGCTATATTAATCTAGAGGGCTGCCAGCTTTGTTTTTGAGAATGTTATAATCATGTGGAAGGGGACTGTCATTCATGGAATAGGAAAGAATCTATGCCTCAATCTACATAAACTATTGTTTTTCAAACCGAGGTCTCCAGATATTGTTGGACCTCAGCTTGTTGAATCCTGGGATGGCACCATTGTGTTTCCAAACAGACAGAAATTCAGCTCAAATTTAAATATGAAATTCATTTTTCATAATACCCCTTATACACATAATCTGGATGTAATCACTTGCAAACTGGCAAGTGATTCAAACATGGTATGCCAGACAAAATTGTGGCTGAGAAAAAGAAACCTTTGATTATAAACATGGCAGTTCTAACAAGCAACAGAATAAAAAAAAACAAAATGAGGGGGAAAGATTATGAAATATCAAGACCTATAAATTGAGATTCAGCACCTCTGGGAAAAGAAAGCAACTGTTTTCCCAGGAGTGATAGGTATCCTGGGAGCGGTTCCAAATAGCTGACATCTGAATGAAACAGTAACAGAATTACAATAGCATAATTACAAAGAGCGACATGACTTGGTATGTGCCACATTATCCAATTGCATTTTATGTGGTTATCTGTTTTTAACTCTGTAAACCGCTCTGGGCTCCAGAGAGAGCGGTATATTAAGGAGCGGTATATTAAGTCGAATAAATAAATAAATAAATAAATAAGATTTCTGGATAGAATCTGAATTTTTGATGGACCAGATCTCCAGTTGGTAACACATAATAGATTGCAAATCTGATTATAATATTGCTATTAATAGTACCATTTTTATATTCTTCCTTCATCCCAGTTAAGGTAATTTACAGAAGTTTTAAATAGATATAGCTAAAAGTTTGCATAATACACAAGTTAAAATTTAATTAAACCACCAATAGAATTGAAAAGAATGCTGAGGTATTAACATATACATATATCTATGAAAAAGAAAAACAGCAGTGCAGCACAATATTAAAGGTCATGTATAAATGAAAAAGTGAATGACAGTCCCATGGATTCATTCCCACACATTGTTTGCAGTATCATTTCCCCTCTGGCCAGTTTGGGAAAAGAAATCATTAAATGAAGGAAATATTTGTGTCTCCCTTCCTTGTTCAGCTTTACCATCTAATTCATTTGGCTTTGCCAAAAAGACTGATATCTATTGTCCTTGACTGTTCTTTATCTTGCCTTCTTTTCCTGTATTACATTCTATTTGTGCTGCTTTTGGATGAATTTCTCCCTTCTAAAGACTGTAATGGGACTCCAAGGAGAAGAATGTTTAGGAAGCCTTTAGTCTCTCTCATCAGTAAATTGCTTGGGGGTTACCAGTGTGATTCATGTGAACGTTTTCCTTCTTGCAAATGCTGGACCTAGTTCAAGGTTTTGTATTGGATGTCTTTCTCTCCTTCAAACTTGTAAACATTTAGCCAAAAACTATATTGTAGCCCCCAAATGTGTAGCATTTAATTGTGAGGTGTTTTATTTGGAAGAACAGGTGTGTTTTGTTGCATAAGGCCTTTCCATATATAATTTGAAAATCCCTGTGTATCTGAAGATGAATTTGGAGAGGCTTTTGAAATGTTCAATAAAGCAATATTATTATTATTATTAATATAATAATATATTTGTATTCTGCTCTATCTCCCCAGGGGGACTCAGGGCAGATTTCAACATAAAAAAGGCCAAATATTCAATGCCTTGATAAAACAAACAGGTATTGATAAAATCATCCAACATAATTCCACATGTAAGCATAAAATTATAACCTAACATTAATAACTTAAACAAAATGTAAGGAAACAAAATTATAAAATTATATAAAACCTGAACATAAAACATCCACATTGATTTACAGCCATGGGATGTCTATGCTTCTTGCTATCTCTAACATTGCATAGGCCAGTGTTTTTCAACCTTTTTTGAGCCGCAGCACATTTTTTACATTTACAAAATCCTGGGGCACACCACCAACCAAACTGACATAAAATTACACTCTAGCACAATAATACATATAGTTAATATGTTTTTAAATGTATTTATATACTCAGTGTGAAACCTGGGCCTGTTTCGATGAACACAACATATATATGACTTCCTCTCACATATTTATACATGGCTACTAGGCATGAGAAAAATGAAACGGAAATTAAAAGGATTCGTAAGAGATTCGTATGTAATGGGACTTTTGAGGTTTTACGTATCGCTGCTGCGAACCAGGAAGTAGACTTCCTTTTACGGTCCTTGAGGCCAACAATTTCCGTTATGATCGTTAGAAATTCTTAAGTATTAATTAATTAATTATTGTACTACTCACTTCTCCCTGTCTTCTCCCCCTCATTTCCTTCCCGCCTTCATTCAGCTTCTTCTTTTCCCTGCATTTCTATGGGGAACTGGAAGTGACGCTGCTGCTAGGTAGGCAATGCATTCTGGAAAGTGTAGTCCTCCAGGCTCCCCCCCCTCCTTCTCTTCCCCGTTGCTCTGCCATGCCCCATCGCAGGGGCCAGCTTCAGCCCTCCAGGTACGTGTTTTGCACTTCAACTCCCACAATTCCTCACAGCCTCAGGCCTCTTCCTTTTCCTCTCAGCCTGGGCAAACTTGGGCCCTCGCTCCCTCAGGATCGGGGCTACAGATAGACGAGGGGGGGTGAGCGAGGGCCTCCTCCTCCTCTCTCGCCAATGGCAGGCCGGCGAGAGAGGAGGAGAAAGGCCCCCGCGCGCCTCTCTGCCTCTCTCCAGCCCCGATCCATGCATCTAGCTAGAGAGAGGCAGAGAGGCGCACGGGGGCCTTTCTCCTCCTCTCTCGCCGGCCTGTCATTGGCGAGAGAGGAGGAGAAAGGCCCCCGCGCGCCTCTCTGCCTCTCTCCAGCCCCGATCCATGCATCGGGGCTAGAGAGAGGCGAGGGGGGTGAGCGAGGGCGCCGACGAGCGCGGGGGGGGAAAGAGGGGCGAAGGAGGAGGCAATCAGCTGATTGCCTCCTCCTTCGCCCCTCCTCTTTCCCCCGCCTCCCCCGGATCCCAGTTTGGCCCAATTCTGTCATTGGTGGAGTTCAGAATGCTCTTTGATTGAAGGTGAACTATAAATCCCAGCAACTACAACTCCCAAATGTCAAGGTCTATTTTCCCCAAACTCCATCTGCGTTCAAATTTGGGCATATTGAGTATTCATGCCAAGTTTGGTCCTGATCCAGGATTGTTTGGGTTCAGAGTTATCTCACCTAAATCACTGTCAATTCCTCCCAAACCCCTCCAGTATTTTCTGTGGGTCATGGGGTTCTGTGTGCCAAGTTTGGTCCAGGTCTGTCATTCATGGGGTCTCAGCTGTGGAAGTCAGAGCTGAATTCGTCGAAGGTACTGCAAATCCCATCATCCGTTGTCCATCCTCCCCAAACATATTGTTTTTGTGATTAATCCCTATGCTTTAACTTTTGTCAATTTGTAACAATGAAAATACATCCTGCATATTAGATATTTGCATTAGAATTCATAAGAGTAACAAAATTATGAAGTAGCAACGAAAATATGGATGGGGGTCACCACAACATGAGGAACCACTGCATTAATACATATCTCTCTCTCGGCATTACTTCACGAACGAAGATTCAGGAAGGACTCATCCCGCGCTTTTACAAGCGCTGATGACTAAAGAGGCCAATCTGAGATAGGCAAGTTCGGTTGCAGAAAGCACAGCAGAAAGTCTATATATTATACATTGCTCTTTCTGTTTAATTGCTATTAGGGAAATAAAACGTGAACAAAGGAAGGAAGGAGACAAAGGAAGAAGTAGAGAAGGGGGAGGGAAGGAAGGAAAGAGAAAAGAAGGGATGGGGAACCAAAGAGCAAAGGAAGGAATGAAAGAAGAGGGTAGAGAAGGAAGAAAGGAGGGAAAGGAGAAATAATATGGGGGAGAATCGTACTTCACTTTCACAATTGTCCTGAGAGCTAGTAGCTACTACTCTTATATTTATGTTATACATGTACAGCTCCACTTAATTGCACTGCAGAGGTGAAGGGAATGTTCCCCCTTGATTTTTAACTGTTTCCCTGCTTTTCCTACTTTAGAACCAATTTAGAATTCCGTTAATACTTACGTTACATTTTAGAACTTTTTGCATTTTTTTTTGTAAGTCTTTAATATACTAATCAAAAAAAAATCCCATTTGATTTTAGAATCGCCATTTTTCGATTTGTTATCATGCCTAATGGCTACATTGGCTAGCATGTCTTCTCTCAGCCTTCTCTTCTTCAAGCTAAACATGCCCAGCACTTCAAGCCGCTCCTCATAGAGCTTGTTCTCCAGACCTTTGTGAAATTTCACCCTGAGTGAAACTTGCTTCCAGTTAACTATGGATGTCATGAAGCTCTTATAAACAGTTCCTTGGGGGAGGGAGGCAACTCTCGAAAAATCCATTAAAATATAGTAAAAAAAAAAACATTTCCAAGCGGAGAGGTTCAATTTGTTTCTTGGAAACCTGTGAGGGGGCTGCTAGGAGGGGGGAGAGTGCCAATTCCCCACGGCACACCTGATGATCGCTCACGGCACACTAGTGTGCCACGGCACACTGGTTGGGAAATACTGGCATAGGCTGCAATACTTTGGAGATGAAAACTGGGATACATTGGCCAAGCAATACCAAGTTGTGGCCAGGATGGCAAGACTTATTAATGAAGTTGAATACACAACTAAGAATGGCTGAAGCCATTTTGCATGGGCCTACTGAAAAAAGCAAGAGTCCGCCCTAAGTATTTGTGGTTGGGACAGCCTATATATCAGTGATTCTTAAACTGTGAGCCTCAAACCACCAGATGACCACTACTATTCACATAGAAAGGGGAAATGCAATAAAATATTGGGGTTTCCTAGCATGGCCCACTGCATGCCCTCACATTCCAAGGTCTTTCTCCTTGAAAATATTCAGATACATGTGGGGGTGTCACTAGGAATAGAGGTGCTGGCCTTGATTGCTGTTTCCTAGTTTTTGTTTATTTCTTGCTGGTATACAGTATATTAACGTTCAAAAACAAGAAAAGGAAAATAGCCTGGGAATGAATTAGTCTCATTTTACATTTTCCCTCTCCAGACACCTTTTTGAGTCTTTTTGTGCTTGATGAAATGAACAAACTGCTTTCAGAAATCTTCATTTTCTGTACAGCAGCTCAGGAGGCCTTGAGTGCTAGCTGGATAATAAGGCCAGAATGAGAATTGCAGTCTTGAGGAGCACTTTATTTTGATTTAATTTCACCACCACATGGCATGTGTTTATGAAGGAGTTGTTGACTGGAGCCTGGGCTATTTATTCTGTTTTATTTTATTAATGCTTCCCACTGATTTTTTAAAAATAAAATAACAGCAAGATTTTTTGTCTTTTCATTTGAGCTATGAACATTTCACCCAAAGATGAAGCCTTTGTGACTGATAACATTTATATGTCAGCCTACTTGAGGAATGTTGGAACTATTTTGGTGTATTGCCCCCAAGTTCCAAAACTAATATGAAGATTTTAGTTATTTATTGTATGACTCCTATATCTGAGGGAGATGTGTTCCCAGATTTTATGTAGATACACAAAATTTCAGATGACTATAGTTTTGAAATGAAAGACCTCTGCCCCAAGATTACCAGAGAATCATGCTAGAGGACTAAGGACCTTATCAGATGAAGAGAATATTGTGTCTCCTCCTCGTTTCTGCATGTTGGCAAAACAGAGTCCCACTGAGCCTACATCATGTGATGTAGGGCAATTTCTAGCAAGATTCCATGGGGCTCTGTTTCACCAATGTGCAGAAATGGAGCCCAGGTTGACTTTGGAGGAATGCAAAAAGGAAGCAGAGAATGGACATCAAATCCCATGTGATGGGGGGCCATCCCGTAAAACAAGGAAAGATGTTATGGAACGACGGAAGACAGTTCCCTCTGCTTTTCCCCTGCCCATCTGATGAGGTGGTCCCTGAAAATGCCAAGGGTGCGCATATTTTGTCAGACATGGATAAATGGATCCATGAATACTGGGCCCACTAAGGCAGGGATTGTACTCTATCTGTCTGTCTATCATTTATCTATCTATTTTACACTACACTTGGCAAGAGACACAAATGCCACAGATAACCTAGTTCACTCATAGAAGGTCTCCATGGGAAGAAATCTGTCAAATGACAAGAAGCAGGAGAGAAGCTTGGTGATCCTGAAAATGGCTTGCTGTCAGGCTTCATAGCAGTATTGGGGGAAGTATTTGTTACACCCAGTCTATCTCCATTCCTCTTCTATAAAAATGATACAAACTCCCTGGCCTGCTTAATCAATAGTTTGGGGGGGGGGGTGCCCACTCAGTCACTGTCGTGACCATGACTTGGATACTCTCCATATAACAGCTTTTATTTCTACCCATGGCACTACCTTACCATTTCCCGTTTTACAGTTCATGCTATAATCTGAAGTAAAACTTAGGAAAATGTTAAATCGTTAGAACGTGAGTGACTGGCACATCCATTATCTTTTATGACACATTAAAGGTGCTGTCAAGAGTTGGCATTTTATTTAGTCTCTATCCGCAGTGCCACCCTGAGCTCTCCGCCCCCTGCTTTGAGCAGAAATGATAAATGATTGGAAGATAGTATGTTATTGCCTAATTAAAGGTACATTAAAATGAAAGTAAAGATGGGAAATTAATAGCAAAACACATCAATATGCAGGACTAATAGGAACTGTCTTATTCGAGCTTCTTGTATTTCAACACCCATCAATGACAATTTATAGCTCTATCAGGGACCCCATAACAATGACATTTGAACAGCTTTTTCATGGTTATTTGCACCTCAGTCTAATAGCATAAATGATTTTATCTGATCACTGCCTTTCTATTTCACTCGGCAAAAGAGTTTATCCAGGTTCCAAAATGCAGGGGTTATCCAAAAAGTATGTTCTCAGAATTGCCCTCATAAGGAATGTCCAGTGTCTGTGGTATATTTATAGGCATGCCACACATCCCTTAGACCCAGGACCATATCCCATGGGGGGGGGGGGAGGGAGCAGGGGAAAGTGGAGGGAACTGTCTTACCCCATTATCTCCCATCAAGGGCAGTCTGCAGGGATGGCCAGCTATCCCATGTCCTTTCTCCATCAAGGTCTGCCTTTCCCACTTTCCCCCATTTGGAGTTGAGTAGCACCTGGATTATCAAAATGATCTGGACACTGTTTTCCATGTATTGTGAAAATGGAGTCCCACAGAGTTCTGCTGGAAGGACCATTACATCATGTGTTGGCCTCCGTGGGACTCTGTTTCTGAAGCACATGGAAAGAGTGCTCAGACTCCATGGAATGAGATCCCTAATTAGATACAAAGATGCATACATAGTATTGACAAACTGAACTTGTCTACCACAGCTTTACCCAACCCAACATGTCCCCCAAAATGTTGAACTTCACCTTCTATCAATCCCCACCAGAATTACCAACAGTTAAGAATTCTGGCTGCTATCATCCAAATTTTTTTTAGTGAAACTCATTGGAGATGGCCAATCTGGTATAACCGAACCATAAGAGGAATAATTATTGCTGACATACTCCATCACCATTCATTGTCACTGATTTTCACCATGTGAGAGGAAAGCAAAGTAGCATCAAGCTGCATGCTTCGATTTGTACCAATGGAAGTAAACTAAGGAGGAAGGTGGGAAGAAGAGAGAAGAACAAGGGCCTTTTAAAAGTAGTTGAAGAAGTGAGGCAAAAGAGGATTAATCGAGGCTGTACCTGTAAAACTGAGTATGCTGATGTCACAGACATTGAGTGGTGCTCCCCAATGCCAGTTCAATCAGCAAACCTTTGCACAAAAAGTTAGGCACTACAGATAGTGGTGAGTGTTGAGGAGGGGCAATATGTAGTGCCTGATGCTGTAGGGTGACTTGCTGCATATTATCACTAACTAGCTTGGGGACCCGGCCCTGCCCGGGTTATTTGAGAAGCGCAGCAGGATGTAGAGTGGGTCATGGGGGCTCTGTGTGCCAAGTTTGGTCTTGATCCATCATTATTGGGAGTTGCAGTGGTATCATGAAATTACTGAAGGTAGTGCAAGTCCCATCATCTCTGTTCCCCCCCAAAGTGTAGTAGGATGTAGATTGGGTCATGGGGGCTCTGTGTGCTAAGTTTGGTCTGTATTGGTGAATGGATGAGGGATGCATTGTTTTTGGAAGTGAGTGAAAGTACTTCAAGTCCCATCATCCATGGTCCACCCTCCTCCAAACTGCACCAGGACGTAGAGTGGGTCATGAGGGCTCTGTGTGCCAGATCTGTTGTTGATCAGTCATTGGATTAGGTTTGTAGCAGGATTGGGAAGTGAGGGAAGGTACTGCAAGTCCCATCATCCATATTCTGTCCCCCTCCAAACTTCAGTAGGATGTAGAGTGGGTCACTGGGGCTCTGTGTGCCAAGTGTGGACTTTCTCGGTGTTTTTTGGGGGCACAGTGGTCTGTGGGAACAGAGGGGTGTGAAAATACTACAAATCCCATCATCCATTGTCAGTCCTCCCCCGAACCTCACCAGGACGTGAAGGCAGTCATGGGGGTTATGTGTGCCAAGTTTGGTCTCAATCGGTAATTGGATGATGGTCGTAGCAGACTTGGGAAGTGAGTAGAGGTACTTCAAGTCCCATCATCCATGGTCCACCCTCCTCCAAAGTGCACCAGAATGTAGAGTGGGTCATGAGGGCTCTGTGTGGCAAGTTTGGTGTTGATCAATCATAGGATTAGGTTTGTAGCAGTCTTGGAAAGTGAGGGAAGGTACTGCAAGACCCATCATCCATGTTCTGTCCCCCTCCAAACTTCAGTAGGATGTGGACTGGGTCATTGGGGCTCTGTGTGCCAAGTGTGGTCTTTATCAGTGTTTGTTGGGGGCCACAGTGGTCTGTGGGAACAGAGGGGTGTAAAAGTACTACAAATCCCATCATCCATTGTCAGTCCTCCCCCAAACCTCACCAGGACGTGAAGGCAGTCATGGGGGTTATGTGTGCCAAGTTTAGTCTCGATCAGTGATTGGATGAGGGTTGCAGCGGACTTGGGAAGTGAGTAGAGGCACTTCAAGTCCCATCATCCATGGTCCACCCTCCTCCGAACTGCACCAGGACATAGAGTGGGTCATGGGGGCTGTGTGTGCTGAGTGTGGTCTGTATTGGTCCTTTTTGGTGGCCTCAGTGGTCTGTGGGAACCAAAGTGTTGGAAAGTACTACAAATCCCATAATCCGTGGGCCATGTCCCCCGACCCGCGCCATGGCGTAAAGGGGGTTAGGAGGGTTATGTGTACCAAGTTTGGTGCAGGTCCATCACCCGCGCTGGTCGCTGTGGCCTGTGAAAGTGGCTGCCACATATCCGCCCTGGCCTGTGAAAGTGGCTGCCACATATCCACCCTGGCCTGTGAAAGTGGCTGCCACATATCCACCCTGGCCTGTGAAAGTGGCTGCCACATATCCGCCCTGGCCTGTGAAAGTGGCTACCACATATCCGCCCTTGCCTGTGAAAGTGGCTGCCACAATCCGCCCTTCCGCCCTTCCGCCCTCCGCATACACACAAACATTCCGTTTTATAAAGGTATACAGATACAGATGTGGTGGGTTTAGTTGTTTTTGCATCCCAGAATAAAAACGAAATAGATCTGGATACCAGTTTTTAAAAATAAAAAACCCTCTAAAATCATAATAGTAAATAAAGAACAACACTCAAAAACAGGAGAACTCCAGACAAGAAACAATCAGGGCCAGCTAATCACCTCTCAATAAAGGAGTCCCCCTGGGCAGTAAGAAGCCACACCTTGAAAATGTCAGGCCATCAAATGCTAATCAAGGTGGCCAATTGAAACATTCACACTTGCCTCCAACAGACAAGAGTTCTTTCTCCCACCCTGGACATTCCACAGATATATAAACCTCACTTACCTAGTTTCTAACAGATCTCACAACCTCTGAGGATGCCTAACATATATGTGGGTGAAATTTCAGGAGATAATGCTTCTGGAACATAGCCATACATCCTGAAAAACTTACAACAACCCAACTAAATAGTGATTATAGATATAGATACAGTGTGCACACGTTTGAGGGGATGAATGAAACGCAGTCCATGGACTATGTGTTGCCTCATCCTGGACACAGTATAACTGCCCTCCCCCAAAGTCAGTATTATGAAAATGCCACATATACCCTCCAGGAAAAGTACAGGACAATCGTGCCAGGTTTTTGTACCCCTGAGATTTTTTTGAGAATAGAAACTTAGTCCTGTGCAATCTAGTATGAATATGAGTTACTCCTTGATCTCTTGGATTTTTGTGAATAGGTGGGCCAGGTACACTGAGTCCCCTTCAGGGTGAGAAGAGTGAGTTATAAATATAGTAAACAACTTAAATAAATAAATACACACAGATATACATAGGTTAGGTATACTTCTAATACACATATTCTCCTAGTTCCTCTAACTACTTTGTTGTTCAACTGTATTTCTGCTTTGTTTCTTTGAAATATATTTGAATCTGATTTTGTTTTTTGTTGCAAAATATTGCATTATATTGTTATTTATTTATTTGTTATTGAATTAATAGCCCAACTTTTTCTCAAAATAGGATTTAAAACATCAGTCAAATTCCCATTCTGTATATAAGCAGAAATACTGTTAACTCATATTTGCTGTCATTTGTTCCAAACTCATCCATAAGAACATAAGAACATAAGAACATAAGAAGAGCCATGCTGAATCGGGCCTCAGCCCATCTAGTCCAGCATTCTGTGTCACACAGTGGCCCCCAGTTGTACACGGGGATCTCTAGGAGAAAGGAGGGCAAAACCCTCACCTGCTCCCGACCCCCCACAACCAGTACCCGGGGAAATCCTGCCTGCCTCCATCAACACAGAGGTGGCACTTGGATGTCCATTTCAGTAGCTACTGATTCCCTTGGTATCCATGAATCTGTCTAATCCTGCCTTGAAGCTGTCCAGGCTGACCGCTGTCACAACCTCCTCTGGAAGTGAGTTCCATAACCCAATGACCCTCTGGGTGAAGAAATATTTCCCTTTATTAGTCCTAACTTTCCTACCTTGGAGCTTTAGGGAGTGCCCCCTAGTCCTAGTGTTGTGTGACAGAGAAAATATTTTTCTCTATTCACCTTTTCTATCCCATGCATGATTTTATACACTTCGATCAAGTCACCTCTTAAACGCCGTCTTTCAAGGCTGAAAAGACCAAGGCATTGCAACCTGATTTCGTAAGGGAGCTGCTCCATCCCTTGGATCATTCTTGTTGCCCTTTTCTGTACCTTTTCCAGTTCCGTTATATCCTTCTTGAGGTGCGGTGACCAGAATTGTACACAGTACTCCAAATGTGGCCTCACCATAGATTTGTAGAGAGGCAATACAACATTTGACGACCTATTTTCGATTCCCTTCCTGATCATGCCAAGCATAGAATTTGCTTTTTTTACTGCTGCTGCGCACTGGGTTGACATCTTCATTGAGCTGTCCACCAAAACCCCAAGATCCCTTTCCGGTTTGTCTCGGAAAGCTTTGACCCCATCAATTGGTAGGTGTAGTTGGGGTTCTTTGCCCCGATGTGCATGACTTTACACTTGTTTAGGTTAAAATGCATTTGCCACTTTGTTGCCCATTCACTCAATTTTGAGAGATCTTTCTGGAGCTCTTTACAATCAGTTTCATTTTTAACTACCCTGAACAATTTAGTGTCGTCTGCAAACTTTGCTACCTCAGAATTTACTCCTACATCCAGGTCATTAATGAATAAATTAAAAAGTAACGGACCCAAAACTGAACCTTGGGGTACGCCACTTCTCACCTCTTTCCACCCAGAGAAATGTCCGTTTATTACCACCCTTTGTTTCCTACAGTTTAGCCAGGTTCCAATCCAGGACAAGACCTGTCCAGAATTTGAATGGCTGTGCTACAAAACCTGGATATCTTGATTTTATTTCGGGACATAGGAGACACACAAACATTCCTAAGATCAATGAAAGAGACATCGTTTCCCTGGTTTCCATCTGGGGCACTGGAGTTGGCTGATCAAAGAGAGCAAAATTTAAGGGATCAAAGACTTGTGAGTAGTATTCGGTTGCTATGTTGTCTTCTAGTCCCACCAGTAATCACAAATCACAACCTGAGGAATTTGCCTTTAGTTTAGATTATTGCAATGTTACCCATGAGGGATTACCTTCAAAGAGAGTTCAGAAGGTGCAATATGTACAGGACTCACTGTTTTGGGACAAGCCTCAAAGAGCAATTCTCTCATTTATTATAGCTTAAGTTAATAGACTGCCTCAAGCAGTTAATAGACTGCTTAAGTTTCCTGACCCATTTCAAAGTGTTGCAGCTTACCTTCAAAGTCTGGCTGTGGTCCACTGTACATTTTGACTTCTGTGATCCTTCTTTTTCTCTCTATTACTATGGTTGGTTTGTGTCTTCCAGGTCAGTGGGGAACAAATCTGCACCATGTTTGAATCTCAATGTTTAAGGCACTGTCCAGAGTGCTGAATTTCATGTATGAAATAGGTTCAGCATATTAAATACTCCTTTAATGACTATATGAACACTTATAATACAATTATTGCCTTATTGATAGGTAGCCTGTAACCCAGAGATTCTCTAACTCTAGTTCTCCAGATATTTCCAACTTCAATTTCCAGAAGTCCCAACAGTTTTGGCCAATGATCAAGATTTCTGGGAGTTGAAGATCCAGGCACCTGAAAAATGACAGTGTATCACTGCTCTAATCACTATTGTGAGTTTGGGAAGAGGCAGGATGGATTGGATTTCAGATTCCAGCTATTTCTGAACCCATTCAAACAATGTTTGGTACCTTAGTTGGCTCACCGTATTATTGGAATACAGGCATGCAGCATTTCCCAAAAATACCTGGGGTGGCACCTGTATTTCAGTTGTGCCCATATGCACATGAAGACATGAATTGTTCCACTTCCTCTTAAATGTATACTAGTCATGTGACCTCAAAGAACTGGTTCATTTTCTAATTTAAGAAGGAATTCAACAAGGAGTTCCGACATGAATGAAGAAACATGTAAAAGGCAAATTCACAATATATGTCTACAAGTACAGATGGGGATGGCAGAAGAAGGAATGATACAGGAAGATTACAATTGCTAATGTACATCATACCAATGGGTGAAGTACCTTTCACTAGGGAAAAATTGTGTATGTTCCTTCACGTCTTGTTTTGTCTGAAATTTTGTCAGTAGAAAGTTCATTTTGACTCCTTACCGGTGTTCTTAACATTTTTGTTCTGTTGATGATCACTTGCATTTGTTTTGTTTGTCTTTGGAGATACTATTCTGTTGCTGGTGGGTGTCCCCCCCCCCCTCAAAAAGTTCATTATTGATACTAATTTCTATTATGACATTTTCAATTGCTGTTTTTTTGTTAGTTGGAAATAAGTTCCCCATGCCCAAAAAGAGTTTTGTTGAAACTCCTATGATTCCACTTTTTAGGTACATTTCAGCTGCTGATTCACCAGGACTGTCCCTGCCAAATTGGAATAGTTCAAGGGTATGGATTAACAATCAATAAATATAAGGCCCATCAATAAATATAAGGAGGCTAGGAACACCTTCCCCCATTTATCTCTTAGATCAACCATGTAATTGGTGTATTCTCTAATATTCTGTAATTAATTGCCTCCTTGTATCAACAGTGACATTATAGACTGTAATTTAGTCTCCAGTTTAGTTTAAAACAGACTTGGCAACAACCACTTACATGTAACAACTATTTCAATTTTTGAATTAAATATACTGTGCTCCCCCTTTTTTTCTTTTAGAGCAATACTTTCAAAACATTGGGTGCAAGACGTAATTAGGGGCACACATTTGAGGAAGCTATTGGATGTAATTAATTTAATTGGATGTAAGCTTCTTTGGGTTCTGGCCAAACAGAAAAAAATGTGGTGTAAATTAAACAAATAAATGATCCTGTAGTAGCCATAGCTGTAGGAGGTTGTTGTATATGTGTATGTACAGACACACACATATGACAATTTGGAACTTTCAGAATATACGTATATATTCAAACTCTGTCAGTTCTTATCCTCACTAGCTGTGCCTGTGCTCTTTGCAAACTTCAGCAAGAAGTTACTAGGAATGCAGAGCACCGATATGACCCCTCTTTCTTTAATGTTAGACTCAACCTTGGGATAACCCAAATCATCTGAAGCTTCAACCACAGCTCACCTAGATTTACAATGTTCCAATTTCTTAGGTCAGTTAATAGGATTAGTATTCAGCTCTCAGACCTGCTTGAATTCATGGCATGAAGTTAATCTTTATGATATGGTCCTAGGTAAAGAGGGGCATGTATGTAGGGAAGGGGAGTGAGATTGTCATGCTTGAAACTGTACCATCAAAAGTACAAAATGGGCTTACAATAAACAATAACATTGTCACAAGGATCCTAAGGGACCAACTGCTGAGCCCTCCAGACAAGATACTTATGAAATGGACACTCTGGCAAACAAACATGAGCACAGAGAGGCAGAGACATAAATGTGGTCTGCTAGGAAAATGCAACATTCCATTTTCTAGCGTTCTTTTTCTGTGCTTACCTCATTGCTTTCACTGTCTGAGTATATGACAGTGATATTTGCAAGGGTTGTTTTCCACCCAACTGAATTACAGGCTAGTGCTTTTGCCATTTATCTTTTTCCAGGCATGGTGACACAAAAATTATGGACACAGTATGAGGTCATTTCAACTAAGTATGCTTTATCCAAATATTTGCAAATTTCTCAGCCTCCTACACATACAGTTGAATTTTTTGGGACAATGTACCATGAATGCATTCACTTTAAGAATTTAAGACAGAGATTTCCAAACTTTGTGTTTCAATACATTACTGTGTCTGCTATAATGTGTAGTTATGTCGAGCAAACCCTTCTGAATCTTTGTGAAATAATCAATAAATTATATATTTTAAATATATAAATAAAAGGTTTTCATGAAATACGTCCGTGTCCCCAGGCATTTCATTATTACAATTTAAGTATGTGTCTGTATATCTTATAAGGGATTGGTTTAATCACTGGTTTGCTAGTAAAACTAAATTATTGTGTTGCAAAATGATGCATGTTTACAAAATGTGTCACTAACATGACGGCCCTGCTTTGGAAGGCCCTGCTTTAAAGTCATGTAAGTGGAGTTTCCAAATGTTTCTAGATCATATTATTAGTTCCCAGGTAAGGAAGAACAACTGAATAAACTGGATTTACCAAGTACTGATTCACCACTCAGCAGTTGATTGAGTGGACCTATTCTATTCAGAATTAGTTAACAGGCTACCAGCCAAGTTTTTGTGCATTCTTAGTTGGTGTGTGTCTACTATTAATCAGTCTCATCAATGCCCCACTTTACTCACTGGAATTTCATAAACAGCCATTATTTATTTATTTATTTATTATTTTGATTTGTATACCGTCCTTTCCAGCTGGCTCAGGACAGTTTACAGTATATCGAACTACCAACAAAAGGCATAAAACATAAAATTTAAAATGATACCACATAAGAGCATAGATACAGATGAATTGAAAAACAATTCCATGTAGGACAATTCCACCTTCCCAGGATATTTATTGGCTAAATGCTTGCCAGAACAAAGCAGTTTTACATGCTCTCCGGAAAGCCATCAGCTCTCTAATTAAACGTACTCCCAGTGGTAGGCTATTCCACAAACATGGTGCAGCCACAGAGAAGGTTCTCTGTCTGGTTGATGATAGACAGATAGTCTGTAAGGGCGGAATCTGTAGGAGATTAAGGTCCTCTGAACAGAGGGATCTCTGGGGAACATATGGGAGTAGACGGTCCCTTAAGTACACCAGCAAGGCCTTAAAGGTCAATACCAACACTTTGAAGATGACCCGGTGCTCAATTGGTAACCAGTGCAAACGCTGCAAGGTTGGAGTGATATGAGCCCTGGCCGGTACTCCAGCCAGGAGTCTTGCTGCAGCGTTCTGCAGCAGTTTGAGCTTCCAGAAACACAATGAATTGCACAGTGTTGGTATGCAGCTGAAGTGAGTTACAACATAACCATTCACTGTACATCTACACCAGGGCTGCCCATGAAGTCTCATCAATCGCGAGTCCAAATGAGGTCGATCACAGCTGGATGGCCCGCTTCTGCCCTGCTCACATGCACCCTCTGCGCGCACACCCTCCACACGCGCACATGCACATGCTCCACGTGTGGCGCTCCTTCCGCGGGGCATTGCGGGAACGAGGGAGCTCCTTCCGTGGGGCATTGTGGGATCGAGGGAGTGTGAGGTGGGGCCTCTGGAGGTCCCGCATTGCGCTCCACCCTGCCCCTCTCTCGCCGGCATCAGAGGCTTCCACGGAAGGAGTGCCGTGCAGGCAGAAGGAAGGCAGGAGCGAAGGCAAGAGCAGGCAGAAGGAAGGCAGGAGCAAAGTCAGGAAGGCAGGAGCGTGCGCGCGACGACAGAAGCATGCGCGCGGAAGGTAGATCTTTTTGGCTTGGTTGTTTTAAAAGTAGCTCGCATGCTGAAAAAGTGTGGGCACCCCTGATCTACACTATGCCATTTTCAATCATAGTCACTGGCTCAAAAAAGACAGTTTCATTTACCCATATATAAAATTATAGAGTGTGGACAAGATCTTTATGGGGACTTTAGCTCCCAGAATTTTACCAGCCAACATGTAGATATCCTATCCTCTGGTACTTTTCTTTATTCTGTCGTACTATATTAATATTTTGGAATAAATGGAAAGGATAATATTGACAACTGTAGATGATGGTTAATAGTGCATGATTTGCAATATAGGAAGAGTTCAGCAGGAGCATTTCCAGGTATTATGTGAGGCATCCACTCCAGAGCCCTTCATAAAATGTAAGGCATACCATAGAATTGCTCTGGAGGACCTAGAAAATGTCTATACAGGACTTTTCCACCCCAATGCAGCTGGAGGGTGGGGGGGAGAGCAATTTGCCTCCTCCCCCGGATAAGTGGATGGATGGTTCCTTTGGAACCACCTGGAAAAGGGGACTGGGTGGACCTTATGGGCCAGCCCTATTCTTCATTCTGCTTCTGAGCGTCAACCACCACTCCCATCCGTTGACAGTATAATCATTGGTTGCCTATTGGGATCGGGAAGGATTTTTTCCCCTCCTATGTTTTAGGAGGGTTTTCCGCCTACCCTATACTATTATTAGGGGCTAGCAGGGATGGTCAGTGTATAAATAGGCTTAGCGTAAATAGTTTATAAATACAAAGGTTGGTGTACACCTAAGGCACCCCTTAAAGGGTGTGGGCCATTACACAAATACTCCCCTAGAGGTTAACTTTATGGGTGAGGTGAAATCAAATCTCCCAGTAATGGGGAGAGTCTGGTCTCAATAATTTGAGAGAGACTTCTCCAGACATTTCCTTTAGAGGTTGTGAAGATTTAACTTTCCAGGGGATCCTGGTGTTATGCCCTGATTAGCCGAGGGGTAGGCTGTATAAGTCGCTACCTCAGCTTTGTCACACCAAGTTGAACTGACACCAAGTTGAACTGACACCTAAGTTAGTTTAGTTAAAATTTAAATAGGTAACATTCAATAAAGTTACCCAAAATTTAATTCCAAATTGCTGTTGTCTTGTCTCGTCATTTAGGGGGTTGGCAGGAAAAAAGGTTTGCACTAGGCCTCCAGCATCAGGCATGTAGCCGGGGGGGGGGGCTAAGGGGGCTTCAGCCCCCCCCCCCCCAAATTCTCAGGGTGGTCCGTGAAAAGGCCGTACTGGTACATTATTTAAACTGTTATGTTTATTCATATCATGATCTGATCACCATGCTCATTATATCCCACATTAATGGGGTTATTGGGATAACAATACAAAAGGTTTGCTAGGGTAGACCCTCTTCCACCCAGTCTCAGCCCCCCCCGAACCAAACTCAGCCCCCCCCCCCGAATCAAAATTCTGGCTACGGCCCTGTCCAGCATGATTCTATAGCATTCAAATCTCTTCACTTAAAACTGACATTGTGTTCAATAAACTCAAATGATAAGGAGACCAATTTAAATTGATTTCATAATGTTGGTTTTCAGCAAAAAGATCGTATACAGTAGTATAACCACTCATCTCTATATTAGTGTTGATTTGTAATATTAAAGCATAATGTGAAATCTCAACCTAAGATGAGATGAAGAAAAAGAAAGAAGCAGACAGAGGGGAAATGATCAGAAAGGATGACTTATCCTCAATCTGGAAAGACAAAAGAAAGGTAATTCCACAATAGTAAATTAAGAAATGTTACATGCATGAAGAACTATTTGTAAATTCAGATAACAATTCCATCCTGAGTCTGCAGAAGACCCATGAAGTACAGTTCATGATACTGTCTCTTTAAAACCCTAACTCCTTTGTTACAGACCACAACAATGTGTCTTATTGGCTTCAAATATGTCATTTATCAGACAATAGGTTCCTAAGTTCCAGGACTCCAAATTCTCTTGACAGTATTAAGGACAAAACAGAGCCCTGAATTATTTCTTTCATTTTGATGGGTGGTCCCTTGGTAACTGTCAGCTGTAGGAGCTGCAGATGGAAAATGATGCCACATAATGGAGCAATTTGCATTAAATTCCAACTGAGAATAAACAAATTTGCAAAATTTTGACATGTCTTTTTTTTATCTTGCACCTCTCAAATTCCTGTCAATGAAATACATTGTTCTTTTCTGCTTAGATGTGACCTTAAACGTATAATTATATGACAAGCTGTTAGAATACCATATAATTTATTTGGGTCTGTGCGGTAAATTACACACATGTTTTAAGAGCATTGCATGTCATAAAATTGCCTAAAGACACCCCCCCCCACACATATATATAATAAGCACTAACACCTCCTTCTGAAGCATTTTGAAGGTCACCAGCATTATGCTTCTAACACTGGCAAGCTAAAAGTTTCTTAGACAAAACAATATATACAGTACATCTTTTATATATTTTTTCTTTTTAAAAGTCCAAAACGAAATGAGGTTAATCACACATGTCTATTTACAATATTATCACCTTTCATATGTCAAATATGATTTAAAACACTTAAAAATGATTGTCTGAATTCTGCAGACCCTAGAACTGTACAACAGAGAAGTTATGTTCATTATGTTTGCAGCTGATTTTTTGCATTTATAAAGACTAGAGACATGTATATAATTTTGTTTTTTTAAAAATAAAATAAACATGAAATGATCAGGAATGTGCATTTCACACACAATGCAAAATTGACACTCATACTGTACAGTGGCCAAAATCAGTATCTACCCTGCATTATCGTTTGCATTCCTTGGAAAGAGAAAAGATGGTTGCTGAGTCAAAAGATTTTGTACAAAAGTTGTTTTGGGTTATTGGCCTATATGTCAGGGCTCCTGAGAGAACATATAAAATATGGTGAGCAAGCAGTGATTTACATTATGTGCAAAAACTCTACAGATACAGGAAATATCCCCAATACAAGTTTGACTTGCTTAACTCATTCAAAATGCAACAAATAGAAATGGCTAGGTTCGCCAACCGACTCCATCTCATCCCTTTCAATAGTGCTTACTGAGAGGTATTTCATATTATCAGGATTTCATAGAAATACACTGTCACTGATGAACAGAAATGTTTTTTATTGAAAGAGATCACAACTTCTAGTAACAAGCAGATGGAAATGTTATTGACAGGAAAAAGCATCTATATAAAAATGAAGTTGTGTGTTTGGGAAGAAAAGCTTTGCTGCATTTATGGATGGGTAGTGCTACTCCCTTCCTATATTAGTCTTGAATTTCAGAATGTAATTCATGGCTGAGTTGGAAGGAAATGATCTCAAGAAACCACAATATGGTTTAAAATTACTGTTCTCTTGCACATGGAACACCAATGAAAAAAATCTTCGCAAAACTAATATTTAGACTATGATTCCCAGAATCTGTGTTGTCGAAGGCTTTCACAACCTCTGAAGATGGCTGTCATAGATATGGGTGAAACTTCAGGAGAGAATGCTACTGGAACATGGCCATACAGCCTGGGAAAATCACAGCAACCCATTTCTAGAATCCTCCAACAACCTTGTCCAACAAGCTGCCTGGAGGATCATGGAAATTACAGTTTTCCTTCACACCTCCTCTTTCCTCCTCATCCCCCCTCTTCCTCCTTCTATCAAAGCACCAGCCTTTCCCAAGCTTTAGTGGGAAAGTATTTTCAAAGAGTGCTGAATGCTACATGGCTTGGAAAATCCTCCTTTCCCCTTATGTTTTTCTGACTACAGTTGCAACACACTAAGGTTTCATAAGTAAGAGTGGGGCTGTAGTTTTTTATAGATGGCTCAGAATTGTATTTGCTTTATTTCCTCAATTTGAACATCTTAGAATCATTCCTCTCTTCATAGTGTTTATGTGACATACATAAGATTAAAACTGAATAGCAAAACTAACAGCCTCAGTCTGTTCACCTTCATCTAGAAAATGGCACACCTGCAACAACAACAACAAAAACAAAAACAACAACACACTATTGTGGCCTTTTTTGGCATCAGTTTTAAAGGAGAGAGTGAGAGCTGGGTATTGTCAGCTTACTTTTTTAAAAATATATATTTTATTAACATTATGTTTTGTTTTGTGAGTCGATTTTGTACATTTAATACATACAGTCATTTATCTATAACCACATTTCTCCGGCCTCTTCCTTTTTCTCACACTTCCTCCATTCTATATTATCCACTCATCAAATATATCTTATTTCTGTTGACTCTTTTGTTTTTGTTTTTTCCTCTCCCACTTCAAACCCATGCTACAATTTCTATTGGACTTTAACTCCATCCATGAGCTGAACTTTCCACATCTCTGTACAATATTTACATTGGCTTCGCCTCTTTTTATCCATTCCAAATATATCAACCATTTTTCTTTAATTTCCCTCATTTTATCTTCCTTTTTATCATCACAGGTTACATTTGCAATAATTTCTGATTTGACCTGATCAAACAAGTAATTGTTCCAATTTACCATTTTCATTTTTTTATCTGTCCAACTCCAAGCTATTGCAGCCTTCCCTGCAAGAATCATCACTTTAGACAAATATTTTACATTGATTTTATTGTTTCCTAATATTGCCAGCTTACCATTAACACTTAATTCTAAAGCTCCAGATGACATCCCCAAACAGATTCATGTAGATGTTGAATAGCATCGAGTTAGCATTTACCCCTCTGGAACCCCACAGGCTAATAGTTAAAGTCTGAAAAATGATCCCCTAACACCATGCTCTTAGGAACATTCAACCAGATAGATAGGAGCTTCTGTAATTCAGTGTCTCATCCCATATCAGCTAAATAGCCAGAATGATAACTTGGACAATGGTATCAAATGTCACTGGAAGATCCAGGAGGACTGTTGCAGCCTAGACCTGGGGGATCCCTCAGTAAACCACCACGAAGCAGCCATGATTAAATGCTTTATTTAGAATGAGTAGGAAGAAGGAAAGAGACGGTCCTGGTCTCCATCACAGACCAACTCCGCTGCCAGCTTGACCAAGTCGGGTCTGCGCTGCTCGTGTTATTGGACCTCACGGCAGCGTTTGACACGGTTGATCACAATCTTTTGACCCACCGCCTGGCCATGGCTGGAGTGAGGGGGACAGTCCTGAAATGGCTGACCTCCTTCCTCCACCAGCGGTCTCAGTGAGTGAGGTGGGGTGAGGTGGTCTCCAAGGGCTCCCCAATAGTTTGTGGGGTCCCTCAGGGGGCCATCCTCTCCCCTCTGTTATTTAACATCTATATGCAGCCGCTTGCACAGCTGGTTCGGAGTTTTGGGCTTGAGTGCCATCAGTACGCTGATGACACCCAGCTCATTCTGAGGATGGCGGGCAGGCCTGGATCCGTCCCCGATAATTTCCAACGCTGCCTCGAAGCCGTTACTGGATGGCTGCGAGCCAGTAGGTTGAGGGTGAATCCAGCGAAGACGGAGATCTTGTGGCTAGGCCGCCCGGGGGATGGGGATGTCCAGCTTCCGACCCTGGACGGTGTGGCACTATGCCCATCGCCCCTAGTAAAGAGCTTGGGAGTCCATTTGGACTCCCAGCTGACCATCAAGACCCAGGTCTCCATGGCCAGCAAATCTGCTTTTTTCCATCTGAGACAGGCGAGGCGGCTGGCCCCCTATCTATCCCGGAACGACCTGGCCATGGTGATCCAAGCCACGGTCATCTCGAGACTGGACTACTGCAACACACTCTATGTTGGCCTTCCTCTGTCGGTGGCCCGGAAGCTCAGGCTGGTGCAGAATTCTGCCGCCCGACTCCTGTCTGGAACACCAGCAGGTAGTCACATAACACCTGCCTTGCAGGACCTGCACTGGCTGCCAATTGAGCACCGGGTCACCTTCAAAGTGTTGGTTCTCAACTTTAAGGCCTTGCATAGCCTGGGGCCAACATACCTGAGGGACCGTCTCTCCGCCTATTGCCCAATGAGATCACTGCGGTCGGAGGATGCCAACCTCCTAGACGTCCCCTCGGCGAGGCTCGTGCAACTGACATCAACCCGCAGGAGGGCATTCTCCGTCATTGCGCCCACGCTGTAGAACGCCCTCCCTGTGGAAACATGTGCTATCCAGGACCTGCTCCCCTTTAGACGGGCCTGCAAGACCTACCTCTTTCGGCAGGCTTTCAACCTGTAGGTCTTGCCCCTGTGTAGGTCTTGCCCCTGTGTAGCCCACCAGTTTTAGACTGCTATCTGTGGCGATGTGCTGCACCACAGATTTTTAAATGCTGCGTCGTTTTTATGTTGATTTACTGTTTTTAACTGTTATTGTATTGCTATTGTGCCTTGTATGGCTCTTGTGAGCTGCCCCGAGCCCCCCCGGGAGTGGCGACATAGAAGCCCGAATAATAAATAAAATAATAAATAAAAATATAGTCCACTGAAGCTCCCAGCATCCGAGTATTGCAAGGCAATAGTTCTAAAAGAATTCAAAGATCCAATAAATGAAGAAATAGTCATGAAACCCCAATGGGCTTAAATCCGGGATAAATCCTTGGCAAACGAGGGCTTGGCTGGATACTTGAGTACTGTGACGTGGAGGCGCTGCGGCCTGGACCTGAACTTGAGTTCCGTGGAGCTTGGGAATGGAAGCTTAACGTTGGCGCATGATGCCGAGCACCAACGGGGACCAACATAAATAGGCCCCCCAATGTTTTGGTCTTGAAGACGCTGACTTCGACGTAATACTTTTTCAGGAACAGTTTGTGGGCCGGACTTTCTCAGGCCTCCCTTGGCAGGCAAATATGTCAGCTCGTTAACAGCTGCACCTGGAGGAACGGGGGAAGGCAAGGCATTGCTTTCCCAGCATTCTTTATCAGTCTGGGAAGTAAGAAGGCTGTGTCTGGCCTTGACCGCTGGCTGACTAGGAGGCCTCTGCAAGGGTTTCTTTCCAGGCCTGTCAGTTGCCTTGGATTTAACATGGCTTCTGTCTGGCTTGGCTATGTAGTCAGGCTGGGGCATGACAAGGACCAACAAGTATGCATTCTTGTTATCTAACTCCCAATGTAGGTCATCCACCAAGCTGATCGAGGCATCTAACAAGATATCTGAGGGGTCAGGAGACAGACTCGAAACTACAGGAATGGAATCCTATACTGTACAACAACAACAACAACAACAACAACAAAACTTTATTACGGTCACTGACCAGCACAAAGTGGGCACAAGTGCCCTAAGAGGGGAAGAACAGCTCCCCAGTAAACAGTTATTTCAAATTAGATTAGAAATCAGTATAAAAATATATTTTAAAAGACAGGATATTTAACACGTATGGAACCGAAGGGGGAGGGGAGTGGTTGACGAGAGAGGTCGAAAACACTGGTGGGGGGCACATACTGTACAATGACTACTTGAGTTTGATTGTTCTTTTGCTCAAAGATTTATTGGAAAGAAAGAAGAAGAAATCCTGAGGTATATATCTGCAACTCAAAATATGGTGCAGTACATGCAATGTGTGGATTGCTAGGCAGAGTGTAATAGAGGGCTTTAACATTAAAACAAATGAATTTGCCATGTTAAAGTACACATGCATTGTTGGTCTTGTGTTATGAGTGTGATGTGTACCTTCTCACCCGCTAACCGAGCCATGCACAGCTCCTAAGAGAAGTTTCTAGGACTGGACATGAGCATACATGATACTCTGGGCAACCTCCTCACATGATAAGACACCTGAACTCCAGAAAATAACAGCTTTTTTCTCTAGATGGTAAAGGATTCTCTTTCAACTAGGTGATAATAGGTTTCTCTGCTAACAAGCTGTATCCACCAAGGCTTGCTGCTGTTGTATTTTCATTATGAGGATGGATAGAAAAATTACCTGGCTCATCTTGATCCAAGCAGCAATTGTCTTCCTTACTCACATACTTGTCTTAACTATACTCAAGAACCTGTTTCCTGATTGCAAGTTAATTGCTGATTGTAGGTCATCCCTACAATCATTGAATGGTTGTTAGTCGCATCAAAATACCAGTTTCATAATATCTACAAAGATAAGTTATTTTGTTGATTAGTTTTGGATAGGGCATTCATTATCCTACTCCCTCCCCATATTGTCTTCCACTACCTGTGCCACATGACCCATGTTGTGCATGGAGGTCTGAGCAGAAAATTCAACTGAGAAGAAGTCTTCACTGAACATGACAATCAAAGAGTGGATTCGGTAAATTAACCAACTGATAGTGTTTGAGCCAGAAGCAGCACTCAACCAACTACACACAAGGAATGCATACATTGGCCCCCATGGTGGTAGTTCTCCAATGGACCAATGTTCAGGAGTGATTGGAGCTATAGTCCAAAATATCCAGAGGGCATCATGCTGCCTACCTTTGGACTATAGATTTGTTTCTTTTATGCCATCTTACTGAACTGCCTAAAGATGGGGAGGATATTAGTGTCTTGACACAATTTTTAAAATAAAAATATATAGATCCAACGTTTTCTAATACTGAGTCATAATAGAGAAATGCCTCACATAGCTATGAAAGGTACACAAACTTCTTGAGGTCATGGATTTGCAACTCTTAACACATGAATAGTTCCATAAATAGGAACTGATGCATAGAACTGAAATTGTAGTTTCTATTTATGTCTTTGGTGCAACAATATGAAAAACACAATGGCAGAATTGAAAGTAGTTGAGCGTTTGAGCATGAAGTGTTTATTAAGGCATAAGTACATTACTGGCCATACTTTATAGATCCATTAATGCATGCCTCATGTGTGTTGGGATACATAAGGCCAAAGGCTATGTACTTTCAACTACCCACATAGTGTTCTAATGATGCTCTAAAAATACCCAGGAGCCTCTTAATGCTATTATAATAAGGACCTTTATTATTGCATAGTCCTTTGAATGGGAAAAAGGTCTTTTTCTTTTTTGCACTTTGCATTGCTTTCAACCAGATACACAGCCCAGTTTTCTACCTGCTCTAAGGAGAAATGCTCCACACAAAAAAGGAAATAACATTCTACTATGTTGTCCTTACTTTAACAAAATGTCAAAAAGGGCTCTTTAAGTTAGAGCTGTACATGGGTGTCCCAATTTGATTTGGAGCTCAGTTTGTTTCATCAGATCTGAACTCTATTTGATTTGGATTAATTAATTGAGGCTCAGAAATGTAACATTTGGGGATCCTTCCTCTGCACCATATGTTTGGGTTAAAACTGGAGACTCCAAAAAGTGGATTAAGCCATGTTTGAAACAACAACAAAATTTTTAAGTCACTAACTGGTCCAAGTTATCCATGCTACTTTTATTCTGGCACATCACCCAGCCTCCTGCCACTGTCCCTTTAAAGTATAGCCCACTTCTACAATTGAACTGCTTCAAAGAAGATCAAAAGCAGCAGAACACCAAACAGGAAGCAACAGCACTGGGAAGGGGGAGCAGAGCCACAGAGAAACAGGTGGGGGGGGGGCAGAGCATTAGTTTCCCAATGCTAGTTGCTTCTTGATTCAGAATGACAAGCACAGTGCATAACTCAACTAATGCTCACATATAATAACCATAATAATGAAAATGTAATCACAACTTACTTCAAGAGGGCAACCGGTAGTATAACTGCTGAGATTCAGTGTCACAGCATAACGAAGTAGGATCAATATAGATGCTTTACAAGCAGTCCCAAAGATGAAATCCTGTTGTTGATCCCCCACCTATCCCAAGGCATTTGGTGATATGCACTTACACTGGAACCTTGTCTTTCTAAGGTTCTGAGAGATAAAAGACTTGAAGCAGCTGCCACCAAGGGATTCTTTGCTCTTTGTCCTGAGTCTATGGATCTTTCCTTAAAGTGATTTACTGAGACTATTTAGCATCTGTGCTGCCCCATGACTAGTACTAAGTTCTGACTCTTGATATGTTAGTGGAGGGTCTGGCAATTTACCCCTGCACATTTATTGTCAAAAGTGAAAGCAGATAGCAATCCTGGGATTCACTCCCTCTTCACTTTGGTCCCAGATCATAGTTTCCTTTTTCTTTGATGACTCAGGGTTCATCTTCACTGGCACTTCAAGCTACAGGGGGCAGAATCAGCTCCATGGCCATGACAAGATGCGTAGAGCTCATTTGGCATAACACAGATCAAGGCCCCGAACCATGTTAACAAAACTTGCTGGATATTCAGTAGCTTTCCCAAAACTCCTGAGTAACTCATATCTTTGGGCTGATGTAATCAAATATACCACTTTCTGTTCAGGAAGCAGCACAGTTGATTGCATGCCATCCTGCTTTCCCCAGGTTCAGGGAGTCTAGAGACAGGGGGTGGCACCTACCTTGCAACTGGGCACAAAAATGCCAATATTCATGTTTTAGTGAATACTGGAGTGATGATATCAAAAGTGCAGAGATGTCACTTTTGTCATTGGCCACTCCAGGTGCTAAGTGATGACCAGCACCATTTGTATGCCTAATGGGCACTACAAATACAAGACCATGGGTTGGCAATGTATGTGTTGTGGGAAAGCAGCCCTGAACTGATCCTGGTGCTGCTGCTTGCCCATGCAACCACCATCCAGTCGCCAGGACAGTTTGGGGGCATAAAGTGTAGCCTTTGTCTAGCTCTTGAGCCACTTGAGAGTGAGCAGTTTAGCCTGCAGCAATGCTAATCCAGAGTACCTTGCTCCAAATCAGCATCACCATTTCTGTCCCGTCAAGATGTATCCTCAATGTCTTTGTCATCTAGAGCAGTGACCTTTGGTCCTACTAGCAGGGCTGTAGCCAGAAATAAATATTCAGTGGTGGTTGGTTGTTGTTTGGGGGGTTGACACTTTTTTTAGTAAATCATGAAGAATACTTCCATAACACAAAATTATTTACATAGTAAAGTTGATTCTATATTTTATATAGACTTAATTAAATCATTTTTTTGTTTTAGTTACAAAATAACTGAAAATGACTGTTAATTGATAATTTATAGTTACAAAAGAATACTACAATGTCTGCTGGAAACACTAGAAAACTGTGCCAATACACTTTGACAGAAATCAGTCTCCATCAATAAACTTCATTGGACACTCAAGATTGCAAATCCAGTCAGTCTTTTCTTTCCCCATTGTGCTTTTTATCTATGTTTTCAAACATTTAAGAGTTGAAAATGATCTCTCTCTCTCACTACACACACACACACACACACAAACACACACACACACACATTGTCGCCCCCCACTATGGGCCCTGGCACTTGACCTCTCTGGAGACCACACAAGAGCAAGGGTACAACCGGGTTTTATTGTGCAGGAAACAATAGAAAGCTTGAAGGCATATATAGTGCCTTTAAAGTAGCAGGCAAGATCTACTGGTTCAAAGGCAGTCTTTATGGGGCCTTTGGGTGGCAGGTTGACAGGGATCAGCAAGGAGTAAATAGTCCCATAGCAAAACAGGAACAGCAAGGTTGCAGCGACCCATTGCAATAGAGCCGCTGACAGGAAACAAGCCAGATGCCAAAGGGAGGATTCAGGGAAGCGTTTGGCCAATGCCAGGCCGGGTTCAGCTAGATGATCTCTGTGGAGACCCAGCCAGTGAAAGAAGGCTGAGCTCCGTTCAAAGATTGCTAGGATGTTCAATAGGCAAGTGCTGAAATCAGCAAGGCTTGAGTATCTGCAACAGCAGGATCTCAAGCGGAGGAAACTCAGGAACAAATGCAGGGTGCGATAGATAGTCTTTGAGCCCCCAACCGGGTCAAGAAGGTTGGCGGCTTTAGGTATTGCAGGCAAAGTCAATGCGGAAGTAATACCGCTCCTTTACAGATAGAATCCCATGCAAAGGAAATCTTGAAACTCAAACTGGGTGTAAAGAAGGTCCCTAAAAGTTCTGTTAAATTACTGTGACTGCGATGAAGTGGCTAGCAATTCACTGTAGCCTTTTGTTGCGAACAAAAGCAGGATTACAGATGCAAGGTCTTGAGTGCCCGAAGGCAGTGATGCTAATGGCTTTGGTCTCTTAACTAACAATGTCCAGTCATTAGCAAGTGATCCCATAGCAACACTTAATGAGCTCAAAAGGCTTACCGCTGATGTCTTGACTTGACTTGACGCAGGGTTTCCTTTAAGATTTGGCTCTAGCAGCAAACAGCTAACTTGCAGTGGAGAGAATCCAGGCAGGCGTTGGATAGCGAGCCCACAAGTAGCTAGGCCGTCTTCCTTGGATTCCTGGCCACGCGCAGGAAGCTCATGAAGGCTGTCTTGGACACAGGGCAGAGAAACAGCTTGCGGAGATCCCTCCGGTTTCAGCCTTAGCTGGGAAGGTCTTTCAGGCTTTTCTCTCCGGTTCCAATAGCAACCTGGCAGGAAGGCTAGGCACGGCTCCGTCGTAGATGAAGCAGGGTTCAGGCAAGGCAGAGCAGAGACGAACCAACTTGTAAGTGACTGGCCGGCCTTCCCTGGGGGGAGAGGCCGCAGCGGTCTTCCTCTTAGTCCATGGTGAATGCAACGTTGGAAAGAGACAGGGATTGAAGGGTGCCTTGGGCAATTATAGCATTTTGGAACTGCGTCGGACATCACAACTTGTGATGGATGGCTTTTGGGTTGTTTTGAGAACCTCAGTCTTGAAGAATGTGGGAGCTCGTTAGCTCGAGTCACCTGGGCTGGGGAGGAGCGCTTCCAGCTCCTAGTGCCCGCTTCTGCTATCAGCTTCGTGGGCTTCGCCTGGCCTTGATATGCCTTCAGCATGGCATCTCCCTTGGACAGTGCAGGAGAGCAGTAAAGAGGCCCCTGACAGGGGCTGGGAGTTAACACAGCTGTGCTGGAAAGTTTCTGAGAGGCAGGCAAGCAAAATGCAGACCCTAGGAAAAATGCTGTCTGAGGCCCTTGGAACCCTTGGGGTGCGACACACACACACTTTAAATTGGCATATCTAAAAATCAAGATCAATGACCCATACATATTATCAAATTTTTAGAAACTACATAAAAAATACCTGTAATTTGGTACCTCATTATTTAAAAGTTACTTGATAGTTTAGGAGAAATTGAAGTATAAACTTTTAAAGGTCTGTTGTTTTTATAGTGTTTTTAGCACATGTAAGTCTCCCCGAGCCTGACGGAATTGGCAACTAATAAGCCAAAATAAATAAATTAATTAATAAAGCAAGCACAAATTATCACAGTTATTTTAAACCTGGAAACATCTTAAAGTGCATTTAAACTTAAGTTTTTAATGGAGTTTTTTAGGATTACAATCCACCAAATGGGTGAAGCATGGCATAGGACAAAATGGACCCCTTCCAGAATGATCCTAGCCTAAGGCAGAAACAACCCAAAGGCATGAAGACGAACATGAGATCTGAACAAAATTGAGACCTGGCTTCCTAATATATTTGCAAAAGCTATTAAGCTGAACACCATACTATCCTCTGGAAAAGAGGAAGGGAGGGTGCAAGTAGGGAAAGGTTTACTTCCTCATTAGGAACCTACTTCCTATTTCTCACTGAAGCAAAGAGCACACCAGAGAGGGGTGTGTGTGTATGGAAGGGGTGGTGGTGGAGCAGCCTCACATAGCCTGCAGCTCCACCCGTGTCAACCACCTGCATCAAGTCTGGTCTCCTTCATGAGGGCCTTCATGTCTCACCCCCACCCCCACCCCCATGCCTTAGACTTTGCCTTCCACTTGTGGGTGGGCTTGCTTGGTTACTCCCACTATATCAGTTATTGCTGCACGTAATGACAGCATAAATTGTAAAAATTTGCTTGAGATAATTCTTGCAGTTCTGGCAGAACTTGTTTAATTTTTGCTTCTCATAGATTTAGCATGGGGATTTGGGAAACCAGTTAAAGTTCATGAATAAACCAGGTTTTTTTTAACCTGAAATTTTTCAGGGTGTGTGCGTGTGTTGAATCCCTAACAACTCCCCTTGACTAAAGCCCTGCCTCCAAGTGTTTTGGACTTCAACTCCCATAACTCCTAACAGCTGGTAAGATGGCTGAGATTTCTGGGAGTTGAACCAGAAATAACTATACCAAACAACAGAATACTCCATGGGAATGAAGACATTGCATACACTTAAGTTCTACAATGGGCCTTTTATTATATATTCCCAGACACTAGCCACCACACAAATCAAACTGAATGATCAGATCAGTTTTAAAAAAAATAATGAAGGGATGTTACACTGCAGGTTAGACAACACTTCTGCCCTAAGAAATTGCCATCTGGAATCTCTTAAAGAACTGGTCAAACCTCAATTAAGAAAGAGTGTATTGATTTTCTAGTAGACTAATAAACATCCTTTAAATGTCTTACAGCACTTCCTTAAAACCAATAAAAGGGCATTTGAAAACACTTCTCAATTTCTGAAAGCACTTTAATGCTCTTTTGGTGCTAAAAGGGAAATGAGTACAGCATTTTTCAATGGCAAGCATCTGTGTATTTAAAGGTCTCCTCCTACTCTCTGGCATTCTGGCTTGATCTCTAAGAGCAGCCAGCAGCACCTTTTGAAGTGCTAATGCATGTAGAAAATAGATGTATTCTCAGTGGTTGCACCAAAGCTCTGGGATTCCCCATTCATCTTGAGGTTCACTGCTCCTGAGTATTCTCTGCAGTTGAACATGTCATCCTCCCTTATGCTGAGTCAGTTGACTATTCTGTTTAACTAATGTTCTCTGTTCTGGTTAGCAGCAGTTCTCTAATCTTTCAGGCAAAGAAAGTTTTTCCCAGGCCTTTTTCCTTTAAATTCTTTAATTGAAGATGCCAGGAACTGAAGTGTTCCTGCTCAGGGCTTGAAAATAATGCATTAAAAATGACAATACATCCACCAGGGATAGAAATTCTGATTTTATTCAGCATCATTCAGTCCATGGGATAAAAACAGGGTGGGGGTTGTCTCCATTGTGTTGTGGCAA
This sequence comes from Anolis apletophallus, assembly GCA_030556195.1. NCBI lineage: Eukaryota > Metazoa > Chordata > Lepidosauria > Squamata > Anolidae > Anolis > Anolis apletophallus. The sequence goes on along the minus strand of JARBWK010000010.1, from coordinate 22,373,283 downwards.
TATTATGCACACATATACATGTATTACACAAATTTTCAATATTTTTGTGGTATCTTTGAACATTTCTTTGAACACATTATGTGTTCAATGTTAACTGTATTTTAATGCTGAATGTTTATGGTTTTATATTGTATATTGTGTATTGGCATCAAATTGCTTCCTTTTGTCAAGCTGCTCTGAGTCCTCCCTCGAGGGTTGAGAAGAGCGGGGTACAAATAATGTAAATAAATAATAAATAATAAATTTCTGTAAATGCTAAAATATATTTTAAAATGGCCTGTTGAGATAGAGTTGTGCTGAATGAATATTTTGTGCATTTCTGCATGTTTGCACTTAGCTACAGAAAGAGAAAGATTCTCTGAGGAGGTTTTTTTGAACAAAGAGGAAAATATGACCCCAAAAAGTGCATTTGAGGCTTAATTCTTAGACAGAGGCAGACCCCTGGTGGACCTTGGATAATCTCTAGCCATGCTGCTTGCCTATTCTGATGTCAGTCTCTCTGACTGCAAATTATTCCACATTCCTACCTCTTGACACATTACTTACTGGGTTAACAACCTCTTTTGTCTTTGCTAATAGTGCCACAGTTAATCTTAATGCATTTTGTTACATTGGTATATTACTTCCCAAACATTTCAAGGCAGAAGTGGACTTGAAAACCAGTTCTAAAAGAACTGAACAAGATACTCAAGTGTAAAGATATATCCTTAGATATCAAAGTCAGGATTGTCCATATTATTCTGTTTAATTTCAATGTATGCTTGTGAAAGCTGAACAGTGAAAAAAACCCTGATGAAATAATTATCGCATTTGAAACATAGCATTTGGGAAGAGTAATGTTTTCTGTGAATAAAATGGTCTGCCAAAAGGACAAATGAATAGGTCCCCAATCAAATTAAGACTGAACCCCTCCTAGAAGGTAATATGATTTATTCACACACACTGCCAGAATGATTGCGGATCACTGCGGATTGCAGCGATCCTGGCAATGTCCGTGCCGGGATGTGACACCATGCCCCACACCATTGCAGCTCACCCCTGTATCTTCTCATGGGGGAAGCCTTCTTGAGCTGGCTCAATCCATCTTTCCTAATGTAAATATGAGGAGCTGCCTGTTGACCACTGTTGGCAATTTTGTGGAGCATGTTTGCGGCAGTTCAGCTATGGATCTGCCTCAGAAGTACTATTCTGGGGTGTGATGGGAGCCACCGGGCTCTGTGGCTAAAGACAAAAAATCCTGTCGCTTCTCCCAAAGAGGTAGAATGGCTGTCATACTTTATACATATCATAAGAAATCAAAATTGAAGAGAAAAGACAATAACGCTTGGCAAAATAGAAGACAGTAAGAAAGTAATATGGCTAAACTATAGATGGATAGACACAATCAAGGAAGCCACAGCCCTGAGTTTTCAAGATCTGAGCAGTGCTGTTAATAACAGGATGACCTGGAGATTTCATTCATAGGGTTACCATAAGTCAAAGTCAACTTGATGGTGGTAACAACCCTTTGAGTCCAGTTTGCATCATTCAGAGTAAGTTGAATATGGATTGCTAAAAGGACAAATAAAAGGGTCCTAGAGGGAAACTGAACTATCTTAAAAGCAGCTGAAAAAAGTGGTACATCAGATGATTAACTGGGATAGATGGAGGTTATGCAAAACCAATATGAAACTAAATCCACCCATTTTACTTTTTTCTTCTACATTCCATGGGCCCAATCTCTCTACCCTGACACTCTTTTGCCCTGCTACTACTTTGTATCTTATATGCTCTTTTGATATAATGCACTGATTACATAGTTGCATAGAATAGACATTAATATTTGTTACAGCAGTCTGGCTTCATACACTAATATATCCAATATTGCTCTTTATAACTAGTCCTTTGTTGTTCTTAGTACTACCACAGGATTAAAATCCCTTTCTCCTTTTCTGTTCTTCCACTACATTGTCTCTGCTATGGTGCGAGCGAACTCTACGCTACACCTATGGTTGCTGAGCTCAGTTGAGCGGACTTATTAGATCAAATCAATTAACCTTCTTTACTGCTGACACCAGATTTGCTAATTTTTGCTTACCAAGTCACCTAATTTGAATTCTCATTTGTAGTATTTTTTTTCCTTCAGTCATGACTATGGCATATCATTATATAATTAATACATATTGCATTTGTACTATACAGTTGCTTGTGATGAGACTGAAAGGAGCCTGAGCTGCTCTCAACTTGCCATGACAGGCTTTTTAGAAAAAGATATTTCCCAGTAGTGATATTTTACAGGTTTTAATGAGGCAAAGAACCCCAACTACACTTATCAACTGATGGGGTCAAAGCTTTCCGAGACAAACCAGGAAAGGGATCTTGGGGTTTTGGTGGACAGCTCAATGAAGATGTCAACCCAGTGCGCTACAGCAGTGAAAAAAGCAAATTCTATGCTAGGCATGATCAGAAAGGGAATCGAAAATAGGTCAGCAAATGTTGTATTACCTCTCTACAAATCTATGGTAAGGCCACATTTGGAGTACTGTGTACAATTCTGGTCTCCGCACCTTAAGAAGGATATAACGGAACTGGAAAAGGTACAGAAAAGGGCAACAAGAATGATCCAAGGGATGGAGCGGCTCCCTTATGAAACCAGGTTGCAACGCCTTGGTCTTTTCAGCCTTGAAAGACGGCGTTTAAGAGGTGACTTGATCGAAGTGTATAAAATCATGCATGGGATAGAAAAGGTGAATAAAGAAAAATTATTTTCTTTGTCACAAAACACTAGGACTAGAGGGCACTCCCTGAAGCTCCAAGGTAGGAAAATTAGGACTAATAAAGGGAAATATTTCTTCACCCAGAGGGTCATTGGGTTATGGAACTCACTTCCAGAGGAGGTTGTGACAGCGGTCAGCCTGAACAACTTCAAGGCAGGATTAGACAGATTCATGGATACCAAGTGTATCGGTAGTTACTGAAAAGGACATTCAAGTGCCACCTCGGAGTTGGTTGAGGTAGGCAGGATTTCCCTGGGTACTGGTTGTTGGGGGTCGGGAGCAGGTCAGGGTTTTGCCCTCCCTTCTGCTCGAGATCCCCGTGTACAACTGGTGGGCCACTGTGTGATAGAGAATGCTGGACTAGATGGGCTGAGGTCCGATTCAGCATGGCTCTTCTTATGTTCTTATGTTCTTATGAGGTAACAATGTCTATTCTAGGCATTAAATGGTATTTGTTTTGTTTTGTTTTTCATCTTTTTTGAAAAAGGATTTTTTACTAGAAACTTTTCTGAAAAATCATAAATCTGACCTGGAGAAGGAAGGCTCCTGAAATAGCAAATAATGTCCCCATGCCCTCCAATATTTAGTACATTAATATTGGGATAATTGTGGCCAAACAAAGTCAGGGTGTGGGGTCAAGATAGCAAAAGTAATGAATGAAAAACAAACAACATGAGAGTGTTTCCAACACCTTTGCCCTTTGGTTACTAGGAAGGAAAAGATTCTGATTTTCATGTTTTTATCCCCTGAAGAGTTCATTAAGTGTGCTGTACTTTTGCACTTTGAACTCTATTTCCAGCAATTGAAGTAAGCCAAAAAAGAAGCAAGCGGAGGTGTGTGTCTGTTTACATTGACCCATTATCCTGGGGCCAACCTTGTGTGGTATATGCTGGGTTGGCCCTGAGATGGTCAACACAATCATGCCCCCTGTTGGCCACTGTGGAGGCAAGAAGGAGTCCTCACTACCTAGGACAGCTACGGTTACTGCCCTCTCCCATTATCCTTGTTGCAGTAGTCTTCAGGTGCAGCATGGATCCTTCTGGTCAGTTGTTACCTGGCCAGGGTGCAAGAGGGGTGAGGAGGGAAGGAAGAATCACCCCTTCCCCTATTGCTTGGTCACCCTGGCCAATATCAATGCAGTCAATGAGTGACCAACATGATTCATGTTGTACCTGAAGAGAACTGGAGGGGACAGTAAGTGGCTGCCACCCCATTCCTTGGGCAGAATTTCGAACAACCCACAGCTTTTCGGGTCTCAGAATTGACCCAACTATATACATGGCCCCAAAATCGCAGATTGCTCTACATTCTGGGGCACAGTTTGGAGCAACCCATGGCTTTGGTTAATCCGAATCAAGGTTAAAACGGCCTTATCTTGGATCAGCTTCCTTTATAGTTTGCTCCGCAGAGCTAATTTAAGCGTCTATCGCATTAAGTGGTCAGTGTAGATGGCCTTGAGACATTTTCAAAGCTGCTGAAAAAGAGGGATAGGAGAAGATTAATATGCATTTTCCTTGCAAAATTGGGCCATTTGGAGGATGTATTTTCTTTTCACACAGGATTCCTATCATCACAGGCATTGAAGATACATTTTATTTATTAATATGTGTTTGGTACTGAGTTTGGTGCACATTTTTGGGGAAAGGAGATAATCCAAAATTCAGAGCTCCAACTACACTTGCTATCACTGTAATTGCCTCTAGTGCTTCTTCTAGTTTTATATATGTTAACAGTTCTTCTGTTCTCTGCAGAGAGTAAACAATTCCTTGCAAATCTGTTGCTCAGTTATGACATTCTGCTGTGGGAAATATGCTAATTTTCCTGTGTGAAATTACTACCATGGGTACATCTCTATCCTGGTGATAGCTGGAATTGAATCTTGGATTTTACAACTCTGTGCTGTAAAACTGAGTTATAACAATCTCACAACACCATCTCCATGTTCTAATTCAGGACATATTTGAGTTTCATTTGTTTTAAAAGTTGATCACTTTGAGAGATTTCTCTTTGAAAACTGCCCACTCAATAGGCAGATGCTCACTTTAAATAACATTGTAAAATTACAATCCTTTGCATCATATCTTTATTGATGCCAAATATGCTCCTTGATTAAACACCCCTAGGGATTAGAGAAGGATTAAATTGGCCAATTACAGCTGATAATGTTTTGAAAATGATGTTGATGAAGCAGGCTTTTACCAATCCATTCTAAACATGTTAGAGTGGCATATTGTGAATAAGGTTCAAAAAGTAAGTTTTAAAAGGGCCTGTCCTACCAGACATTTTATCTCCCACTGTGGACAACCAAATGCAAAAAGAATACAACAGAAATGACACACAGAAGTTAAAGTTCTACGCTCAATTGTGACTGGTGTCCACAAGCAGGCTGCCTTTGATCCTGGAGGTAATATTTGTCTAATACTTCTAGTACCCAATAATAGAATCACAGAACCTTAGGGTTGGACTGTTCATCAGGTCCATCTACTGCTCACTGCAGGATCTTCAGCTATAATACCCATAGCAGCAAGCTTTTAGGCCTCTTTCTGAAGAGGTCTAGAGACAGAGGTTTCAGTCATCTCTCTAAGCCATTCTTACAATCAATTAATTTCCTTCTAATGTTCAATCAAAATCCAACCTCCTATAACTTAAAACCAATAGACTATGATGGATGTCAGTATCTTAAGGATACTTACAAATTTTCATTGCTTCTCTGTGCTGAGTCCTCTCAGGGAGATGGGGTGGGATATAAATAAATAAATTATTATTATTATCATTAGACAATGAAATTTCTAATGGGAATTTGAACGAATGGATTAATGCTGTTGATGGATTAGAAATTTTATTTCCTATATTTTACTAACCTTGGTCCCTAATCTTCACATGGTCAAGAAGTAGGTGATCTCTACCAATGTGGATATCTCTCCACATCATCATAACTGACAACAGAAATAACATCCAAAATATATTATAGACTACAGTAATGTCACTTTTATTCACCTGTATGATATTTAACATCTTTCTTTGAGGATTTTGGGCTTTTGCCCAATGGTGAGAAATGTTTGAAATTTTCCATTATTGTGTGCCAGAATGAAGTAATTATATATTTGCATCCCTTAGAGCAGGGGTTCTCAAACTGTGCTCCGTTGAACCCTTGGGGCTCTGCAAGTGACAGTGAGGGGCTCCATGGCAGCATGCTGCTTCCCACCTTCCTCCTCCTCCTCCTGAGAAACACAGGGAAATTAATGTTTGTAGCTGCCAAAACAGCAGCAGCAGCTTCCTCCCAGGGTACAGATCTTTTCTCTCGGGCTCCCTCGCAGCACAGTTTCCTTTTCTCACAACCAAACCCTTCCCTCTTTGGAAGCTTTATTTTCTTCCAAACCCTATTTTTCTCCCATCACTCAGGGGGTATGTTGTGTTTTTCCTGTATGTCAGAAGGGAGTTGAACTTGATGTCCCCTGGGGTTTCCGCTATTATTATTATTATTATTACTACTACTACTACTACTACAGAGGCAGGGAGGCCATCTGATGAGGTGGTACTTTGGTTGTTCTTTTACTGCATGGCAGAAGTGGGTTGGACTCAATGGCTCCTGGAGTCTTCCAATGAGTTTGCGCTGGTTAAAATGTTCTTCATTTTATATATTTTAAATGTTTAAATGGTGAAATTAGCACATTTCAGGAGGAGGTTCTTTTATTTCTCCCAAGGGACAGGGTACATATTTGTTGGTTCCTTGTCTTTTTAATCTGCAAAAAAAAAAAGAATATCTTTTAAGAGGAGTTGGAAAGTCTAACCTAGCTTGGGGTGATAAAAGCCTGCAATATTCTGTTAAGTGTTCTTACTAATGGTTATGTACTTCTAGATGTTGACAAACTGGATCAAATGAACCCAACAAAAATATAGTTTTCCTCTCTTTAGTTAAATTTGTTCTGCCTATTAAATTCCTTATTTTGCAAGAAGGATGAATTAGTACTAATAAAGCTTAGAGAAAGCACCTCAAATAGGGGGAAATTGGCTTATTAGAGAATCTGCAAAAAGGAATCAAAGAAGGGAGGAAGAAAGATTGACCTTCTCTGAAAAAAACTTGAATGCTTTCTCTGTTAAATTCCTTGATATTCTTTAAAGATGAATAAAAGTTTGAGAGTGTTATAAAGCTGACAGAGTGATTATGACAGAGAATATGGTCTATACAGCACATATGAATTGATCAGGGTGAATAACCAATAATCCAGTTCTGTAGAAAATGTTTAATTTCTCTTGTGATGGATGTATGCATTGTATCAAGCTGTCCACTAAAAAGAGACAAAGTAAAAGGGTCTGGTGAAATGATAGGTGCTGAAAATTGTGAGATGTCTTCATTACTCTACATTACTACTTTAGTCTATTCTTTTCCTTCAGTTAATTTTCTTTCCTGGATTAGTCACATATAACATTGGCCAATACCCATTTTGTTGCCCCAAATGTTAGGCTGGTTTTTGGGTATATTTGACCTGGCAATTCCAAAAATGGCACTAGTTTCCCCCTATCAGATCTAGTTTTAAAATGCAGAACATATGCCATATGCCAGTCTTTGGCTACTCATCCATAAGAAATCATAATAACTAATATAAGAAACTAGAGTGGCTGCAGTCTATCCAATGCATTTTTTAAAAAATCAGCACCCCAAATAACCCCAGGAATAGGCCATGAAGGACTTCAGAAAATCAGGGATCATGAAAGTAGACTGAATTCAGTCTTATGCACATGCAATAAGAAATCAGAATCTGGTGACATCATCAAGGGAGGTCTAGGCAATAACAAGTAAAAATTGGAATCTTATAGAAGCATTGACCAATTATCAAGCCGTATTCACTGGAGAAAGTATTTTTGACAGTGTCCTTCATCTACCAAACAATCTCAACATGAAGAAAAAATGTTTTGCTGTCTTATTTACTTTGGGTGTGAACCAGGACATGAGTAGCTAAATAACTTCAGAGCATGGTCAAGATAGGAATGTTTATTCATGAGGAAGAAAACATTTGCCATGAGAAGCTGCAACAGTTTGCTTTTGCCTGAGCCTACTGGGAAGATTCCATCCCTCCTTGGTTGAGTTTCAAGTGTCTTCAAGTCACCTGCTGGTTTATGACAGCTCTATGTTTTCAGGTGGTTTTTATGCCAAGTAATCCTCCAAAGTTGTTTTGCCAGTTCTTTTCCCTCCTGAGTTACTGGAGTCAAAACTACTGTTGCAATTGGAGAAAGCTGAGGAAACATGGGAAATTTGGAGGAAGAGAAAGAAACCAGAACATTTTAAAAGGCGCCAAAAAGTGGGCCAACAGAGGATTAACTGAGGCTCTCCTTGTCAAATTGGGTCAGCTGAGGCTTTGGGTCAGGATTTGCCTCATTTCCTTTTTTCTATTGCCGTCAAGTTCTCAAAGTGCTTTATTAGAAGGATGCATTTCAAGGGGTGTAAAGTGGCAGCCCCCTTAAAAATAGGACATGCTCAGGTAAAATGTTCCTACAAAGTATAATAAGGATGTATTGTCAATTTAATGCTAACCCAAGTGGCCAGTTGCAACATTCACACCTGCCTCAAACAGACAAGAGTTCTTTCTCCCACTCTGAACATTCCACAGATAGATAAACCTCACTTGCCAAGTTTCCAAAAGACCTCACAACCTCTGAGGATACCTGCCATAGATGTGGGTGAAACGTCAGGAGAGAATGCTTTTAGAACATGGCCACACAGCGTGGAAAATTCACAGAACCCTATAATAAGGATAATACTGATTAAAAGTGATGCTGAACTGTCCATGGTATATTTTGTTGAATGGAAGAACGTCTTCTGGGAGGGATTTTTAAAATGGCAGTCACTACAGAAGCTGGTAGTACTGAAGACTTAACAGGTCGGAGGTTCAAATCCAGGGAGAGTGCAGATGAGAACTCCTTCTGTCAGCTCCAGCTCCCCATGTGGGCACAGGAGAGAAGCCTCCCACAAGGATGGCAAAACATCAAAACATTTGGTCATCCCCTGGGCAATGTCCTTGCAGACTGGCAATTCTCTCACACCAGAAGTGGCTTGTAGTCTCTCAAGTTGCTCCTGAGACAGAAAAAAATGATGGGCTCTGGCAGACTCCATGCCAGGAATGTGCCAGCAGCACTAAGAAGCAGGCGAAGATACTTCTCTGTCTCCATGTGATGAGATCATAAATATGATGCTGGCTGAAAAAGTGGAACCCCCATATGGCACATAAATCTGTGCCAAGGGAGAAATGGCAAGGTACCTTTTCAAGAAGTTACATGTGCAGCAATGCATCTTAGTGCCTCTCAGTTTTTAGTCTTATTCTTTGATAAGTATAGGCACCTTTTCATATATTTTACACAATAGAGAATTGGAAAAAAAGAGCTGGGAAATTCAGTCCAACATCTCTGTGATTTGCCATTCAACAAGGTTTCACATGTATATACAGATATTTCTATCAATAGGAGTCCCAGTGGCATATGGCTGTTAAAACCGGAATTCCTTTTTAAATATGCCAATATCTTTTAATTACATTCCTAACATGGTTTGACCTGACAGTATCTATCACACAGCCTGGATTCATATATCAAAAAGGGTATCATTTTGTCCTTGACTGAAGCCTTTTTGAACTAAAATATGTAGGTGCGGATCATTACTGTAGAGTTATCTATCAAAAATCCTCTGTCATCAGCAGGAGTGATCTTCAAAGCTTCCCATTTGCAAAGCAACGCTTGCATGAGGGTGTGTGTTTGGGGGGGGGGGGGATAGATTTTAGATCAAAGTCAGAAATTAAAGTACGATATTGTACGTGTTGCATTTAATCTCCAAACACCTTGGTACAATCTGAGTCAACAAGGAAAAGAGACTTCTCCATTCTAGTACCCTGCTGAAAGGATACCCACTGAGATGTAGCTGATGCCAAAACTGGAGGTGGGGGTAACCCTGTATCATTTCAAATATTGCTGGTTATTCACGTCTTGTATGTAGTGATCCCACCCTCATTTATATCAGCCAGAGCTGCCCACTAGTCCAACGTCAACAGCTCTGAACATCTCACAGGTCCTGGCGAAGGCTCCCGGAGGTCGACCGGGACGCCGTGCCGGCCGACTCCCCATCGACCTGCCGGCCCTGATCAACCCCCAACACCCGACACTGCTGGAGGGCAGCCAGAGGAAGCCAAGGAAAAACCGGCTAGGCCAGGCAAGACGGAGGACACTTGAGTCGGCCCCTGCCGATCAGACTAACAGGAGGCGGGAGAATAGGCGGGCTAAGAGAAGAGCAGGGAAGGCCCTGAGGCGCCAGCGAAAGAGAGCAGCCAATAGGGCAAGCGTCGTGACGATGGCAGCGTCCCAGCTGGCAGCTCCTTGTGCCCCCTATCCATCTTATATCGATCAGCTCACCAACAGGCAGACGGAGTGCCCACCAGAGCCTACGGGAGGACCTGAACCACCGGTCCCCGTTGCGAGGGGAGCACCACAAGAAAAGGCCAGTGGCTCACAAAAAGAGATGGTCAGGCGGATTAAACAAAGTACCATCACCCACAAGGGACAAAAAAATAACCCTAGGAACTCCCAGGTCAAAAAACCCGGCCCTTTCAGGACCAGAACCTTCTGGGCCAGTAAGGCCAGGGCTTTCACCAATCCCCCCATGGCACAGCCACCGCACGGCCCCCAGTTTACCATCGGCACGGTCTCACTGGACGGCGACCAAAAACAGACTCTTCCAACGTCCCCTTTTCGGGGGACGTGTCGCAAACTCAGCGCCCTGGTCTCCAGCGTCAGCGTCCGAGCGCTCCCGTGTGCCCCATCCCACTGATTGGCGGACAGGGGAGACGGGGGACTAGCAGCCGACCTACCATCAAACAGGGACGCAGACGCTCTTCAACCTGGCTGCGACCCATAATCTGCCATGACCGCCTTCAAACATTAACCACTCTCTGGTCTTCACTCCTGCTCCTCAATGCGAGGTCAATTTGTAATAAGCTGACCACGCTGCGAGACTTCATCGCAGAGCAGGACGCAGATGTTACTTGCGTCACAGAGACCTGGACACAGGACGGTGATTGTGTCCTTCTTCAGGAGATAGCCCCCCCAGGCTTCCGAGCCTTCCACCAGCCAAGATCCACCGGCCGGGGCGGGGGAGTGGGCTTGGTGGTAAAAGACACTGTTACTACCTCGATCCTCAAGACACCAGAGATGGCGCGCATAGAGTGCCTGGGAGCAACACTAGGAATGGGAGAAAAGACGGGGAGTCTGGTGGTTTACCGAGCCCCTGGGGCCCAAAAAGGAGGCCACGTCTACCTTGCTGGACCTGATTGCGGACTGGGCTCTGAGATTCCCCCGGCTCATCGTACTGGGTGATTTTAACATCCACCCGGACACAGATCCACTCACATCTAACGCGAGGGAGTTCCTCCAACACATGGATGCTCTAGATCTCCCCAGGACCGAAACGGGCCCCACACACCAAGCTGGCCACGCACTGGACCTGATCTTTAGCCACGGTCTAGCTATAAAACACCGAGAAACCAGAACAGTGCCTTGGTCGGACCACCTGACCGTGAGGGCAGACATCGACACTCTTCTCACAGAAAGGTCGGAGCCAAAGACCATCTTAGTTCGCAAAAGGAGTCTGATGACTCCGACGGCATTTACGGCTGCCTTGGAACCTTTGGAGGTCCCTGGAGGATCGCTGGCAGATCTGGTTGCCAGGTGGAACAGCGTCCTCTCGAGGGCCATCGACCAGGTGGCACCTAGGCGCTCCCTTCGCCCCCGAAAAACCCGCTCACCGTGGTTCACGTCGAATCTAAAGCAGATGAAGCGCCGGAGGAAACAACTGGAGAGCGCTTGGAGAAAAAAAAAAAACCAGCGGGGCAAATAGAGCGGCCTATAGAGAACTGCATAGGCTGTATGAACATGAAACCAGAGAGGCTAAGAAGGCCTACAACGCCGCTCAGATCTCAGCTGCTGGCTCCCGTACAGCACAGATCTTTAAAGTAGTCCGGAGCCTTCTAGCATCTACACAGAGTGACCCCAAAAACTCTAGGGTAACAGCAGAAGATCTCCAAGAGTATTTCATAGGGAAGATCACGGCACTTCGGCGTGACCTGCCGCCCGTTCCAGAGGATGAGAGTGTGAAAAACCGGGGTCATTCTCAGACCAGTGGGCATTGCCTCACCGAATTCAGGCCACTAACGCCGGAAGAGGTGAAAAAGCTGGTGTCCGTGGCAAGAGCGACGACCTGCCCCCTGGACCCCTGCCCATTGCACTTAATCAAGTCCTGCATTGACACCATATCGGACGCTCTGAGGGACCTGGTGAACCTCTCCCTGGATACAGGCACTTTCCCAGAGTCCCTGAAGGAGGCCAGAGTTCACCCTCTCCTGAAAAAGGCGAACCTCGACCCCGACGAACCGGCGAGCTACCGCCCCGTTGCCAATCTGCCCTTCCTGGGTAAGCTACTAGAGCGAGCAGTGGAAATAATAATAATAATAATAATAATAATACTTTATTACTTGTGAGTCGCCCTCCACCAATGGTGCTCCGGGCGACTTACATCCTTTAAAAACACAGATACATCAATTAAAACAGCAGATATGAGCCGTAAAAGGCTCTGCCATCCATCCAGTTCAGTCCCCGAAAGCCTGGCGGAAGAGCCAGGTTTTCAGGCCAGCCAGAAATCTGGCCGGGGCCAGTGTGGCCCTGAGCGCAGGCGGGAGCGAGTTCCAGATCGTAGGGGCCACCACCGAGAAGGCTCTTCTACGGGTCTCTGTCAGCCGGGCCTCTCTCACCCCAGGGACAGCTAACCGGACGCCGGTTGTACGCGTGCGGGTCTTTCGCAGCGTTGGTCCGTCAGCTGATCGCCCAGGTAGGCTGGTCCCATTTTTTGCCGAGCTTTGAAGGTTATCACCATGAGTTTGTAGATCGCTCTAAGCTCAATGGGTAACCAGTGAAGATCTTTTAAAATTGGTGAAATATGGCTCCTGGCCGATACCCCGGAGATGAGTCTGGCCGCTGCATTCTGGATGAGTCTCAACCTCCGAGTCGTGGCCAACGGTAGGCCCACATACAAGGCGTTGCAGTAGTCAAGACGGGAGACCACAGTGGCATGAATCACCATCCTCAGCGCCTCTGGTGGTAGATAGGGGGCCAACCGTCGGGCCCTACGGAGGTGGAAGAAGGCACCCTTAGCAGCGGGCCAGCTGCGTGACTTTTTAAACCAATCCGGGGGCCTGGACCCGTCCCAGTCGGGATTCCGCGCGGGCCACGGAGTGGAATCCGTCCTGGTAGCGATTACGGATGACATCCGCCGCCAGCTGGACAGAGGGGGCTCGGCAGTCCTGGTCCTTTTAGATCTAACCGCGGCTTTCGACACCGTCGACCATGATCTGCTACTCCGCCGCCTGGCTGCTTCCGGGATCCAAGATAAGGTTCTGACCTGGCTAGGATCGTTCCTGCGGGACCGCTCGCAGCGGGTCGAGTGGCAGGGCCAAGTCTCCAGGAAATGCGGGTTGGAGTGCGGGGTCCCTCAGGGTGCTATCTTGTCCCCCACCCTCTTTAACATCTATGTCCAGCCCCTGGCCAGTATTGCTAGGAGTCATGGTTTCAGCTGCTACCAATACGCCGATGACACACAGCTGTTGTTGAAGCTTGATCCAGGGATGTCGTTGGTGCCTGAAAGCTTCAGTCAGGGACTAAGGGCGGTGACAAACTGGCTTAGAGCACACAGACTAAAAATCAATCCGGCAAAAACGGAGATCCTCTGTCCCGGTCGACCCGACCCTCACTCACCATTACCACTCTTTGAAGGCGAGCCCCTGTCCCCGGCTCCGGCGGTGAAGAGCCTGGGAGTGATCCTGGACAAGAGGCTGACGATGGAAGTCCAGATCCAGGCTGCAGCCAAGGGCGCCTTTTTCATCTCCGCAGGGCCCGACGGTTGGCCCCCTACCTACCATCAGAGGCGCTGAAGACCGTGATACATGCCACCGTAGTCTCCCGTCTTGACTACTGCAATGCCCTGTATGCGGGTCTACCGCTGTCCACGACTCGGAGGCTGAGACTTGTCCAGAATGCAGCGGCCAGACTCATCTCCGGGGCTTCGGCTAGGAACCATATCTCGCCAATCCTAAAAGCTCTTCACTGGCTCCCTACAGAGTTCAGAGTGGTCTATAAACTCATGGCGATAACTTTCAAAGCACGACAAAGAACCGGACCAGCCTATCTGGGCGACCGGTTAATAGACCAACACAGTGAAAGACCATCGCGTGAAATAAATGGTGACTGTATAGTTATCCCAGGGGTGAGAGAGGCCCGGCTGACAAAGACCCGACGGAGAGCTTTCTCTGTGGTGGCTCCTGTAATCTGGAATACACTTCCGCCTGCTCTTAGGGCCATATCGGCCCCAGCCAGATTCCTGTCCGAGCTGAAAACTTGGCTCTTCCGCCAGGCGTTTGGGGATTGACTAATCTTGGGGATTGGGCCCTTTGTGATTCTTTGAACCCGTGTTTTTAATTAGATGTATTTTTTAAATGATGTAAGTCGCCCGGAGCACCATCGGTGGAGGGCGACTCACAAGAAATAAAGTTATTATTATTATTATTATTATATTTAATTTACTACTGTCTTTGTTATGGCAATACACTAGTAATTTGGGAAGTTGTGATGTTAATGCTTTAATTGTATTATTCATTATTTCAATTATATGCCAACCTGGTATCTAGAAGACCCATTTTAAACAATGGAATAAATGAATAATGAGAGATAACTGTCAACATGATAGGGATTTTCCCTTTTGGCGCTGACTAATATTTATAGATTATTTTGTATATATCTATGTTATTTTTAACAGTCTGACCTGAGGCTTTGGGACTTGAAAACTGAGCTGAGGACACGGGGGAAAACACAAAGGCGCAAAGAGAAAATGGGACATTTAGAAGCATCTAAGAAATTGGGATGACAGAAGATTAATCGGACCTGTCCCTGCCAAACTGGCAGAAGTGGTTTGTACGTGCATTAAAGTAGGCCAAGTGTTGTTTATGTATATCCCCAAAAGTATATCACTGACATTTACAAAAATGTCTCTGCATCAAATTTGAATATTCTTCATCAACTGGGATAAATAAGGTGAGTATCTATGAAATCAAAATTAGTATCTAGTTGTAGATGAGATGATAAATACAAAATTGGGAGTCTCAACTTTATTTGCACCAGTATGCTCCAGCTGGATCTACACTGGCACATGATGCAGTTTCACTATGTGAATTAACTGCATTGAACTGGATTATATGAGCCTACACTGCCATATAATCCAGTTAATTGCAGTTAATAAACATTCTGAAACTGCATTATATGGCAGTGTAGTTCCAGCCTCAAATTCAGTTTCAGGGTTTTTCAAAAAAAAACTATACATAGTGAGTAAGCAAGTAAGCAAGCAAGTAAGTAAAACGTTATTTCTATCCCACCCTATCTCCCCATTGGGACTCAGGGCGGTTCACAACATAAAACACAAACATTGAGTGTTATAAAAGTACCAGAATAGACTTGACAGTTCCTATAAATAAATAAATAAAAACAATAACCAATTAGTCTCATAAAAACAATAATTAACAAATTACACAGAATTAAAAGAAACAGTTAAAAGCCATTTCCAAATCCCATTCATTGTTATGAAAAGCTGGATCTTTAACCATACATAATATATATAGCAATGGTGGGGACTATATCACGGCCAAGATGTATGAGACCCTGAAGGATTAATCTTCCATTTCTTTTGCAGGAAGGAGAGGAGATGGTGGTCATTTAAGTAATGCTCCTTTCATAAATCTAAAGGACAAAATCATTTTGTTTTCTTTACTTTTGAACCAGGCTCCAAACAAATTGATTATCCTCACCACCCTGTCCTTGCTGTTGTTCAGACCCTGTTCCCAGCTTCAGGACAACAGTAATCAAATGGCACTTCTGATAACCTATATACAGTACCCTCCTTGCATAACTAACATATGGATGGATGAGTGGTTAGATGGAGGGTGAATCGAAGCATGTAAAATGGCAAAGATGGGTTTTTAGTCCCAACGTGAAAATATTGGTAAACAACTTGGAGAAAGGGATTGAAAAACACTATTAATTTTACTAGGGCTTCCTTAGCTCGAACAAATGTCACTGCACATTTTTTCTTGTCTCCACGTGTTCCTTAATGATACTTGTATAACCAGTGACCTTCAGTCTTATTTTGATTTTTGTTTTGTTTTTGTACATAAGTGTGAAAGGTAGGAAAGTCAAAATAAACTCATTGATTTGCTTTTCCAACTGTGAAGTCAAAATCTTTCTGAGCATTTTTTTGTCTGAATTTGGCAACATTTCCCCTCTTTGTATGAAAATTAAAGAGGAAGACCTTTTTTTCTTGCCTGGTGAAAAAGGAAGAATGGCTTCATTCCTATATGCAGAATTTCTGACTCAAGACTCATTTTGGTTCAGTGTTTAAAGAAAGGTTTGCAGGACATTACTAAGAAAACAAAGCATATGCAAAACAATATGCACTATAAAGTAAAAGTGGCTGAAATGTACATAATTGAGAAACATACAGAGAGGCAGGACTTAGTTAATGGGGAACAATTGTGTGGATGAGGTAAATTATGCAAAGAAATGGGTTCACTGGGATGAGTACATTATAAATTTCATAAATGTTGATATGGAAAGAACTCTTCATGTCAAAACAAAAAAAGGAGAAGAATAGAAGTGAATGCAAGTTGTATTCAGACAAGCTCAACAATATCGAGACTAAATGATTTTCCCACTTCTGATATATGCCCATCCCAATTTTTACAATCGCATTAGCCTTTTCCTGACTAAGGGCTTTATTGCACACAGTTGCAACTGCAGTAGGATAATACCATCTTTGGTTGGAACTTTCATCAGGAGTGGCATGATTCCCTTACTCTTCTCCTCACTATTTCCAAGCACAGTCGGATTGCTTTTACTACAGTTTTCTTTTTTTGTATTACCTTTTCTTCTATTGTTTTCTGCCATAGCTCAATCACAGCAAAAGTAAATAAAAATTGAAAGATGTGCATGCCTTTGAAAGGGTATACATGGAAGATGGGTTTAGTGAGGCAGTGTAGAAGAGTGATTACAGCACTGTGCCTCACCAAAGCAAACCCATAGCACAATAGCAACAAACCTTGATTATTTCCATATTGATGTGTTTCCATTTGCTTAAACAATGTGATGACCATGAGACAACATGCTGGTGTCATAAAGGTCCTCTTCAGATTGCTGCTAGGCTCCATTCCATGTGCATAGGAAATGGATCCCATGGAAGCCATCACATGAAGCACATTGAAACGGAGCCCAAAGACCTTTATCAGGAGTCGGGTGTCAATTGACTCTTGATAGAGACAGATGGGTAAAAGTGGGGAGAAGACAAGGGAAGCACATGAGATAGCTGTCCCTCCCTGAAGACATGGAAAAATGGGATGGCATGAGTTAGGATGGTTCCCTCTGCTTTCCCCAGAGGTGAAAACCAGGTGTCCAAGCAGCTTCAGAGTATGGCCAAAATGGCAAAAGCTATTAATACACAGGGGCTAGGGGATGCTAGAACAGTTTGCTTTTTCCTGCCCTGTCCTCTGCTGAGTTGAGCAAACTAGTTTTGTACTTTGAATTCAGTTTACAACAGTTGATGCAATCTGGGGACAAAAGGGGAAAATTGGAAAAGAAGACATATTTTGAAAGTGGCTTGAAAATGTGGGACATTAGAGGAATAATCAGGACTGTCTCTGCCAAATGAGAACACTTGGAATGTGTTGGCTTCATGGCTTGTACTGGTCTTGAAATGCTTCTGCAGGCTCCATGAAAAATAACATTCACAATGAGATGGGATGTTATGTGTTTTCCTCTTTCTTGGTTTGTCCTGGAGCGACTAGAAATGGACCTTTTTCATGTAAGCTTCCTGATTTACACTGTATACTGAAGAATGTGTAACATTGCCCCCCTCACCTCCAAAATGTAATATAGTATTGGCTTCTGAGACTGTAATTTTGGATTTTATGTCACAAATCTGCTATGTTGTGTTGAATTGTGTGCCATGAGGGGAAGTGAGCTGGGAAGGGTAGTGTATGTGAGGGCTGAATAAACGAGCTTTCTTTTTTTGCCGTAGGGGGAATATATGGCTAGAGTACCTGTAGTCCAACCGCTTTTCTAACTCTTTTTTTCTATCTAGATATACGACTTGCAGCCATAGTTTAGAAAAATGTAATCTCTCCTAAGTATAACTCACAAATTGATCTATCAGAGAGAAGATGTGGTTTAGGAGAAAGCATGGGAGACTCAGTCAAGAGAGCTGCTATGCTGATATCTCTCATCTGGACAAACTATGGCTGATTCCTGTAACAACCCTTTGAGGAAAATTGGATTAAGATAGAAAGTGAGGAGATCAGCTAAATTCCCATGTGCTTCTAGAAATTTGTGAGGTTTTGTGGGGCTATTTTCAATATTGCTACCAGCAATCACACAGCTTCCTGTTCATATTACAGTGATGAGCAGCAGTTCTGCACATGGACTGATGTAGAGAGCAGCGCATATCCCCATCAGGATCAGGACAATAAATCTTATAGCATCTTCTTGTGTAGTTCATTGGATTTATACATGCACACGTAGAGATCAGCAATGATCTATATAAATATTTCAATATAAGTATTCTATCTATATAAGTATTTCAATATTAGGCTTGGATAGTCCTTAAATTGAAACACCCCAAGCTACTTGAAATTGTAGGGGAGATAGGACAGGATATAAGTAAGTTGTTGTTGTTGTTGTTGTTGTGATAAGTCAATTGCCATTGTGAAAAATGTCATCATGATTACAATGAGATTGAAGGGAAATGTAGAAGAAAAATATCATGCCACTCTGTTCAAATTTAATGAAATTTCCACCCCATCCTACTCTTGATAGTCTAGTTATAGTAGTTTATGAAATTAATAATAGAAATTACTAAAAGGGAATAAGAGATATGTACTTCTGTTGATAGAGGATAAGATTTCTATCTGACTTAATGGGCATCAAGATACACATTACTGTTATATTCCATTTTCTTTTCTTTTAACAGTTCTTATTAAAAAGAACTAAGAACTTAAAATTGTTTGACACTGTGAACAAACACAGGCAAAGCTGTATTTTCCAAAGCACATGTACAGCCTTCCACTGTCACAATTTAGTGGGAATAGTGTCACTACAACATTTGTCATTCCACATTTTAAAATACCCCAGTTTTTAAAATACAGTGGTATTTCCACTTTTCTCATTTGGCCTCAGCTTTACTCCAGTTGCTGCAAGATGAGTTAAAAGTTCAACAATAGTTTGAACTAATTTAACTTAGCAATGGGGAAAGAAGAGGAGGGGACAGGCTCTTGCGCTTCCCTGTCAATTTAAGCAAAAGTAAACTATTGCAGATTCTCCGGTCTTCATTAATTACTTTTTTTGCCATTTTAGACACACACTGATGTTACTTGGTTACAAATGTCTTGGTTTTCTTCTGTGAACTGTTTTTGAGGTTGGATCTCCCTTATCTGCAATGCTTGGGTTCAGAGCAGGCCTGGATTAACACCTTTTTGCACCCTAGGCCACACTTTGGAATTACGCCCCCTTTAAGCCAACCTCTACTGCAACCCCCCCCCCCCCCCACACACACACAACCACAGACACATCACTCAGACACACACTAAAAATAAAACCTTATCTTCTCCTTTGATCTTCAAAATGCGATGATTCAGCATTCAAACCACTGCATCATGTTCCACCTTGCTGAGCAAGAGTCAAACCACTCGGACACAGAAGTGATACAGCTCACTGTACGTCTCTGAAGAGCTCCAAGTTTTCCTACAACTGGACTCATGTCCTCCAAGCCGGAGTTCAGTTCCTCCATCCTTCAATGAGTCAGACTTTTTGCCATCCCCATCTCAATTCTGAAGCATAACTTTAAACAAGAGTGAGGAGCAGAGATACACTTGTTGGGGCTGGGAATCTTGACACCTTTGGATAACCTCAACTTTAGTTGAACTAAAATTCTTGCAAACATAACAGAATAAAACTGAACAAATCCCTTTCTTCCGTTCCTGGAGACCACCTTACTCAGCAAATTAGAAACAACAATAATTTCAACCAATTATTATAATGTTTTAAATCACTTTAAACTCCATTGATTGTGTATTTTGAAATAATACGAAATCATGTTACTAATTTTTGCATGTTTTAACATTGTCCTAGCTTTAATAGCATTATATAACACACTTTTGGTTCCTGGGTTACAAATGTCATTTCCTAATTGGTTCTGTCATAAAAACCATGGTTAAGGATTGATATAATGGTAAAACTTTGTTTTTGCGGGACACCCTGCAGCATAGTTTGCTATATTTTTTCAATGAATATCTCATAGAGTCTCAATCGATTCAAAATAGTTTGTGGCAACCATAAAAACGAAGTTTCTGGAGCATAACAACCACTTTCAAAGTGCATACTACACAATTAAAGAGGATATAACACTTTCAAACCAGGAACAGTTTTTCCCCCATATTTTATTACATAGTGTAATTTATAAGCAGCCTGGAGGCTCAGAATTGGGACAAGGCAGGTTATAAATGAATGAATTAGTCCTGTAATAAATACTTATTTTCCAGTCTGGTTGTATGGTTTAAGTGTTGGACCATGGCTCTAAAAAACAAAGGGTTTGCTCTCACTGGGTGAGCTTGGGCAAGTCACACTCTCTCAGCTTCAGAGAACGGTAAGGGCCAAAACTCACATTTTTCCAAGTAAACACAGTCATGGGGTCACCTAACTTTGGGCACAGAACAAGAGTTTCAGGGCAGAAACATTGAAACCAGATGTTGACCTTTCAAAACTGGTTACATCAAATGAAGAAGGGGCTGCACTTCCTAGAAAGCTTGGGCTGAAGAAAAACCTGTTCACCATGAAGGAGATTATTGGGTTGCTTTGATTGCAGCAGCTCAACTTCCCAGGAAGTTGGGACTGGTTAAATTGAGTCTGGTTAAATTGGGTTAGAAACATAGGCCCCTTCTACACTGCCATACAAAATCCAGGTGATCTACCTTGAACTGGTTCTAAGGCAATGTAGACTCATATAATCTAGTTCAAAGCAGATAATGTGGATGGGTGTGTGGGTGGGTGGCGCGAAGGAGGAGGCATTTGAAATGTGTTTTTTTTCCTTGCAGAGGTTGGAGGTGCCATTTTTTGTCCGTTCTGCGCCCCCCTCGGGTTACGCCCCTAGGCCAGGGCCTCGGGTGGCCTTATCGGTAATCCGGGCCTGGTTCAGAGGTTTTTCAGATTTTGGATTTTTTCAGTTTTTAGAACAACACACACACATACATACACACACACACACACACACACACACAGAATGAATTAAGGATGGGGGAAAGAGGGCTACCCATACGTCCAGATCCTGCTGAGTTTTTCTCAAGAAGCCCTTGTTCAACCATTGCCAGAAATGTGATGGGGAAATGGAATTGTGTGTGTGTGTGTTGGGGGGTATGTTTGTCAGATTATTGCATTTTGAATGGCAATTCATGAGTCAGCACAAGATGTATTTTCTGCAGTGTGACATGTTTGACACCAGATGGCGCTGTCTCAAGACTGATAAATGGAATCTTGAGGAATGACAGTTGGGATCTGACAGTTGGGAATTGTCCGTTGAAGAGGACAGTTTGGATTAAATATCTGTGAGGAAAGGATGTTTTAGAAAGGTAGCTGAGATTGCTGTTGTTTTTCCATGCTTAGCTTGTTATTGTTAAATACAATTCAATACAAAGTTATATTTTTACCTTGTGAATTGAATGAGAGTGTCATTATTCACACGAACAGAGACTGGAGTTTATTGGGCCGATGGGGAATTAAACTTCTATATTTCTGTTGCCTATTCCGCTGTGGCATAAATACTCGACGCCGAAGAGGTTATGGGCCCAGATCCCAGAACCCAGAACACAGAATCCAGAATTGCAGAGGCACAGAGATACTACATAACCCATAATTCATAGAAAAAGTTTTTGAATAACACTAGAAATTGCAGCAGAAGTCGCTGTTTACCTCAGTGTTAGAGAAAAAAAGCTGAAGTGAATTTTTGCCAGGAGCATCTGTAGTGTGAAGAAAGATGGCATTATTTGGAGCACAGCATCATTTAGAAAAACTCAGAGGCAGCTCAAATTATTTAATATGGGCTACCAAAGTGCGAGCAGTTTTGGCAAAGGAGGAGCTGTTATCCTGCTTAACACATCGACCTATTTCTGATGCAGAAAGGTTGAAAGATGGCAAGGCAAGGGCTACCATCATCCTGTCAGTTGACGATAGGAACCTCACATATTTAGCTCTGGAAGAAACAGCCGCTGACTGTTGGAAAAGGCTTGAAAAGCTGTATCAGCAGGCTACTGGAGGCTCAAAAGTTTTATTGAGCAGAGAACTGTTTTCACTGAAGCTTCTGTCAATGGAAGATTGTGCCAGAGAGACTCATTTGAGTAAAATGCTGAGCCTATTTAATGATTTAGCAGCAAGGGGCACCAATTTTACAGAAGATCAGAGAGGCTTAATTCTACTAAGCAGTTTGGGGCAGAGCTACAACTCATTCATTGACTCCATGCAATCTGTGAAAGAAGAGGACATCAACTTTGACTTAGTTTCGACTAGATTGGAGAACTGGGCTTGTTACAGAAGAAATGCCCAGCAACTTTCAACGGAGAAGACGGTCAACAAAGGCTTCAATATGAAGAGGAAAGAGACAATCCAGTGTGACATCATCTGTTACATTTGTAATAAAAGAGGACACAAAGCTAGACAATGTCATCAGAACAAGTTTAAGAAGAGTGAATCAGCACAGAGCAAGAAAGAACAGATCAACAATTCAAGAAAAGACTCTGATTCAGGCTGTCTGTTGATGAGTTTACAATGTAACAATGATTTTATTCCTCAGGTACCCTGGATTATTGACTCTGGGAGTGCAAAGAGTTTTGTTAAGGATAGTAAATTGTTAGCAGAGAAGGAACCTTTATCTGGTTCTATGCAAAGTTGTGTGAGTCTAGCCAATGGTCAAAGGTGCAAGGTTTTAACAAAGGGAGAAGTTGAAATTGGTCAACTTAGTCTAAAGTTAGACAATGTTTATTTAGTTCCTGAGCTAGAACACAATGTTCTAGGGGTGAAACAACTTGCAGACCATGGTTTATCCATTGTGTTTGAAGGGGAGTTATGTAAAATGAGTAATAAAAATACAGGTATGTATAAGGAAGTAAAATTTCAAAATGGTTTCTATAGAATGAATGCTAGTAATAAAATGTCTACAAATAGTATTCAGAGTTTGGAAGGGAAACCTCTGCATGGTGACAGATGTCTGCACATGCTACACAGGAAGTTTGGCCACATGAACTATAATATGATTAGAAAGACTGCACAGCTAGTAGGCATTCAAATACCAGAATGCAGAAATTATTTAGAGTGTGCTGTCTGTAACAAAAAACAAAGTTAAAGGCTTATCCTGTTGCCAAAAGGAGTGATAGAGTAACAACTAAGTTACAGTTAGTGCACATGGATCTAGCTGGACCTTTTCCAAAGAGTATTGGAGGGAATGTATTTCTACTAGTAATAGTAGATGATAGGTCTCGATTTGGCTTCGTTTATCCTCTGAAAGGTAAATTTCAGGTGTATGAAAAATTTATTGAATGGTACAATTTTGTGAAGAACCAATTTCCTGATTTGACTGTTAAACAAGTTCAATCTGATAGAGGAGGTGAATTTGTGAATGAAAGACTTAAGAATTTTTTTAAGGATAAAGGAATTTGGCATAGGAAAACAAATCCGTGTGTATCAAAAGAAAATGGAATTGCGGAGCGTCGCTTAGGTGTAATTCAAACCATGGTAAAATCAATGCTTGAGGATGCACAAATGTCCAAAGGTTTTGGGCAGAAGCAGCTAACACTGCCAATTACGTGCTGAATAGGTTATGGACCTCAAGTGTAAATGAAATCCCATTCTATTTGTTTTATGGAAGACATCCAAAGGTGGATCATTTTCAAGTATTTGGTGCGCATGCAAATGTTTTAATTCCTATACAGCAAAGAGACAAAAGAGATCAGCATTGGGTAAAGATGCAATTTATTGGATATGAAGGTGGAACGAAAGGCTATAGATTCTGGAATGGCTCTTCTCCAGGGAAGAAGATCACAGTCTCCAGATCTGTAAAGTTCGAAAATAATACTCATTGGGATAGAATTCATGCGAACACTGAAGTGTTCATAACCCCAAGTGTTTCTAGAGTAAAGAATGAATCTGAAGTTGTAGAGGTATTAGATGAGGCAAATGTGGAAGAAAGCAAGGAACAATCTGAAGAAAGTAATTTTCATGATTTTTGCGCCACAAACTCTGACTTAGTGTCCAAATCTGTAACAGAGGTTGATGGACATTGTCAAGAGGAGATTAGGGATGTGGAGGAGACTAAGGATGAGATTCCTAGGAGATCCACACGTATCACTAAAGGAATTCCACCAGCCAAGTACCAAGTCACGCAAATAGGAAGTATAGAGTGGAAAGATCCTAATTCTTACGCTGAAGCATTGCGTAGACCGAAAAATGAACGTGATTGTTGGGTAAAAGCAATGAAGAAGGAATTTGATTCACTTCATTCTTTAAATGTTTTAGAACAAGCAAATGTAACCAAAGATGTAAAGGTAATTGGTTGCAAGTGGGTATTTAAAAGGAAAACACAAGTTGATGGTTCATTATTGTACAAAGCAAGATTGGTTGCACAAGGTTTTGGTCAAATTTACAATCAAAATTATGATGAGGTATATGCTCCAACGATTAGACCTGAAACAATTAGGACTGCTTTAGGCATCGGTGTGCAAAGAAAGTATGTTATAAGGCACTTTGACATTGCCACAGCTTATTTAAACGCAGAGCTGACTGACAATGTATATATGAGAGCAATACCTGGTTTTGAAAAAGATACTCCAACTGGTGTGTATCGACTACAGAAAGCATTATACGGGCTAAAGCAAGCAGCGAGATGCTGGAACCAGTGTATAGACGAAAAGTTAAAGGGTCTTGGCTTCGAAAGAAGCAGTGTAGATACATGTCTATATAAGAAAGGAAAAGAGTCTAAAAAGCAAACATTTGTTTTGGTGTTTGTCGATGATCTCTTAGTACTAGCACCATCCGAAAGGGATGTGGAACAAGTTTTTAAGGGACTAAACTCAAGTATGACTGTAAAAGATCTTGGAGAAGTCCGGAAATACTTAGGCGTAAATGTAACTAGAACTGAAAAAGATATTTGTCTAGATCAAAAGACAAAATTTTTGAGTTACTTGAGAGAACAAGATTGACTCTGTGTAAAACAGTAGCAACTCAATGGTACCAGATTTTTTAAAGCTTGATAGAGGTGAAATGTTTGACAATCAAACATTGTATAGATCAGTGGTTGGGAGCCTCTTGTATTTGGCAAATTGGACTAGGCCTGACATCGCCTATGCCACTAATGTACTAAGCAGGAGAGTGAATGAACCAACGTTGACTGATTGGCAAGCTGTAAAACGAGTGTTAAGATATTTGAAAGGAACATGTGACAAAAAGCTAAAAATTTGTCCAAAAGAAAGCGGTATGAAGGGGTTTGCAGACGCAAGTTTTGGTGACAACGAACAAAACTTGTCATGTTCCGGTATCTAATTAGTTTTAATGGGATACAAGTGACATGGAAATCTCGTAAACAGTCACACGTTTGTTTATCCACGGCAGAAGCCGAATTTTCTGCTTTGTCTGACTGTTGTACAGAACTAGAGTGGATAAAGGCTCTAGTAAACGAGTTCCAAAGTTTTGAAGATAAGATATCTTTATTTACTGATTCTCAATCTTGTATAGCAATATCAAATGCTGAAGGATTAAAGCAGAGAACAAAATATATTGGGGTAAGGTACCAAAATGTTAGAAAGTTAGTACAGGATGGTTTTATTAATCCTGTGTATGTCCAGTCAGATGAGAATATGGCTGATATGTTTACAAAATCATTGACTAATTGTAAATTAAATGTATTTTGTAAGAAGATATTGTTATTATAAGTAATGTGTGTACTTGTGTTGCTCATGAAGGAGGAGTGTCAGATTATTGCATTTTGAATGGCAATTCATGAGTCAGCACAAGATGTATTTTCTGCAGTGTGACATGTTTGACACCAGATGGCGCTGTCTCAAGACTGATAAATGGAATCTTGAGGAATGACAGTTGGGATCTGACAGTTGGGAATTGTCCGTTGAAGAGGACAGTTTGGATTAAATATCTGTGAGGAAAGGATGTTTAGAAAGGTAGCTGAGATTGCTGTTGTTTTTCCATGCTTAGCTTGTTATTGTTAAATACAATTCAATACAAAGTTATATTTTTACCTTGTGAATTGAATGAGAGTGTCATTATTCACACGAACAGAGACTGGAGTTTATTGGGCCGATGGGGAATTAAACTTCTATATTTCTGTTGCCTATTCCGCTGTGGCATAAATACTCGACGCCGAAGACGCTGTGGTTTCCACGGCAATGCCTGCCTGGGGATTCCAACTCGCAGGGCAGCCTGCGTCCCCGTTGGAAGGAAGAGGCGATACAGGACTTTTTCAAAGTACAGTAGACTAATTAACCGTTACCCTAGGGGAATGTTGGATCATGTTGGATAAAGATAGTTTCTGGTTGCTTGAGAGTTACTCTTAAAATAGGCCTTGCTGTGCATCCCAATACTATACAGTGCTGTGTATCACATACTATACTATACCATTAACTATTGACATAATAATCATGAAGATGTACTGTCTTATAAAATATATTTTGTTTTAATGTTTACACAGTGCACTTTTAAAGTCAGCAAAGTCAAGTACTAAATACAGATGGAGAAAATTAGGTAGTTCTAATAATGGTTTTTTTGGCATGACAAAGCATGCAGAAACATACCATGTACTGTTAAGAGGGTATAAGTCAGTTTCTTTTGTGAGTTTCAATCATTATCTTATTCTGTTAATAAAACTATTTCTACCTAATGTTTGAGTTTCAAGTTTTTAATGAAGTGTCCCTTATTTTTGTGAAAAATCCCGTAAATGTCCCTTATTTCTTATATCAAAAAATGGCAACCCTACAAGAAGTCCTTGAGAAAAACTCAGCAGTGCTGGGTGTGTACTAGCCCCCTTTACTTAAGGGTGAAAGCAGCAGTAGCACCAAAATATTTTGGCTTTTGGGGTCATTCAAATCTCAGATTTTGGGAAAAAGGAGGCCCAACATGTATTGTACACATCAAATGCTGTTCACACAGGCACTCCCCTATTCACACATAGCCACCGAACCTTTGTTGAGAAAGCAGAAGAATCTCCAAAAGTTAATGTGCACATTGTATGGCCTGTATATAGATTGCATAGGACATTAATATAAAACAGAATATTCAGCACTGTGCTATGAGAGGTAAGGCTCTGGAAATTGCTTTGGATAAAAAGTGGAATTTTACAGAATCATCTGTATTTTCTCCTATGGAATGGCATGAATTGATCATTATGCACTAGAAGGTTCATGACTTATACGTCGTTTTTGAAAAGCTAAGTATTAAAATACTAGGGATTTTCTGATTTACCTCTTTAGATTTTAAAACCATTCTGAAATATTTATGTACCACCTTTCCCCAAAACTCAAGGTGATGTGGGTGTTTCATGCAAAGTGCTTTCCCACATCCTGAGTGCTATGAATGGAGGTAAGTTTGATGTCATCTGTCTAACACTATAATGAATAGTAATGGCTCATAATGACCATAATGAGCACTAGCAGGTGAACATGTCAAATACAGTGAAGCTGAGAATCATTCCCTCTGGAATGCCGAAGGCTGGCAGAAGAACAAAATGGAAGCTCTGCTCCTTCTAGGAGTCTTTTAAATAGCACATCATTCATCCAGGGGTGGCACATTTGATTGTACAGCAAAACCTTTGATATCCTACTTTTAAAAGTGAGAGATTTGTCAGGGGTATTTTAAAATGAGAGCTCTTTTGCTTTTAAACTTGGAATGGTGAAGGTGGACTTGGGAGCACAATATATTCTTTTAAGAGCAAATAATACAAAACATGTCTGAAATTGGGTTATTTTCTATACAGGGAAAACTGTATAGGATTTTAGATTGGAAGTTAAAGCACACACACACACACACACAATGACAGGGTTAGAAAACTTGTCCCAAGAATAGCTTGTGAACCTTGAGTGATCTTTGGACCTTCTCAACTCCAATGTAATCTTTGGGCACTTGCCATTCTAATATTTCTTTTTAAAAACAAATGCAATAAACAGGGGCATTTTTCAGCTGAAAATAATCTCTGGGATGTGATTTGACTAATAAAAGCTGTTTTAGGTTCCCAAAACAGAATCTTTTTTATTTCCTTTTAAACATTACCATACATAGTAGATTTGTGTGAAGCCCAGTGGAGTGGATTGATGACAAATTAGGTAGGATAGGATAAGATATACACTCATGTATAAGTTAACCTCATGAATAAGTTAAGGACAAGTTTGGGGGTCAGAATTGTGGATGTTCATATAACCCATGGATAAGTTGAGGGTGATTCTGGAGAGAAGGACAGACATCAACACTGCAAGGGACCAGATGCCTCTGGCTGCCACCACCATTTCCCCACCCTGGCTCTCAAAAAGACCTTTCACCACTCTAGTTAGAGTTCTCTTTTTTACACAAAAGTTACAATGTTGCCAAAAAGTAACAGTGGGATGGCAAAAGTTGAGAGCATTGACTGTCCCAGGGGAAAAAAATAGAAGGAGACCCGCTACTATCCTAGTGCTCCTTTAAGGGGAAGTACCAAAGAGCTTCCACAGCTACCACTTTTCCTACTCAAGGGATTCAAAAAGGCCAGAAGCAGTGCTGAGGTGAAGAGAGGAGGATGGACAATGCTTATTTTGGGTTTTCCAATGATGGACTAAGCTCTTGCCTTTCACAACTCCTATCAAGAAAAAGGTGGATCCTTTTCCTTGATAAGACTCCATGTACAGTATCGAAATTGGCCCAGGAAGGTTGAACCAGTTTTCTGGGTTGATTTTAAACTAAAATTTCTAGACTTATACATGAGTATATGCAGTATTTGTCCCACTATACCTCTCAGGGTAGAACCAAATAGTCTTTAAAAAGCTGAAGTTGATTTCACTTCCCAACAATCTGTCCCAATAGTCTGGAGATTTCATCATGATTCATGAAGTCATTCCAGAACAGGGCTATGTAGACCGAAGGGGCAGGACTGTTTATGCAAATAGCAATAATGATTGACAAAAACAAATCAGCCAAAGACAGTTTGCTTTCCACTCAAATGGTGCGCTATCAAAATGAAAGGTATAGCAAAGGTATGTCCCAACAACCTGGGATATCCCACCAAGTGCCACCAATTATAACCAACTGCCCCCAATTAAGACAAACAATGGAGGGATAGAAGGCAGAATCTGCAAACAACAAGGCTTGGCCCAAGGCGAGGCCATGCGGGAATTAGAGCACATGCACACCCTCACTCACACAAAGCCAAACAGTGGAAATCCACCACTGTGTATTTTTACTTTGCCTTTGCTCCTTCCAAGTATTTATTAAAGTTTTCTTTCTTCTGCTTCCACTAATTTATTATGTCATTAAGCCACCTCGTTTACTGGGATGTTCATAAAGCCACACTAAGACTTTGGTTGGAATAAAACAAAAAAGTTGTTTATTTAGAACAGTCAATAAGCATAATGGTTGTAGAATAACTTGTTAGGCTTTTCTTCAATACAAAAGATGGTACTTATATTCTTGGGTTTTAAAAACAAAGTTCCACACATGGAAATTCAAATAGGAATCTTTAAAAACCTTTAAAAATCTTCCTTCCTAGCACTCTAAACACAATAGAGGCCTAATAATTATTATTCCTCAAAGAGGTTTCGTTCTTATAACCCAAAACAGTTCCCCAAATCCTTCCTTCCTCCCCTCTTTCCCTTCAGACTCCTAGCTCCTTCTTCACCAAAACCCTAACTGAACTTAAAATGGCTGCTGTCTTCTTCCTTTGGCTCTGGCTCCATCCATCTCCAGCTACTGAGGCTGCACTTCTGTCTTAGACACAGCTTGATTGCTCCACCACTAAGCTCTGTATAGCTTAAACAAGCTGTGCCTGGCTTCTGCCTTCTACACTAACTCTTTACATATCAATCCTTCAGGGTAAGCCAATCCATTACAAAGGACTGCTACTGTTCTCACAAGGAACATTAAAGTGGTGCATGTAAATGTTGTTAGGCAACAATACCCAAGGCCCCTGATGCTGGATGGAGGGCAGGGTTTCTGCTTGACAGTAGTTGGTAAAAATAGAAATAAAATGAAATAGTAATATAGACAGTCCCCAAGTTACAAACATTTGACTTACAAACAATTTATGGTCAACAATGGGGGTGAGACAACTGGAAGTGAGATAAATCTCTTCCTAGGAAAGAGTTATCATGGGGAAAAGGTGTCTCAGCTGAAGCTTTCTCACCAATCCTTGTTTCCACAACAAGGCCATTTTTTCAAAATCCAGTGATCACAGGGACAGAAAGTGAAGTGAAATTGTCTGAACAGGGGCACAGATAGCAAAACAAACACCACTGGGGTGTTAATCCTTCTTTATGCTTTCAAAAACTAAAAATATAAATTTATTTGGCTGGTGTTACACTTTAAAATGTACTTGTTCTAACTTACAAATTCAACTTATATGCAACTTGGAGACTGTCTGTATTAAAACACTGCATTTCTTGGAACGTATATAAGCCTTTCCTTGACACACTATGTGTACAGATTGAGTCTTACCATCATCCGTATTTTCATTTAGAGTCAGTATGTGAGCCCTCTGTTACTGAGAGTGCACAAAAAGATATAATCATTCTGAAAGCACTAGGAAAACCTTTTTGCTGTTTGACAGTCAAACATGATGCAAATGTGTCCATACTGAATTGATTCTTCTTCTTTGTTTAGTAAGCTGGAAACATGCTTTGGTTTTTCCTCAAGTGACTCATTATATTTTATTATTTTCATCCATTTTATTGTTTCCATCCTTTTAACTGGCAGATTAATGTTTTTGCTGCTGCTGCTATTATGACTAACTCAATGGCCCACCAACTCCAACCTGTTGTGAGTTCAGCAAACCTTCCAACATTTCACACATGAAAACTGAGACACGTATGGCTAAACCAGCCCTTGTCCTATACCTAGGCCATATAATATTGTGTTCCCATATAGTGTCCCATCCATCCCATTGCTTCCAAATTTTCAGAGGTGAAAGTCAAGATATGTGTGTCAATCAGAATGTGATCAAGATTGTAGAAGCTATTATTGCAGAAAAAATGTAGAAATCAGGAGAGACTGCAACAATTTGCTTTGACCTGAGTCTATGGGAAAGGGTGAGATTCCACCTCCATTTCCTCTGCTGAGTCAATTAAGTGAAAATGACTTTTGTGTTTTGAACTTGTCTAGACTAGCCAAAAATCCAGATTCTTTCAAAGACATTGCTGTGGCTTTCACTGGAAACTTCAGAGTATACTAGATCTTCGCAGCAGTCTGGAAAGGCTGGATAAGGTCCATTTCAGACGGATTTTCTGTCCAGATGGGCACCACCACCATCATCCTTACTAAGTGTGTGGCATCACTTGTCACAATTGCTGATATCAGAAGATCAATGTCTGTTCTTTTATGTTGATCCCTATTATGACATCAGCATATTTGATCAGTGAGGGCTAAGGGCTTGGGTAGAGCTCCATGGTGGTGGGAAGCAACAGTGGGGAGACAGAGGATAACATGGCAGCCTAATAGAGCCAATATGGTCCCAACCTATGAGGACATGCATGCAAGAGACTGTTTTGGGCCAGATTTACACAGGCTGGTGTTGACACTGCCTTAGTTTGCCCTGATTAAAGTAAATTGAGGTGAAAAGAGATTTTCAAGGCAGCTGAAAAAAGTGCAGTGACAAAGGATGAATCAAGACAATCCCTGCAAATTAGGGCAGTTGGCAAGTAAGCTTAAGACATGACCAAGATGTGAAAAGCAGGTGATCAAACCCTTCCTTTTGATTTCTATGGACTAATGGCCATGGTCCACTGTATTACTGCTTTTTCTATTCTTTCCCCTTAATTTTCAAAAAAGTTAAAACATGCCATTGTCTATTACATAAACGACCATGGTGTGTGTGTGTGTGTGTGTGTGTGTGTGTGTGTGTGTGTTACCTGTGCAGCAAAATCAATCTCTGGAAACCATTCTTGTTTCTCAGCTACTGTTGACATAGAGCAATACAAAAAGCCATAAAATTCATGGCCAGCTTTTAAGAAAAGAAAGAGCTCATTGGCCTCTTAATTAGACAGGTCAGATAAGTAAAGTTCTTCCAGTTGTTTCTGCAATTTATGAGATTCACACTCAGTTCTGGCTGGCCATTATAACCTACCAAGATTGAATGTAAAGTAGCATATAATGAAGCATTAAATCTGCCTCCTCTTTGTCTTCCTAAACTACATTTGTGACAGATTAGACATTTGTGGGTTGCATTATGAATGCACATGTTCCAAGAAAGTGTGCAAGCTACATGAACTGTATAGTCAATGGTTCTATAATTATAACCTCTGAACTATGCAAGCACATTCTGTATACTTTTGTAATGAGTAGTTTCCTTTAAATTAGGTATGGAAATGTTTTAAATGCTGTATTTTCAAAGGGAAGTCCTTTGAGAGGTTATCTGGTAGAGTTAAATGAGAGAAATGATGGCAGACTTGTGATAGGTGGATCTGCACAAATATTCTGCATCCACCAAGACTGCCCAGAACACAGTATTACGATCAATGGTCAGGAAACCATGTCATATGAGGACTAACTTAGGGAGCTGGGTATCTTTTGCCTGGAGAAGAAAAGGTTAAGAGAAGGTCAAGAAGTGACATGGTAGTCCTGTTTAAATATTTGAAATGATGTCATATTAAAGAGGGAACAGGCTTGTTTTCTGCTGCTCATAGACTAAGAGCAATAAACTACAGGGAAAGAGATTCCACCTACATGTTAGAAAGAAATTCTGTTCAAAGTGGAATACATTGCATCAGAATGTCGTGGAATCTCCTTCTTGATTGCTTTTTAAGCAGACTCATATGTTGGGAGTGCTCTGATGGAGTAGTCCCGCATGGCAGAATGAGTTTGGAATAGTAAGCCCTTGTGGTACCTTCCAATCTATGATTCTATGATTACACAATGTAGAAACAGTGATGCTCACTGCATTTGGATTGCAATAGAGGATTGTTAGCATGTTCAAGGATCCAACATCATTGTTTTTTGGTACTTGTAAGCTTTCTACTATCCAGCTGATCAGCAGAAAAACAATGTGTGATGTGTTTCCACTATGTTCAGTATTTAAAAGAAAAACAGAAACTGAGTACCTGACAAAACAACAATAAGGGAAATAGTGATGACAGAGAAGTAGCAGCGCAGATCTCCAGAGCTATGATATATAAGCAGGCAACTAAACAGAATGGCAGATTATGGTAGACCTGCTCTGCAAACTGTAGATCAGATAAGATTGTCATTGCTTCAGATGTCCAAAGGAAACAACCTGGGACATGTAACAGAGACGTTTGTATGCATTTTGATCATGGCAGTTTGTGACACTTCTGAGGAGGTGACAATTATAGGCCAAGAAAGAGGATTCATCTATACCAGATAGTTTAACCCAATGTAAATGTGCTCTGTAACCGTTTTGGATCCAGCATGTTTGTGCTGAATCAAGGACCATTACCTCCTCCATGTTGCTGCCACCACCACTCCTAGGTAGCCACTGAGCTCTGTGGACTTCCCTGCATAAGAATGGGGTATCTCCATGAGCAGCATGAAGAAGGGATGGTGACCTCCCTTCTTCCTGGTTGCATGGGCATCTTCTTCTGACATCAGTAAAAATGTCTGCAGGACAAGAAGGAAGGAGGGGAGATTATTTCTCTTCCTCATACTGGTCATGTGGATGCCTCGTTCTGATATCAGCAGAGACACCCATTGGAATCGGGAGTGGAGCTAGATCTTTAAGGTCAGCTTCTTGTGGTGGCTGCCAGCAGCACATCCAAGATCAATCTCCTTTCCTCACACTGATGAAATGGGAAAATATAAGTGCTGATGAACACAGAAAAGGTCTTTCATCTGGGCGGAATCAGTCTCAATCCAGTGGTTCACAATGCCACAAAGCAGATACTTTCAGCAAACTCCAGAGTATCCCACCTTTACCTGCAGTGGGGCAAAACTTGTTTAAATACCTAAACAGAAGGATACCCACCAAAGGTTTTGTGAAAACAGACAGCCTTTCATTCAGAGTGAGTCTGGGTTTTTTTTGCCTAGTGTATATAAGCACAGAGTGCAATTTTATGAATTGTGATGCCCCCCCCTCCAAAAAACACATGATGTTTTCAGTGCAGCCATGTGCAATGCATGAGCATTTGCAAAGGCCTCAAAACTCCACTTCCTAGATTTGAAGATCAGACAAAACACAGATCATTGATATGATTTAATGTTTCTATAGATTAGAAAAAGACTTAACAGTCTTTGGAACACACACAAACAGAAACGCAACAGAATCTTTCCAAATAGCATGCTCAGACAGTTGGTTCTGGCAGACAGAAAGTCATGCTTAAAGTCTATGCATTTGACTTTTCAAATGAATGGAATAATCTGGAACAGGAAGAGATTTGTTATAGGTGACCAAATTGTTCCCTTAATCTTTATTTCAGGAACTTATCCAGTGCTCCTGTAATTTTCCATTATACTTTAGACCACACTGGCTTGTAGCCTTTATACTTTTGAGGCATTTATGCCCTTCTCCCACTTGAATCCAGTTTGCTACTGTCTCAGATGTTTATAACTCCCAAGTTCTTTGAGATTGAGATACAGCTAGGAGGAGTTTTTTTGATTTTGTGTACTCTCTAATGCTCCCATATATTTCCTCCTTAATTTAATAGAACCATAGAAAGGGAAAAAGACCTTGCCCAATTCAGGACTTGTGATGCAGGATATCACTGAGAGATAGTATTAGCCTATGCCTAAATAATTCTAGGAAAGGAAACTCCAGCTACTAATTATGATATTTGATTATTTTCATTTGGATGCACTTCCAACTGCTTAGCTCAAACACACTTTGTATTAACTATTTCTTGCTGTCTGGATCAATAAAACTGAAGTGTTCATGGTCTTCTCTGCAGCTGAGCATTAATTGTTTGAAGCCATCACCACGGGGTTCAATTGTTCCTATCTAGTGATTTGCTTTGGGCACAGAGAACATTGAACATCACATTTCCATGTGTTGTTGTTGTGTTGACATTGATGTTAATGTTTATATTTATTTATGTGCCGTTTTTTCTCTTCACAAGGAGTTGGAGTGAAAAATATTTTCTGTTAATATTTTCTGACTTATATTCTAAGATACTAAGATTTATATTCTGTGTCTTAGATTTTAGGTAGTTCTCATGTTCCAAACAGTAATTTGTCTGCCATGTTCACAATTCAGCCAGTCTGTACCTACAACTGATTTCTTCCTCTGTATCTCCAGTTAATTTTCAAAGCAAACAAGAGTAGATGGTTTCCTGCTGACATAAAAACAATTTGTCCTAAAAATAGACATTAATAAGCTAGTCGTCAGCTGTTGTTTTTCTGTTTTCATCAAGACTTCACTTTAACTGTTAATTTAGAATCATGTATATATAAATTGTGTCTAAAGCATTTTTTTTATTAATTACCATTTGATTGGATCCCTGTTAAGCTGTTTTTTGCCAGGTGCCATTTGACAGTGGGAGTAAAAATAAGGAAAAAAATCATATCCAGTAGTGTAAATTACACAGATGCACACACACGGGGAGGGATAAATTAGGCCTTGTTATGGTTTTTAAAGTATTTTCAGTTGATGGTTCTTGTAGCATTGTCGAGATATAATTTATCAATTGAAATGGTCACATCCTGATATTACAGAATAGAACTGTACATTATGAAAGCCCAGAGGACTGTCATATAAATAGCAAATCGATACTTCCTTGTTAGTAATGTTCAAGAAAATGTATCTTGCACATGTGTTTTAATGTTTGCATATTTGTATATTTTAAGTTGTATTCTAATGCTTTTATGTTGAGCCACTTTGAGTCTCCTTTGGGAGAGATAAAGTGGGTTATACAACAACAACAACAACAACAACAACAACAATAGCAACAACAATTGGCATTCCTCCTAAACTAGATTCCAGAATTCCAATTTCCAGTGCATGGCAGGTGATATTGGCAACAATTGTGTCCGTGACAGATTCTCATGGAACTAGAGTTTTTATACTTGTGGATAAGTCAACATGATGTATAATCCAAGGCAAGTTTTAGGTCCCAAATTATGGATTTTGACTCATTCAATTCCAGTCACATGGAACCAGGAAAAGGAGTGCTTTTTCTTTCTTTTCTAGGGAAAATCAGGAATGGAGAGGGCAGGAAGGGTCTGCCATTCCATCTCTCTTTGCTGCTTGAGCCTGGAGAACATGGGATGGCTATGGAGACCAAGAGCCTTGATCCTGCATAGAGATCTGTGTTGGCTGTCCCAACTGCCCCATTACAGAGGCATATCCAAATCCTGGAGCAGGATTCAGACCTTCCCCTGTGATTTTTTAACCCAGGGTGCAGTCTCTTTAAGCAGCTAATTCTGGGTTAAATCACATTAGCCTATGTGTGTTGTTTGGATGCACATAGGCTAATGCAACTCTACGCTATAATATTTGGCTTTATAGATGTAGCCTTAGATAGCTTTAAAGGAGCTCCTCAAGGTGCTGAACCTATTTTAAGGCTAGGGTTCAGCAATTTATCTATCTCCTATAAAGTGTGGAGTCAAACCTGGGGCAGATTAATTTCTCTATTGAATAGCCATTGGCCTCTGCTAATGTAGCTAGCATTGAGCAGCAGTCCTTTTTTACATCACAAGCAGTAAAATATGAATAGAGGAGAGGAATTAAAACTCTTGTGATGGTTACATGTAAATATGGAATGTTTTCATGACTTTTAATATGTGCACTTTTTGTATAGAAATATGCTATTATCCAGTACACTAAAATTTGATGAGCAGCTTGAGTTACCCAGGATTTCCTCATTTCCTCTCCCTCCTTCTCTGCTCCTGCCTTTTTTCTTTCATAAATGTAACAATGACTGGAACAGAATATTCAGCAATCTCTTTTCTGGCAGGGATTTTCTTTTTCATATCAAACAAGGTTACTGCTCTTAAAGTTTTTTCCCCCTCTCTAGTTGCTCTGATGTAGCTTTCACTCTTTAATATTCTAAAAGTGTATTTCTTACACGGGGTGTGAGATAATCTCCTTAGAGATTATGCACTGCGGGCATACAGGATTTTAGCAAAAGGCAATGCCTCCTGATACAACCACCCCTTCTCCGTCAGCTTTTCAAGCCAGAACAGGGGTTCCTGAGAGGAAAATCTGGCTTATCTCCTTCTTTGTTACATGAAACTCACCCAGCAGGCAGCTGGCTCCTTTGTTGGCCTAATAAGTCCACCACTGTGCCACAACCTCCTATTCCCATGCATCATTTATCTGGCTTTTAAAAAATGCAAAGTGATTTTCTCCACTCAGCATTGGACTCACTGTCACAGCACCCCTCTCAGGTAGGTCAGGGCTATTAGGGCTGGTTGATCCATTAAAAAAATGTTTCTAAACTTTGGGGGGGGGGAGCCGCTGTTGTTTCAAAATAGAAAGTGTTCTGAAAATGTTTGGGAATATTTCGAATTTGATTTGTTTTTATTTACGAAATCCGTTATTATTTCGTTATTGGTGCCACACATGCACAGTGCGCAGGGAAAGCCCTGTGAATGTATTTTGTTTTGTATATTAGATGAAATGTAAATGAGGTGCAATGTATGTATGATGCAATCTATGTGCCTGGATTTCATCAGCCTACTAGTGAATATGCAGAGCTGGAGTCTGGGTGCTGAAAGAGTTAAAGAGAAAGATGATGCAAGACTCTGTGATCAGTATATGGAGGAGGCTCCAAGCCAGCTTCTTCCTTCCCATGTGGCTGATGTTAAGTGTTGGATGTCTGCCCAGTAAAGCTGTTTGTACTCATTCTGGGTCTGCAGAAGTATTTTCTTCCACACAGCTAAGGAGCTCAATATTCTGACATGCCCACCTCCATGCCCCCTTGCCAGCTCAGAATCAACCTGCGATATCTCTAACACAGGTTGATTCTCAGCTGATGACGAGGGATGGAGTGCAT
Organism: Anolis apletophallus; assembly: GCA_030556195.1. Classification (NCBI taxonomy): domain Eukaryota; kingdom Metazoa; phylum Chordata; class Lepidosauria; order Squamata; family Anolidae; genus Anolis; species Anolis apletophallus. The sequence goes on along the minus strand of JARBWK010000010.1, from coordinate 22,335,242 downwards.
GCCCTCCACTGTCTCTCACCAGTTGAGAACCAACGCGGGTTAAAGTTAACCCGCATTGGTTGTCAGCTGACGAGGGAGCGTGGAGGGCAGGGTTAAAGGTAACCCACATATGTTGTCAGCTGGCAGAGGGGAGTGGAGGCATCGCATCCACTCCCCTCTGCCAGCTGAGAACCAACGCAGGTTAAAGATAAGAAAGGGCGGAAATTAGAACAACATAATAACGCACTATGAGGACTCACCCATTGTAATGCTGGGCCGAGACCAGCATAGCAGTTTGGCATCCAGGAAAAGCCAGGAAAAGGGGGAGTGGCTTGGAGTCTTCTCTGGGAGGGAGTTAGAGAGAGAGCTGCCTGGGAGGAGCCCAGAGCTGAGGGGAGGAGCCGAACTACTTGAGTGGGAAAGAGTGTAGCTTATTAGCCAGTCTCTTGTCAAGACTCAAAGAGTGAAGAGCTTCTTGTCAGAGCTCTGAGAGAGAGAGAGAGAGCAGTCTGTGGTCAGAGCTGTGAGTTTAAAGCAGTCTCTTGACACAGCTGTGTGTGAGCTGACAGTGAAAGCTCTGTGTGATAGCTGGCAGGTAGTCAGTCACAGGCTTTCAGAAATCCCTCGGGTTTAGGGATTAGCTCACCTCTCTGAAGAAGCCAGCTATAGGAACACTCTAAGAGATAGAGTTATAGCTAGGTGGGCTTCTGGTAGACTGAGAGTTAGCTCAGGGTACTAACTAGGATAGTTAGTTTGTAGACTGCTCACCACTAGTTTAAATGTTAGTGTGAGAGAGTTTTACCAAGACAAGTTTTTACACTGTCTGTTTAAAGATCTAAGAATTCATCTTCTGTAACCAACACGCTATTTTGCCTCACTTGATAACCGTAACGCATTTGTGCCTCTCATTTCCATCAGTGTGTGCCAGTTCCAGCAATCTCACATTTCCAAGTCTGGAAGAAGATTTTACCTCAGAATCCTCTCAGTTGTTTTGGTGATTATAATTGGAGCCTAGATGAACTGTTATTTTTATTAGAAATCCTGAAATTAATATTTTAGGTTGGTGGCAGCAATCAAAGAGTTTAAAAATTCTCTAAATTTTTATAGCCAAGTCGTCACACGCGGCCTTTACGGAAATGGCGGGACTCTGTTTCGATGTAGAAGTCAACACCTGGCTGTTTGAGCAGGCATTTGCTGATGAAATGTAACGGTTTAATTAGATATATGGAATGACAATGATGTGACAGAAACTGATTTCAACATGACGCCGAGACTGCAATTGTATGTTTTTAATTGTTAATTTGTTGTTATATGATATTTTTTGGTTTGTTTGCTTGTGTTGTATTGAGGGCAGAGACTGCCTTGTGTAAACCGTCCCAAGTCGCCTTCGGGCTGAGAGGGGCAGTATAGAAACGTGACAAATAAATAAATGTCACTTCCGGGTTGCTGGCTGTGGGTCAAATTAGGGTCTAAATTGATTTTAATATGAAATAATAACAGTTTTCTAAGGATAACGACCGGTGATATCCACCCCCAAGGGCTATTATCATGGCATTATTTATGTCTATATTACACTTGGGATGACAGTGTCAGAAGTATCTCAGATCCAGACATTTCAGGCTTAAAGGTGGTCCCTAATGTTCTTGTGGACAGAACCTGCTGAGGATGTTCATGTGAGACCAAGAATGGAAATGTACTCCAGTGTTAGACATTGAAGTTGTTAGTAGAAACTAAGCTGAGTGACCATGATCTAGAATTCCAAATTCCAAAATATTCCAAAATTGTCCACATGGGGGGCAGCTTTGCTTTTTATTGGTTCAGTGTATACAAATTTAGAATCTTAAGAGTTGGAAGAGACCTCATGGACAATCTAGTCCAACCCCCTGCCAAGAAGCAGGATAATCACATTCAAAGCACCACTGACAGATGGCCATCCAGCCTCTGTTCGTATAAAGCACTTTTACAATTTTAATTAAGGTTGCAGCAGTTGAAATAAACTAAGGATGAAGGAGGAAAACTGGGACATTTTAAATGCAGCTGAAAATGCAGAACAGCAAAGGATTAATTAGGACTGTATCTACCAAATTAGAAGAGTTGGACAATATGCAGCTTTTAGCTTCACTTTTGATTTGATGAGTGAGAAACAAATTGACTGTTGGTCATTCAAATATGGAACCCAGCATTAATACACTTCAGGATTCCTCAAACTGTATGCCTTTTTTCATTACGTTTTTGAAGGTCAGGTTTAACTTTAAACCTTTAAGTATTCTGTCTGAATGTCCTTTTTGTATTGGATGCCTTGGAGTCAATAATCTCCGTATTAACAAACTGACAACGACAGAGACACCCATTAGTTTTCCATCTTACTGCATATGTCTGTGTCTTGTACATCAGAGGGATGGAAAAGAATCTTTAGAGTTGTAATTCAGCATTTGAGCCACTACATCAAGCTGGCAGCCTACTGCTGACAATCCCCAATTCCATCCCTTTTCCTCTGCACTTTCTAGCAAAACATTAAAAGCATGTTATTCAATATCACTTCTTATTGCTATTTTGAAAGGGACTATAAAGGAATTTCAGCATATTTTTACTATGAAAAAGCCTGAAGGCTGAATTGGGAATTTGCTCCTGGCCCCCATGCAGTTGCTTTAAATTATTGTATTTCCCGCACGTTCTTTGTTTGTAAAGCCCTAGGAACAATTTTGCATCTGGTTTTTTTGAAAATCCATTTTGCTGGTTTTTTTGAAAATCCATTTTGCTTTGTCATAATTTCATTTGTAGGGGACCTTGGACCAGTCTTAATTAGCACAAAGGTTTGTAAAGCTAAAGGACTGAGTAAAGTTTTGCACAAGACCAGCAGGATATAAATGCAACTATTCTTGTAAAGGGCCCCCTTGTGGCACAGCAGGTTAAACCACGGAGCTGCTGAATTTGCTGACCAAAAGGTTGGCTGTTTGAATCCGAGGAACAGAGTGAGTTCCCACTGTTAGGCCCAGCTTCTGCCAACCTAGCAGTTCGAAAACATGCAAATGTGTGTAGATCAATAGGTACCACTTCTGCGGAAAGCTGACAGTGCTCCATGCAATCATGCCAGCCACATGATCTTGGAGGTGTCTATGGACAATGCCGGCTTTTCATCTTAGAAATGGAGATGAGCACCACCCCCAGGGTCAGACATGACTGGATTTCATGTCAGGGGAAATGTTTACCTTTACATAGTCTTGTAAAGTGATGTGTTGTAAAATTGGGACTTGGATCTTATATGCACTGGCATAAACCCCTGCAGTGGACCACAGGTTTAATCTGGATGTCTAAATGAAGCCCAGGGATGTCCAGTATGGAAAACAGAATAAAACAGGTTAACCCAGTTTTGGCCCACATTATGTAAAATGCAGGAGTGCTGCGGGGTTGGAGAATGTGCCATTAAAACTCCAGAGGAGCCCCACACTACAAGATAGCACTAATATGAATTAGTCTGCTTACATTGCCTGGCATTACCACCCCCTTTTCCGTGCACTTGTCATGGTTGTCTGAACTACCTGGCAACAATTATGGGGATAGTCAAAGGAAGATGGGGAAGTTTAGTGGGGTCGAAGTGCTAGTTTGCACCCTGCTCACTGCCACTACTGCAGGATGGAGACAGACAATATAGCTACCCTTGGGGTCTGTGTGGAGCATTGCTACTCTGGATTGGGCATAGATTTTGGAGTATGTGGAAATGAGCCCCTGGGGACTGTAAAGTAGGGATGGGAAATCATATTCTTCCAGTTTTTGTGGTAAAAAACTCAACTAGCCTAAGTATTATAGTCAAAGGTAAGAGTCACAGAAGCACATCTTTCTCGCATACCCTACAAATAGGGAGTAGACGACGGTAGATCTAGCTAACTAATCTGAAAATGTGAATGGGTTAAATTAATATCAAGGCTTTTAAAAATAGGATGTAATTAATTATTGAATTTGAAGGGGAAAGGCCAGTGGTGTACAGCAATTGAATCCATTGAATCAGTAGAATTGCTGAGTATTTAGGATTAACTCAGTGATTACTGGAATTCATTAACTAATCACTGCAGAAAAAAGGGGAAACATACATAATAAGAATAGGCTATTACTGGAAAAAGCTGTCAGCACGTAAACTGTAGGTCTTTTTACAAAGTATGTGAGAAACAGCAAATGTATTCAGGAACTGACAGATTACATATGATTTAGGAAGATTGACAGTGTTATGACAATATGGTGAAAACAATCACAATAATACGAAAGCATTTCTGAAAACATCATATGCTGTCTTATAGTAAATCAGATCATTGGTCAACCTAGCTCCATTTCACTCCAAATCTTCAAATCTGAATATTTGGCAGAAAAAGAAAATCATATCAGAATTTTCTCACAAAGATTGAAGTTGTTATAGTGGGACCTGGGGCCACATGAAGATCTGGGCTCTACCTTTTTTGGCCCATGAAGAGCCCCCATTCTCCACAGGTCTCTCAACCACCCAAAATATTATTTTAAAATTGGATGATTTTTTTGTTTTGGAATGTATCTTAGGATACATTTTTTGCCCTCAAACAACACAGAGAGCCCTGGGATGCATGAAAACATTTGACTTTACTCCAACCATACAATACCGGAGACCCTATACTATGCTAGAGATCTCATTTTTTATCTGGAGTCAATTCCAGTTACCATTGTGAGAGAGTGATTTTAATTTGCTTTGAGGGGTGTAGCCATTAGGGAAGTTGGGGAGAATTACTGGCCACTGGAGTAGACACCATATTGTTGGCTGCCCTTTCTATAAAGAAAAGCATATTTTTCTGGTAACTTTTTGCATACAAACATAGGCCTTCTAGGAAACTAGAGGTAAACTGGCTACTAACAATTTCACTAAAATATTTGAGTACAATATGATGTTCATAGAGTCCTAGTGTTGGAAGAGATCCCAAGGGCCATCCAGCCCACCGCTGTCAGGCGAGAACACACAATCATATCCTTGGGGGATACATTCCTGAACTTACCATGAAAACAAGAAACTGGATAATAATGAATACTAATGAAATGGATGGTTTCCACTGAAAGTTAGGAGATTTCTAGAGAGAACATAGTTTGTTGGAGGATATTGGTGAAACTGTGAGTATAATAATAATAATAATAATAATATTTATTTATAACCCGCCCCCATCTCCCCAATGGGGACTTGGGGCAACTCACATGAGGCCAAGCCTAAACAACAATTAACAATAAAATAAAATAAAAAACATCAGCAATAGACACAACAAAATACATACATATAAATAAAAGCAATATACAACACGATATCTAAAATCACAGAGACAGGGCGGGCCACAGGCAACATATAAAATGTTAAAATCTCAGGGTGAGACAAATAGCATCCTTTACAGGGGAAAAACATCCTTTATAGGGGAGGGGGGATAAAATCCGAGCACGGGGGCATTGAGGAAAAACAGTGGTAGAACTTAAATAGCTGCTCTCTGAAGGGTATAGGTCCTGTCAGTACAGGCGTCATATTATAAATCCTATGTAGCTTCATGAAGGGGAGTTGAAATGCGGCAGGTTGTAGCCTCTGCTGTTCTCCACCCTGGTCTACACTTATTGGATGCAGCTGTCCAGAATTTCTGACAATGCCCCCCCCCCCCCAATATTTTCCGGAGATGCCGAGAACACAATCTAGTACCTTTTTTCATGCATCACAGATATTCTAAGCCCCCATCCACACTGTCATATAATACATTTTGAAACTGCATTATATGGTAAGTATAGACTTATATAATGCAGTTTAATTGCATTGAACTGCATTATTTGAGTATACACTGAGTACTGACCATATAGTGCAGTTTCAAATGGCATTATATGGGAGTGTAGATGGGGCCTCATACTTACCTCCATGCCATATGACTCGATGCCATAGGTTTGCTCTGTGATGCCATAGGTTTGAATTTGAAATTACTATATGATTTATTTATTGTGTGTCAGAGGATGTAAGTCACCTGTCAGTTTATGGCAACTCTATGAATTTCTAAGAATACTCCGAGGTGGTTTTGACAATTCCTTCCTCTGATATATAGCCAAAACACCTGGTATTTTGGGGGCAATCTTCCTATTTAAGAACTAATCAGAGCTGAGAGATCCGGCGGGCAAAGATGGCGGCAGGACGGACATTCTGAGGCTCCTCAGAGTGCCAACTGTCTCCTTGACCGGAGGACGATTTGCGCCCCCTCCCTTGGACGAAGCCACGTCTAAAGGGACTGCGAAGCCGCAGGGACAGTGCCGCCGGCTCCAAAGATCGCCCTCTCCTCAAGAGGGGGAGATCAAGAGAGCCGGACACCAGACGCGTTGGTGAGCGGGTCGAGGGACGGGAAGCGGGTGACGACCCGCAATTACTGCCAGCCCAGCCCAGCCCACCAAGATCAAGGGCAGAAGAAGAGGAGGAAACCGGCACGAACGGCTGTGAGCATTGGGAAAATCACCCCCTATAACAAGCGGGCAGCGGAGATCGCGCCAAAAGGAAGGTTCGTCCCTCCCATAGCCGGGCGCACAGCGGTTCCACAAGAACCCCGAAATAGGAAAGATTGGGACCTAATAGAAAGAAGCCCAACGGGATTCTGACACTCCCCCTTCCGAGAGAGCCTGCGATAGTCCAAACTCCCCCCCCCCCAAAGAAAGGAAGAGAGGGGACAAAAAAGAACCAAGATGGCGGACAGACCTTAAAGGACCTTATACTGGGGAAGAAGACAGGCGGCTTCGGCGGGAGCGCCATTGCAGTCACCAGGAGTGGGGAAGCAAGGGGGCAGAGCCAGCGGAACATTCGAGGCCTCTACAGCGACGGACACCAGAGGGGAGAAGGGAAGCACACTGGAAGCAAGCAGAGGGAAAGAGCACGAAGGGTGGGATCACACAGTTTGTGACCCCCAAACACAGGACCCAGCCCCTGCTACCGATCCTCTCTGACCTAGCTAGTCAGATTTGGCTACCCAAGCCTTTAGGGAACCCTTTGAAAGGATAGAAGAAAGAGGAGGTCCAAGCCATCCAGCATATCCCAAAGGCAAGGTTCAAGCCCCCCCCCCGGCTTGTCAGCTTACTACCGACAAGTAGCTCAAATCACCCAAGCTGTGAATCTTGCTGCCAAAGAGCAAAACAAATCCCTCCACTGAATAGATCAACTGACAATAAAATATGTCAGCACTAAACAAATTGAACACAGAAGCAAAAGAGCATGGGAAAATGCAAGGAAGGAGACCAGAGGAGGAAAAAATAACCTTAAAGGACATCCTTAAAGAATTACGAAGATTAGGAGAAGCACAAGATGGGTGTTTACAGAAGATCGAAATAATGATGACCTGACAAGAAGAGCAAATCAAAACAATACAGGAACAACCGCAATATGCAAGGTTAGAACCACCCAAAGAAGTGATTCCTAAAAAGCTAGAGCTGACAATCATCTATGAAGAGGGAAAAGAAATCCCTCAGCTCAAGGGTAAAAACGCAGCAATACATGAAGGTCTAGAAAAGAAAGTGGAGGTGAATACAAAATGGCAAGAAACACCAGAAGAAAGAGAACCTTATCAAAAAAAAAGTGTGGACGCTACACTGGGAGCTATTCGAATGACTAATAAGAATGCCAAGGCTTATATCCCCCAAAAAGAAGACGAGAAGAAGAACCAGGAGGCTGATACACCATTTAAAAGCCCCACTATGTGTGCAAATAAGAATACAGACAAAAGGAGGGGGGTTCAGCTCAATAGAGAGAGAAGCCGGATGAAGCCGACACAACAAAGAAGAAAAAAAATTCAAAGAAAAGCTATCCTTATTCTCCAGGGATGTGCACAATCTATAGTCTTCTGAGGCGTGAAGCCCGAGAGGTGGATGAAGGGGGTCTAGAATCCCCTAAAGAGAACGGTTAGGCAGGAGGCCAAGGAAAATGAAAGAAACGGATACAACTATATTAAAAGACAAGGAACGGACAATGGACATGGGCACTCTTACCAAATAATTGAAGGATTTTAAAAGCTAAGAGAAAAAGACAATAGAGTGATACTACTGCAAGAGGTTACCTGATGGGCGAAATGATCCCTTCAACAACGTAAAACTGAGAGGGGCATAACATAGGTATGGGAAGAATCTGCGACCGAGAAGGGAGAACACCCACCCAACTTCACCAGATCAGCACCAGAGGGGAAGGGACATCGGGAGTCCACCCAAGCCCTTCAAGTAACTCAGACTGGAAGGAATATCAGCGGCTAGTATCCAAGGACAGTACTTTAAGAGCAATATCCCTCCCACTCAAAGTGTGAAACAGCAGGAACTGGAGGAAGAAGACGGAAACCACCGAGACCCCTCCCATTCTCCCTGACCCTTCCTGTCCCCCAATCCTCCCCGCCCCCACCACCCTGACCCCACCCGCCCTTCCCTCTAACCCACCCCCTCCCCTCCCCCTCTACACCCCTTAATACCCCCTCAGACTTCCCACACCCCTCCCTTCCCATCCCTCCTTTCCTAACTCTTCCCCACCCCCCTTGTATTTGTAAAAGCGCAATAAAATTTTATTTAACAAAGAACTAATCAGAGCTGACCCTGCTGAGCTTCCGAGATCAGATAGGATCTGGTGACTTGAGGATATGTATACCTCCTACTGCTTCTACGGCTAGGTTGTTGTAAAGACAGTGTTCCCTTGCTACTTCGCAGTTCGCTTATTGTGGACTCACTGTTTTGCAGATTTTTAAAAAAAATTAGTTTAAAATATATATCATGATATTTTCACTGTTTTGTGCGGTTTTGCCGCAGCTGCTCTCCAAGGCACTTTCCCTCCTCAGTCCTCCCTTACTCCCTCCAGCCTTGAAGGGCCTTTTCTTCCTTTACTTTATTGTAAATTTATAAAGACTTAAAGTAACTTTTATAAAAACTTAAAATATTGTATAACTACTTAAATAATGTATAAATATTGAAATAAATAGAACAGCCCTACATCGTGGTTTTTCACTTATTGTGGGAGGTCTTGGAAGCTAACCCCAGCAATAAGTGAGGGAACACTCTATGCTTCAATCCCTGGTTACAAAATAACAGCTTCAGTATGTGTCAATAAGACTTCCTTTTTTGAAGGGGGAAACAAAGGGTTTGAATTCTTTCAGTAAATACATGATGGTGTATATGATACATTGCAAAGCTGACATACCAACACAGATTAAAGAATCTGGAATAATTATTTGCTTGTAATGTAATGCATCTCATCTCTCTCTTAGTGCCACTCCCAAAGCAGTTTAGAACAGAAACTGTCTTCCGCTCGGCATTACTTCGCAAATGAAGATTCTTTAGGAAGGACTCATCCCATGCTTTTTACAAGCGCGTTGATGACTAAAAAGGCCAATCTGAGATAGGCAAGTCCGGTTGCAGAAAGCACAGCAGAAAGTCTCTTTGGGTGATGTTGTTTGGAAGTTGCGGTTCTTTCTGCATTGTCGTTTCTCTTTGAGACCCGTTCGACGTGACTTCTCGAAAGAGGCCGCAGCATTGTGGATGGTGCGTCTCCATGCCTCCCGATGTCAGGCCAGGGTGGAACATTTTTGGTGATCAATCTGACCGAGCCTGAGATGTTGTTTCAGGGAGTCCTTATATCTCTTCTTTGGGGTGCCTCTCTTGCGCTGACCCGTGGCGAGTTCACCGTGGTGAGAGTAGTATCTTTGGGAGGCGGTGGTCCTCCATCCTAGAAACGTGCCCTGCCCAGTGCAGTTGTGTTTTCAATAGCATGGCTTCAATGCTGGTGATCCCTGCTTGCTCAAGGACAGCAACATTAGTCACATAGTCGGTCCAGTGTATATTTAGGATTGTGCGAAGACAGCGCTGATGAAAGCGTTCAAGGAGTCGTAGGTGCTGGTGATAGGTGACCCATGTTTCAGACCCATATAGGAGAATAGACAGTACGATAGCTCTGTACACATTGATTTTGGTGCTTTGTCTCACGTGTTTGTTACTCCAGACTCTTTTGTGAAGCCTTCCAAATGCACTATATACCTTTGCTAATCTGTGATCTATCTCTTTATCAATCTTGGCGTCTGAAGAGATTATGCTTCCCAGGTAGGTGAACTGCTGAACGGACTTAAGCACAGATTTGCCTATGCTCATGTAACACAAATTATTAACAGTACAGTTAGAAATCACAAAGTTGTAACATTAAAACAAATGTGTTAAGAAGCCTGGACCTTGCAGAATTGTGATGCACTGACCATATGTACTTTGTTTGGTAGAGCCAGGCCTCACTGTTCACTGGAGTTAGAATAACAGGACTCTCATGAAAGCGAAAAACCACAAATAAAGAAATCACTATTATTTTTACCTGCAAGAACACCTCTCTAGGGATTTATAGTCTTCCATAATGACTCTATGTTTAACGTCTGCTGGAAGCTAACCATAGTAATGTACTGGATTAGCATATATTTCTAGAGAGGGAGTTTCTCTAAAAATCCCTATGTCCTCCACAATGAGAGCAGGAAATAGACCATATAGTCACACTGGGGGATCTAGAACAGTTTAAATCAAGTCCATGAATAACGGAATCCACAAAAGTCAAAACTGTGAATGTGGAGGAACTGTAGTTGTTTTATATTTTTAACTGATTTTAATTTTATGGATAGTTCAATGATATTTTTAACTTTCCCACTTGGTATATTTTCAGTTGTATTTCTTTTAAATGTTGGAAGCCACCATTTGAACCCCAGACTGGGAAAAAGTGGAATCATTGTCTTCATCCTTATCATCAAAACTACCCCCCTGCTGTGTCAGCTCCACTGGCTGCCTGTCCAATTCTGGGCTCAATTCAAAGTGCTGGTTTTGACCTTTAAAGCTCTATACGGTTCTGGCCCAGCTTACTTGTCCGAACGCATCGGCCGCTACGTCCCATCCCGTAACCTAAGATCATCCGGGGAGGCCCTGCTCTCGCTCCCGCCGACCTCTCAGATGCGGTTGGTGGGGACGAGGGACAGGGCCTTCTCGGTGGTGGCCCCCCGCCTGTGGAATGCGCTCCCTACGGAGGTACGGTCCACCTCATCCCTCCTGACATTCAGGAAGAAGGTGAAATCCTGGCTCTGGGATCAGGCGTTCCCTCACCAGCACTAGGCAGCATGGGAGATGGAATTTTAATGGGAGGGAGGAAGAGGGTTAATGTTTCTAGGGCTGAATACTGTTTTAATTGGAATGATTGTAGATGTGTTGAGGGATTGTATTTAAATGCCTAATGTTTTAACGGGTTGTGGGGTTTGGGGTTTTACGTTGTTGATGTGGCATCGAATTGTGCCTGCTGTAAGCCGCTCTGAGTCCCCCCTCGGGGGTTGAGAAGAGCGGGGTAAAATCCTGAAATAAATAAATTAAAATATAATGCAATATAAGTAATTGTATTTTAAGGGGGGGTAGCATTTCCTATTAAGGTGATGAGGATGAGGATGATGTCGACAATGGGTCTTTCAGCTGAAGCCACTTAGCACTCAATGTCCTATCTGAATAAAAAGACGGGAAACATTCTGAGGAAAGAGTTCCACAGTTTGAAAGCAACCACTGAAAAGAACCTGTCCCATGTCTTTACCAAACGTTGTATGGTGTGGCACATATATTTTGCACACCACTTCCTTATTTCAGGAAGAGATCAAAGACTGGCCACATGATACTGTCCCTCCAAAACATCAGAAATCTGACAGACTAATGGTCAATGGAAATATGGTCTCTCAGATACTCTTGATCCATAATGTTGAAGTTATCATTGCCTGTCGTGCAAAAGCACATTTGTCTAATGCTTTCTTGTCAAACGTTTGCCCCGAGCATCTCTATTTGTACAACAATCAACTATCAGGCAGCATTTCCTTTGTCGTCTATCTTATTGTTTGACAGTAAGAATTACCTTTGTCTCAGTTGTGGAAATGAGATGTAAGCAATGCTCAAGAAATTTGTTGCAGTTCATTGCCATGACAGCTAATAGATGTACATATTGGCAATTTGTTCAGTAGATTATCATTTACTGTCACATTTTTTAATTAGAATGTGATCTTCCATTGTCTTTAATCTATTTGCATCACGGGTGACAAATTTCTTCTCCTTAGGCACTGTATTCTCTTATCGTTAGATGAGTTTTACCCTAACCGTTGCACGCTTTAAAGGGGAAGCCCCATTGTTGTACACATTTGACTTCTGCTCACTTGGGAGCAATAACAGATTTTTAAATGGTTGATTTATCATCATTGTCAGGGCACTGGTTCTTCTAGCAATGCTAACCTTTTGCAGCAGTTACAAAATATAACCCATGTAGAGTAATTGCTCTGAATCTTCAGATCTCTATCATTGGTGGCTCATACCAGACTGCTTTTTGCTGTAGCCACTGCCGTGTAACAGAGACAGGCCAGAAAAATAATAATAGGAAGGTATTGGTAGAAGAGGCTAAACCTTCCTTTAATCTGTTATTTATTTATTTATTTATTTATTTATTTATTCATTCAGCTTAGTATACCGCTCTCTCTGGAGCTCAGAGCGGTTTACAGCAATAAAAACATCATATAAAACACATTTACAGCACTATAGGAGTCTTATGGCCCTTGAGATGTTTTTGAACTACAAAACTCAGCAGTTCTAGCCAGCCTAACCAATAGTGAGGGTTGTTTGGAGTTGTAGTCCAACAACATTTGGAAGGCTGCATGATTATCACCACTGATTTATTCTCCAAAAAAATCTACATTTTACTTCATTTATGTAATCAAGATTTTAGTGAGCTGTTGGGGCAGTTTGAATGTGGGGAAGAGTGAATTAGTTCTATGTACTGTAACAGTTCTTCTCTTCCTCCTCATCCCCACCACCACCATAATCACTATTAATCAATTAATCTTTTTTATTTTTTATTCATGGTCAGCGAGTTGTATAGATTATGAATTTCTACAGTGTTTCAATAAGGAATTTGTCTTATTGAATTATATGAATAACAGCCTTTAAAAAGCTATTTGGTGATTGATTAATGGTATTCTTAGAGTCCAGGTATCACTGGTGAAAGGCTTCTCTCAACCACCTGATGAGTAAATGGCAAAGGAAATACTCAAACCAGTTACTTCTTGGTTCTCAGCATACAGAGGCGGCCCCAGCGATTCCGCCAAGTAAGCGGCCGCGTAGAGCGCCACTGGCTGGGCGGGGCGTCACCAGCTGGGAGGGGCGCCGTGGCACCACCTCGCTTCCGCGCCCCCGCCCTGCCGCCGCCGGTGCCACCGCACAACCGGCCCCACGAAGCACAGACTTTTCTGCGCATGCCCAGAAGCAACTACAGGCGCTACTGCGCCTGTAGTTGCTTCTGGGCATGCGCGAATGTCTGCGCATGGGCACTGAGTCCCGAGCGCCTGCGGCTTTGGAGCCAGCGCGCAGGTGCGCTCGGGCCCCAGTGCACATGCGCTGACATTCGCGCATGCGCAGAAACGTAGTGCTTCGGGAGGCTGCAGCACGCCTCCGAAGCACAGACATTTGCGCATGCCCAGAAGCAACTACAGGCGCTACAGCGCCTGTAGTTGCTTCTGGGCATGCGCGGAAATGTCCGCGCTTCGGGAGGTGTGGTGCAGCCTTCCGAAGCACTACGTCAAGCGGCGGCGGCGGCGGAAGTGGCGGCGGAAGCGGCGGCGGAAGCGGCGGTGGCGGAAGTGGCGGTGGCGGCGGAAATGGCGGCAGTGGAAATAGTGGCGGCGGCAGAAATGGCGGCGGCAGAAATGGCGGCGGCATGGTGCGGCGGCATGATGCGGCGGCCGGGGGGGGCGCGCCAAAATTTACTTCGCGTACTCCCCCGGAAAAGGTCAGGCCGGCCCTGTCAGCATAGCTTGTTTGTTGCCATGCATGTTGTGGCAGTAATTTCCTTGAGCCTACTCATTGAAAACATGGGATGTATAGACACATTATAGGTTGAAGCAACTGAGCAGATTTCATTCCTATCATGCATGTCCATGCACCAGGAAGTTGAACTTCTCCTGACCACCATTTACATGCCCCATGATGCCCTGGATTTAGCATCCTTCTGGAATGGCATCAAAAAGAGAAAGACACAGTGTTCTTTTTTGCTATAGTGAGAAAAAGGAGGAAAGATTCAAAAACTCTCAGAAGCACATATTTCAGCTCAGTTTAATCTCCCAAGAACTGAATTTTGCAATTGAGTAAAATGTGACAGATAGCTAAATTCTGATCTTTACGGTAATCTGAGAGATAAAGATCAGGTAACTTGATGGTACAGAAATCCACAAAGATCAAATTCCTCAAGCATCCCTAATTAAATCACTTATTTTGCCTTAGGCTTCCCTGAGTGTCTTAGCCTAAAGGTTTGTTCCCCTCTGGATACTAGCTAAGATTCTTCCAAGAATAGACCCACTTTGTTTATGTGGCTATTTTTAAAGGTTTGTTTGCAATGTTGTGGTGCAGAAACCAGTAATTTAACTATTTACAATAGAAACAAAGTAATCTGAATAAACCAAACTCAAATACAGCTTTGGGAGGAGCCATAGGTCTTATCTTTAGACCTTTTCTACTGAAAAACCATTATGATGCACTGCAGGAAATGCATCTCCATAGGTACAAAAGTGGTTCACGTATACAGTGCAACCCCTATATCCACATCATCGATATCCATGGTTTCATTTATTCATATCTAATAAAATATGCCCCCTCTAGATACTTCCTATGTCCTCCAACATGAGTTTATAGTATACTTCCACCAGATATTGATCATAGAATTGTGCTGGAGGATGTTGGGATGACTAGAGAAATGTCATCTCCAGGCATTTCGTGGGTCCTCAACAAAACTCTCTATGTTTCCATATGAAATCAGTTGCTCAGAAGGGTTTGCTATTATCTATGATTTTTTTTCCTAAATGTCGATGTGGGGGTGAAATTGTATCAGAATCCAATTTTAAAGTATCTGTACAATAAAAAATAAACCACAGAGTTGTACAATCTTGAACCAGAACTGAACCAGAACTGAGTCTATGTTTCCAATGGCAGCATCTCCTCAATACCTGCATAATACAACTGTTTTCAAATCTGTTTCTATATGCTCGTATTATATGTTTAGTAAATAAGGAAATATTTTATATTTTGATTTAAAGATTAATCCTTAAATTAAGCCCTCAATGAAATATTTATTTTATGGCAATGTTGAAATCCTGCAAGCAAAAACCAAACAGCCAAATTTGTCTCATGGCAATTTTTTCCAAGTGTATATTTCTGCTTTTAAGGCACAAGAGTGATGGATTTTAAGTGAGTAATACTTAATCCATTATATAGAATTCTCCTCCAGCTTGCCATTAAACTTGCTTCTGAAATGCAGTTTGCTTACTTTGTGAAAATCTGCAGCAGTTAAATGCGCCAATAACTGATGAGGAACAATAAAGCAAATAAAGTGGACACAAAGTGAAGTATCTGTCACTTGCAGCAAGAAAAAGTGAGGTTTGGCAGCACATAGCAGATAAACCGACCCCTCGTTTTGATGAGTAATACTGTGTTTTCATAATTTTTCCTGATTTAATTATGCTGACATTATGAAGGCATTTAACCACAGTAATTGAATCAGTGTCAGAAACTGGCAGTTAATGGAGCTGAGACATAAGGCAATCGAAATCACAAAAAGGCAGGGCAAGCAGTGAGGAGTTCTCTTAAGTTTGAGGGATCAGGATTGTGTTCGTGGAGCCATTTCCTATTCAAAGAAAACAACTTTGTTATTCAGGTTCATGTGAAGGCATTGGTTCCTAATACTGATTTCTAGGGATTGTGGCCCTTTTAAAGCTTTCTGATGATGGTGGGAATTGTGGTACAGCAACACTTGAAGACCCAATATTGTGAAAGGACTTGATCAATCTTGACACTAAGAGTGGTGAACTTGAAAACAAGAGTATGGTAAGCCAAACCAAGATCCCTGGCATCAATGTGTGAGCAACAGTGAGCCCCAGATACTGATTTGCAAGTGCCATCATCTTTGTGGACTACACTAACTAAGTCTGAGAGTTCTTAACCAAAAACATCTGAATACCAGTTTTACAGGAAAAAAATGTTTCTGTAAGTTTACAAATTTCTATGCAAATGGGTATTGTTCCTGAACTTGTCATTGTTGCTTCTATCATGTTTTTGTTTTTGTGTCAGGAATGACTTGAGAAACTGCAAATAGCTTCTGGTGTGAGAGAATTGGTTGTCTGCAGGGACACCAAGATGTTTTGATTTTTTTTATCACCCTTGTGGGAGGCTTCTCTCATGTCTCTGCATGGGAGCTGGAGATAACAGAGGGAGCTCATCCATACTCTCCCCCAATTCAAACCTATGTGACCTGTCAGTCTTCAGTCCTGCCGGCACAAGGGTTTAACCCACTGCACCATTGGGGTTTCTACCATGACATGGCTGAACAAAACACAGTGCCATCTAAAGAGCACAAAAGGATCTTGTTCATTAATTTAATGGGGTGATGATGCAGCATAAATATATGAATATAATGAGAACCTATACTGGTGCCTCTGGTCTCCCTTTGCCCATTTATAGTCAATATAGACAAAATATTTTGGAAAACATATTTTTGGGGGAGTAAATCGTATATTTCTATATATTGGGATGGGACCATAGAAACACCATGGAGGGCCCAGAGAAGCCCATAAATATCACTTGTGTGTGTGTGTGTTCTTTTTTGCAGCTTGAGTAAGTGAAGCTATTAATATTGAATCCATGGATAAGGAGAGTATATCACACAACCCACAGAATCCTCCAACCTGCATGGCCACCACTCTGGAAGTTTGCATCTGGAGGTTCTATTTAACTCCTAAAACTTGTACCCATTTTTGCATTTGTTCTCCAATTTATGCATGTCTTACATAGGCTTTCAGTGCTATGGCATTGAGCATTCACACATGCCCCAGTAGTATTTTGCTGTTCTATAGATGACATACTTCAATATCATTTCCATATATTGTTCCTCAGTTCTGGTCTAAAAAGAGTGTAAGAGTGTGCAAATAATTTTTTTCAGCATGAGCAAAGGACTATGTAAAACCCCCAAAGGGTGTAAAGACTCATACCAAAGGTGACCCCTCTGTGCAGTTTTGCTGAAATGTTTGGGGTGGGTGGGTTAAATGAATTTTGCCTTGAGGCTTCTGTGAGAAAATGTTCTTGTCCCACTAAAAGCCCTGCAGCTTGCTCCAAGGTCCTTGGTCTCTTGTCGCCTGGAACACTAAGGCTTAGCAAGCAAACAAAAGGTTTGTGTTATGTTTCTCTGTGGGTTTTAAAATTTAAAGAGCGGTTCTCATAAATGTTCTGTGTCCTATTAAAAACTGTACCCACAGATTAACTATGTACATAATCCTTTTTCTATAATCAAAATCAAACCATTGATGTGCTCAAAGGGGGCACAAATGCCATTTTACATAGTCGAAAATCATAGTATCAAAGAGCTGGAAGGAGGCATAAATGCTATCTTATCAATGTGGAAAATACAGAGCAATTAAGTGGAACACTTCAGCCTTGAGCATCTAAATGTCATGAGACTGGAGAGTGCAAAACAATATTCAAAATGCAAAAATAGAGCAATAGAGTTTTTGACAGTGGAATCAATAACCTGGACTGGAGGATAGGGTTCATTCTTTTGTCAACTGACATTAGGAGAAATGTGTTGATTGGGGTTAAAATGTACAAAAATCGGTTGCTTTGAGGAAATTTGCAGAAGAAACCTGTACACATTTTCATGGAAATGTAAAATTATTTTTGAATTTTAAAACAAGCTCAATTGAGCATGAGAAAAACATCTCAAAGGTCAAGATAAATTAAATATAATATTGGACAAAGGGGGAGAAACTCATATTGCCACCTTTTATCCACTCATATTTGCTATTCAGTATCAAAGCTCCAGAAAGCCTCATGGGTTTCAAGGCACACATTTGTCCTTGCTGTTTCCTGGCTTTGGCAGAATGTTTATAACTGAGCCATGAGTCGCTGTTTCTCATTATTCTCTTCTTAACCTCGCCCAGGTTGTCAGTTATCCAATCAGTAAACATGATATCCAATCAAAACAAAAATCCTCAAGTATAATCCTACCTGTGGTATACTAGAAGTCATTGACTGCTTGGCATCTGGATTACATCAGCCATCACAGCACTTGTTATGAGATTATTGTCGGTTGAATCTAACGGACATCCTCTTATCTTATTTACAACTATTTATATCTTCAAAGGGTTATTACAGGTCACATCTGCTCATAGCCACTATTTGAGGCTATTTTCAACCATCCTTTATTGATAACACTGGCCAACACATATTTTGGTGCCTCAAATGTTAGACCTGTTTCTGGGTATATTTGACATACTGATTCAAAAAAAGGTGCCAGATTTTCCCTATTAACTCTTGTTTTTGAGATACAGAAATATGCCACATACCAGTCCTCAGTTGCTCACCTATATAAAATCATGATAACCATATGTAAAAACAAAAAAACAAAAACAAAACCAGAGTTGATGTAGTCTATCCATTGCCATTTTTTGGATCAGTGCCCCAAATAATCCCAGGAACAGGCCTAACCACCATGATTCCAAGACATTTTTTGTTGTTATTGGTCTGTGAATTGAATAGTTGATTTCCCAGATGAAAGCTTATGCCAAATCCTTACCAATGCATCTACAAAAATCAATACATCTCTTATATGCAAACCTCTATTGCACACATGTTAAACACAAGGCATATCCAGCCCACCACATCATTTTATATGGCCAACAAGGCTTTCAATGCCAGGACAACATAGTTACATTTGTACAGTCTTACAATTATAATTTGAAGGCAACTATAAGGCTGATATTTATGATTATGATTGTGATTATTTATATTTCATTTTTCTCTCCATAAGGAGATCAAAGTGGCTAACATTAAAAGCATTACAATTTAAAATACACAAATATACAAATATTAAAAGAGTAATAAACACCATTAACATTAAAAACAATTCAGATTAAATCCATAAAAACAGCAGCCCCTGACATGATCTTAAAAAACATCCTTCTTTAAAAACCTGCATGAATAAGATAGCAGGGAAAGGGCCATTCTGGCTTCCTGGGCAGGGAGTTCCAGATTCGAGAAGGAAGGCCCACTTTCTCATTCCCACCAACCAGGGTTGAGGTGGAGGTGGGACAGAGAAAAGAGCATCTCCTGAAGAACACAGGACCTGGGCAGGCTCGCACAAGGGGATGCAGTCAGCCAAGTAGTCTGAACCAGAACCGTTTAGGGTTTTAAAGGTCATAACCAGGACTTTGAATTGTGCCCTGAGCTGCTGTAATGGGGGGAGGGGGTTGCCCAGTTCCTGTAGCCAGCTGCAGTTGGTAACCTGACTGTAGCTCTTTGGACCAACTGACGTTTCTGAGCACTCTTCATAGTCAGCCCCTCATAGAGTGTGTTACAATAATCCATGTACCACCGTGGCCAGATCTGACTTCTCAAGGAACAGACTCAGTTGGCACACAAGTTTTAATTGTGCAAAGGTGCTCCCAGCAACTGCTGATATCTGGACCTCCAGGTTCAACACTGAGTCCAGGACGACCCCCAAACTGTAAACCTGTCTTCAGTGGGAGTGTAATACCATCCAGCACAGGCCTTTTGTGAAAATGAATTGCATATGCCTGCTCTATTAGTTATATTAGTTGTACACTGTACTTTCTTGTTCTAACTCCTTGCCAGAAAGCTGGCAATCAAAAACATCCAGCCTGTAACAGAACTATGATTCTATTTTAACTGCTATAACTGTGGAATCCTGGGGTATGTCATTCATGAAGCACTAGTATTTTCTCTCTGAAAATTCTAACCACCCCTCCCTAAAACCGGGCTGTGGCGCAGCTAGTTAGTAGCCAGCTGCATTAAATCACTACTGACCGAGAAGTCATGAGTTCGAAACCAGCTCGGGTCAGAGTAAGTTTCCGACAATTAATAGTTTAGCTTGTTGTTGACCTATGCAGCCAGAAAGACAGTTGCATCTGTCAAGTAGGAAATTTAGGTACTGCTTTATGCAGGGAGACTATTTTAACTAATTTACAACACCATAAAACCTTCCAGCAGTGTGTTTAAGAATGAGTAAGTACTTAATCAAGGACTCGGTGTCAGAACTGAACAGTGAAGCAACAGCTCCCCTGTGGCCGGAATCAAGCATACCCTCACGGAGCCGGAAAGCTGGAATGTTAAATTGCCTCTATGTCTGTTTATATGTGTTGTATGTCTATGGCACTGAATGTTTGCCATGTATATGTACATTTTAATCCGCTCTGAGTCCCCTGCAGGGTGAGAAGGGCAGAATGTAAATACTGTAAATCAATCAATCAATCAATAAAACGTAAGTGCCAGAATTGTATAAAATGTTGAGATTGTGGTTGAGAGTTTTTCACAAGATGTGGTAGAGCACTGGGATATAAAACAGACACATATACATTCTGTTAATTAACTGTCATCATGGGCTATTAAGTAGTAATGCATTTTGCTACTAGATTAATCTGTATTGATATTAGAAATGCCAAAGAATACCAAACAGTACTCTTTCCTTTGTGAGATATGGGCCTTGAAGTTGCCCATTAGCAGTTAGCACCTGCACAGCAAACTATACCAGCACACTGGCTATGGAAGATATAATCATACAGCATATAGAAGATCTAGAAACATATAATAATATATAACCCATATGTGGGAACAAGAAGTCAGGCACTGCTTTCTGCTAACCCACATTGTTATGTAATGATAGATGGGATGAATTCTCACCTCCTTGTCTAGTTAAAAGACTCAAAAAATGATGTTTCATGTTGTTTTCCTACAAACACACCTTTGATCAGTGTGTGACCTTAGGAAAGCATTTTCTGTCTTTCAGCAGCAATAGTTTCTGCAAGAATAGCTGCCATAATCTCTCTTTAACAAATAGTATCACCAGCTAAAGTAAACTTTGATTACAGAGACAGTAGACCTTGTGTGCTTGACACAAACAGCAAATTCATCATGCTATAAAAAAAGAGAGGTCTGGGGTAGGGAGGGGGAAGGAGAGCTGGGGAAGAGAGAGAAAGAAAGAGAAGAGTCTGGTGGCACCCTAAAAAGCAAGCAGATTTATTGTGGAGTAAGTCTTGTGGCTTACAGGCCACTCCATCTGATGGAAGGAGCTATTGTCTACAAAATCTTATGCCATAATAAATCTGTTGAATTTTGTAGCACCTTAAGGACTTCCTTTATTGTTCCTGAAACAAACTAACATGGATATCCTTTCAGTATGGAAAACATCCTGTTCATCTTCCTGACAGGCAAACTAGAAAATTGTGGCTTCAGGTCAGACCAAGGGCTAAAGTGGGCATGCTGATGAAAAATCACATATCCATCTCCTGCTATTGGAGGGTTATGGTGGCAGTACTAAAAACAGCCATGTATTAGACTATATCTGCATCCGGAGAACCTGTTAACCTTTGACAGATTCACTGATTCTTCACTTCAAATCACTTTTTTCCTGGTACTAAAATTAGACACTGGAAAGAATGTATCCAGGCAGATATGGCTGCCTGCTTGTATTCCTCGTGTGTTGAGTTACCATACCTCTTCCTTTTCCCAGAAACACTTCTTTTTTGAGCTAATTTTTTTCTGTATTTCTGCTGACATTACTAAATACCATTAAACAATTAATTAAAATGGTTGATAATGAAATACAATGAAGGTTAGGAATATTTCTAGTAGCAATTATCACCGCATATATAGTAGGGATATTTAAAGTAGGAGTTGGCATAGTGATCAGTGGTTGCACACAGTTGCAACCTTTATATTGGCATTTCAAATCATGGTGACCCTACTCATGATGTTGCTGCTAAAAATTAAACTTTGCATCAGGAAGAAAAGTTAAACCTTCCTCTAGCTATGTTTAGTGAATGATGGTTTCGGTATAAACAAATGCAATACAAAAATGAGTCCACTCTCTTGTGTTATAGACTGTGCAGAAAAGAAATAAAAATGAGGGCATAGGGGACATTCTAAAAGATGTTCAGGACAGATTTTTTCTTATTTGTGCACCACAGCTTGCACCATTAGGAAAACCACAATTGAAACTGGTTATATTGTGGTTTTATTGTGTCTCTGTATAGAAGGATGTTTGTGTGCGTGCAAGAGAGAGCCCGGGGGGCTGAAATTGTGCACGGACTGAGAAACATCAGCTGCCATCTACTATTAATTTCCCCAAACCATCAGCAAATGAAAAGAACTATTTTTCTTAATGAAGTGCTTAATTTGATTAAATAGGCTGTCCATTACAGACACTTTTAGCTGCTGTGTCCTTTATGTGAGCTTAGCCAGACCCTCGGAAAAGGGCCAGATTTAATGTGAAGGGAGCCACCCAGAAGAACAACTTCTCTTGTAACAAAAGGAGCACAGGGGGGCTTTAAAAACTAATTAGCTAAATGAATTGGCACTAGGGTCACTGGAGCAGGTGAAAGTGCCAGCTGTTATTGCCATGTTGCTGCCACTCTTGTTGGTGCCATTGAATGGCTCTGGTTACTTTTAATGTCTTTGAAAAAGAGGCAAAAATAAAGGAATTGAAAAGATCTTGTAGATTTTGGATTGATTTCAGATTTCACACAGTGTCTTGTTGAGGTAGTGGTTTCATTCTTTTTCTTTTAAGGTGGATATAGGAATCAACCGTGTAAAATGGAATAATAAACACAGTAAGAAGTGATTCATCTTTATTTATTAATTTGAGTGGGTTACAAGTAATATGTAAATATGATATATTATATTAATGTCATAGCACAACATTAGTATTATATATTACTATATATATTGTATATGGTATCCTTGAAGTGATTGGCTTGACTGTGAAAGAGCTGGGGGGGGGGGGTGTGACAGCCGACAGGGAGCTCTGGTGTGGGATAGTCCATGGTCACGAAGAGTCAGAAGCAACTGAACAAATAAACAATAACAACGTTGTATTATTAGTAGTATTATTATATTGTATTACATTATAATATTATCAATATTATATGTACATACATTATTATATTATGTTATATATTTTTTCCTGCTGCTGTGTGTGGACATGTAGGAGACCTTGGTGAGCTGTTGAAACCAATTCCCTATGTATGCCTGGACAACTGAATTAAAATCATAGACACACAGGAGATTATGTTTCAAAATAATCCAGTTTCAAAGTGTGGTTCCAGCAGGCCTACCCAGTCAATGTTAAACTGTGAATTTTACTGTAGATGTTATTAGTATTGATGTCAGTGTTTGTTCTTTGTATTTTAATATGTACATTTTAATATTATATTTTATCTGTGTAAGTATGTTGTACTCCCACCTTGAGCTGCAAGGAGAGGCAGTGAACAATTACAATGTGCTGTTGTTGTTGTTGTTGTTGTTGTTGTTGTAATAGCTGGTTTGTTACACATACTAAAAGCTGTGAAAGATCTGTTTACACACACACACACACAATATGTAATTGACTGTC
Organism: Anolis apletophallus; assembly: GCA_030556195.1. Taxonomy (NCBI): domain Eukaryota; kingdom Metazoa; phylum Chordata; class Lepidosauria; order Squamata; family Anolidae; genus Anolis; species Anolis apletophallus. The sequence continues at coordinate 22,311,793 of JARBWK010000010.1, read as the reverse complement.
ACAAAATGAGGTAGTAGATTTTGACATATACGGTATCAGCCATTGATGGCATTCAAGGCATCTTGGAAATGTTACATGTTCCAGATTTCACTAACCAGCATGGTCACAGTGGGATTTTTAGAAATATTGTCAAAAAACCCAAAATATTCTCAAACTATTCAGTCGTTTAATATTCATTCAGCAAGGATACTAGTAAAATCCTTTGCTGTTGTTGTGTTCTTTCCAGTCGTTTTCAGACTATGGTGACCTCAATGTGAACTTATCATGGGATTTTCTTGGCAAGATTTGTTCAGAGAGGGTTTGTGTTTGCCTCCTTCACAGGCCGAGTAGGTTTGACACCCACTATTTCTTCCACAGTTCTCCCATGACTAGTTTGAACCCTAGTTTTTGGGATCACAGCCCAGCTCTCAGACCATTTTACTATGCTGGCTCTCACAAGATACATAGAGGACAAATCAACTCCACAGCTGTAAACAACAATATCTAAATAGAGGTCTGAGTTCAGAGGCAATGTGAATTCCATATTCCCATTAGAAAAACAGACAATGATCCTTCATGTCCTTCAGTTTGTTTTCTTTCCTGGATTAGTCACATATAACACAGATCAATACCCGACTTGGTGCCTCAAATGTTAGAATTGTTTCTGGGGTTATTTCACCTGATCATTCCAAAAATGGCACCAGTTTTCAACTATCAGCTTAGTTTTTAAGATACTGAATAAATGCCACCTACCATCATATGCTCACCAATTGAAACCATAATAACCATATCCAAGAAAGTAGAGCAGATGCAGTCTATCTAATGCAATTTTTGGAATCAGCATCTCAAAGAACCCTGGGAGCAGGTCTAAAAACCAAGATACCAAGATTTTTTTTGTTTGACTGTGTTTATCTGTGATAGTTCTGGTTGATGGGAAGTGAAGACCAACAATGTCTAGATATAGCAGTTGCCCAGATCTAGTTTGTAGATCGCTTCTGTGAAGATTTCCCCTTCATGAATTCCCAAGCTCTGCTTTTTGATGCACTCTCATGGGTTATACACATTTTAAGCATATGAAACGTAGGGACATAAAGAATGCTTACACATTTTCCCTCAATGAGAAATGTGAAAAAATGGACAGCTGTTTCTAAAACTTTTATGCCTTGTTAACATGCAAGGTTTTTTTTCCTTTTTGTGCGTGTGTGGTTTTTTTTTGTTTTTTGCAAAATAAAAATGCATTTGTATAGGAATCTGTGTTTTGCTTACTATTTTCTGTGGGAAAAACTTTTTTCACTAATATTGTTTGTTGGCAAGCCCGGGGTGGTAATATTTTGCACACAGTAACTTTTTCAAAAAGTCCCCAAAAGTGAAAAACAAAATTAAAAATGATTGCTCCACCTGTTGCTGTACTTACTCAATTTAGCCAATGTAAACAGAGAAAAGCTCTGTTGGGTTATGGGAGAAGGCATGCTTACCAGAGCCACCAAATTTCTTCAGAAAGAACACGAGATATGTTATCATAACCTGCAAGAAAAATGTGGGGGGAAGCCTTTAGCTCTTGCTGTGTTTTCGAAGACAGTCTTACTTGGGTTCATAGAGGATACACACAAAGCTCTCCTCATTCCATGTTGCTAAATAACAGCTGTCAGCCGCATAATCTGCAGTCTGAGAGATTACAAACAAGAGAAAAGAGCCAGGAGTTACTATCAGCATAGAAAGCCAGATATACCAGGTGATGGATATGATGGTATCCAGAGGATAGTGAAGAGTAGATAGTAGAATGCTCACTTTGTAAAACAAGATCAGATTTAAGGCATTCCTCATGGGGCTTGACATTTTTTCCCAAGGTTTAGGAGTCGCAGATGCTACAGACGGATGTTGAAGTATGAATTCCAAATTTTGCAACTCTCCTGCTCTTGTAAATAATTTAGGGATATGTTCCATTGGGAGGCATTATAATGCTTGAAGATATAAGGATTTTTTTTCACCTTGCCTGCTTATTTCCACCTCAGGATGTTTGAGGAAATATAATATTTCCTAATGTTGGCCAGCTACCTCATTCTATTTTAGTAGAAATCTCTGGTGGCACTGGTGGTTCCGGTCCAAAGTCAATTCAGATTTTCACAGAAAATGAGTTCAAAACTTTTCAAAATTTCAGAGACTTCCAAATCCTTCGTTAATGATTTCAAACTGTTATTTCCTGTTTCATTGGGTGGTCTTTAATTTGAAAGTAGTTGTTTTACTCCAAAAGGGGGAAGCAAAGGGAAGAAATCCATCCACGCTGGTTAAAACCGCTTCTCTTGCTTAAGACTGAAGTGGAAGGGAAAGGAAAGGAATCCATCCACACTGGTTTAAACTGACATTTTTCCTGCTGTTTTTCTCCCTTCCCTTCTCCTCTTATCTCTCTTCCTTTTCCCTTTCCTTTTCTCCTCCAAATCCCAGCCCATTCAGGAAAAATATGGAGGGGGGGGGCATTTTACTAGGTTTCCCGGGTATGTTGTTCCCTTGCGAAGTGGTGGCGTGGCACCTTTCCCAACCAAGCTGCCTAGTCCCTTCCTGTTCGCATCCCCGGCTGCTGTGCCAAAACCCCGCCCCTCCCAAGGTGGTTTTCCCTCAGTGGTTGGAGGCAAGAATTCCAGCATGCAAGCTGCTGCTTGCCTCCAAACGCTAAGTCTTTTCTGAATCACTTCTTGGATTGGAACAAAGATGGTGACAGTGGCTTTGAATGGGCAAGGATACTTCCGGGTTCCAAAATCGCTTTGAAATCACTTCAAAAAGGAATTTTATTCAAATTTAATCTGAATTCTGACTATTCTGAATGGACCTAACCATGCCTATGTGCTACCATGGTATATGATGAAATAATGAAGGCATAACAATATTTTTTTGAAGTGACTTAATAGAATCTTATGTTGTTGATGATTTTTAAAATAGTAAATTGGTGCTTTTTGGGTTTTTTTGTCATTTCATGCCTGAAAAATCATTTCTATAATTTGAGAGCTTGTAAAGTTATGCTTTTGGACCACAACTGCCAAAACCTTTTACCCAGCATAAATTATGGGAATTGTTGTTCAAAAAGTAAGTTTATCAAGCTCTCAAAATGGAGTGCGGGATATTCCAATGTATGTGTGTGTGTTGGGGGGGGGGGTGTTATTTAGGGTTCTCAAATACATTTTGGCTATTAAAAAAGAATAACAAATAACAATGACAAAATATCACGACATCAAAATATAAAAAAATCAGCAACAATTACATGTCTCAGGATATTTTCTAATCTGCACAATTGTCCATGCAGGTCAAGTTAAAACAGTGTATCCTCATAATGTGAGGCATAAATGGAAATCAAGATCCCAAATAAAATGCAGAAATACATGCCAGGTTTTAAAGCTGGGCATAACCATTTTTGTATTGCTAATGAATCCGAGGCAGTGGAGTTTACAGCCCTTCGGGTGTTTTGCTTAGTGTCCAAATCTCATAGTCCTAATGAACTCAAGTTGTATCAGCCTGCCAATTAACCCTGAAGTGAAGGGCATAGCTGTGGTAGAGAGTAAGTACTGAGGGTTTTATCATGATGCAATAGTAGTCTCTTGCTTTATGTATTCCAAAGGTGAGTCTTCACACTCAAAGCAGCTACTGCGGAAGAATCCTGGCCTAAATAAGGCTGTATTTTGGAGAGTTTTTTCTTGTGCCACCAGTACTTTTTTTCGATTGAGCTGAGGAAACAGTTAGCTCCTAGTTGTTTCTTTCTGAGCCAGGCAGAGCTGAGGGGGCTCCAGGCATGAAGGCTCATGCATTTTTTTAAAAAAGCAAAAAAACCAAAACCAATATTCTAGTTCTCTTTTGTTGTGTTTTCCTTTTACTAGCCAGTGTGCTTTTTGACAGCCCAAGGCCTCCCACTCTCTCTTTTTCTCTCCTTCCATCCTGATGTCATCTGAGATGCTTGCCTCCAGCTCTTGAGGTTCTCTGTGCAGCCAACTTTTTCAAAAACCTTTTCTCCCTCTCTTGTTCTATTTCTGTACAGGATAGCTGGGGGACTTGAAATTCTGATATCTTGTGACATTTGAAAGAATTCTCAGCAATTATGCAAACATTTTGTTGCAATTTACTTAACAAATTGCCAGTCGTTTAAATAAATTGCAGCAGCCAGGAGTGCTCACTTTCAAAGGCTAAGCACATAACACTGACTTGAAAACAGCACAGGAAGAAATAGGATGAGTGAGCCATTTCAAAATATGACCTCATAGTGTTCTATGCTATGTCCAACATGTGATGAATAATTGAATCTCTCCTTTTGAAACACAGTGATCTCCAACAACCTGGAGGTGCAGGCACCACTGAAAAATAGCATTTAATGAAAAAGCAGCAGCAAAAACAATGCACTAACAATCAATTGGTTTAAACATATGTTGCATGTGTGATTATACAACTGTATCTGTACTCGTGATAGTATTCATGTTGTGTGTGTGCATGCTGAATTCTTCTTGGGTTTTGGCTTGGGCTTTAAGAAATGTTGTATGATGAAAAACCCACTCGCCAAAATAGCTCCTTTAAAATCCTGGCTAGAACCAGAATTGATTCACTACCACATTGTTATGGAAGGTAATGCCAATATTTCTTTGAATTTGTCTATTTGTTGTTGTTATGTGCCTTCAAACTGACTCCAAGATAAAATCACTCTATCATAGGGTTTTCCTGGCAAGATTTATTCATAGGTAGTTTGCCATGAATGTGAAAATAAAACTTGTCCAACACCATCCATTGGGTTTTCATGGCTGACTGAAGTGTGGAAACATTTGAACCATGGTCTCCCAGGGCACTATTTTAACACTCAAATCACTACACCACACTGACTCTCATCTTTTTATAGACTTCAGAAAACAACTTCATACAGGGATTGCTTACTGACCAAAATTTCTATATAATGATGTGCTGGAAAAGCTCCTTAGCTAGTTAAAAGACGTATAGTCCTGTTTCATGTTATCCTTCCACAAACACACTTTGATTAATGCATGATCTTAAGAAAGCATTTCTCTCTCTTTCCACTGAAATTGCTTCTTGAAGTACGGCTGCTGGAAGGAACTATCCAAAGTTCCTCTAACCCACAATTTGTTCAGCACTTTGGATATTTCCATTCAAGTTTAGTTTAACCTGTAGTGAAGCCATCAGTTACAATTCATTGTAGCTCTTGATTTCTTTTATGACTGTTGCCTAAAACTGTAACAGTTTGAGTTCGCTATTCATATTGGGAGATTTCAGCACCTTCAGAGAAAATCTGCTTTTTTCTAAGTTAGTTAGTTATGCCCAGTTACCATATCCTAAACCATTCATAAAGGTAACAGGCCTGGTAATTGGGGCTGAGAAGCAATTAAAGTGTGCCATGATTGTCAATAGAAGTATCCATTTTGAATCTTCAGTTCACTTCACTTCAGTTTCTCACTTGTTTATCGCCCTCCATTAAAATGCTCCAGGCGATTTACATAAAACAAATTGGATAAAAACATTACAACAAATACCGAATAGACTGCATTAAACATTAAAAGCTCTGCTAAAAAGCCAGGTCTTGAGTGCCTGAGCAAAGGGTTGCACATCACGTGGGGAGGCAAGGAGTTCCACAAGACAGGGGCAGAAATGGAGAATCTCTCAATCTTATTAACTATTTTATAATTTTCCTTAGTTATTGAGGAAATAACTATGTTGGACAGAAATATTCAACATCAAATTAAAATTCTAGCACAATGAGTATTCCTTGAAACACAACAGGCAGTTTTATGGAAGCTAGATTTTAGAGAACACTTAAATCATTCCATAAAAGAAACAAAAATATATGTGCAAAAATTAATTTTCTATGTTATGGTTTTATCGCAGAAATTGAAAATAATTGAAAAATGTGAAGCTTCTATTAGCAGCCACTTAGACATTCTGTAAAAGATTAAAGTAATTTACTGCAAATGGTTATAACTAATCAATTTATTTTCACTTTATGAAAGTGAAACATCTTCAAAGACAATCATTAAAAGGCACATTTGCAAGTAACTGTTCCAATAATATGATTGTCAAATAGTTTCCATTACATATGTGTGTTTTGATTTGTTCATAGCATCTATTAGGTTAGAAGCCATATCTGGGGTGATCAAAATGTTCCAGATTCTTGATATGCTCAAGTGACTTACGAAAGCTGAACAATATCTTTAGAATGGAATCTGTGGACATCTGAAACACCGGATCCTTCTGTGGCGCAATGAGTTAATCCCTTGTGCTGGCAGGACTCAAGACCGATAGGTTGTAGGTTTGAATCCAGGGAGAGCATGGATGAACTCTCCCTGTCAGCTCTAGCTCCCCGTGTGGAGACATGAGAGAAGCCTCCAACAAGATGGTAAAACATCAAAACATCTAGGTGTCCTCTGGGCAACATCCTTGCAGACAGCCAATTCTCTCACACCAGAAGCGACTTGGTTTCTCACATCACTCCTGATACGAAAAAAGAAAAGAAAAAAGAAGCAGAGCAAAAGATCCTTACATTTTTTTTGTTGGTTAAAAATGCCATACAACCTAAAGGAGAAAAGGCATACATCATAATTAAATAATCCTTTTGTATACAATATATTATTATAAGAACATATGTACTTTCAAAGGAAACATTGCAAGAGCTATACATTTAAGCTCTCAAATATTTCATCTTTTTCTGTTTAACACATTATTCAGGAATAGATTAAAACAGGGGAGATGGAGAAAAAAACTGGAAGAGTAACAAATGAAATGAAAAAAAATCATGGCTCAATTGTTGATAGCAATGCCTCTGAGACAAAAACTATGTTGCAAAGTGGAAGAGAAAGTTCTCTGAAATTACGTTTTAATATATTTTACTTTCAATTTGGCCTCTATTTCACATGGATTTCAAACATTTCTTAAACTTTTTGAATTTTTCAGATTTATACTGACAAAGAAATATCTACCTTTAGTAGCGATAATTGTTTATTATTTTCAGAAATGAATTTGAAAAATCAATTGCTCTGTATGTTAAATTTGACTCGTCTGAGCAAATTCATCTCACTAGAACTACTCTTGAGTAATTTTGGTGTGTATTATGTTTGTAAACCATGATATGCCTCAACATGAAGAACTAACACAAATAGTCTTGCAGCTATCAGAGCTAGGTTTAAGTAATACCAACTGGGTAATATAATTTTATTGTCCCTTTTGTATTGTTAAAATTTTAATTAATTAATAACTCTATTAATAGCAAATCTGGAGAAAGCTGACACCTCAAATGGGAATTCCCCTATGCCATCATGGTTAAAAATATCTGAATCAACATGTATAGCCCAGTTCTGGTCTTGCTGTCATTATGATATATATGATCGTAGTTGGCAAAAATAACTTTGGGAGACTATAGTTACAAGCCAATGTTCAAGCTGTCTGAAGTGAAATAATTTGCCCACGCTCTGTATACAATTCATTTGTCAAAAAGTAACTTTGACAAGCTCTGTAATATAACAGGTTTGCTTTTCACCATCAACTGGTGCTGATTTGAATAGAGAAATGACCAAGATGGCAATGCTTGGTACAATCAAAGGCGAGTAGAAAAAGAAGGAAGAACATATGGATGCCATGGCCCTTTTTAAGGCAAGAGGCTGTTCTGAGGTCCTTTGGGAGGAAAGGGAGTTGAACTGTCATTTCTTTACCAATAAGTGGAGACCAGGTGCAAATAACTTCTTCCATTCCTTCCCTCCCCACCACTTGCATGTGCAAGCGTGACACACCTCGCGCCAAGAACATGCAGACACAGTAGTTTGGATAAAATTGGCCACAACTCAATTTATTGAAAAACAGTAACATAGGGTTGGCGGGCACGCCTGGATCAGGGCAGACAGCCCCCACGAAAGTCCATAGGTGTTTGCAAGCCTGGGGTGCGAGTGGCCCAATGCCATCCATGGAGACTCAGCACCCCAGGGGGCCTGGGCGTTATCCCCCTTACAACCAAGGGGCGATAAGCCAGCCTGATCCAGGGGCCATGCCACACGCCACACGCCGAACACGGAGTTGCGACAAAGAACATAACAAAACGTAAAACCAAGAACAGAGCAACAATAAAGTGCAGAGTAACAAAATACAACAACAAGCAATGCAATGAGTAGGGAGGGTGGAAAAACCAGACTGCCTCCGCATGCTGCCCCGCAACCAGCTTGACCGGTAAGTCAGTCAAGCCCATAAGCAATAGCTGCAGGACCTCCTCCAAGCCCTTGACAATTGCCAGGCAGTGAATGAGCATTGATGTGCATGTGCCGAGTTATACACACATGTAGATCTGGGTTTTTAAATCCTTTACCTTTGTGTGTGCATACTTTTTTATTGCCTTCATAAATAATGATCTAGATACCCTATCATGTGTGTGTGTGTGTGTGTGTGCGTGCGTGTGTGTGTGTGAGTTCATTTTTAGATTCTGATATTCAAGTTTTACTTCTTTTCAGAAGCTTTTATGGTTCTTTTTATTATGGCTTCTGCACAGTGATAATGGTTCTTTATAAAAGTATCGTTCTTTATTCAAATCCACCTGATATGTTGGCATCAGCTTGGCTCATTTTAAAAGATAAAAGATTTGATCAACATTTATTCTAACGTCTGGAAAAGCTCCCATTTTCATCTGCCAGGCTTCTGTTTGGGAAGCAAGATCAAGTGATGGCAATTCATTGCCCAAACATAAGAAAACATATGTAGGAGTAAATGATGTGCATGGGGAATAGATTTAAACTTACACTTTGAGTGTAGTTGGACATGAGATGTGTCATTCGGCTGTACGCTGAACTTCATGCCTGCAAGGAAAAGCAGCCTGCAGAGGTCCCTAATGTCATTCATGGATGAGCCAGCAGGGGACATCAAAGAGGAACGTAGCTTGCATTTTGCATTCTCAGGAGCCAAGTCTTATATTTGCTGCTGTTCTGCCTTTCTTGGCAAAAAAATGCAAGGTCCCAGCACGGTTTTAAAGCTTTGAGCCTTCCATATGGCATGGCATGGCATTATCAACAGAGCCAACAGGAACAAATTTAATTGATCTTGACGTACAACATCACAATTAAGTGTTGAAAGGAGAAACAGGATTTATTTTTTATGTTGGCCATGTTTAGGAAGCACACCTTGAATTCAAAACAACTTTTCCTAAGTGAAAATAAGGCACATATCATGAGAGTTCAAACAAAAATAAAGAGTTAAGAGAAAAAATGGGAAATTCATTTTAAAAGACAGAGATTTTAAGTGGGGAAGGAATTAGGGTGGTGTAGAAAAATACTGATATAGTTATTCCATTTACACGATTTCAGTGTTGTGGTGCAATCTCTATCACAATAAAAGGGATTATCTCCCCTGCCTCATGCTTTTTCTTTCTGCCATAGTTGCAAACCCATGAAACCTAAATATGTAAATAGGAATTATAAGGCAATCTTGGGAGTGCATCTTCTAATTATTTTAGATTTTATGTGTCAATTCATTTTATTTAATTAAACTATCTTTGTAGCAGAGTTTAGAATATGTCTCTTAAATATTAAATATTACTCTTACATTTCTCCATTCTGTCATTCATTGGGGTCTGTTTGTTGTTTGGTATAGGTTCTACTACCTTCCTCCCCCTAGGTAAATAATTGCATTCTTATATCCTTATAATGCTTGGTGCCAGTGCTCATTTGGAACAATGCTGTTATCTAAGTAAGAGATTTTCACATCTTTTCTCACCTTTATCTGACAAGTTGGTGAGGTGGAGAGGAAGTATAATCAGAAAACAGGAGTTCTATATCAGAACTTTTTCATCTTACTTCTATTCCATCTATGAATCCATTGTGCCACACTGTGATTCAGGAAGTATGTCAGAAGCAACATTTCCTGAACTATGGACTAAAGGTAATGTTCCTCTAGTCCACTCAGAAGGGCTGCTGCTATACTTCCCAAATCCTGACTACAGCAACACTTACTAGAGAGCTGTCTCTGTATGATGCCTAACTGGTTCTCTTGAAAATCTTCCAATGTTTCCTCATCCCTCTACTAATGAAAGAAGTGGAAGGGAAGGTGAAGCAGAAGGTTCTTGAAAAGCATATAATAAGGCAAAACTAGATTATCCCTATGCTGGCATCACCAAAATGGGAAGGGAAGAACAATTTTAATTATGGATTCTGCAGTACAGATTGAGCATCCCTTATCTGGAATTCCAAAATCTAAAATACTCCAAAATCTAAAATTGTCAAAATGGGTCACTGAGATTGTGCCACTTTTGCTTTCTGATTGTTAAATGTCCAAAAATGTAGTTTTATGCATAAAGTTTATTTACTTTGCTTCTAGACTGCCTCTCTCAGCCCATATTAAAATATGGTATAAAATACCTTTAGGATATATATGTAAGGGATATATGAAATATAAATATTTTTTCAATTCGTGCCCTCAGAAAAATGGAAAACTGCATAGATCTCCAGTACCTTTAATAGCTGTCTAAAGGAGAATAATTTGGTGGGCTTGTTTATTATGCACTCAATTAGTTTGTAGAGTAACAAATTACAAGTAACTCATTGTTTTAGAAGTAGTTGTCTTGTAACTAGTTTCCTCCCACTTCTGAAACAGGGTGATATTGGAAGTAGGAAGCAAAGCAGATAGGAAATTGCAGCATTGAGAAATGAAGCATTTGTCTAATGATTTGGAATAATAAGTACAAGATGCTTTCCCTTTTCTCAATTAGGACTTAAATAGGATATCATTTCCATTGTGGACTATTGTAGTTGATACTTTGAGCAATATAATTTGCTTGGTTGGATGTGCTGGGAGGACAAATGTCCTTGAGGATTATACATCTACAAGAAGAGTTTAAACGTCTGTATGAAAGCCTCTCTGTGTTGCATTTAACATATAATACAAGTAAACTAACTATTTAGAAATAATGGCTTTGGGGCATTTCCATGCTTGCTTAGCATAAAATTGGTATGAAAGAAGCAAAGTTGAACTTTCATTTACTACATATGTTTACTCTAAAGAAAATCTTAAGATTAGAGAAGCTTGTTGTTGTTCATTCATTCAGTTGCTTCCGACTCTTTGTGACCTCATGGACCAGGGTTGTCCAACTTCTACCGGGCCCAGGGCTGGAATAGAGGTCACTGATGACCTCGGGGGCCGCTCGGCCCCGCCCCCAAGCCCCGCTCCCAGGCCCCACCCTCAGCCCAGGCCCCTCCCCCTCCTAAAGCTGTCATTCTCCCTCCTCCTCCTCTTTCCCGGGTGCCACGGCGCCAGGGAAAGAGGAGGAAGAGGAGGAGGAGGGAGATTTCTCCTTCCTCCTCCTCCTCTTTCCCGGGCACCGCGGCTGTCCCGAGCGCTGCGGCACCCGGGAAAGGCACGGCGCCCGGGAAAGAGGAGGAGGAGGGAGAGCTGAAGGTGGCGCCAAGGGCAGTGCGTCACCGGCCTGGCGTGACGCGCTGCCCTTGGCGCCGCCTACTCCTTTTTCGCGGCTCCCCCTCCCTAGGAAGGCGGGGAGCCGCCAAAAGCAGGAGTAGCGGCACCAAGGGCAGCGCGTCACGCCAAGCCTGTGACACGCTGCCCTTGGCGCCGCCTTCTGCTCTTTTTGGCGGCTCCCCACCCTAGGAAGGGCGGGGGCCGCCAAAAGGAGTAGGCGCGCCAAGGGCAGCGTGTCACGCCAGGCCTGTGATGCGCTGCCCTTGGCGCCCTTCTGCTCTTTTCGGCGGCTCCCCACCCTAGGAAGGGCGGGGGAGCCGCCAAAAAGAGGAGGCTGCGCCAAGGGCAGCGTGTCACGCCAGGCCTGTGACGCGCTGCCCTTGGCGCCGCCTACTCCTCCTTTCGGCGCAAAGAGAGGGACGGAGGGGGCGGTGCAGGGAGGAGGAGCTAGCTCTCTTCCTCCTCCCTGCCCCGCCTCCCCCTCCCCCCCCGGCCGCCAATTTTTTTTAAAAAAATTAAAAATGGCGGCTGGGGGCATAGCAGGGGCCGTGTCCAACAGGCTGGGGGGCCGGATCCGGCCCCAGGGCCGCCAGTTGGACAGCCCTGTCATGGACCATTCCACGCCAGAACTCACTGTCGGCCATCACCTCCCCCAGCTCCTTCGGAGTCAAGCCAGTCACTTCAAGGATACCATCCATCCATCTTGCCCTTGGCCCGCCCCTCTTCCTTTTTCCTTCCATTTTCCCCAACATCACTGTCTTCTCTAAGCTTTCCTTTCTTCTCATGATGTGGTTAAAGTACTTCATCTTTGCCCCTAACACCCTTCCCTCCCATGAAGTTTACTTCTCAATAAATACATAGATTTATAATGCTCTTCTCCTTAGGATCCTAGATTTTCATATACAAAGAAAGTTCAGTATCTGAAATGGTCATCCTCTACACGTAAAAGGCAAATAAGAACTGCAGTGGAAGAAGATAGAATTGGTACATTTAACTCCACCAAGGGCACAGTTGAATAATCAAACTTTAGCCGTTTTTATTAAGCTGAAAGAAAGTTCTTAAACAGTATACAACCATCTGTGCAGAAATATTGTTTCCTCTTCAGACTAAATGCCATTTTCAATGCAAATCATTTCAACTGTGTGTGCATTTTGTTCAGAATAAGTCCACAATTTCAGTATTTTCTGTGCAGGAAACAAGATTTGGATTGCAAGAAAGCTGTGCAGAAAAAGCTGTGTATAAATGATGTTTACTCTGTAGGAACAGCTGTTTGTTGCACATGAAATGGTGTTTTCTGCAGAAAACCACCATGTGCAGATGATATGGAGAAAAAGTCCTTAAGGTTCTCCACAGCACTCAGGGTTCTTATCATGTTTTCTATAACACTTTAAAAAGGCCTTTTTAATCATTTTTACAAATATTTTCAGATATTCTTTCCATAGTCCCTCCTCCCCCTCCCACTTGTGGGATCACTCACTTTGTAAATGTGTGAAAGGGACCTTTATACTTGATTTCTTTGATGTAAAAAGCATAGCAAAGCAAATACATTTCATTGGCTTCAATGAATTCTTCAGAAGTATGGAACAATGAATTCTTCAGAAGTTTGGAACAGAAGTCTTTGTGCAGGCAACAGGACTTGGTACAAACATATCTGATGCTGAATTTCATTATGTCCAGGCATGGACTTTAATTGAATTTAACATCAGGCTGCTTTCATGTTGTCACCCTTGTTTTCATGGAATCAAGGTGACCAGCAGTGATTCCTAGACAAGTAGGACTTCATCCAGTCTCAAACTTGCTTTCCTATTGTTTGAAAATGGTTTTATATTATCCAGAATGTGGTTACCCTCCTGATGGCTGTTCAGACAAATGGAATAAAGGATGTGAAAAGGCAACCTTTTGGATGAATGTGACATTTATTAGAGGAGATATGATTTGCAAGGAACGCATGCCAGCAAAGTTATGCTTTGCATGCAATGCCACATGTCAAGATGCTTAGCTAGGAAGACAAATTGTGAACTCCTGGCAAGTGTATCAGTCTCTCCTGGCCATCTTGCTATTATGACCTTGCTTGCTATATTGTTTTGGGATATGTGTACGTGTGTGTGCGCGTGTGTGTGTGGTGTCAGATGTAGCTGTCCTTTTTTCTGATATCTTGACAATCAGAGCAGGAAGGAAGGCACAGGAGGTCAGTTTGTGCATCCCAGGAGGTTCTTGCTTTGTATTCTATAAATCCAAGCATCGAAACAGAGACAGATTCTTTTCAAGCATCTGCTTCAGCACACATTGAAATAAAAAATGACCTTCCAACCTTTGCTTTATCTTATATTAGTATTTTACTGTGTGGCACAGACTTACATTATGAATCATTTTTAAGCTGGAGTGGGAGCTTCACTTGCAAATTCTACCATGCAATAAGATTGAGACCCTTTTTATGAAAGGCAAGATTTATGGGATCAATAGTGATGCATTACCCACCAACAAGAGAGATCTTTTAATTTGGTTGACTGTGTTTTTTTTATTTCTCTGAAGGAAGTGAAATAAGTCAGCTGAAATTCCAGAAACTGAATAAATAAAACCCTTTGTGTGACAATCTGTTCCTTATTGGTTTACTGGCACCATCATGAATTTGAAGGATGAAGATGGTCCTACTCACAAAGCCATTGTACCTTCTTCACGTACCACTCAGTTTTTGACCCTCAGTCTCATCACACTAGGGAATGAATCCACTTTAAATCCGGTTTCTGCCTCCTGCAGAATTCCATGGTTTGTAGTTTATTGAGACTGTTAAAGGCTCCTCCCTAAGCTACAGCCCCCAGAATTCTGCAGAAGGCAGCAACCGGATTTAAAGTGGATTCATTCTCTAGTGTGATGAAGTAGCCTGTGCAACAGTGGCTAGTGGTTCCAATACTAGTGAAGCAGTAAATCCGTCCTGGGATTCTATGTGAGCTTTCAAAGAGTCAGCCTAAACAGATTTAGAATCTTGAAATTTAGACTGAAACCTGGAGTGATTTCACTGCCCAAATGTTAAAGAAGCCACAGTTGTCACTTCTGTGCAAAACATTGTTTTTTGAAACAGTGTCAGGAGAAAGCAGTGCTTTCTGTTTCTCAGAGCAGCTGGGAAAAAGGACAAAGGTAAAATGAAAAATTCATTCAAAAATGATACACCTGTTTTAGAAATGCAAAGAAAAACTGTAGAAGATTAAAAAGTGTGCACAGACACATACTATCAGAAGGGAAAAGCCATACAAAATGCATGTGCTTGAAGAATATGCAAACACACACATTTTGCTAACCTAAGCCTTCATTCAATGAATGGATTTTTGTGCAACAGGGGAAGCTCATAATCTGATTTGGTCTCCAGACATAACAAGTGTAGTGGTGGAAAAATAAGAACCCCAACAAGACTAAGCTTCCCAGATTTGTACATCTCTAGACAAAGTAAACCATACTGGATTGTTTCATCATCTAAAGCCTCCTTCATTCCTTTGTTTTGATCCAAGGCTTCTGTGAACAGTTTTTCACGTATTTTACATTAGTCCATTTGGCTTTGAGTATAAGGATTGTTTTCACAATACATGTTGTTGCTAATACTTTCACCAGTAAAACCTTGAATTTTCCAGTGTGGCACATCTCAATTCCTCCCCTCAATCCTATCACAGCTAACTAAATCCCATCACCTGATCCTGAAAGGATTGCCCATAAGTCAGATACTGACATGCAGTTTTCTGAAACTAGAAGTTTTGAAGAAAATGTTATAGTCTGTAGTCTTTCAAAGGTGGCAATGTGGATCCAAACTGTTAATGGCAATAGCAAAAGACCCATTGAATAAATGCAAACTTTGTATATGAGTATTTTAATAAATTCATTTAAGACATTTAAATGTAGTTGGCTTTAATAATTTGATTTAGGCTACAGTTTGTTGAATGCAAGATCAGAACTAGGAAAAAATACTTCTTTGAACATGGCCTCAAGAATCTTTCAACCAATGTGGACAGAAACTCCCATCCAGCTTTTTTGATGGAAAACACTGTTTCTGCTAAAATGAAGTGACTTGTCCCGAAGTTTGAGGCAAATACTCCTCTTTCACATGAAATTGTCCACATCTGTTTCCCTTTGAATTTGTGGCAGAGTTTCAAGTTGGAGATTCTGCTAGGTTTGGCACTAGACAAAGGTTGGCTTTTTCATGCCAGTGTCCCAAATAACAAATAGTAGAAGGAAAAAGAGATGTCAGTGCCACAAGGAAAAGATCTCCCAAGCAGTACAGCCACGAAGAGAGAGGTTAAAAGCCTACAAAACAAGTTTATTAACATAAAGCATATGCTTTGTACAGTGAATGTTCTTAGGCCCTTAACAAATTAGAAGAGTTGACTTTGTACCCAGCTGTTCCTGGAGCTTTCAGTTTCAATTACTGTGTAGAAAAAGATAATCAGATTCTACACTGAAGGGTGTTATTGACTTATTTCACCAAAAACAGGTGATGGGTCCAGTATAAGAAAGGTGTGGACTGAACATCTTTGAGAAACTATCTCATTAATGTCATTAACCTCCTTAAAAACCTTTGAGTTTCTCAAAATGCTTCAGATGAAAAGCTGCGGATGATTTGCAATATTCATCCAGTATGGTTGCTCCTTCTATAAGGAGCTGTATTCTCTGCTTCTCATTCCACAAAAGACCTAGATTACCTGCTGATTTTCCTTGCTTGGTCAAAACTGACTCTTATAACTCAGGTGATGGAAGCCAAGGTGCCCTCCCCACCATGAGAAGGACTGTGTTGATATTGAGGTGGACCCCCCCCCCCCTTCCCAGGGTTCTGTGAAAGATAGTTAAAAACTAAGGGCCCTTTCTTATGATCTATACATTCCAAAGTCCTGCGCCCTGGGGGGGGGGGTCGCCTTGTGCAGAAAATATGAACCCTTCCCCAGTACATATACCCACATATGGACCTGGTTTGCTCTCTCTCTCTCTCTCTCTCTCTCTCTCTCTCATCCCTCTCTCTCTCTCTCACTAATGGACTTTTTTGTGTGAAGATAATAAACTTTATATCTCTTTGGTCTGGGGGCAGGGATTGAAGGAAGTGATGATCAAAAGTGATGTACTTTCCCTAAATGTCAATGTGTCTCCCTGCATGCCGCCACCTCCTCCTCATGTATTGTGTATAGATTTTAAAAAGCTAAGATCTGCATTTTCCAGGGATTAGCAGCTGCAACTGCTGACCAAAAGCTGCATGATTCAACATGGAAAAAACTCCAGAAACCATTTGCATGAACAATAGTGGTGATCAGCTCTTTCCTAGTCTGTCCCAGGGCAACAAAGCTGATAAATCATAAAGATCAATAAGGCTTTGACTTCAGAGAATTTCCATCTATCAAAGAACTATGATCACCTGGCAAACTTTATTATTTATCAGAGAAGGCCATCCCCTGAGGCTCGAAGCTCAGGAACTGGCCACAATAGGAACTATTGTCGGGCCCTATCCGTAGGGCCCGACGGCTGGCCCCCTACCTACCACCTGAGGCGCTGAGAACCGTGGTACATGCCACCGTTGTCTCGCATCTTGATTATTGCAACGCCCTATATGTGGGCCTCCCCCTCTCCACAACCAAGAGGCTGAAACTCATCCACAACGCAGCGGCCAGACTCATCTCTGGGTCATCAGTGAGGGACCACATCTCTCCTATCTTAAAAGATCTCCACTGGCTGCCCTTAGAGTTCAGAGTGCTCTACAAACTCCTGGTGCTCACTTTTAAAGCTCGGCACAATATTGGGCCAGCCTACTTGAGTGACCGGCTGACGGTCCAACGCAGCGTGAGGCCTGCACGTGCCATAAATGGCGATTGCATGACCATCCCCGGGGTGCGAGAGGCTCGGCTGATGGAAACCCAGCGGAGAGCCTTTTCCGTGGCGGCCCCCAGGATCTGGAACTCATTGCCACCTGCCCTCAGAACCACTCTGACCCTAACTAGATTCCGGTCAGACCTAAAGACCTGGCTCTTCCGCCTAGCATTTGGGGCCTGATCGGCACCTCTGAATGTCTGAGCCTTCCTCAGACTTGTATCTGTTTTAAACTGCTGTACATTGCTGTTTTAGGGTTTTTAAATGATGTAAGTCGCCCGGAGCACCTCTGGTGGAGGGCGACTCACAAATATTAAAGTATTATTATTATTATTATTTTCCCTTCCACACTTTTTAATGAAACACCCACAGCTGTCATGTCAGTAGGAAATTACAAATCCAGACACTGGTTTAAGACAATCAGAAAATAATTTATTGCAAACAAAAATACAATAGATGGGGAGATTGCAGGACCCCAGGGGTCCTCTCTTGCCAATCAGGTCTTCATTTACATGCTATAATCTCATTACCAAAGTTTTGACCTCATTGTTCCTTATCTCCTCCTGCCTCTTGCCCCTTGCCCCTCATTGGTCCAAACAGCCAGGCGAGGCAATTCCCCCATTGGCCAGAATGCAGGCGGCACTAGCTCATCATTGGCTAGAGGAAGCCGGCCGGCATCCCGCTCCTCAGCTGTTGTGAAGATTCCAACCAATCAGGATAAAGTGCGGGAACGGGGGCGGGCAGTAGATTTGAAACTGACTGTTCTGAAAATGTAAAAAAAAATACTGGGAAAATTGAAATAAAACATGTCAAGCTTTCTGGACATCAGGAATTTGCGGGTTGTCATCCTTTCTCAGCTGGGACAGAACTCTCTCGTTGGTACACTTCTGGATCTTGGTGAGAATCTATCTTGGGGGTTTAGGGGATTACTGGCGCTTCAAATCGCTCACCAAGGTTTTCCATCAAGAATCCTCTCATTAGAGGAACTTAGGGTCTCAGCCCTCCAGGGCAAGGCCACCCTGAATTCACGCCCCACATCAGTGTCACCAACTGCTTTCCCGGGTTTTTTTTATATATAACAGTTACCCTTGTTCTCCAGAATAATGCCTATGTGAAGTCTGGAGAAACACATTTTTTTCTGTTAGAGCAATGCTGATATGTTGCTTTTCAGAACTGGCCAAGTCTGAAATGGTTGTTTTGGAAGGTTGCTCAGACAGATAGCATGTGCTAGGACACCCTATTCCTCAAAATACATTTTGGCCCTGACCTGTTTTGAGCAGAACAGGGCTCAATTCTTCATGCAAAGAAGTTCTTTCCACCACTTGCTGTACCATTCTGAAGAGCCTCTGAACCTTCATAAAGGGTCTCAGAAGAAAGGGAGAAATGTTGCGCTCTCCTGTTCCCATTAGCTGAAGCTTCTGACAGATTAAAATACTTTCCCTGAATGATCTGACAGCTTAGTGGGAATATGCCCCTTTCTATGAGAGTTCTCTCCTCTAATGCTTTGCATTTTGATGAGGTCTTGGAATGTGTGCAAAACATATCTGTGCAAGATACTTTGTGAGCCAACACACACCCACACAGTAAGAATAGAAGGACTGGGTAGTTGATAAAAAAAGACTGATGGGAAAGATAATAGTTTTGTGCAGTAAACTGTTACTGAACAGTTACTTTTACATAACTGTGTAACTTAGCCAGCTGCAGAAAAACACTTAGATGTGAGGGTTCTTGATGGAAAGGACAGTACATAGTTTTGCCATTCTGCATGCAAAGAAACAAATTTCTCATTTTCACATGCAATAAGAAGTCTAGTGGGTAATTTACATTCTTCAATCAAGCCTATATTTATCTACACTCATAAAAACAAAACAACCCCCCAATGGTGCAAGCAAACTATTTGCTCTTGCTCTGGAACTTTTTTTTTTTAATTGTGGGGATATGGTTTAACTTAACTTTATTCTTCAAGAACAGCATTTCATTTGAGTCCTGTATGAAGCCTATATGACCCTAGTAACATTTTTACATTGTATTATACTGAGCTCAGAATGGGATGTAAAGGATCTTTGGATATTGGGTGATATTTTTATTTAACAGACACCTTTGAGAGGGCACCAAAAGTTTGAAATATTCTTCTTCTGCTCTTTTTACAAGAGAATCTATCCAGGCTAAAAACACAATTCATAGCTGCTGGCTTGCAAAGATGCCACCTGCTATGCTGGCCTTTGTGGTCAGAAAGGCCAGGACATTATCTGTTCCCTTGGAAATTTTCAGCCCCAGTCATCCTTTGTCAGCCAGAGCTCTGCCAGAATTTTAACTTTTCAGCTGAATTGACATTACAGGTGTCAGGGTGTCACAATGTCCCTTGATAGTGATATTTTGATTAGGCGCCTGTAAGTGGTGTAACCCAGTTTGGTTATATAATTTCAACATACTAGTTGTCCTGAACCTTAAGAATTGGTTTGGATATAACTGTTCCATCTGTTTCACTTCAATTAAATTGTCTCCTCTGTTTCATATCTTTGCTGTCCTTAAATCAAGTTTCAGAGTTTATCATATTCCTGTTCTTTTAGGCCCCATCTACACCGCCATATAATCCAGTTTCTGAATCCAGATTATCTGCTTTGAACTGGATTATATGAGTCTACATGGTCATGTAATGTAGTTCATCCAGTTTCTCTGAATTGAGATTATCTGCTTTGAACTGCATTACATGACAGTGTAGACTCATATAATCTAGTTCAAATAAGATAATCTGGATTCAGAAACTGGATTATATGGCAGTGTAGATTCAGCCAAGGTTTCCTAACCTGAGTGGGTTTTGCTTTACCTCCCTCCCTCGCATTTTCTCATCTTCTTTTACTATGGACTCAAGGGCAACTGATGGATCATCTTTAAATAAGTGGGGTGAATCCAATGTTAATTTTTACAGCTCATCCTCTGTACCTGTTCCAAGTGTTCCAGAGTTTTCCCCAGTACAAATGTTTAAAGGAATCTGAACATGAATTTGCTACCCCCACCCTTGGAAAAACAGGTTCCTTTCTGATGGGGTATGTTATCAGATGATAATGATGATGTACTTGCATGTCCCCTAAACTCCTAAACTCCTAGCCATTTCATGGAATTTAGCAAAAACAATTCTATATCATTCTTCATTGCATCAGACTTCAAGCTTGTGTTTAACACATATATCTCAGAAAATATTGTAATCTTATCACTCAAAATAATACTCCTTCCTCATATGAAAAGTGGTGTTGGATCCGACCAGTGGGCTACCTGGACCCTATTCTGCCACAGGGAACAGTCAGATGCCTCTGGGAAGCCCAGGTCAGGAGCACCCTCTTTCTCTCTCTCATATTCCCTAGTAGCTCTAGTCAAAAAACTGTCTCTGAAGTTTGAAATCATACATAACCATCATAGCTGGTAGCTTTTGATTGTTCCTATTCTTCATAAATTTGTTCAATGTCCTTTACAATTGGTAACTATCATCATGTGTTGTGGCAGAAAATCCTGCTATTTCATGTGTGGAGGGGGATTTTCTTTATTTTTCTATAAATGACCATAACAACCACAGTGAAGGACTTCTGGTAAAACATCCAGAGAAGGCTATGAAATTATTCACACTAAACAGTAGTATCAAAAGACTGAAAGCAGGTAATCAGTGAATTGCTTTAGAAAAAGCAGCCAAAGCCAGAGTAATGCCATATGCACAGACCTGTACTTTGTGATTACACCACATGGTTCTGATATGTTGTCTAGGGACTCAGCAGAAGGTAAGGCACAGACAGGTGTGGGGCATTTCCATGTTAATGCCATAGCTATTCAGAATGGTTCTGACATAACAATGGACACAACAGTAAGCTGCCATGCTCTTCCTGTACACAAGAGACTCTTCTCTGTCTTCCCATCTCTTTTTGACATCTTTGCCTTTTTCTCTTTAAGCAAAAGCAATTTGTATAACAAATCAATGTCTGGAATACCCCAGCTTTGCTTTCCTTCCTTTTTGTTTGACAGAATATCTCTTGCTATTAGCTGTTGCCCATTCTTATCATCCCTCTCTCCAACTTGTGCCTCAGTTATATTCTTGCAATTCTCCAGACTGTGATCCTGCTATTTATGTGGCTGGGACTGTCTACTACACCACTGGCGCTAAATAAAGCATCAGAAGTACAGTAAAACAGAATGTAAATAAAGAAATGTAGAGCAGTGCCATCAACACTTTTCATTCAGCTTAGTAAGACTAAAAAAGAAAGCTTCAAAGCTTGCAGAGCAAGGGTCAAGAAAAGTACATAGCTGATAGCAGTTGGAAATTCAGATGCACTCTCTGCACCAGATAACAGACTACATTCTTGTGAATCACACAAGGTACAGATCTTGTTCACAGCTAGAATGGGATGTGCACACAATGCTCTTGTAGCACAGAAAAAGCAAGTTCCCTCTAGCATCAGCCAAGTTGTTTTACCCAAGTAAAGTCATAACTTGCTACAAACCAATGGAAATTTATTTTCAAAGGCTTAGAGTATATTTGACTAGGTTGAAATTGCTGACTTCTTAGATTTCTCAATGGAGCTTGTTTTATTCTGAAAAACTGGAGGTCCTAATTCACAAGTGCTTATGCTCCTCCTGGATTTCTGCAGTGCCTTATCTAGAAGGATAATGATATCAGAAAATTGAATCCCTCTCTACTTCTGCATTTTTCAGAGATTTGGCAAGAAAATTGGGAATGCTAACTACAACTTTATTTCTGTCATAGGAAAGAAAATGATACGTTTAGTATCCATATCAATATCAATATTTTTCATTCCAGTTTCTTACATAAGAAGAAACTATGCAGAAAACAGATTTTTACCCAGTTTGTTTCCTATGCAGAATAATTCCTCTGTACTACATGGCACTTTCATTCATTTTAAGTCTGAAATTAGACACACCAGAAAAATATATGCAAACTTAATTAAAGGTGAAATGTATTAACATCAAATATTAAGCTGCTGAATAGGTCAGTATATACTCTGTGCTTTTAAAATATTTTATCTGAGTTGTGCTGTTGTTCTTTCTTCACAAGAAACTGCATTAATTATTAGGCCTGGTTAGGTTCTTTGGAATGCTTCTAAAACCAAAATGAATTTGGATTAAATTCACTTTTGAAGTGGTTTTGAAGCAATGTAAGCAACCCAGAAGTGAATTTGACATTTCTAAGCCACCACCACCATTTTAGGAAAGGAATCGGCTGATGCGGGAGGGAAGAAATCAGCTTCCAAAGAGCTCCTGCCCCAGGTCCTTCTCTCCCACGAGAAGGACCTGGGGCAGGAGCCCTTTTTAACCCGGTTTGGAAGCAGATTTTTTCCCTCCTGTGTCAGACTGATGCGGGAGGAAAGAAATCAGCTTCCAAAGGGCTCCTGCCCCAGGTCCTTCTCTCCAGTGAGAAGGACCTGGGCAGGAGCCCTGTTTAACCCGGTTTGGAAACTGATTTCTTCCCTCCCACATAAAACTTCTCGCAGGAGATAAGGACCGGGGACTTTTTTTTGCAGGTTTTCGCTCATTGCGAATCGCGGGCACCATTAATGAAGCCATTCCGAAATTTCAGAATTTTTCCGAATGAATTTTGATTTTTTTCTGGAAAATTTCGGAGGTCATTCAGATACGAAGCGCCAATGCCCCCTATATCCAAAACAAATTTTGAATCATTTTATGGATCAACCAGGCCTATTAATTATATATTTTAAAGGTCCAGGTTATTTTCTTGTCTGAGGTTCACCACAATTGCATCCCCTGCTTATTTCTTATTGATTAAGAAATTGATTAAGTGATAAATGGGAAGCTTTAAGCAAACTTTGAAACAAAGTTGGTTTGATGAATTGAGTGGGAGAATCAAACACACCAATAGCTTCAGTTCTGATGAGATGAACGAATGATTTCTAAAATTGTGGGTGCAAATCCCAGATCTTAGGGAGTCTTGCTTAATTACTTTGGCAACCCAGTGGAAGTATATACTGTCTATTTCATCAGAAATAGTAACATTTGTCTCAAATTATTATTTTACAAGGTCTCTGTGGAAATTCTGTCTGTCTGTCCAGCTGAATGCTGTTTTTTGTACCTATCTAATTTTATTGTGTACACAAGAAAAAGTGAAGGCTTCATAGCCAAGCAAAATCCAGCTACACTTTTACAGGCAACTGGATTGACAAGGATCTTTGCAGTTCAAGAATTAATCTGTGAAAATTTCACTTTGGTGTACATTACTACTGTTCAGCATAGGAAATAACACTTTCTGCTCTGTAAACAAATAATATAAACTTTAATGCAACATAATAACATTATGAATGCTAATTCCAGTATAGAAAGTGCTGTTCATTTGAATATTGCACAACATAACTTCCTCACTCTAAATACAGCAGTATTCAAAAGACTTTTTCAGCAGTTTCAAAAGACTTTTTCACAGTGGGTAGTTGTCAATATCCCTTGCTGCTTCCTTGGGGAGGAAATTAACAAAGAAATACCTCACTAATATTTGATTCGGCCCTGATAGAATCAGGTTCTGGAGACTAGGCTTGCACACTACTTGCCCTAATAGATTCTTAGCATTTTTTACTTCACTATTTCCCTGCAACCTCTCTCTGTTATGTGTTTTTTTCCCAAGCCTAGTTCTGAACTCTACTAACACAATAAACTCCCTACCCCACCCACACATGAAAAAATCCATAGAAATCAGTTCCCCAGAAACAAATCTGGACTGAATTCTTCCTGGAATCCAAGGTGGGAACTTTGATGGTCATCCCCCAAAACTGAAAAATTTGCCCCCCAAATGCCTTACATTGTGATGGGCAATTCATCCAGTTTTACATATCTCTCTGGGTCATTTAAGACCAGCAGAGGACGTTTTTTTCCTAAAGGAAATCACCTGGAAGTCAATGTCTAAATCACTTCATGTTAGAAAAAAGCCTTTCCTAGCTCTCTAATAGGTCAAGGGGCAAAATCATGAAGACATTTCCCCTCACACTCTTCAAGAACCATCTTCATTTTTTGTCCCCAAACACTCACCGCTTCAGACATTGGAGGTTACAAAAATGCAGGCCACACGTTCTCCATCTCCACTTTACTTTGACAAAACATATATAATGCTGTTCTTTCTCTCCCCCCCCCCCCATTGCCTTCAACTTTCCCCAACATTATTGTCTTTTCCAATGAGGCATGTTGGTTCATGATATGTCCACAAGTAAGTGACCTCAATGTATTCATTTTGGCTCCCAGTGGGAATTCAGACTTGTTTTCCTCCAAGATCTATTACTGCCTTTTTGTGGTCTGATAATCTTTCCTTCAGCATTATATACTGAATGAATTGTGTTCTTTAGTTTTCCTGTCAGCTTTCTTTCTTGTCCAGATTTTACATTCATACATCTAGATCAGAAATACCATGACATGATGTTTGGTGTTTGGACTTTGATGTTGAATGACATGTATTTATACTTGAGGATCTTGTAAAATTTCATAATAGCTGCAACCTGGGAACAAAACAGAACAATTTGGGATTGTGCGTCTATGCCTTCATCATTTTGGTAAAAATATTCATACACACCCTGAACACTCTTTTCTATTGTTGTTACTGTCATTCTCAAAATGCCTTGTAAAGGTTAAAATCATTGTATTTTAAATGTAATTGTGATCCCTTTATTCCCTTATCTATACTTGAATTCAAAGTATAATGTTGTGTTGGTCTCAATTCCTCCCATTGTTGTCTTTGCTACAAGTTTTAAAAGAAAGGCAAGATAAAAAGTGTGGAATGGGACCGTTCTCTGGACCCACCTGAAATTTACTCATTGTAATAATAATAATAATAATAATAATAATAATAATAATAATATAAAAACATCTTTATTTATACCCCAACATCATCTCCCCAATGGGGACTCAGGGTGGCTAACATGAGGCCAAGCCCTTCTAAAATACAATACAACACAGTAAAATACAAAATATAAAACAAAATACATCAGAAATAATAATAAAATACAATTACAATAACAAATAGAATAATACAGGGAATTCATACAATAAAAACCAAATAGAATGGGCAGGTCAAGTGGACAAAATAAAATGTTAAAACCCAGGGTGATATAGGAGTAGGAGATAGCAAATGAGGGGGGCCCAAAATGATGAATTAGTGGGGGCAGGCTTTCAGTTTAGAATGGGGGGAAAGCGCGTCATATGGGAACACTATAGATGAAGCAACACAACTGGGGAGGATGGCCACTCTTCAAAGGCACAACGAAAAAGCCAGGTCTTCAGGTTTTTCTTAAAGTCTGCTAAGGAGGGGGAGCTTGCCTAATCTCACCAGGTAGTGAGTTCCAAAGACGGGGAGCCACAGCAGAGAAGGCTCTCACCCTTGTTCCCACTAATCTTGCCTGTGATAGTGGGAGAGGCGAGAGGGGAGCCTCCCCAGAGGATTGGAGAGGTTGTGCCGGTTGGTGACAGGAGATGCGGTCACGAAGGTAGGATGGTCCCAAACCATTCAGGGCTTTATAGGTGATGACCTGAACCTTGAATTGGGACCGGAAAATGAACTGCAGTCAATGGAGCTCCTTAAACAGGGGGGGTTGAACACTCCCTGTTATTCGCCCCAGTTATTAATCTGGCTGCCGCACGTTGGACCAATTGGAGTTTCCGGTCCGTCTTCATTGTACTTTTCTAATTTAGTTTAAATTAACATAACTCTAAGGTACTTTCCATCTTTGGCATAGAAAAGAAATGAAAAGAGTGGTGGCAGCAATTTGTTAATGAATTAGCTTCAGAAGAATGCAAAGCTCAACCTGTTCTACTTCAAGAAAAACACTAGCCATGTGTGCATCTCCTTTTAAAGAGGCATTGCTGCATGAGTAGGACATATGGCTGCTTTCTTTGCAGCACTTTTTAAAGGCTTTCTGGAAGCATCTGTCTGGGCTGCTATGGGGAAATGGATCTTGGAAAATGCTGTGGGAAAATGGAATAGATGAACCTGTGGAACAATTCATCTGAACTGTTGTGTTTTTATGAGTGAGCCAGCCCTATGAGCACACATATCTATGGATTGTATCTCATGAACCTGCTATTCCACTGCAGATTGAGCAGCTTTTTCAACTGCATAATTGAGCAAATTTGATTATCTGTGGTCTGCAAACCCTCATGACTGTGTGCCGGGAACTTGACAGGGGGAGTGTATCCCTGTTGGTTCTGCTGGACCTTTCAGTGGCCTTTGATACCGTGGACCATGATATCCTTCTGGGACGCCTCGCAGAAATGGGGCTTGGAGGTATCGCTTTGCAATGGCTCCAATCCTTCCTGGAGTGTCGGTCCCAGAGGGTGTCATTGGGAGACACCTGTTTGACCCCACATCCATTGTCTTGTGAAGTCTTTTAGGGTTCAGTACTGTCCCCGATGTTATTTAACATCTACATGAAGCCATTGGGGGAGATCATCCAGAGTTTTGGAGTGAGGTGTTATCTGTATGCAGATTATGTCCAAATCTGTCACTCCTTCCCACCTGTTACTAAGGAGGCTGTCCAGACCTTGAACCGGTGCTTGGCTGCTGTGCCTGACTGGATGAGGGCTAACAAATTGAAACTGAATCCAGAGAAGACAGAGGTCCTCCTGGTCAGTTGAAAGGTCGAACAGGGCATAGGGTTACTGCCTGTGCTGGACGGGGTTACATTCCCCCTGAAGGCACAGGTTCGCAGCTTGGGAGTGATCCTGGATTCATTGCTGAGTCTGGAACCCCAGGTCTCGGCGGTGGCCGGGAGAGCTTTTGCACAATTAAAACTTGTTGCACCTCAGATCGCGGACAGCCCCCCTAGATCACACACACTAGGCAGATGCTATAAATGTACTTTTATTTAGAATAAAATATAGTCCAAAGGTAGAAAGATGCAAGGCAGTTCAAAGGCAGTTCAAAGGTAGTTCAAATCAGGAGCAAGGTAATCCAAAATTGTTCCAAAGGGATATAACATAAGCAGGCATCAATCCCATGAAGAGCAAGTTACAAAGGTAAACAGACCGCTCCTGCGGTCGGACATGAACATGAAAACCAGGACCCAAGTCCTTCCAAGCAGAACGTAGATTCAGGTCTGACTAGAACAACCCCAGCACAATCTAATAAAGGGAACTAAGTTCTATGTGACCAACGCACTCCCTTCCTCAAAGCCCAATCTTTCTGAGAGGATCTGATGCTAGCCCTCCTGTCAAATTCCTGCTCATTAGCCGCCCCAGGCGCAGTGCTATCATGCTGGGAAACTCGATCCTCCCTATCCTCAGAATGCTCGTCTGACAAGGGAGTTGAGAAGTTCTTGTGGGAATCAAGGTCGCTGGGCCTTTCACAGTCTAATTCAGAAATAACTTCCATGGAGTCATCGTTATCCTCGTCTTCAGGCCCATACCCATGTAACCATTCATCATCCCAGGCTAATTCTTCATCTGCAGACCCGTATCCATCCGGCCACCCATCATCCCTGATCTGACCCTGGTCAGCTGGAACCCCCGGTGTCTGTCTATGGCCACTAGGCTGGAACACCACAGTACCTTGGGAAGTCTGATCTGGCCATGGTCGTCCATGCTCTAGTTACATACCAAATAGATTACTGCAATGCGCTCTATGTGGGGCTGCCTTTGGAAACGGTTCGGAAACTTCAGTTGTTCCAAAGGACGGCAGCCAGAATGCTAACCGGGGCGACATAAGGGAGCATACCACCCCCATGCTGTGTCAGCTCTACTGGCTTGCCCGTCCATCTCTGAGCCCAATTCAAAGTGCTGGTACTGACCTATAAAGCTCTATACGGTTCTGGGCCAGCTTACTTGTCCAAACACATCTGCCTCTATGTCCCATCTCGCAGTCTAAGTTCATCAGGGGAGATCCTGCTCTCGCTCCTGACAGCATCGCAAATGTGGCTGGTGGGAACAAGAGAGGGCCTTCTCAGTGGTGGCCCCTCACCTATGGAACACACTCCCAAACAAAATAAGATCGACTGCATCTCTCCTCGCTTTTAGAAAAAAGCTAAAGTCGTGGTTCTGGGACCAGGCCTTCGGGCAGCAGACGTAAATTGTACCTTTGGATTTGACTGGATTGACTCTTTGGACTTTACTGGACTGTCAATGTGTTCCGCTTGATGGCTTTAATTATTGTTGTATGTAGTTATTTTAATGTAATGGTTTTAATGTTTATTGATGTGATTATATGATGTATTTTTATATTGTATTGTGGTGTTGTGGCCTGTAGTGCTGCGAATGTAAGCCGTGCTGAGTCCCCCTGCTGGGGTGAGAAACTACGGGGTACAAGTACCATAAATAAATAAATAACTCTGCCTTCCTGCAATTCTGTTGTTCCAAATAGTCTAGAACAACTTTACAATTTCATTGTATTGTTTTTGGTTTTTTCTATCTCCCCTCCCCCCCCCCACCCTCACACTTACCCATATCACTTTTTTTCTCTTTTTCTTTTTTGTGTCCATGTGATGTTTTTAAAATCTTATTATTTGTATCACATATTTTCACAAAATCAATAAATGTTATATTTAAAAAAGAACAACTTTACAATTTCAGCCTTGAAAATAAAAAGGAAAATAATAGTAAAATATGTATGTGTGGACTTCAAATGCTTCTAAATGGCTTGATGGATCCAGACCAAACTTGGTACACATATCATTCATGATCTAATTTATAATGCTGGCAGGGTTTGGCTGAACACTACTCTTTTTATTTGTTACCTTATGTTGTTGCCCTCTTTTTAAAACAACCTACATTGGTGGCTCATGGCCCTAAGACTGCAGCTCTCAGATAGAACATGAGAGGGCAGTATATGTATAGAAAGGCTATTTGTTTATTTATTTATTTATTTATATCACACACCCCTCTTCCCAAGGCTAACTGAGATGGAGAGATGACAAATGGAAGAGGGCTAGAGTATCAGCAGGGAGATACTCTAGGAGTATCTCCAGTAGTCTCTCAGACAGCCAGAGTGTTGTTAAGGGAATCCTTCTCAGATGGCAAGGCAAAGATGGCAGTGAGCTGGAGAAGAGGGAAAAAAGTGGGTAGCAGCCCCTTCTAGCTGGCTTCTGTGTTTCAGTGAATGGGAGCAGGGAAAGTGAGTTGTTGGGAACCTCTGAGGGGAAGAAAGAAAGCATACCACGGGGTTTATATACTAATAAAATATAAAACAGATGAAGAATAAAGAAGGTGGGAGGGGTAGAGAAGAGTGGGAAAATGAAGAGAATCCTACCTCTGTCATTACACTGCTGCCAGCATGCTAGTACAGAAGTGGAATTGATTCATCATACCAAGATAGTTAATGGGAATGTTGAAGGGTTTCAAACAAGTAATGAGTTTTACACATCAATAATGAGGGATGAGATAATCTATTTTCATAACCCAATTAGTATTGTGAGACTACTTTTGCTTTAGGTTCCCATATATCAAAATTTTGTGATTATATTTGAATGCTACAGAGACATCCATCTGAATTTAATATGAGTTTATAGAGTAGCTATTTTATGTATGTATGTATGTATGTATGTATGTACTATATGTGTTAAAACCTTTTCAAATCAACCTTTGACATAATGGGTAGAAAAAGAGTGGGACTTGCCTCTGATCACCCAGTGAGTTTTCATAGTTGAGTGGGGATTAGGACTATACTCAAACCCCAATACCATGCTTGTTCCTTTGTCTTGCATCATACCATGAGAAGAGTGTGGAATATAATTTCAAAAATTAAATAAAAATCAACAAAATGAAACGGGAAGCAGGGTGATAGAATTTTGCCAGGAAAGCTCACTGTGTATAATGGACACTCTTGTCCAACATCCTAAAAGACAGCTTTATACGTGGACTTCACCAGATAGTCAACATCGAAACCAGATTGACTATATCCTTGGCAGTCAAAGGTAGTGGACATCCATCCAGTTGGTGAAAACAAGACCTGGGGCTGACTGTACTTCAGATCACAAACTTCTTATTACTCAATTTAGAATAAAACTAAAGAGATCAGGGAAAACTCACACACCAGTTAGATATGATCTCACTAATATTCCTAGCGAATATGCAGTGGAAGTGTAGAACAGATTTAAAGGACTAGATTTAGTAAATAGAGTCCCAGAAGAATTATGGAAAGAAGTCTGCGACATTGTTCAGGAGGCAGCATCAAAGTATATCCCAAAGGAAAAGAAAACCAAAAAGGCAAAATGGTTGTCTGTTGAAACACTGGAAGTAGCCCAAGAAAGAAGAAAACCAAAAGGAAACAGTGACAAGAGGAGATATGCTCAGTTAAATGCACAATTCCAGAGATTAGCCAGAAGAGATAAGGAACTATTTTTAAACAAGCAATGCATGGAAGTGGAAGAAGACAACAGACTAGGAAGGACAAGAGACCTCTTCCAGAAAATTAGAAACATTGGAGGTAAATTTCAGGCAAAAATGGGCATGATAAGAAAAAATAAAGATGGGCAGAGACCTAACAGAAGCTGAAGAGATCAAGAGAAGGTGGTGAGACTATAAAGAAGATCTGTATAGGAAGGATAATAATATCAAGGATAGTTTTGACAGTGTGGTGAGTGAATTAGAACTAGACATCCTGAGGAGCGAGGTTGAATGGGCCTTAAGAAGCATTGCTAACAACAAGACAGCAGGAGATGACGGGATCCCAGTTGAACTGTTTAAAACCTTAAAAGATGATGTTGTCAAGGTGATGCATGCCATATGCTAGTAAATATGGAAAACACAAGAATGGCCATCAGATTGTGGGGAGGGGGAATCAACTTATATCCCCATACCAATAAAGGGAAATGCTAAAAACTGCTCAAACTTTCATACAGTGGCACTTATTTCTCATGCTAGTAAGGTAATGCTCAAGATCCTGCAAGAAAGACTCCAGCAATATGTGGCGAGAGAGAGAGAGAGTTGTCAGATGTACAAGCTGGATTTAGAACAGGCAGAAGAATGACATACCAATCTGCCAATATCCGCTGGATAATGGAGAAAGGCAGGGAATTTCAGAAAAACATCTATTTCTGCTTTATTGATTATTCTAAAGCCTTTGACTGTGTGGATCACAATAAATTGTGGCAAGTTGTTGGTGGTATGGGCATACCAAATCACCTTGTATCTCTTCTGAGGAATTTGTATAATGACCAAGTAGCAACAGTAAGAATAACCATGGAACAGCAGACTGGTTCAAGATTGGGAAAGGCGTATGGCAGGGTTGTATACTCTCACCCAACCTATTCAACTTGTATGCAGAACACATCATGTGATGTGTGGGGCTTGATGAATGCAAGGCTGGGGTTAAAACTGCTGGAAGAAACATTAACAACCTAGATATGCGGATGATATCACTTTGATGGCCGAAAGCAAGGCGGAGCTGAGGAGCCTTCTAATCAAGGTGAAAGAAGAAAGTGCAAAAACATACAAAAACCAAGATTATGGCAACAAGAATTATTGATAACTGGCAAATAGAGGGGGGAAACGTAGAGGCAGTGACAGACTTTGTATTTTTAGGTGCAAAGATTACTGCAGACGCAGACTGCAGCCAGGAAATAAGAAGACATTTACTTCTTGGGAGGAGAACAATAACCAATCTCGATAAAATAGTGAAGAGTAGAGACATCACACTGGCAACAAAGATCCGCATAGTCAAAGCAATTGTATTCCTTGTAGTCACCTATGGATGTGAGAACTGGACCATAGGGAAGGCTGAGCAAAGGAAGATAGATGCTTTTGAACTGTGGTGTTGGAGGAAAGTTCAGACAGTGCCTTGGACCACGAAAAGGTCCAACCAGTCCATACTTCAGGAAATAAAGCCTGACTGCTCATTGGAAGGAAGGATATTAGAGGCAATGATGAAGTATTTTGGCCACATAATGAGAAGAAAGGAAAGCTTAGAGAAGACAATTATGCTGGGGAAAATGGAAGGGAAAAGGAAGAGGGGCCAACCAAGGGCAAGATGGATGGCATACTTGAAGTGACTGGCTTGATCTTGAAGGAGCTGGGGGAGGTGGTGGCCGACAGGGAGCTCTGGCGTGGGCTGGTTCATGAGGTCACAAAGAGTCGGAAGCGGCTGTACGAATGAACAACAACAAATAAAAATCAAAAAGTCTGCTAATACATTTTTTATTTATTTGATATGTTTTATATTGCATATTTAGCCACTTCTTTACAAACCTGAATTCCTTGAAGTTGAAAGACATTTAAGAAACTGCAGAGGTAAACTGCAAATACAAATATTTAAAATACTGATATTGAGACAAACAAATACACTTTCAGCTTTGGAAGTGGAACTAAAATATTACTTGAAATGAGCACAATGATGTGTTTTACCTGAAAATTTATTCCCTACATTGAACAGGGATATATTTGCATAAGAAAAGTCTAACCAAGCAAGCTGTGCTCCATTTTAGGACAAAGTCCTAGATCTGTCTAAAGCAATGAAATATTATTTTTAGCTACCACTGCACAAATGTCAATGTAATTTTTATTAAAATATTCTAATTAAGAGAGCCACTCTGCATTTAGCTCGACTCTGCCCCTTGACATACATGTCTTGGTTTCTATTAATGCTGGTGGGAGGTTTGAGTACCTGCTAACTGTTGAAGAAGTCTTCAGGGATTTCCTCCCTAAAAATCAAGAAATATAATTTATTATATCTATATTTTTAAAAAGCAACGTAAGGTTCATTTATAGGAGATTAAAATCAGATTGATCTGTGCCTTGAAATGTCATTATAGCACTTTTACCAAAAAGAGAGTGAGAAAGAGAGGGAAGATAATGTAATAAAGATGAACATATTTTTATCAGAGAGTTAAACTACAAGTATGTATAGGTTCTTCTTCAAAACTTTTGATATATTTCATTTAGACTGCCTTTTTTCTTCTTTTAACCAGGTGATAATATCAATTACTACTCTGTTCATCTCTCTCTCAAAGACCATAATTATTTAGGATGAGCCAAAAGTTACCTTTCTCCGACATTATATTCACATAGTGACCAGCCATTTTCTTATAGGAAATCTACAGTTGCACTTTCTTTTTTGGCTCCCCGTTGATTGATATACAAGGGACACATTGCCTGTGACATTGATAGAGTGGAGAACCATCCTAATAGCTAGGGTCACAATAACTACGAGCCTTTGATATCTTCATCATTCATGACTTTATCCAATCCATTAAAGCTATCCAAATCAGCAGCCATAACTACATTTTATGGCAGTTAATTTCACAGCTGGTGCCTTGTTTTGTAGTAGACCTTTTCATCTGGCCTGCATCTACCATCATTTAGCAACATTGGGTATTTTTAGTATTTTTAGAGGAATACTAGAGTGAAAAACTTCTTCCTATTTTCTTGCTCTGAATCAGACCTAATTTTATACACCTGTCATCATGCTTCCCCCTACTCACATTTTTTCTAAGCTCAAGTCCCCTAGCACTGTATTTTTTCTTACAAAGGTATTGTTCCAGTCTTTAAAATATTTTGGTTGACCTTTTACACACATCTTTCAGTAACACAATAGATGCCCAAAATTGTACATAGTATTCCAGATATGATTGCAACAACAATTCATTACACTTGGTTGATCAAAAATAATTGTTCAAAACTTGTTTCAGATATAGGTGATGCTGGTAGTTCAATTCTAAAGTCACTTCCATTTTTTAACAAAAAAACAACGTAGAACTTTCTGAAACTTTCAAAACTTCCGAATTGATTTGCTAATGGCAGACACAAATGTGCAATACGCGGAAAACAACATTGGCACTGAGGAAATTCCAGGGCCTTCTCCCTCTCTCATTTTTAAACCAATCTGAATGAAACCTGATATACTGCTACACCTCATTGTCCTCTGTTAGCATACCAAATTTCAACATGTTCAGATGATACACTGACTTTTAAGAATTTTTAAAACAATTTTAGAAATAATTATTTTAAATAAAAATAAAGAAGCTACCTCCTAGAATTTTATAGAAAATGGCAAAAGGTTATAGGTTAATCTCCACAACATTCAGGCACATTCATACCATTGGAAGTCACCGATTGTTCACCTGAGTCCCAACAAGGTTGGGAAATGTAGCATCAAGTCCCCAAAACACACCCCAGAAAAAAGGGAGAGACCCCCAATAAAAATAGCAAAGTTTTAGTGGTGAGCAAAAAAGAAGTTTCCAGAAATGACTTTATTAATTTCACCCTCTCCTTGTCTCCCAAACAAACTTATCCTTCTTTCCCTCTCTTCTCTGGCTCCAAACCCTTTCTCTCTCAAAATCTCCCCTTCTTCCTTACTCCATTTGCCTTACTCCATTTTCCAAACTCCTTTCCTCTGGCTCCAAACCCTTTCTTCCTCCCCACACCCAACAGCAACAAGCACCACAGCAGCAATGGTCCAACCTCCCCCTCCCTTCCCTGGCTGCAATGAGGCTTCCAGCCATGTGCTTGGGTTTATATACAGCAATGGCTGCCAGATGCTGCAAACCCCTCCTCTCCCCAAAATGTAACTCTGGTTGGCTGGGAGGCAATCACTTCCCAGCAGGCTTAGTTGCATTAAAAATGTTCATCATAGTTCTGACTCACTTCCGCATCCCTGAAATCAATCATGCAAGGCGAGTCGAAACTATAGTGAACTACAGCCTCACAGAAACATGGCAGAAGTCCCTTCGGAAGGCAAAAAACATTTGATTTCCCCCCAAATTATACCACATCTGAGTGAACCTATCTAACTCTACTATTTATATAAGGATGAGATCCTGTGGTCAGAAATTCTCAGAGGTAAGGGAGTTGATGATGGATGTAGGAGACACTGAAAGCAGAATTGCAATGAAAACAAAAAAGTAAGATGTGTAAAAAAAAAAACCTAGAGTGGAAATATAAAGAACATTTAGATGTGAAAATGGAAGAATAGTGGATCCATGAAAGGAACTCAAGCAAATAGCCAGTACTTATAGGGAAAAAGTAAAAAAAAAAGGTAAAGATCAGAAAAACTCAGACTTGCTAGATAGCTTATACATAATAAACGAGTGTTGTTTGGAGTTAGATGAACAATAAGGGAAATGGTAGGACCACTATAGAGAAAAGTTGGAAATTGAAAAACGTTAATATGATACTGAAAGAAGGTGGAACTGCTTAACATCTACATTGATTTTATATATTTTCTAAAAAGGAAAACAGGATGGAAGATGAAACAGACAAAGGGATAGTAAAGGAATATTTAGCTATTTAAATGAATTCAAGTCTCCAGGGCCAGATTGATCATATATTTCAAACTTTAAACTATCTCAAGTCTCAGTAATAGTAGATGCAATCTCAGTGCCTCTATAGATAATCTATGAAAATGTTTGAGAACAGGATTGATCCCAGCAGACAGCTATTGTCCATATCTTTAAAAATATGAAATATTCGATCCAGGAAACTATCAATTCAGCTTTATTTCAATAGCAATAACTTTATAACATGGCCTGTCTCCCCTAAGGGACACTGTTCTCCGACAGATCCTTGAACAGTCAAGTTTGTGAGTCCTTAGGAGCAATGCAAGTACTCAAGGCCAGGTTGTGCTCCTTTAACACAAAGTATGTCAGACTAATATTTTTCCCCTTTTCTGACTCTCTCTACAGAGTTTCCTATTTGGTTGATCAGGGGAATGCTGTGGATCTAATATATCTTGACTTC
Organism: Anolis apletophallus; assembly: GCA_030556195.1. Classification (NCBI taxonomy): domain Eukaryota; kingdom Metazoa; phylum Chordata; class Lepidosauria; order Squamata; family Anolidae; genus Anolis; species Anolis apletophallus. The sequence goes on along the minus strand of JARBWK010000010.1, from coordinate 22,275,907 downwards.
AGTAGTGCATTTGACAAGATTCTCATGATATTATTGTAGACAAACTACTAAAATTTGAGCTAGATAAAACTTCTTTCAGGAGGGTGCAAGTAGGTTGGCATAGCAAACCTAAAAAACCATCAGCAATTATTATTCCCCATCTTGAGTGAAATGATTAGGGAGGCTGCCCTCAGACTTCTGTTCTGGGACTGCTGTTATTCAACATCTTTATTACTGACTGCTGATGCAGGAGCAAGATGGATTCTCGTCAATTTTGCTGATTATAGCAAACTGGAAAGAGTAGTTAATACCTCAGAGAACAGAATCAGAATACCAAATGATTTTAACAAATTGGAGAACTACACTGAAATTGACAAAAATAATTTCAGCAATGATAAATGAAAGGCATTTAAGCAGGAAAAATGAAATCTACAAATGCAGGAACCTGCCTTGATAATAATGCAGCCAGTCCTTTATGTCCACAAATTTTATATCCAGCAATTCTATAACCATGGGTGGCTTGGAAAATATTTTAAAAAACAGAACAAAACAAAAAGCAGGTATTTTATACTTTATAAGTAATGGGTGACATTTTACTATGCCATTATATTTATTGGGATTTGAGCATCAATAGATTTGATTATCTTGGAACCAGCCTGCAGCAGATAACAAGGGCTCAATGTACATGTGAAAGAGATAGAGCAGTTTTTTTATACTGTGTATTGCAACACGTTAGTCTATAGGTGCGTCACACAAACATAACAAGAAAATTCTGAGTCTGTTTAAAATAAGCAATATTTTATACATTTTAAACTATATAAATTGAAGGGTTTTTTTTTGATATGTTATATCTCCATACATTTTGTTACTATAATTAATGTATGTGTCTGTATTAGGGGTATACATAATTTTGTTTTTGTGTACTGGATTTGAAGGATTTAGCAGATTCAGTTGCCAAGTCCATGAAAACGAGCCAGGTGCGGGACAGCCAAAGCCTTAGCCAGAACATAACATAGCTGCCGTATCTTTTTTGGCTATGAGGGGCTAATGGGGACCAATGGAGCTGAGTGGCACTCTATCTGAGGCAGAAGTGGTGTTGGGTGGGCAAGGCTGCCTCACAAATCAAGAAAACTGTGGCTCCTCCTTTGCTTTCTTCCTCAGCAGCCTCCTCCATCCCTTCCCCCCTCCCCCATGCACACTTGTGGCAAATGGGAACACTTTTCCAGCAACACTTTTTGGAGTGTAAGCATTGAAGGAGTCTTGTGCTCCCTCCTGGAGTATGATGCACATTGATGTTTTTCTTTGTGTGTGTTTCTCACTTTCTTTCTCAGACCATCTGAGGCTTGGATGATTGTGTCCATTCTCCTCCCCTCTTGTGGCATGAGCTTGGGACTTCAATTCCCAGAACCTCCTCTTGTGGGTTTTTTTTAATGTTATGGTAAAAACTTTTAAACTTTCTAAAAAATAGTGGATTGATGAAATGTTCTGAAACTTGGAATGCATGCAAGGGTAAACGTGGCCTACAAGTGAGATGAGTTTCATGCCAATAGGCCTAAAAATGATGGAGGGATAAGCCTCTAAACTTTCCCAATTGGTGCCCATGAACTGTATTTTTTTGGCATGAAAAGTTCTGAGATAGGGGGTCATGACTGGAGAGGAGGAATCATGTGTTAAACTTATAAGGAATATTCTACAACTATTGAATGCAATTTAGTTAGCCTTGCTGCATTCAACTGACACTCATAATTAGAGTTAAGGTTAACCAAGATGACCAGCTGAAGTTGTGCTAGTTTCAACACTCCCAATATTGGGATGTTGGAAAGAACTTGGTTGAGCCTCATTTTTCTACTGGCTTTGTGGCTGTGTCCCTGGGTCGGCCAATATTTGCTTCAATTCTGTCTTCACCCCAACCCTGTCTGTCCCCTTCCTCTTTTCTCCACTTTATACTTCTGATGCTAGATTGCTGTTAGCAGATATCTTAAGAGTAACAGGCCCAAGGGGCATCTGTCTGCAGAAGATCATTTCTTCCAGAAGAATCAATGTAAGAGGCTTACTTCAAATCCGAACTCCCTAAAGTGGTACATCTTTGAATTAGGACTGCACTGTTCAATTCTAAATCTGTGAATGGCCTTTTCAGCACATCATATGCCAAATCATATATCATTTATCATGTAGTTAATATAGTGAAATAATTCACCAAAATCAATGCTAACAGTTGCATGTATTAAAATGCATAAGCAGACCGAATCCCAGAGGTGATACAATTTGGTTCTCCGTGTCTCTAAAATTTAATATATTGCACAACTCCAGCTAATATGCTTTAAGAGGCAATAGGTTAAAAAACTTCCGTACATTCTGCATAGGAATAAGAAGATGAAAATGTCTTAGTGTATTAATTTCAAAAAAGTTGTTCTGATCATTAGTGTCACCAATAGCCTCCTTCATTTTCCAGCTCTGTAAAGTTTGGCAGTTTACCCAAGATATGAAATAATTTGAAAATGTTTATACATTGGGGAAAATCTACTTAGGCTTGGAAACAATAACTTTTAAAAATAAATATTCCAATCTCATCGGTGTGCCTCGGTGTATGGTGGAACTAGGGAAAAATGACTTTTAAGTATATGAAACATTAACTCCACCTATACTGTGGCAATTTAAAATGACAGGGAGTTTCATCTCACATCTCACCAAACTAGGCATCACATGCAAGGATGTCTTATTACAGCAAGTTTCTGCACCCTTGCTCTGCAAGTTCAGTCAGGTTAGAAGCTTGCAAAGAAGGAAAAAAGACAGAGGCAAAGAAAGGGATTGGTGCAAGTGTCTCTATGTGCAAATAAATAAATAACTATGGGTGGCAACACCTTCTTCTAAGCCATCTAAGCAAACAGAATGCTTAGCGGAGACAGGACTAATTTGTCATAGTATGGTTGCCATAGCAACAGTGGTTCTTGGAGATCACGTGACCTCAGGCAGTTTCTGTTGACTGGTTCTGACTCACTATCAGTTCAGCAAAGGTTCCTCTGTTTACCAAGTGAAAGGGAAGGCTCTTGCATTGATACTTGTTGAAAAGGCACCAAAAATTTGTAGCACATGAAAGCATCTTTTTGTCTCTGGCCGTGTTTGTTTCTGTTAAGCTTTTGAGGGCCCCCCACTCCCCCCTACAAAGTCTCCCTTATTTATTCACACTTCAAAAATGTGTTCCTCTGCTTACTGAGAGGGAATGTCAACTACATTGAAGAGGCTGCAAAAATTTGTTTGGGACAAAACGCTCGTCCCATCCATTGAAAATGTGCTCTGTGCCTTAAGACATTTATAGGGTTGCCAGAGTAAAAACTTGAGAATTTTAGTAGGTTTTGCTTCCCATTCATACTACACAAACAGAAATGCTAAATTCCACTTTAGCTACCATAGCAACAGCCTGTGGAATCCTGGGATTTGAAGTTTGTGAGGCATTAGAGCTTTCCAGCTCAAACTTCTAAAGATCCCTGCTAAATTGCCAAGTCTAGGATTATTGCCATGGCAGTTGAAGTGGTATCATATCACAATAACTGTGCAATGCAAATGGGCCCCTGGTCACATGTCCTCTTTTATACATATATTATGAATACAGGAACTACCTCCAGTTTTCCCTCTAGCAGTACTACAGCTGCAATGCCTGCTTTTTTCTTATATGAGCCACGAACCAGGTCATTAGTAGTATGTGAATCAATTACCTATTATATCAATAAGAAGATATCTCCGGTACATAGGACAGCGAAGCTATTGCATTGAATATAGCAGCTACTCTCAATATCGCTGCCCACGAAGTCAATCGCGATTGACAAGTCGATCGCGAGTCCATATGAGGTCGATATCGCAGCCGGATGGGATGCTTCTGCCCTGCACGTGCACCTTGCGCTCCGCCCTGCCGCCCTCCTCTCACGCTCAGCCCTGCACCCTCGTGCTCCACCCTCCCTCCCTCCCTCCCTCCCTTCCCTCCACCCTGCCTCCCTCCCCTCATGCTCCACCCTGCACCCTCGCAGTCCGTCCTGCCACCCTCCCTTCATGCTCTGCCCTGCACCCTCGCACTCCACCCTGCCTCCCTTCCTTCACGCTCCACCAATGCACCCTCACGCTCCTGCCTCTCTCTTGCTGGCACCGGACCGCAATGCTTTGTGGCAGGAGCGTGCGCGCAGCAGCAGAAGCGTGCGCAGCACGCAGATCTTTTCAACTTGGTTGTTTTAAAAGTAGCTCGCATGCTGAAAAAGTGTTGGCACTCCTGCTCTAGAGCTTGGAAAAGTTGAGGAGGGATCTACTATCCCTGCCATCATTCAGTCAGCATGGCCACTAGCTGGACATTCCACAGATATATAAACCTCACTTGCCTAGTTTCTATCAGACCTCACAACCTCTGAGGATGCCTGCTATAGATGCAGGTAAAACTTCAGAAAAGAATGCTTCTAGAACATGGCCATACAGCCTGGAAAATGCACAACTCAATTTTGGGAACTGTTTCTACTTTATGGTGCTTGCAAGTGTCTTTTAGTATAAGGGAATCTCCTTTTTGATGGTTGAAAGAGTTTTTCCCATTTTGTACGAAGTGATCAAGAGGCCAAAAAATCCTGCATTTTTTGGCATTAGAAGATTGAAGTATTGTAGCTAGAAATGAATAACATGAATCTGCTGTAAACAGACATTGTATAATATTGTGTTGACAATGATAAAACAATAAAAAAAATTAAAAATAAGAAGATAGAAATGTGGTTTATGAGTGTGGGTATTATGTTAATTTTATAGTGAAATACATGGCTAAAATAATGGAAATCACTACAAAATCCCAAAGACTCCAAAAACTGGGCAATCCTCATCATGTTTTCCTTCTGTGCAGCCAATGGCAAGGCAGTGTGGGCATCCTAAAAATGAAGCACAATCTTAGCATAGATTAGCTGGGCAAACAGAGCTTTGCAACATTCCCTGAGCGTGAGGCAGCTGGATGCATTTGAACTCTTCCCTTCTCCTGCTGTCTGCTATTTACAGGGCTTTGTGTAAATCCAGCAGCAGAATCCAGAATCCTTGACTCTTCCCTTTGGCCCATCAAATTTCTGTTTGCATTATTCCTGAGAAAACTCAGTGTGAACTGGATGTGTAACTAGCCCCCTTTTCCCATTTTTCCCTATTCACTGTACTCATGCAAATATAGGTATTAAAATGTTGTGGGGGGACAGGGACAAAAACAAAATCTGAGAAACTTCTGTTTCCAAGCATTTCAGATAAGGGAGACTCAATCTGTACATTTACTTGGTATTTCAGTTAAGGACAAACGTATTAATAGCTTACATGTCAACCTTGCATGTCATGAATATTTACTATCCCATATTACTATTTTGAAAACATGGTGATACTATAGCATAGTGATCAAAACACATTATTTAATGGCTATTTTAAACATTTTCATTATCCTAAAAGCAAAGACGGTTTGACAAGTCATGGGTTTTAGGGGCGAGGGAAGCTTGAACAGACATCCTTTCTCCCTTCCTTGCTCATGCAACCTGCACCTGCAACTCTCTTCATCCTTTTATTCAACAGATGCATCTGTTTGGCCTCTTTTGATATAATGTAGAGCTTGTGGTGGCATTATATGTGTTATCATCCCTCATCCCCAGTAGCCCATTGGTACAAAGGAATTTGCCAATATGAGAGTCAACAATTTACTACTGAGAAATTCTTCAGATTTTACAGTGCTCTCTTATTCATATCTACTCAAAAGGAAATGTTTCTATATTCATGCTTGGTTTAGGATTACAACTTTAGAATCTGAATTCTGATGTCCATGAGCTGACACATAAACTAACAACTTTTTTTGGATTTTTGAATAATTGAATTACAGCCTCATAAAAGCCATCTACTCCAACCCCATACTATATAGCAGACATGGAAAAACTTCAACCCCCCCCCCCCTGGTGTTTTGGACTTTAACTCCAAAAAATGACGACGATGATGATGATTATTAAACTTCATTTATACCCCACCCCATCTCCCAGAAGGGACTCAGGGCAGCTTACATGAGGCCAAGCCCACAACACATAATAAAATAACACAACAAATATCAGCCAGCTTACAGGTTGTTGGGAATTGTGGGAGTTGAAGTCCAAAACACCTGGAGGGTTGAAGTCTGCCCATGACTCCTATATAGGAATACACTACTAAAGCACTTAACAGAGGTCTGCCTAACTTCTGTGTAAAAACTTGATACATTTCATCCTGCCACATATTGACTGAGTAAACATAGAACTATCTTATAATCAAGTTTATGCATGAGATACATCATACTCATTGCAGGGAAAAAAAGTGCTGGCATTGGGGGGGACCAAAGATCTAGCGACATTGTCACTTTCTTTTTGCACATTAAGCTCAATAATATCACATGGAGAAAAGAGCATTATATATTTCTATGCTAATCTATTGTAGGTTAAAGAGGTCAAATGAAGATGTTTTGGCCAAAGGCTTCCAACATTCTGAAGAAAGGGGAAAAAATCCTTCCAGAGAATTGCATAGGACCAGAGAATTGCATAGGACCAGAGAAATTTTGAAATAGTGCTAGGAAATATCCAAGCTTTGTGTATCACAGACATCTTACTAGAACATTCTATAGCCAATGCACTGGAAGCTTGGAGATTACATGCCTAAGCTCAATTGAAATGAATGAGACTTTTTCTGGCAGAGAAATGTGCAGGTCAGAGCCAAGATCTTTCTGAAATCCTTGCTGTCAAAGAGAGGGAGTGAGAGAGAGAATGCAACTGGATCTACAAAGGTTTCATTTAAAATTACAATAAATAGGCCACTAAGGTCAAATCAACCTGTCAGATATGCACACAGAACAGCAAGAACCTGATATGTAGGCTGCTGCATCTGTGGCTCTATTAAAACAATGTGTGCTTTTGGCTTTGATGGTCATTCTATATAACATAGCTGAGGGGATTGCCTCCAGCACAGAAGTCCATTTAATTACTGCTCTGCTTTTCTCTTTTACATCTCAACTGTGATTCTGCTCAATGCTTTCTAGTTGCTTTTGAAAAATGTTAAATGTTAAATTTTACTTCACTTACTAATTTCAGAGATAAGGAGAGAGAGAGAGAGAGAGAGAGAGAGAGAGAGAGAGAGAGAGAGAAGGAGAAGGGAGAAGGGAGAAGGGAGAAGGGAGAAGGGAGAAGGGAAAAGGGAAAAGGGAAAAGGGGAAAGGGGAAAGGGGAAAGGGGAAAGGGGAAAGGGGAAAGGGGAAAGGGGAAAGGGGAAAAGGGAAAAGGGAAGATGGCTAAAGGGAAAAGGGAAAAGGGAACAAAAATTGCCCTTAGTTTTATGTGATAAAATTGATGGGAAAATATTTTTCCCTAAATAAAAATACAGTACAATTATTTTTTGGAATGCTCTAGTGCTACACAAGATAACTCCACTAGAGCTCTCTCTGAGTAAGTACTTCACCAAAGTACAGATCACAGTATTTCTACAATTACACAAAGCTAAAACACTTGCCACTCCACCTTCACTACTGTTCACAATCCTGTATTTGCTAGGAATAGCAAAAATGTTTTCCATATTTGCATTGCCTTGGGTATGTTATTATCCTCAATGGACATAAACAAAACAATCTCATATATATATATATATATATATATATATATATATATATATATATAGACACACACACACACACACACACACACACAATATGCTGTATCTCACAAAAATGTAGAAATAAGATGTTAAAAATTACAAATGCCGTACTCTGGGGCTCCTCCACTATTACCTTGCATGACTAGTAATTTTGTAAGCCTTTCCATAGGTCCTCTTAATCATCATTTTTCTATACATCTAAAATGTTTTCTTAATTCTTTATAGTGCAGATATACACACATACTTAAATTGTTAGGGTGTTCCCCCCAGATCTGAAATTTCTGCAGAAATTTGCCTACTAGTTTAATGCATACCATTTTAGGTGTGGGATATTTCTGCTTTCTAATAATAACTAGTTTAGAATTGTCAATATATGGCTGGCATTTCTTGCAATGTTTCTGATTATTTCTTAGCTACCTCTTAATATATTTTATCTTTACTAGCTTCAGGAAAATGGAGATCAGAAACTATTGATTGTGAGAAACTAGGTATAAAGCTATGAATTACAAGCACCACTCCACGTTTATTTAGAGTGACAAAGACTATAGCAGATTGTATGGATCTCCAAAAGGTCCTGGACTGGGTCAGCTGAATGGTAAAGAAACAACATGTATAATGTAATGTAATCCACAGTGTGACAGAAGGCCACACTGTAACCACCACATAGCAAAAAGTGTCACATGCAAACAGTATAAATAATTCTTTCTGCAAAAGCAAATATTGTTTTAAAAAATTAAACTATAAAGAGATTATGAATAAGTCAATTTATTTATATCCCACCCTTTCCTCAAAAGTGGGACTCAAAGTGGCTTACACAATAAAAAAGGAATAGTAATAAAACTACATATAAACGCACACATGTATGTCTATCTCCTAGTATTGGATGTTTACAGTTAAAAACATACACACATGGAAGATTAAAATAATATTAAATTGCTCGTATAATTAAAATTATATACGACATTAGGGGTGTGCACGATTCTGTTTTGCATGAAAGCTTTCAGGAAAATTCAGCAATTGGTAGCTGGACTGCCGAAAATAGACTAGCTAAGGAGGTAGCAGCCGAAAGCTAAACTGGAATGGACTACGTGGGACTGAATTTTTTGGCTGCACCCAGGAGATTTGGCTGCTCTATGATTAACAAAAGCAACTGTACGCAGGTCGTCCCCCCTATCCTTGTCAGAGCCAATCAGAAGAAGAAAGCGGATCATATGTCTATTTGCAAAGCTAGTCTATATATACCAAGGTGAACTCCTCCATTTTTCTGTGGCATCCTGGCATTTGAGAGAGAAAGAGAGATTGTGCGCTAGCTTACTCTGTGTTCAATCTCAGTGCCATTGGAAGGCAATAACAAATATTCGTTTGATCACATTTTGTCAAGAAAACCCACGATAGGCTTACCATAAGTACAGATGACAGGAAGATGCATACAAATTTTCATTCTTCCTTGATACCAACAGTAGACAGTTTTGTTCTGCCATGTCTTGAAGGGTTTAAGTATGGATTGTTTTCCTCTTGCATCTGAAGACTCAACAAAAAAGCAATCTCCATCTTCCTGGGGAGTTCATTCCACCAAATCAGATTCCAATTTTATATCAGCTTTATAAGTAAGGCAAAATGAACCATGCTTAATTTACATAGCTACAAATGATTGTTTTATCTCTTCTTCTCGAAGAACTGCTTTGTGCTCAGCAATTTATCACATTCTTCTCTCCCCCAACATTTACCAAACATCATCTCTTTTTATTTAATTTTTCCCAAAAGGCAATATTTTCAAATACATGCATATATTTAATTAATATGCATCAGATACATATTAACATTGTAGATGGAGAGAAGAATGAGGCACTTGCTGGGTAACTTCCAGTGTAGTGCTAAACCTTGGTATCCAGAATCATAGTTTGAATGAAACCCACTGATGACCTTGGACAAACCAGCCTGAAAGTCCTCTGAACTAACATAGGCAAGCAAGATCCCTCTTAGAGCCACCATAAAGCGGTTCAGGATTTCTTTTTGCCACCATTTGTAGCACCCATGGGCCCGCCCGTGCCACGGGGGAGGGGTGACGCACCGGGGGTCCCGTTGGCATTGGGACCCGCACAGGCTGAAAGGGACTCGGAGGATGAGTTGGAAGGCCCAGAGCAAGATTGGTCAGCCGTGCCTTTGCCCAGTTCACCTGTAGAGAGTTTAGCCTGGGATCTTGAGTGGGAGCATTCTCCGGGAAGGAGCGGACAAGGTGGAGATGGGAGGCAGCGAAGCAGATAGCGGAGATAGTTATGAATTCCCAAATGGCCGAGGGTCCCAGGAGCTGGCCGAGCAGCAGATGGAGGCTAGCGGCTGGGAAACTTCGGGGGAGGCTGCTTCTCAGGAAGATAGCGATACTAGGCTGGAAGAGCGGGGCCGTTCTCATAACAGGCGCAGGGACATAGAGGAGGGCAGGAGGAGCTGGCATCTGTCCCTAGACCGTCACCGTTCGGAAAGTAGAGACTGGAGGCGCCGGGCCCTAGATCGTCGGGGGTCCAGGCCGAGGATTAAGAACGGCCCGTGGGAACTGATCCTCAGTTCTCCGGCCACGTCTATACTGAATAGGCGCGAGCGGAGTGGGACCACAAGCCAACAGTGGTCATCAAGCCTTGCCTTGCCTTTGCCTTGTTTCCTGAGCCGCAGTGGTTTGCGGCACCTCGCCCTGTTTCTTGATTCGCATTGGTTTGCGAAACCTTGCCCTGTTTCCTGATCCGCATTGGTTTGCGGAGCCTTGCAACGCTTCAAGCTATTTGCTACGTTACTTTGGACTACTTGCTTAATACTTTGAACACTTGCTTATTATTGGACTATTTACCCTTTGGAACTGTTTTTATATACTCAATAAAGTAGTTAGCCTTTGCTACGTCTCCGTGTGTGTGTTAAAGGGGCAGTTCTAAGTCGGCGATTGTGACACCATTATGCTAACTACATTGAATGATCAGAACTAATTATGCTAATTATGTGCAATTCGGTTAAACCCTGTGCCATTTTCAGTGTCCAGATTTTGGTGGGCCCCTGATCTGTTTTCTGGGAGCCTCCAGAGTGGACAAAATCCTGTTTTTCAATCTGGCAGTCAAAAGATCCATTTTTACTCCGGGAAGATCCGGCCCATTGGCGGCAATGGGGAACTTACAAGGTACCCCTTTCTATCATTTTAGGGCATCAATCTTATGAAACTACCTTTTCTGGGATAGTTTCTGCTCATATCCTTCAAGAAGACTTGGGTTTAATGCATCAATCTTACGAAACCACCTTTTCTGGGATAGTTTCTGCTCATATCCTTCAAAAAGACCTGGGTTTAAGGCATTATACTTACAGTAATAAATCACCTTTTCTGGCATTGTTTGACCTCAACTCCCTTTCAATGAACTTGAAATGGAAAGCTACTTCTACCCCACCTTTGAAGCTTGCATCGTGTGAAGGGCACCATCAATGGCAGTTTCTTCAGTGTGTAGAAACATTTATTGCTATTTGAGTCAAAAAGCAAGGCAAGCCATGCAGAGCTGTGATCGGCACTGAGAATTTAGATCAACAATTGACTGAAACATGATCTCTCTCTCTCTCTCTCTCTCTCTCTCTCTCTCTCTCTCAAAAGCCTGCTCGCAAGAGAAAAATGGATGCCTAGCTTTACTTTAGATACGTCATTGCTTTCTTCTGTTCTGTTCTGTTCTGTTTGTCTCAACAGGTAGGGCGCACAGGGAAACCCTATGTGGACATGCAGCTGCTTCTCTACTATCCATGTGTAGCTGGATTAAACTGAAAGTAGACATAGTCGGCAGCTGCATGGTCTAGAAACCCAGTGGATGATCTTGAGTCAGTCATAATCTCGTAGTTTCTGAAGAAGGTAATTGTAAACCTTCTGAAATAAATCTTGCCAAGACTGGAAGGCGTACATCAACCGCAGTAACATATCAATAAGATGAGATATATATATATATATAGAATACTTCCACACTATGTACAGAGTGGCCCTTAACAATATGTTTCTAGAAATGAGAAGCTGTCTCCTTCTGGTATCTCTAATGTACTTGGAGAAATAGAAAGAAGTGCAACTTATATCCTTCACTGTTATATTGCCACACTTCATCTTATGCAGTTAAGGATCACAAGAGTCATAAAACACCAAGAACAGAGAGGAAGCGATGAACCATGATTGTGAGTTTTCAAACCTATTCCTTGTGCATCCTGGTGAACAAAATGAAATGAAATTTATTTTAATAATTAGATAACACCCCCTTAACCTGTCACTGAAAGCAGACATAATTGGCTGGTGAGACTTTTTGTGCTTAAATGACACAGATATTGTTGTGTTAATTAGCTCATTGCCTAACTCTCATGTCATTACTTCAAGACCAGATGTTTCCATATGGTCCTGACAAAAGTGAAAAAAGTACAAGAGACAGGACATAAACTCTGCATGTCTACTTCTTTTTGAGATAAGGTAAAAATTAAACCTTACATTTCCAGTTTGGGGTGGTGGTGGGAACAAAGCAAAATTTGTTTTTCCAGAAAAAAATGTAAAATAATGCAGCTATCATATAGACAATCTGCCCCTAGCTTCCGTGTTTTCCACAGGAAGCTCAAAGAGAATTATTCAGTCCTTGTTTGCATGGTAAGTTCTGATCAATAATTCAGCAATGTGTGGCCTCGAGTTTTTTAAGACATTGCTCAAGGAGAGGAAGAGAACATAGTTTGGTTCCTGTTTTAACAAGGAACGTGGAACCCCAATAGAGTTGCTAGTGCTGTACCAGCTCCTTGGGACAGTTTTTAGTTTGAAAGGTGCAAACAATTGTGCAAGCAAAGGGCTGGGAGCTATTTCAGGGGAGTTGTCAAGCGGGAAGTATGACTCTGCAACACAAATAATGTTTGCATATGGTGCACAAGAGAAATTGTAGGCTAGGAAGATAGATGTTTAGTAACTCAGTTTAATAGAGTAATCCATTAAATCAAATGTCTCGGGGGCGGTGTTCTGAAAAGGAATCTTTGCCTTATCTCAACAAGATGTTTTACGCAGCCTTACTGGCAGTAAGTACTTAAATTAACTTTTCCCTGTCTGCCCCAGAATATTTAACATGTAAAAAGTGCCCTGATTAAGCAAGGAAGATGTTGTTTGCTGGATTTTCCTGTATTCTTCCTGTTTCAAGAAGACTCTGTCATAAATATAACAATCCTGATATAGTTTAGTTCACTGACTCAGTTCAGTGAATCATAGGAAGCAATTAAGTAAAGCAGTGGAAGCATAATAGTTGTTGTTTCATACCTTCAAGACATTGCTGACCTCTGGTGACTTTAAAGCAAACTTTAACACAGGGGCTTGTTGGCAACATGTATTCAAAAAAGGTTTGCCTTTGTCTACTGGGCTTGAATTCTGACAGTCCATAGTGACTCGATCCATGACTAGCATAATTTCAAACTTGGATTAGTCTATATATAAAATGTTGTTCACTGACAATATATTATATATGCAGATATACTGCTTAGAGCATAATGAGGAGATCATGAATAATCTATAGATTCTCACTATTCTTGTTTTCCATATGAGTTTTAGAGCTTAGTATGGGTAATATTGAATCTTCACACTAACATTTCTACAAACCATGCATAATATCAAATCATATGAGAAGTTGTTTGGCAGGTTAGAGCTTTTGGAAGATAGTATTGATGTCAACAAGACATCTCTATTAAAAGTGTACTTATTTCAGTAGGCAAGAAACAGGGTGACTGTTGAAAGATATTTCCTGTATGGATAAGCCAAAAAGTGGAAGAAGAACAAGGGACAACTTGAATCAAAGTAGCATAAGTCTGATGCCTTAACCCAGGTCTAGATGAAAGATATTAAAGGAAAGGACACCAGAGAAAGTAGTTTCTTAAGTCTTATGCCTTAACCCTGCTGTAGTTGAAGGATATCAGAGGAAAGGTTCTGAGAAAAAGTAGTTTCTTAAGTCTGATGCCTTAACCCAGATCTAGATGAAGGATGTTGGAGGAAAGGACCCTAGAAAAGGTGGATTCTTGTCACGATCACGGACCTAGCGGGCCCCTTAATCACACACACAGAGACGTACTGAAGGCTAACTACTTTATTGAGTATAAAAACAGTTCCAAAGAGTAAATAGTCCAATAATATGCAATTGTCCAAAAGGTAATAAGCAAAATAGTCCAAAGTAACGTAGCAAACAAGCTGGAAGCGTGGCAAGGCTCCGCAATCCAATGCGGATCAGAAAACAGGACAAGGCTCCGCAAATCAATGCGGATCAGGAAACAGGGCAAGGCTCCGCAAACCAATGCGGCACAAGAAACAAGGCAAATGCAAGGCAAGGCTTGATGACCACAGCTGGCTTGTGGTCCCACTCCGCTTCACGCCTGTTCAGGAAAGACGTGGCCGGAGAACTGAGGAAGGATTCCCACGGATCCTATACTTAATCCTTCGGCCGAGGTCCGCGCCGCTCTAGGCTTCTGCGTCTCCAATCTCTACTCACGGACCTCGGCCGGTCTAGCACTCTAGACCAAGCCCTTCTGTTCGACTCAATGTCCCGTCTCCTATCAAAGGTTCGACCTTGCCTTTCAGCAGATGTGTCGCTATCTTCTTGAGAGCTTTCCTCCCTAGCACTTTCCCACTCGGTCTCGTACATGTTTACATTCTCGGCCTCTTGCGAATTCCTCCCTCCGGGGTGTTCATAACTCCCTTCGCTGCTTCCCATGTCCACCTGGTGATCTATCTCTTCACTAGGTCCAAACATCATCTCATCCCATTCCAAGCTCTGAGCGGGGGAACGAGGCCCATCTGAAGGGCCCTGTGCTTCGCCCCAGTCATCTAGCTCATCCTCTGAATCAATCTCAGCTGCTGCAGGCCCTAATGCTAAGGGAACCCCGGGACCGCTTCCCAGCCCTCCAGGCACAAACGAGCCTGGCTGTGCTACAATTCTTAAGACTGATACTCTAAAAATGATTGAAAGGGGAGCCTTGGAAGTTATCTCGTTGTTGCCAAAATTGATCTTTTGGCTGCTGGATCAAAAAACAGAATTTTGCCTGCTCGAATTCAGGAGGCATCAAAAATGGATTGGAGGGGGGAGGGGCACCAAAATGGCATGGGGTTTAACCAAATTGCACACCCCTAATAGTTAAATATCAAAGGGAATTTTATCAATCTCAGGGAAATGTGGGACAGAATCCCATGGCTAGTGATGTTAAAGGAAAAAGACAAAAATGGGTTGGATTTCAGTAAGATGGATCTGATAAAAGCACAGTCACAAACAATTAAATGAAAGAACATAGGAGACATCTGAAATAACCAATGTAATTGCACATTAAACTGAAGTAGGAATTGAAAAGGCAAAACTGAATGTATAAAGAATGGAAGAAAGAATGAATCATCAAGGAAGAATACAGACATGTAGGCCAAGGATGGAATATTGGTGTAAGGAAAGCTAACAATAAAAAAAACCCTTGGAAAACTAGAAAACTTGGCTGAAATTTTTAAAAAAATGTAATTCAGCAGATATTAATGCAAAATTCCATATTTAGTTTAGAAAAACCAAATGCTCAGGTATAAGAGGGGAATACTTGGGTCAGAAGGACCACATGTGAAAAGTACCCTGGGATTATTGTTGATCATAAATTGGACATGACCCAGCAGTGGGATCAAAAAAGGCAAATACTATCTTATAGGAGAGTTGAGTTCAATAGAGCTGTAGAAGGAACTTCTTAATGGTGAGAGCAGTTTGGCAACCAAATCAGACATGATGGAGTCTTCTCTGAACATCATCAAAAAGAAACCGAATAGCTACATGCTGGAAATCATGCAGCTGGGCAGGGGGTTAAACTTTCTGATCTATAGAGTCTCTTCCAACGCTATAATCTTATGCTTTTCTTGGAGAAAACACTTGGTGATATAATACACAATTGATCCTAGATGAATAATTACAAAGATGATCAGGGTTGTTTTGGTTATCACTGAGACACAAAATAGAAGTATGTCAACAGACTGTTGTATTAATTTATGTTATTGCAATCATATGATCACAATGGAAATCTCAAAATAACTCACAATGCAACTGAAAATACAATATTACACATGACAACTCAACCATAATTCAGTACTATTGGTGTGGGTGGTTGCTTTCTTTGGCTGCAGGCTGCATAATTCCCCATTTCTTTTACAGCATGTAAATATGCTTTGTATACAGAAGACACTCTCCACTTCAGACACTTGCCTCCTCCATGTTCTGAATGATGAAAATGGTGATGGAGGAGGCAAAACCTTGTCTTCAGGTAGAAAGGGCTATGGAGGTTGTGAAAATTGAATGCAACACCTATTCCCCCTCCTCACCAGTAGAATTTTTGTGCTTTTTGAATGCCTACAGAATAAAAGCTACAAAGTGAGCTTGTAAAATTCTATTAATTGAGCACCGGACCTTTTTAAAGGTATGCCAAAAAAAAACCATTAATGAAGCCATTAGGTATTGAGGGACACAGTGGAACAAAAGTACAAAGTGAAGTATTGATTTCAATTTTCAACAGAGACTTTTATACAGGTCTCATTAAGAGGCTGCTGAAATGCACATCCAGGTATGATATTTTTGTTTTGGAGGTTGTTTTCATCTAGGCAGCTTATTCAACTCCTTATAGTTTAGAAAAAAGAAAGGAATTGTGTTCAATACTAATTTCTTTCACAAGCTCTTCTCTCTTGAAATAAGGCTGTCACTTTAATAAAATATGATGTATATTCTGTAATCTTCACTCATTTTCAATCTGAGATGCCACACCAATAATGTGACCTTCATGCTTGTTGAATACAGAACATTATTGAGACAAAAGATAATTTAATACATTAATTGTATGGTTATTTCTGGTTTATATTCTGTCTGTTTTGTAAGGTTTGTAATTTAATGTCAGTGCTGAACTAGATGGGTGTCTGATATTAGAAACTAAGGCTACATCTACAATGGCCATTTAGGTTGGTGTGGCTGAGGATCAGCCTTGTGGTGGCCAAATGCCACATGTGGCAGATCTGTGGTAATGCAAGACAAGGCCACATTAACAATGGCCTTGTCCCACTTTATCCAGAGCCAGATGAAAGTCCAAATTTGACCTCAGAATTGGGCTATCCAGTGTGTGGACAGTTTAGCCATTTCCAACAAGAACCACCTGCAATTATCTCCACTTCCATCCTTTTTCCCCAGCAGTTTCCTTCCCTCCTTCCTCATCTGTTGAAGCAGCCTCCAGCCATGATACAGGACCTACCTGTTCTCCATTGCTTACTGTAATGCAATTCGGGGATATTGGGGGGTGCACTGGGAAGGGAGGGAAGGGATGTTCTTCCTCTTTCCCTGCCCCCATCTCCCTGGCTAACATCACAGCAAGCAACAGATAAGAAGTAGGACCAACATCATGGCTGGAGACCACTGCAACATAAGGGGCAAAAGATAGACAGTTATGATGACCACCCAGCATTGCCGAACTATATTCAGTGCAGCTGGTTGGTGGGGATTTTCTCCTACCTCCATGGAGACTAGGGGAGTCCTTGCGGGGGATAATACCTAGAGCTGATCTGGAACCCTGCATACCAGATTAGTCACAGGTTCAGGATCAGTGTAGATCTACTCTGAGCAGAGTAATTTCTGGTTAATACTTGGATGTGAGCCAATGAATACAAAGTGAGGTTCATTATCCTGCCCAAACTTATTATCCCAACCTACCAAGTAATAATAGTCTGTCAAACTTCCATTTTATTTCTGGAACTGGAAGCTATTAGGCTGTTTCAAAAAAAATTCTTTCTCATTGTAGTACTTGAAAAGTAATATGTTATATTGTTTAGTACTTTTATTTTATTGGGAAGGGTGTTTACATTTAGGAGAGAATGCTGCAAGATGTGTACCAGTTTAGAATAGTTAAAGGTGAGAGTTCCAATTATTATGATTTTGTTAGCTATTATGGTAAACCAAAATTTTGTGGCTCATTTAACAATCATGGGCTTAGATTTGATTTACTCTATCTCCATCACTACGTTCCACCTATCAGAGTGAGTGACTAAACAAATAAATGATTCCACATTCATGATTTATTTTAACATGTTAGAAATAGGATCAATGTTTTATTGATATCCTAAGAAGCCAGAGGAGTGGAGCCACATTGAGTCCCTTATTGGAAGAAAGATGGAATTAAAAGAAAGTAAATAATTAAATATGTAAGTTAACCAAGGTTTGTTCTTGGGTTACAATTGTTGTTAGGAGAGCAGGTAGATAAAATAACCTGTTTGCACAAAGACTCACCAAATCATGGTCTGATTAATGGTTCTTAGTGCACTAAGTAAAATCTAAGCACAAGTGACTGGTGACATTTTTTTACATAGCCTTATAATGTGGTCTGGAACCAGTTCCAAAATGCCAATTCTGATCCAAATTTTGGCTAGGCATGAATGCTCTGAGCTGCCTCAGTGGCAGGAGGAGATCATTACTGCTCATATGAACTGGCCACCACTATTTGGACTGCTGTAACTAAGGAGAAAACTCCAATCCTGGATGAGAATTCAAACTTTCCACCATATTGTTGCATTAAGCAGCTTTTCCCAGATTAGTCCATTTCAGCCAACATGCTTTTTGTGGCTGCTCTTTGATTCACCTGCCTCTACACTGGCTCTACATGGTCAAGGTAGAGGAGGCAGGAGAGGCGCACTTGCTCATTCACAAGAAACTAGAATTCTCAAAAGTTTGAGCCATGAGGTAGAATTGACAACAATTAGAACTGTCATGCAATCTCATCAGATGCAGGGAGAGAAGAATCTTCTCTCTGCTTTTCTTTTCTGCCACCATAAATCTCCCAGAGCCTGTCATATTATGCAGGGCTATTTCTGGCAAGTCTCCATGGGACTCTTGCTGGCAGCTCTGCAGTAGCAGAGTCCAGGGGAGTCGAGTGACTCCTCATAAAAATAAGACAGCGGAAGTGAAGAGGAAGCAGGGGACAGTGGGAAAACAGTATGAGAAGGCATAGGATGGACCCCAATGGTAGGGAACACACCAAGACAGTTCCCTACGCTGCCTCACAACTTCTCCTGCTGTCCCCCACTTTACTAAAGTCCATCTGATGAGATCCTAGTCTCACCTGATATCTAAGAGAAGCAAGCAGATGGTTGCCTTGCATGTTGCTGTGAAGATGAATACATTTTATTGATAGAATAGATTTTTTAAAAAATAAAATAAAATAAATGATTGCATCCAATAATCACTAATTAGTTTGTTACCTGATTATGATTTCGTATGTGCCATCTGTTGTCTGTGGTAGTGTAGCAGGACTCAGCCATAAAACTTGCAGTATTGATAGTAAATGAGGCGTTGCTGGGAAAGTTTTATGGAGCTGGCTCTTCTTCATCTTTTTCTTTTTGAAATGCATTTATGCAAATTATTTTATAGGCTAATTTACAAATTCCTGTGCATTTCTGTTGATGCTAATCATTTTTTACTTTGTGCTCATTTTGGTGTTCTCTTGACAGCTTTGGGGGCATGCTAGACATGATAGAAGCAGGAAACTGTGTAGTTACCTCAGATATAGATAAATAGATAGATAGATAGATAGATATATAGATAGATAGATAGATAGAGGCATCTCTTTTTAAAAGGAAAACAAGTGTGTTGGTAAAGTAGCGGTAGAAATTGTGTGGCTTTCCAGCTGTCGTTGAACTACAGTTTCTGACATTCTTCACCATTTGCTAAACTGACTAAGCTTCCTTGAATTGTAACTGAACAACTTTTTAAACACCAGTTATATATTATTCATATAATTATTTATTATATTTATTTGAAACTTGATTTTCTCTCTGCTTGAGACCCACTTGATCCTGAAGTTGGAAGCACACACACACACACACACAATACAAAGTTATGTAACAAGTAGTGATGGTGGATACTTACCATGGTTAGCACTTTATGATTGAACTTCTTTACATTAATAGCACGGATTTGCTGATTGGAGGTCATGTGGTCATATTTCACATATCCTCATAACCTTTCTGTACTTCTACTGCTTGATATTTTTATTATCAACGTTTTAAGCAATTTCCAGCAGTGGCTAATTTACCACCACCATCCCTTCAAAAAGAAAGAAAGAAAGAAAGAAAGAAAGAGTCATCTAGTTCTGGAATATTGGTTGGGACAGGAGGAGAATCTAGTCCTCTTGTACTGATTCAGTGCTGGCATACTGACACAGACATGGAATTCTGCCATCATGCAAGATAGGTAATGGGATATGGCAGGATTGGTAGCAGAAAAAGTTTTTGTCTGTTAATTATAGGGATGGGTTAATCATGAGGAGGAGGCAGACAAGCAATGGACTGCACATGGCATCATAAGATGGTCTTACTTCAATGCCAGTTTTCAATGGCAAAAACCAATTCAGTTATCCCAGGGCTTTCCCTCCAAAACCATTTAAGTGGCTTCAGATTCATGAGAATATTGGAGAAGCTTCTGATTATATTCCTGAAGCCAGACATGGAATGACAAAGACATTATCTGACACCTTAAAGGATGACTTGTAATTGTGCATTTGGCTATAGATATAGCTAGTAGCTTCTTTGCCACTCTTGTTCTCTTGCAGCCACTAAATGGCCAGGAATCCAGGAGAAGATGAGTCATGAAACAGGAAATTGCAGAAGGTGTGGCATAATTCCCAAAAGAGGAGAACTGTATATTTCATCTTCTGATGTAGGATATTGGACAATAATTTGTTAAACCATGCAGATGCACAGAGAAAAATATCAAGGAGGAGGACACCACAAATAGCAGGCATCGAGAAGATTGTGAAGGTGCCCAATCAAGAAAGATTTATCTTTAAAAACTCAATTGTTGTCTAACTTCTGTTGTTAAATCTATTGAACCACTTGGTTTCACCTATGTGTTGATTCATTATAGAAGAATTAATCAAATGAGTCCACACTGGTTAAGATTAACCAGTAGGATTAAATTTTTCACAGTCATCATCTTTTTGAGGCAATTGTCTGTTGTCCAACCTTTGCTCATCCAACGTTCTGTATTATCCAATTCAGCCTTCTTCCTGCCCTGATCCACAGCTGTTTCAATATATTGCAATGTTTTATTTACTTATTTATTTATTTATTATTTGGTTTTGTATTCCGCTCCTCCCTGCAGGCTCGGGGCGGGTCACAACACATAAAACCAGCGGCATGTAGTGGCCATGCAGCCGTACAATAAAACAGTAAAATATTAAAACATTAAAACAATACGGATCACATCACGAGGTATTAAGAAACACATGCATTTCCTGAAACCCGAGACGCCAGTATATTAGGCAGCTGTAAAGTCAGTCGCCCTATCTGGTAGTTTGGTCAAAGGCTAATTTGAACAGCATGGTCTTAACTGCCCTCCGAAAGGGGATTAGGTCTTGTATAGTCCGGATGTCACTTGGCAGGGAGTTCCACAACACCGGGGCTGTTACGGAAAAAGCTCTCTGCCTGGTTGTGGACAGATGGCAGGAGCGGATTGTTGGCACCAACAACAGATTTTGTTCCTCTGAACGTAGTGATCTCGGAGGAATGTATGGGGCAAGGCGGTCCCTAAGATACACAGGCCCTAGGCCGTACAGGGCCTTAAAGGTTAACACCAACACCTTGAAGACAATTCAGTGCTCCATAGGAAGCCAGTGCAGTTGCCGGAGAGTGGGCGTAATGTGCTCCCTTGCCGGCGTTCCCGCCAGCAAGCGAGCAGCGGCATTCTGCACTAGCTTGAGCTTCCGAATTGTCTCCAAGGGAAGACCTACGTAGAGGGCGTTACAGTAGTCCAGCCTCGAGATGACCGTCGCTTGGATCACCATGGCCAGATCATGCCTGGACAGGTAGGGTGCCAGTCGCCTAGCCTGTTGTAGGTGTAAGAACGCCGTCTTGCTGACCACGGAGACCTGAGTCTCCATGGTCAGCAAGGGGTCCAATTGAACACCTAAGCTCTTAACCAATGATGACGGGCTAAGACGCTCGCCATCCAGGGTAGGCAACCGGCACTCATCCAGCCCAGGGCGACCGGGCCACAAGATCTCAGTCTTCGACGAGTTCACCTTCAGCCGGCTGGCACGCAGCCAACCAGTCACGGCTTCGAGGCAGCGATGGAAACAATCGGGTACGGAGTCCGGCCTGCCGTCCATTCTCAGCAGAAGCTGGGTGTCATCAGCGTACTGATAACACTCCAGACCAAAGTCGCGGGCCAGCTGGGCCAGGGGGCGCATATAAATGTTGAATAATAAGGGGGAGAGGATGGCCCCCTGGGGGACCCCACAGTTAAGTGGGAGCCTCCCAGAGACCCCCCCGTCCCCCTCCACACGCTGTCCCCAGTCCCGGAGAAAGGAGGCCACCCATTTAAGGGCAGTCCCCCCAACTCCGGACATGGCCACATGGTGGGTCAACAAGGCGTGATCTACAGTATCAAACGCTGCTGTCAGGTCTAACAAGACAAGCAGGGCTGATCCACCCTGGTCCAGCTGGCGGCGAAGTTGGTCTGTAATGGCGTCAAGCACGGTCTCCGTCCCATGCCCGATACGGAAGCCGGACTGGAAGGGATCAAGTCCAGCTGTGTCTTCTAAGAACCGCTGCAGCTGATCCGCTGCTGCCCTCTCAATTACTTTGCCTAAGAAAGGCAAGTTGGAAACAGGCCTGTAATTGGAGAGAGCCGAAGGGTCTAAATTCGGCTTCTTCAGCAGCGGTCTTACCAAAGCCTCTTTCAATCCCCCTGGGAAGACTCCTTGCTCAAGGGAGCTATTTATGATCGTGCCCAGGGGCAGGGGCGGTCTAAGGTAATTTTAAATGGTAGGCGAACATTATTTTGGTGCCCCCCGCCAAAAAACATTATTTTGCCGCCCCCCATGTAAAACAAATATACAATTATAATATCACAATACCATTAGTAGTATTATATTGTATCAATGTACATACAATATATTATACCATACTCATACTATAATATATCATAATTATATTATACTACATTACAATATAATTATATTATAATATATTGACATTATAATATAATGTAACATTCTATTATATTATTATTATAAAATAATAAAATTATTTATTTAAATAAAATTATCCTCTACTAAATATTTTCATTACTCCTATAAAACTCAAATAACCCAAAATAAAGTAAAATAAAATATTATATACTACTATTTTGTACAATACCACTACACTGCAATATTGTTTGTAATATTACATGTAATATAAAATATATAATCATTCTATTGTTATATTGTATTTGTATTATATTGTATGACAATATTAAGCAGAACTGTATAATAATCAACAAGAAATGCAATGGAAATGCATCAAAATCAGAATCTATTACCTACCACCCGTCTCATCATTCATAGGAGTCTCCCATAAGTCCAAAATTAGGATCCCAATGTAAATGTAAATAGAAAAACAGCCAAAATGTTCAAATGAGGTCGAATACAGGCAGCGCGGCCTGGGCAAACTTGGGCCCTCCCTCCCTCCTTCTAGGTGTTTTGGCCTCCAACTCCCACAACTCCTCATAGCCTCAGGCCCCTCAGGTCTAGACAGAAATAGAGCCGAAGAAAGGAAGGAGGGAGAGAAGAGGTCACAGAGGAGGAGGAGGAAAGCCCTTCATTCATTCCCTCACTTACACTTCCTTCACTGATTCTTTTCTCCTTCCCTGCAAACGCGTGCGCGCGGCGGAGACAAAAGGAGAGGGGAAGCACTCCCTGCCTGCCCGATAGGGAGTGCTTTGCTTACAGGCTTCTGCGCAAGGGAGCTACTGGGCATTCGCGGAGGTTTTCGCGCATGTGCAGTTGCTCCTGCGCTCAACTTCAGCTCCAGAGCAACTGCACCTGCGTGAAAACCTCTGTGTGTGCCCAGAAGCGGCGTCGGAGCACACAAGGCCGGGGTCAAAAAGCAGGCAGCTGCAGCACTGTCAAAGGAACATCGGCAGGGCCAGGATGGCGCCCCATGCGGCCAGGATGGCGCCCCCTTCCCAGATGGCGCCCTAGGCGGCCGCCTACTTGGCCTATCTTGTAGGACCGCCCCTGCCCAGGGGGCCTCGTAGCCCCTCCCGGCAAGATCTAATTAGCCAGGAGGGGCATGGGTCGAGGGAGCAAGTAGTTGGTCTAGCTGCAGCGAGTAACTTATCGACAGTGCTAAATTAGTAAACACAGTAATTATTACATAATGTTACTATGTATCGAACTGCTTTTCCTGTCAATTTGTTGTAAAACATGATGTTTGGTGCTTAATTTGTAAAATCATAACATAATTTGACATTTAATAGACTTTTCCTTAATCCCTCCTTATTATTCAACCTTTTTGCTTATCCAATGTTCTGCCGGCCCATTTATGTTGGATAAACAAGACTCTACTATATCTATCTAACATGAAATAATCCTCAGAGAAAGCTCTACATTGTATGCTGTCTTATGTTCCATACGCTTTTGTGGGTAAGCAGATAGTAACTTTGCATTCAAGTTTCAAAACTGTTTTCATGTAGTAAACATTTCTTTCTATTTGGCTCACCTCTCCCCTCTCCAGAATCCAAAGCAAAATTTTTGTCTCTGAATTCTACAAATGTTAAAATTTTGTTTCAGGGCATACATATAAAAACTTTTTTTAAAAAAAATAATAATACTATAAATGTAAGCAGCTATGTCAAACTGCTAGCTTTTCTGAGATAACTTTTCATTGTGTTTTGCAAAATGTGGTTCAGAAGTTGCAACTGTAAAAAAATCCCAAGTAACAGGAGTGTTTTAAAAGTTAAATAGCTCATGTCTTAAAAGTATCAATTTGGGTAGTGCTCGGGGGGCCAGGGGAATGTGTGATGCATGAAATGCCTCAGACAAAAGCGTTAAACTTACAGGAGAAGCTGTTATTTTCTTATTTTCTTCTTTGTGACATCGATTTGTATGGCTAACATTTTAGTAATAAAAGGCATAATGTAAAGCTGAAGCCTGCTGAGAGGGGAAGTCTACACATTGAGTGAACACTGCAGGACCTATTCATAAATATTCATTAAGCTCTGCTTCATTGAAAATGAAATTTAAGTACTTAGGATAATGGAATAAAAGTAGGTGGAATGCTCTTTCATGTAGCCTGTGAAAAGAGGGCTCTGAAGGAGACAAACAAAAAGGAGCAGAACTAAAAATGTAGTTTTATTTTCTAGTGGAAGCCTCACCATAACATCATTGTAGGGTTAAAGCAGGAACCGAAGAAGGTGTGTCGATTCTAGGCTCAATAAAAAAGAACCTTCCACCATATATCTATATCTATATCTCAATAAAGAGAAATATTGAACTAAGGAAATCATAAGGTTCCCCTCTGCTGTTAAGGCGTGACTCTAGGTTTTGGGGGTGCTTCGAAAAAGGCTTCCTCTAGCTCTCTTCTCTTTTTTATAGAATATTGGAAAGAATATGGCAGTATCCAAGGAGTGTTGGATGGCAAGAGCCAGTAATTTTTACAATTTCCTAGGAAACTACAGAGTATTACTTAGGGATGCTCCATGCAGCCATATAACCCAGAATATCAAGGCAGGTAATCTACAATATTAGTTTTCAACTGGGATATTTGAGTCCACTCTGCCATATAATTTGGTTCAATGTGATTTTTTATAGCTGTGTGGAAGGGGCCTTAGCAGGGCCGTAGCCAGGATTTTGATTCGGGAGGGGCTGAGTTTAATTCCGGGGGGGGGGGTAAATCTAAGTGAGAGAGGATCTACCCTAACAAACCTTTTGTATTGTTATCCCAATACCCCCATGCATATGGGATATATTGAGCGTGGTGATCAGATCATGATATAAATACACATAACAGTTTAAATAATGTACCAGTAAGGCCTTATCGCAGGCCACCCTGAGAATTTCTGGGGGGGAGGGGTTAAGCCCCCCAAGCCCCCCCCCCCCGGCTACATGCCTGGGCCTTAGGGATAAACCCACTAACAAATTGATTTGCTACAAACCAGGGTTTCTCAGGGATGTCATCTGGATAGCCCCGTTTTAATTGTGGGAACTCCCACATTAAAGAAGCTGTCTGGATGGCCCCCCCAGATTACAGTTACAACGATAGTCTGATAAAGAGAGAGCTAATAGTGTAAGGATAAAATAGACATTAGAAAAATTATTAAGACCAAAAACAGAAACCTACAATCAAGCAATTATTATTATTATTTTATTTTTATCCCACCCCCTCTCCCTGAGAGGACTCTGGGTGACTTACAACAAGCAATAATACAAAAATATAAGCGATGTATGATAAACAACAATAACAAAACAATTATCATTTAGTACCATTTAAAATACCATAAGTATTAATAAATAACAATTTAAAAGCTATTTATCCTGTAAAAACAATCTAAGTATACAGTATATCACTGTTTAACCAGCCATTCCTATTATCGAGCTATCCAGCAGTTATAATTAATGATCTCATGGTCAGTTGATCAAATTAAATTTATATGTAACAAGCAAAAACATTAAAACCAACCATGTTGTTATGGTACCATGCTGAACATCAATGTTATTTTTGTGGAATGCATGAAACCTCAACATGAGCTGACGGACGCCCCACAGCATAAATAGAAATAGTTGCAAACAACTCACTACTTTTAATTTTGCCCAAAAATTAAAGGATAAATAAGCTGTATCACAACTATAATGTAGCATTGAATGATTTGATTATTTTGTTGTGTAAATGAAATATTTAGTTGTTTTTATAGAGGGGGATAAACAGAATGGTCCAAATGCTGCCTTCTGTTGTACCTTCTGCTATTGCTTCCTGTGCATAGAATGATGGATTCTTAGACTAATAGAATCATAGAGTTGGAAGAGATCACAAGGGCTATTCAATCTAACCCCGTAATTAAAGAATATGCAATCAAAGCAATCTTGACAGATGGCCATGCAGCATTCATTTAAACATCTCCAGAGGAGGAGATTCCACCACACAAAGAAGTAGCATGTTTGACTTTCAAACATCTTTTATTGTTAGGATGTTTTTTCCCCTAATATTCAGCTGTATCGATTTCCAATTATTTGAATCCATTGCTCTATCTCCTGTGGTGCATCTACACCAGTTGTTCCCAACCAGTGGTCCCCAAGAACTAAAATATGGTCTGCGACCTCACAGTTACTACTACAAGCGTGACTGGTCTCAAAAAAAAACCTCTTATAGTGCCAAGGCAATGTGTATGCCGGGATGGGAGAAGCTGACTACCCATGAACGGTGTGATAACAAGCCTCCTGACTGTTGCTTCTCCTCCTCCTCCCTCCCTCTGAATAGAGCCATTCCATGTGGTGCCTGGAAGTGGGGGCGCCTTGGTATAACATTTCTAGGCCTGTTCCTGGGGTTATTTGGGGTGCTGATTCAGAAAATTGCATTTGATAGACCACATCAGCTCTAGATTATTAAATATGGTTTTCTGCGAATGAGCAGATGGTGATTACTGGATGGCATCTGTTTCAGAAACTAGAGCTGATGTGGTCTACCCAGTGCAATTTTCTGAATCAGCACCTCCAATAATCAAACCAAATCTAAAGTTGACCAAAAACTGATTTGTAACCCATTTGGTAGTAATGTTTGAGGGTGGCCCCTGGTCAAAGTGGTCCCTGATCAAGTGGTCCCTGATCAAAAAAAGGCCGGGAACCAGTGATCTACACTGACCACTTATTGCAAGGTGCCAGTGATTTAAGTCCAGGGCTGGCCCCACCCATTCCGCCGACTATGCGGGCGCGTAGGGTGACGGAACCTGGGAGGGGTGTTGCCAGCTGGGAGGGGCACCGCCGCGCCGGCTGCCCCGCCCCGCCGCTGCGCCTCCACAGCCAGCCGTGCCGCTGGGTGGAGGCGTGCTCAGGAGCTAGTGCTGCCCATGCCGCGCCTCCGCCGCCGCCAGCGTGCGTGCCGCCACGCGAGACGCTCTCAAGCAGCCGCGCGGGACGCACTCACGTGGCTGCGCGGGACACCACCACGCATGTGCAGGCGCGTGGGACACTCTCAAGCAGCCGCGCGGGATGCCACCACGCATGCACGGCCGCATGTGACACCGCGCACGTGCGCGTCACCGCACAGGGCGCACCCACGCAGCCGGGCAGGACGCCACTGTGCATGCGCGGCTGGCTGTGTGAAGACGTCCAGGAGCCACGGGGGGGGGGTGCCAAAATAAGGTTTGCGTACCCCGCCGGGAGAGGTCAGGCCGGCCCTGTTTAAGTCCACTGTGGCTAAGCAATGAATTGAACTGTACTGGGTAAAATTGGGATAAAGTTACTTAATGCCACATTTAACCTTGATAACCAAAGATCTGGGTTAGTTTGGCGCTAACTAGCTTACTAAAGATTCATCTTCTAAGAGAGTCAATAGGTAAAAGGTAAAAAAAAACATTTTAACTCACAGGGAGGCAAAAGCATGCTGTCAGAGAGAGAAAAGAAGGAAGGACAAAATAGCGCCCAAGATCGCATGGCTTTCACCAGGGGACGTTCTTTAATAAAAGGCAATACCCCCACAGAATTCTATTGCTACATCCTCAAAAGGAGAGAAGGTTGTAACTTCAGAGTGGAAATGGAAGATAAGGCATTCCGAGCATACCCAGGATTGTATGGAGAAGGATTTGCCTAAGCTTAGCCCTTTCTCTGTCTAGCTACTTTTTGAGGATTGGGAACTTGATATCAGTAAAAGGTTTCAGCACTGCAGGGGTGAACCCAACAGTTATTGATGTGGGAATGAGGTGGAAGGGAGATGAATGTGCTTTGTAGCACAGACTAGTTGCTTGTAGCATTCAGAATGTATAAAATTAATTCTTTTAGTTGCTTTTGAATTTTTGAGAAATAAATGCTTCTTTTGTGATTCTGCTATAAGAGTAACTAGCTGGTTTTGTTTCATCTTGAAACTATTATTGGAACTACTACCATAATATGAGAGGGAGCCTTCTCTGCTTTCGCTCCCGGGTTGTTCCTTATCCTTGGAAGCCCAAGTGGTTCAATACTGGTGTCATTCTAGCAATAAATAAAACACAAACTTCTACTAAAGTCTTTGAGGCCCAATTTATGTCATCCAAATATACACATGTACAACATTTTAAATTGTCTTCAACTATTTGAATCTGATTTGTTTTAATCTAACACATGGTTTAATAGTATTCCAAAATTATTCATACTAATTTACTTTGGTTTTTTATTTATTTGTTTTTCTATGGAACCATCGAATTGTTGGATAAATGGCAGGGAGATAGATTTAAATAAATGAATGAAAATAAAAAAATAATTTAATTTCTTTTTTTAAAAAAAGTAATCCACCTTCCTTAGAATTCTTCTCGAAGGTCCTTGACACATACAAATACACATTTAAAAGATAAATGGAGTGAAATGACAATGAAATGAAAATTGTACAGTATGTGATGAATAAGCAAATTGACCATTCATAACAGCAGTAATTGGAAATAACACAGTCATTCCAATTTTGCTGTGTTAATTATAAACTTCAATGGGTTTGACAATAGGTCTATCCACACCTAATATGAATAAAAGCAAACCTAATGATTATTTTTGACCCAGCAATTTCTCTACATTCTTGAGGACCAGCAGAGTAGCCAAAAGCTGAGATGAACTTAGATCACAGTCAATGTAGATGTCCTCAATGGTTACAATGGCTAAATGCATTGTAATATAATCTTTTTGTATTAGAAAAAAGTCATTTATAAACACAGACACAACTTTAAATTATGATGAAATTGGAATAAATTAACTAGGAATTACACTGGTGGTAAATGTGGTGTGATTTTGCAAGGTTATACTATACCCAAAAGGTGAGTGATAAGATAAAGTTGGAAAAGTGAACCACTTATCCTTCAGCGGCTTTCCCATAGACACTATTTCTCGCAATGTCTTTGTCACAGCATCAATAGAAAAGCTGACTTTCTGTTGTAAAGTTATTCCCCTCACATTCACTAAGCTTTGGGGGACAGCACCCCTAAGAAAGTGAAAAATCCACTTGTTTTTTACTTGCGTAAACATCTCTCTAGAGATGTCTAGGCTCTCCAGTGCTACTTTGTGGTCAACCTCAGCCAGAAATTAACCATAAAATAAATCTGGAAGATCTCCTAACCCCTACAGAAGATTACCTCTGATAATCCAGTGCTACTCTGTGATGACCTAGAGATTCCTAGAGATAATTTATTAAACAAACCTATGAATAATCAAATCTACAAAAGTGAAACCTGCAAATGTGAAGGGCTGATTGGACAAGCAATAGTTCTAACTGACTAACTGAATTATTTATTTAGCAGGCGAACAGACTGCTATATTTGTTTGTTTTGTTTTTCAACCATACAATCCCAATGAAATGATCAAAGCTGCTCACAAAGCAACTTTAAAATGTCAGTGTTTTCTAGTAAAAAAAACAGATGCAAGAAAACCATTGATTTTTTTAAATAAAAAAAGCCACAATGAAACAATCCATACAATGAGACAGGGCAGGGTCGGGATTGTCTCTGCCTGTCTGTGCCATAACATAAAAACTATGAAATTTAGAAACTCAAGCATATCTACTAAAGGAATACCAAAGTTATGTATTTCATAAACTATTTTGTTTGTAAAACTATATCATTTTGTTTGGTTGATTCATTAATGACAAATATAAATGGGGATTGTTATTCTTCATTTTCCAAACAAAGAATTGATTTCCCAATACTTGGAAACACCTGTCCAGGAAAAGAGAACAATCACAAGATACCTTGGCCATTGAGAAAAAATGGGGTGGGGGTGGGGATTCATTTTGACAAAATAAATACACCTTCCCTATGTAAACTCCATATTTTTTGTCTGTGAAGGACAGTGCATTTTATTTTCATGGAAATCAGTGTTTCTTGAACAAAATACATGTTGTCATCAGCCATGCTTCTATGCAAAAAAAAAAGTAGCTCCCATCCTGATAGTCAGTTATGATCTTGTAAATTAGACTTAGGACATTGGAACTGTCTCATATTATCATTTATAATCTTAGTACGATTGCCTCAACCACAAGTGACCATGAAGCCCATGTTAAAGGCCAATCGGTTGTCCAGAGTGATGGGGGGACTTTGCTACTGATAAACAGAGTAATGCAGAATGATATCCTGCCAGTGAACAATGCTGATGGGAGCAGAGGCAGGAAACCCCATTGAGACCGGTCACAACTTTTAATTGCAACTTTGCTCATTGGTCACGTCATTCTGCAGCATCCCATAAAGATGTATCTGCACTGCAGTAAAGATGTCTCCAGGCTGTTCAGTTATATCTGCTTAATACCATTTCCTAACTTTTTCCAACGTTTTAATACAGTGTGGTCCTGACATGCAAAAAACAAAACAATCTTATTGCCATTGGTCACTTATATTGTCAGGATGTCCCAATGTGACAGTACATCTAATTTCGTCAACAAAGAGAAAATGTGTGAGTAACTTTACATTCTTCTATATGAGACTCGGCAATTCAGCTCAATCACTGAATGCTATCGAGCTGAATGTAGGCTGTGAAAATATTTTCCAGCATTAAGCTAGAGATTTACAAGTCTTTGGGGCTTCTCTCTTTTTTAACTGCCTGGCTCAAGTTGGCTCAAACCCAGAAGACCAATTTCTTCCTTACATATCAAAAAGAAGTTCATACCTATTGTATAGATTTGTGTAAGTTTTCCATCCTCCTTTCAATAGCTGTGGCATCAACAGCACAGACTTATAAGATACACATGAAGGAAACCAAGGGATTTAACTCATCTAAAAAAACCACATAAAATGTGAATAATGTGTTATTGAAACACTAGTTATGATGTTATTCCTGAGACCAACTGCTTCCACGTGGTCCTGTTAAAATATTAGAATTCTACTTTACTGCCATCATATGGCATCCTGGCATTTGAAGATTAAGGAGAAGACAAAAAAAGTAAGGATGTAATACCTTGCCAGTCTTGTTCTCAAAGAAAATAATGAGTATTTTTAGCAATTTTTACCTCACCGAGAGGAAGTTTTTGAAAACTACATTTTTTTCGTTTTTAATTTGTTTTGGGTTGGGTTTTTTTGCAGTTTGAAAGTTGTTCTGCACAATTTTTATGTGGCAATTATTTTGCACAGAAAGCATTTTTTACACTAGAAACAGGCCTTTTGTGTTGAAAATAATCTTTCTGAACAATTGAGGTCTCAAACTGCAAATATTTTTTTTAGTCTGTGATTTTCCTTATCATTGTTTATCATGCCTGAGACATGTGAATATTATTGATCTCTATTATTATTGTTATTTTCATGCCTAACATTGAGCTTTAGGGTCTCACCAAACTGTAATTGCTGAGATGCTATATAATTCATAATGGTGCCAAAACTGTAAATTGTGAAGTGTTCCTGCTAACTTTGGTAGACCCCGGGACAACTTTCAAATAATATTCTCCACTATTTTGTGAAACTTCGGGTGCATCAATGCAGTTTGACACCACGTTTACTGCCATGGTTCAGTTCTATGGAATTATGGGAGTTGAAATTTTACAAAGTCTTTAGTCATCTCTGTCAAGTGCCTCACTCAACCACAACTCCTATGATTCCATAACATTAAGCCATGGCAGTTTAAATGGTATCAAACTGCTCATTATACTATGCTCCATCATATATGTTAGGAAAACAATGCAATTGCATATACAGTGTTTCCTCACTACTTTGCAGTTGGCTAATTGCGGATTCACTATTTTGAGGATTAAAAAAATATTAATTTAAAATATATATCATGGTATTTTCTGTATTTTGTGAGGTTTTGCTGCCGCCGCTCTCCAAGGTGCTTTCCTTCCTCAGTCCCCCCTCCCTCCCTCCAGCCTTGAAGGGCCTTTCCTTCCTTTCCTTTCCTTTCCTTCACTTTATTTTAAGTTTATAAAGATTTCAAATAGTGTATAACTACTAAAATAATGTATAAATATTAAAATAAATAGAGCATCCCTACATCGCTGTTTTTCACTTATTGCGGGAGGTGCCCAGCAATAAGTGAGGGAACACTGTATTCTCTCCCCCAATGCCAGTCATCAGAAACACCACAAAAGCACCTCTCAAAATCCATGGAGTTGCAAGTGAGAAGAAAAGGTAAGAAACCTATTTTCATGAACATCCATAAATTTATTTATCTTAGGAGCTTCTTAGATATAAAATAAGAGTTACTTAACAAATAAATATTGTTCCCTAAGCAAACAAAGACGTTGTTATATACCCAAAATAACTGATAATTTCTTTTCAGAAGTAAGCAAAAATATTATACAGCATCTACTCCAAACTACTTCTGCAGCATACTCAGTTATTTGGCCTGACATTGTTCTTTTGGTGAGATTGGATTGAAGCCAGCTTCCCTCTCATCTCTTCTGTAACCTGAAGACAGCATGGGCTGGTGTTGTCTTTTTCTCTCCAAATGGTAAAAAAAATAATATGACCTTCATTGTTCTCTACTGTTCCATTTCCTTACACTCCATTTACACAGTTTGGCAATCTTGCCTGTTACTCTCGAAAGAGTTGGGATCCATCTGTACAATGAGCGTGATATCAGTGCACAATTGGGTAATGCATGCCACTTCCCAATTGCATACACCTATGGTTTATCTCATTGTTACTACTGAAATGTTCTTGCACCAAGTGCCATCTGCAGTCTGAAAAAAAAACTAAAACTAATCATGGGAGCTAATGTGGGCCTGAGCCAACTGCAGCCGGAGGAAGGGAGGCATGGCCCTGGCAAGTGGGGGGGGGCAAGTCCCTCCCCCCACCCAACATAGTAAGCTCTGGGCAAGAGACCTGGAGCAGGCAGCAAGATCCCTGGCGAGCCCTGCTGGACCCGGGGCAAGTGGCTGAGAGGGCCGAGAAGGCCACAGTAAAACTGTGTGGAGGGACCTAATGGGCTCGGGGCCATCGACGAGGGGGGGGGTGCGGCCCCTACGAGCCCTCCCTGCACAAGAACAAATGTGTCCTGGGAACAAAGACCACAACAAGGCCGCAGGCGTGGAGCAGAGAAAGGCAGGGAGACATGGAAGGGGGAAGTCCCTTCCATGGGAGCACGCAGGGCGTTGCTCCTCTTGCTGCTGCTCCTCCTCCACAAACTGAAACACACCAGAAGTCGTATTAATGGTATTATAACAACAAAATATATTATATGGCTCTCCATTTCCAAATATTTTGCTTTTATGGGTCTCTGAGTCAAAAAGGTTCCTGACCCTTACTTTATGCAGATGAGAATCCTTTGGGGACAAATCAAGTCTTTGGATTTTTTTTCTTGTAATGTGTAACTAAAGGTTCTAAATCACCATTCTTAGATGGGGATGTTCCACAAGATTGAAGAAATGACCTTTATGGTATAATAACATTCCTTAGCAATCTGAAATTAGCATGGTCATACCTGTCTTTCTCAAAGGCTTTTAAAGTATATGAACAGTTCTGTTTTGGCATTCCTGTAATAATGTTATAACCTTAAGAAAGTTTTTGCTCTCATCATTTTAGTTGTATAGCATAAATTGGTACTCTTGCTCCACGCCTGCGGCCTTGTTGTGATATTTTTTTTAAAGGAAAAATGGTCTGTAATCTTATGGACACAATATTTTATTGATTGGCAATTCTAATGCACTTATTTCCAAAAGCCCAATAAAGTGAAAAAAACACAACTGATTTATTTATTTATTAGATTTATCAACCACCACTCCCAATTGGCTTGGGGCGGTTTATACTCAGAACAAAGCAATACAATAAAAGCGATAAAAACAGTTACAATAAAATACAATTTAACCTGGGTATTAGGACTCGAAAGCTTGTCTTTCAGGCTTTTCAGGCTTTACGAAAAGCTAGCAAATTTCATAAAACTCGATTCTCAGGGGTAATGCATTCCAAAGAACTGGAGCAATAATGGAGAATGCCTTTCTCCGAGTTGCGGTCAGATGGTACGATTTCACACTAGGCACGACTAGGAGATTCTGCTCTTCAGATCGCGGTGATCTCATGGGACAATATTTAGTCCAGTTTCTTGTTTTTTCACTCAATGTTTTTGTTCTGTCTCATATCATGGAAGTTGCAGATTTTTAAAAAACTTTCTACATGACAATTTCACTATTTTAAAGGCATTTCTCAAGATCTATGTATTTTTTAGTTTTGTGTTTCATTTTTGCAAACAGTTTCCCCATAGGCTAAGCATTTTGTTCTTCTGTACAAAATCAATTATTGTGTGCATTGTTCCCTAATTTAAAACCTCTAATAAACAAATTTGCTGACATTTTCTCAGTCCGTTGTAGTGTCTTAGGTTAGACTTATGACATCACAGCTGTTTCCTATTCACACTAACAATCATCGTACCATTGCCACAATTGAAATACCCCTAAATCCACCTTAAAATTTCCCCAGATTCAGTGAGACATAGAGTCTGTAGTACTGGAAAGGAATGTGCTGAGGGATGATGTAACTGGCTCCTGCCTGGCAGTGACTAACAGTATGATGACAGGTTGTTATAAGACTTCATGGGACTCTTCCCTTCTTCTCAAATCACCACTGATCCCTGGCAGGAGAGGGATAAACACATATTCCTTTAGCACCCCACTCACTTGCTCAACAAAATTCATACTTTGATGCAATGACTGAAATGTGAGATGAGTTTCAGTGGTCAGACCAGCAGAGAGATCATAGCCAGAACATTGAGCCTATGTGTCTCATGTAGGATCTCAGTCATTTTGTATGAATTTCAATACAATAGTGAGTATCAATAACTGTGTTCTGATTCATGCAAAATTAGGAAAGTGAAAATTTCACATTTCAATATTAATATTTCTGAAATATTGTAACTGCCTATGAATCTAAGACAACTATGGTCTCAGTTTCCCATATACACATTCACACCCTCTCTCATACTTGTTTACAGGGTGGAACAATAAGAAGTCATATTTCTGAGGTCATGAAAGTAGAGTGGACTGATAGGCACACTGATGCTATGTACCTTATGGGGATTGGGCCCAGTATAGTAAGACTGGTGGACATGTTTTGCACTAAAGGGATTAAAGGCAATTTCACATGCATTCTACACTGACATAACTGAAAGCTGAAGTAGCATAAAAGCAATGATAGTATCAAGTTATAGTCCATCCACATTCATCTTCATGACTGATTTTCTCCTAAACTTCTTTCATTTTAAAAGTCTACTTAGAAAAGAAACCTGTCTTTTGCTACTACTGCTGGTAAGGGATAGGGCATTCCAGAATATCTTCTTACCTACTGCAAATCATCTCAGGGTCTTTGTCATAGAATCATAGTTGGAAGACACCATACGAACCATCTAGTCCAAGCCCCTGCCATGTAGAAAAACACAACCAAAACACTCCTGACAGATGATCATCCAGTCTCTGTTCAAAAACCTCCAGAGAAGGAGGCTCCATCGTGTTCCAAGGCAGAATATTCAACTGTCAAACAACTCCTAATGTCAACAAGTATTTCCTGACAGTGGAATATCTTTACCTGTAATTTTATTTATTATTATTTATTTATTTCTTCCGATTTATCTACCCCCCCCCCCCCAATGGCTTGGGGTGGCTCACAATAAATCAGTCGTTACATAATAAAAACAGGCATATATAAAAACACAGTGCAAGCAAAACAGGTAAAAACAACATTAAAAACAGCATATAAAACAACAATAGTCGTGCACTATACACAACAGCAACAGACACAGTTACAAGGTGGCTATGAACACACAGGTTATCCAGATCCGTAGGTCTGCCGTAACAACAAACCAGCAGACCTAATTGAAATCCATTGTTCCATGTCCTAGTCTCTAGAGAAGCAAAAAACAAGCTTGCCCTATTCTCAATGTGACATCCCTTCAAATATTTAAATGTGGGTATCATCTCCTCTCAGTCTTCTTTTCTCCAATCTAAAACATACCCAGCTCCTTGAGCTACTCCTCAAAGGGCTTGGTTTCCAAACATTTGGCTATTTCAGTCGCTCTTCTCTGAACACATCTCAGCTTTTCAATATCCCTATTGTCACATCTCCCTAAATATGTGGGAAGGAATAATATCCTCATTTCATGCGTGATTGTGTGTATTTTTGTGCGCATGTTTGAAGAACAGGCTGCAAGCAGCTTTGGTTGATACTCAATTATCAATGCCATCACCAGGAGCCATACCAGGTTTTTGCAAAGAAGCTTCAGGGCTGGGGACAATCCTGAACTGAGAACACTAGCACTGGAACAAGGTTTAGCTAAATTCATGTTTCACAGCACATTTGCGATCTTAACTAGAGTTATACCAATAATATGGCTAGAACTAGCTATGTGTAAGCATTGAGTCAGCACCATGCCATTAAAAATATTGCAGTAGTTTATTCTTTAGGTGAGCATCCCCTCTCCCCCAAAGTCCCACATTTTACTCTTAGTGTGTGATAATAACTTACAATTGTAACTAGGAATAAAACAATCCATAAATCCACTTGTGAAGTGATAGTTTAAGGCTGCCATCTATAAAGGCTTTGTCTGAATCATAATTATTCTTTTCAGAAGACTTTCCTAGGAATGTCATTCTATGGTCTTGCTACCCCAGAACTTTGCAGCAATAACTGAAGTATCTCAAAGAAAATATTTGTAGATTAACTGCGTTATTTTGTTCGCTGAACTTATTAACAAAAGCTGTAGGACTGGATTCACTATTAAATAAGTGAGTATATTGCATTCATCTTGGGAGATGGTTAGTTCTTTTCATTTAATGCACCTGCCAAACTTTCAGTGCAAGAGCTAATAAAAAAGGCATTTACTTAACCAACCAGCCATTAATGCAAGATTTTTTTAATTTGCCTAAGTTGAAGAGTGTACCCGGGAAAACAAATAACACTGCAGTTAAATACACATATGTAATATATTGAACTGAGTTTATGTCATTTGCCACATGGATCAAAAACTGATTACATTATATTTTATTATAGTAATTAAACTGAAGGTGTCATTAGAATGAGTCTCATTTAGGCTTGTAAAGTGTAAGGTGCCCTACTGACTTAAAGCGCTCACCCTGAT
The DNA here is from genome assembly GCA_030556195.1 of Anolis apletophallus. NCBI lineage: Eukaryota > Metazoa > Chordata > Lepidosauria > Squamata > Anolidae > Anolis > Anolis apletophallus. The sequence continues at coordinate 22,238,245 of JARBWK010000010.1, read as the reverse complement.
AAAATTGTTAAGATACCCAAAGGAGCTGAGACTGTGAGCTTGTTTTTGGTGACAGCTGTCACAATAGGTCTGACCTAGTGAAAGTGAAAAGGATTGTTATAGTGATGTGGCTTTTGCTGGAGGCATCTAAGATAAGAGGAAAGCAATGGAAAGACCAGTAATTCACAAATGTTTCAACCTAACAGAGTGCAATGTGCAGCCAGGGGTGTAACAATCAAAGATAGGAAGATCACAAAATCATCTAAATTCTTCTCAAATGAATGTAAGAAAAATTGAAAATAAATTTGTATGGCTTGGATAGCTCTTTACTTTGCAACATCTAACATTTGTTATGGATTGCCATCTTACCTCCAATTCTATACACTTCCTCAACCACTGCTGCTCTTTGCTGTCATACCTACTAGCTTCCCCTACCACCCCTCTTCACCAGTGCATCAGTAGCAGAAACTGTTGCTCCATGTCCCTTTACCCTTCTGACATGGTGGAGGCCCATGAAGACATTTATTGAAGTAGACAGAGCAGCAAGGATGAGCCACCAAACAAAGAAAAAAATAGTAATACATTGTGTTGGTTAAAATCAGTAGTTGTATGGTAGTGCAAACATTCTACAATAGATTAATGGATCAACACATTTAAAGTGATGAAAAATTGAACAGAACAAATAAATAAATATTTAATCCATACCTTTGAAGAAAATTATACATTCCTTCATGCAATCCCTGTTGTTTACTACCAACTAGGTGTATTATGTGTAACAAAATGCCGCTACCATTATGATTAATTTATAGAACATTGATGTATGCAAGGATGAATTACATGGTTCTTCTCTTTCCATTTATTCCCATCATAGTCATAAAAGATAGGTTTGGCTGGGAGATAGTGATCAGGCAAAGAGCACTCAGAGACCTGAGATTTGGTCTCCTTTCCCAGGGCTATCAATTTAAGTATTATACCATGTTTAATGAAATGTTATCATAGCTGAAAGTATATAGTTGAGGAAGTAAGTTTAGGGAGAATGCTAGGTTCATCGTGAATTGGGAGACTGGAAGTTTCCTTCGACAGCTTATGATTATCATGCTCTTGCTGCTGCTGCTATTAATTGCTGTCAAATCACTTTCAGTTTATGGTGGCCCCACGCAGGCTTCAGATAAGGAATCTGTGGGTTGTTCAGAACCATAAATGTTACACCACAGATAAATTCACCAAATGATTTTGTAACTGCTGAACAGCATGGCAGCTACAGTTTTTAAAGAAAAATATGTTTTTTGCATAAATTATTTTTTCCATACAAATGTCTTAAGAAAATTCCATGGCAAAAGAGAAGAACACACATCTTTGTGAATGAGAACAAAAGCTGTATATACTAATATTGCTGCTTTGGCCTATGTCTTCCCATTCTGTTTTTAACATCAAAGGGGTTACCTTCTTGGTGTGTAATCCAAATAATTTTGGTTGCCAGTGACGTCATGGCAGAGTTATTTCTTTTAATGAAGGTTCTTTTTTAAATAAACGGATTAAAAATTCTTACCAAGAGCCAACTGGAGGCCCTTCTTCACTGTACTAAAATCAAGGAGGAAGCAGGTTAAAATAACCCACTTCCTCTTAGATTTCAATCACCATCTCCTCTCATAACTCCTGTCTTTCCTTTGGCAGGTGGCTAGATGCCATGCCAGATCAAAGGTTGATCTAGGATGGCATCTTCCCACAAAACATGCAGCATGGGCCTGCCGGCAATGTAGGCTCCTCCAGAGAATCACATTTTATTAATGTGAAATAAACTGGGAAACCCTTGTTTACTCCACATTAATTTACTTGGTAATACCGAGACAAGTGTTGGATAAAAGGCCTATCTGGAAGGGCCCTAGATGTCTATCTGGCTGTTTTCTCCCTCCCTCTAAACCAGCATTTGGTCCTCCATGTGTTTTGGACTTCACATCCCACAGTTCTTAACAGCTGGTAAGATAGATAGTAGGGGTGGTTGATCCATAAAATAATTGGTTCTAAACTACTAATGGGGGGGGGGTTTAAATTAGCAATTGAAATACAAAATATTTTCCAAAAAGTTCGTGATTAAAACGTTACTAATAACAAATATTCGTTATTATTCGTGAGCTCAGCTGGGAGGGAAGAATGGAGGGCAAGCCTTGATCAGTCCTAAACATCACTAATAACATCAACAAATAATCAATTAATGCAAATGAAATGCACAGATAAAGTATGAGCTTCTTCTAACAGGAATATTTATCTCCTCCAAAATTGCTTTTCAGGGTCACTTACAGACATCAGAGTCTTGTTCCTGCCTTCTGCCTTCTCCCAGGAAAGAGGAAAAGCATGCAAAAGCTTTGCCCAAAACTGCAGACCCGAGTAATGGATTGCCAGACAATTGATCTGATCCATTCTCTCTGGCAATTGATTGCTCTGGTCTGCGTTTTTTGGCAAAGCTTTCACATGCTTTTCCTTTTTCCTGGGAGCTGGCAGAAGGCAGGGACAGGACTCTGATGTCTGTAAGTGACCCTGAAAAGCAATTTTTGAAGGAGATAAATATTCTTGTTAGAAGAATCTCTGAGCTGGTGAGAGGAGAAGGAGAAAATACAATCTATTACAAAAATTAAAGAAAAATTGCCATCCCAGGTTCGGTAAAGAAATTATACTTCATGGTTAGGCCCGAGGGCCGGTAAACGAATTTCAAATAAATTTAAAGAGGATATAACCAGGCCTAATAGATAGGGTTCCTGAGAGTTGAAGTCCAAACACCAGGAGGACCAACGGTTGGAAACCATACTAAGAATGTAAAATAATAATTATGCTGCTCCATGGAGTGTGGTCAGAGTTTTCTCAGTTTCCATCAATTTTTTTATTTATATTTATTTATAAATTCGATTTGGTAGACCGCTCTCTCTGGAGCCCAGAGCGGTTTACAGCATAAAATCAATAAAACATCAATAAACAGATAAAAGACGTATACCCAAAAGCCCCCCTCCCCACAAATGATCCTGGCAAGCAATAATACGCAGAGGCAATACATGGCAGGATGGTATGTTGGCAGCTGGCCACTAAGGAGGCATCAGTTGGGACCAAATGCCTGCCTATATAGCCAAGTCTTCACAGACTTGCGGAAGGCCAACAAACCCCGTAGTGCTCGTATCTCCTCCGGCAGAGAATTCCAGAGGGTCGGAGCAGCCACTGTAAATGCTCTCTGCCGGGTGCTCGACAGCCTACAGATCTTAATACTAGGGACCTCTAGTAGATTAAGCCCCTCTGAGCGCAGTGATCTTCTGGGTTTGTATGGGGTAAGACGCTCCCTCAAGTACACTGGCCCCAAACCATATAAGGCCTTGAAAGTTAGAACTAACACCTTGAAGGAGACCCGAATTCGATGGGAAGCCAGTGCAGTGCACGCAGGAGTGGGGTCACATGCGCAGATCTTGGGGCTCCCGACAGCAGGCGCGCTGCTGCGTTCTGCACCAGCTTAAGTTTCCGGATCGCCGACAAGGGTAGGCCAATGTACAGCGCATTACAGTAATCAAGCCTCGAGATGACCGTGGCTTGGATCACCGTGGCCAGGTCGCAGCGGGAGAGGTAAGGAGCCAGACGTTTCGCCTACCGCAGATGGTAGAACGCTGTCTTGCAAGCGCAGGCAATCTGCGCTTCCATCGACAGTTGGGTGTCTAGCTGGACCCCAAGGCTCTTAGGGGCTGTGGGCGAAGTGCCACACCATCAAACGTCGGCAACTGGGTCTCTACCCCCTCCGGGCGGCCCAGCCACAAGATCTCCGTCTTCGCCGGGTTCACCTTCAACTTACTGGCTCACAGCCATCCAGTTACGGCTTCTAGGCAGAGATGATAATTATCGGGTACAGATTCCACCCCGGGGTCCATCCTCAGAATGAGCTGGGTGTCATCAGCGTACTGGTGACATTCCAGCCCAAAACTCCGTACCAATTGGGCGAGTGGTCGCATGTAGATGTTAAATAACAGCGGGAGAGAATGGCCCCCTGAGGGACTCCACAATGTAAAGGGGAGCCCTCGGAGACCACCCCCCCCACTTCACTCGCTGCAGGCGGTTTTGGAGGAAGGAGGACAGCCAGTTGAGGGCTGTCCTCCTCACCCCCGCCACCGCCAGGCGGTGTGTCAAAAGTTGGTAATCGACAGTATCAAACGCTGCCGTGAGGTCCAATAACACGAGCAGCGCCGATCCGCCTCGATCCAAGTGGCAACGGAGTAGGTCTGTGATGGAGACCAGGACGGTCTCTGTCCCATGGCCTGAACGGAAGCCGGACTGGAAGGGGTCAAGCCAGGTTGCATCATCCAGGAATGTCTGCAGCTGGTCCATTGCTGCCCTCTCAATTACCTTGCCCAGGTACGGTAAATTGGACACTGGGCGGTAATGGAGGGAGCCGGGGATCTAACCGGGCTTCTTCAGCAATGGACTAACCACCGCCTCTTTTAACTCCTCTGGAAAAGCTCCTTGCTCAAGGGAGCAGTTGACTATATTCAGCAGAGGGCCTCGTAACCCCTCCACGCAGCTCGAATCAGCGTGGAGGGGCACGGGTCGAGGGAGCAGGTGGTTGGTCGAAGAGCTGCGACAATCTTGCGTCCAGTGGCCGAAACCGGTCAAAGGTGGACCCGGCGGAGGGCCACGGAGTCTCAAGCTCCTGTACTGTATCAACCGTGGCGGGCAGGCCCCGGCGGAGCGTCGCACTCTGGTCTGCAAAAAGATTCTGGAAAGCCTCGGCGGAAAGGGCCCGATCATCTTTATTTGGGATGGTAGGGACCATCGTCAACTGCCGAATTATCCTGAACAATTGGGCCGGGCATGAATCTGCAGACGCTATCAAGGAGGCATAATGAGAATTTTTCGCCTCCTTGACCGCATGCTCATAAGCCTCACTAAAGAGCTTATAAGCTGATTGCGAAGGCCCATCACGGAGCTTCCTCCACATGCGCTCCAGCCGTCTCTTCTCCCGCTTCATACCGTGTTTCCCCGAAAGTAAGACACCCCCGATTGTAAGACGTATCGGGGGTGTCCGGGGGGTCGGCTTATATAAGCCATACCCGTATATAAGACGTACCTCGTCCCGCCGCCGCCGCAACCGGAGGTGTGCCGCGGCACACCTGTGGCACACCTCCGCAGCACACCTCTTCGCCAGGGCTCCAGGCAAGGGAGGGGGAAAGGCCAGCCAGGGCGGGAGGAAGCGGCGACGCGTCACTGTGGCGCTGCGATCCTCACCACGCCCCTGGCTCCTTTCCCCTCCCTTGCTTGAGGAAAGAAGGGAGAGGGAAGGAGCCAGGGGCGTGGTGAGGATCGCAGCGTCACAGTGACGCGTTGCCGCTTCTCCCGCCCCTGGCTCTCTTCCCCCACCCTTGGAAGGGAGGAGGAAGAGAGCCAGGGGCGGGAGAAGCGATGACGCGTCACAGTGACCAGTCGTCCAAGGGTTCTCCCCGCCCTGGCTCTCTTCCTCCTCCCTTCCAAGGGTGGGGAAAGAGAGCCAGGGGCGGGAGAAGCGATGACACCTCACAGTGATGTGTCGTCCCTTCTCCCCGCCCCTGGCTCTTCCTCCTCCCTTCAAGGCTCTCTTCCTCCTCTCTTCCAAGGGTGGGGAAGAGAGCCAGGGGCGGGGAGAGCGATGACGCGTCACAGTGACGCGTCGTCCCTTCTCCCCGCCCCTGGCTCTCTTCCTCCTCCTCCCTTCCAAGGGTGGGGAAAGAGAGCCAGGGGCGGGGGAGAAGCGATGACACGTCACAGTGACGCGTCGTCCCTTCTCCCCGCCCTGGCTCTCTTCCTCCTCCCTTCCAAGGGTGGGAAAGAGAGCCAGGGGCGGGAGAAGCGATGACACGTCACAGTGACGCGTCGTCCCTTCTCCCCCCCTGGCTCTCTTCCTCCTCCCTTCAAGGGTGGGGCAAGAGAGCCAGGGGCGGGGAGAAGCCAGGGGCGCGTCACTGTGACGCTGCGATCCTCACCACGCCCTGGCTCCTTTCCCTCTCCCTTCTTTCCTCAAGCAAGGGAGGGGGAAAGGAGCCAGGGGCGTGGTGCGGATCGCAGCGAAACAGTGACGTGTCGCCGCTTCCTCCCGCCCCGGGCGCCGTTCCCCCGCCCTTGCCGGGAGGCCTGGCGAAGAGGTGTGCCGCGGAGGTGTGCCGCAGGTGTGCCGCGCACACCTCCGGTTGCGGCGGTGTGGTGGCGGCGGCGGCGGTGGCGGCGGCGTGGGCGTGGCGACGGGTGCGTCTTGGGTTATATAAGACGGCGTGCCGAAAGTAAGACGTAGGGGGACTTTTGGGGGGGAAAGAAAGTAAGACGCTGTCTTACTTTCGGGGAAACACGGTAGTTCTAAGATCTTTGGTGAACCATGGAGAGCAACGCTTGCGGGGTTTGAGAGGGCGCTTAGGGGCAATCTCGTCGAGAGCCGTGGATAACTTACAGTTCCAGGTGGTGACTAGCTCCTCGGCGAGACGCTGACAGGCTCCAAATCCCTCAGGGCATTCAGGAACCTGGTTGGTTCCATAAGTCCCTTCGGGCGAACCCAAATTGGTTCAGCACCCTTGCCGGGGGGTGGTGCCGTCTCAACCCGGACTCTTAGAGCACAGTGATCCGACCATGGCACCTCGGTTACAGAGGTGACGGACACTTGGACACCTGCAGAGAAGATCAGATCGAGAGTGTGTCCAGCCCGATGTGTGGGGCCCGAGTTTAAGAGGGAGAGGCCCAGTGCCGCCATGGTCGACACAAGGTCCCCCGCTGCAGATGGAAGGGAGGCTGTGTCGGCGTGGACATTGAAGTCCCCCAGAACTATAAGTCTGGGGAACCTCAATGCCCACTCAGCCACAGTCTCCAGCAGCAGGGAGAGACTCCTCGCTGGTGCGCTAGGTGCTCGGTACACCAGCAAGAAGGCTACACTCTCCGGGGCTCCCACATCAGGCCGACACTTTCAATCCCGTCTGTTTCCAGTGCAGGGACCGCTCTAAGATGTAACAGGTCACGGGAGAGGATAGCCACTCCCCCCCCCCCGCCTCCCATTTCTATTCTGGTGAGTAACAACATAATCAGGGTATGCTAGCTCGTGCAGGCAGGTTTCATCGCCATCGTTGATCCAGGTTTCGGTTATGCAGCAGAGATCCACTCGCTGCTCTAAAAAGAAATCCTTGAGAGTAGCAGTTTTGTTCCTAACAGAGCGCGCGTTAACTAACACCAGAGAGGAAGGGGAGGAAATTGGAAGCCTGTCACCAGCGTCCTTCGGGATAGGACGCAGGTCAGAGGTACGTCGAGTCTCACAGCAATTCAGCATACCAATGTGAAACAATCTTATTTCCTAGTCACATGAAACTCTATTGCCTCTTTTGGAAGTTTGTGTTTCTTTACTATTGCAGCACATGGGGAAAATTAAATTCTTTCCACCATGCACTATCCTCCTAATGAAAACCCTCCCACAATTCTGTCCTTTGTCATTCCTGTCTAATTAAAGACTGGTTGATTCTCTCATCCCTAGTTATTAATGGTTAAAACCCATCAATCACCCCCAATGACACAATGTTCCCCTCACCTACCTTGGTGTGATAGATTTCTTCCATTTCTTTGCTGATTTTCAATCCCTCCCACTCTCTTTCTTCACTACAATCCTTTCTTTTTATATTTTAGTTTTATATATGAGTGGAATTGCACAACTGTGCTAAAATTATTAAAAATCAAGACATAGTAGTGCAGGAAGGCAGGGTTACAAAGATATATGGAAGCACAATAGCAGGACCTTGAAATGGTGAATCAACACAGCTGCACTATGAAGAGAGATGTGATATTGAAGGTGCTCAACATGGTATGTATCCACCAAACATAGTAAAACCAAAAGTTCATTTGATAAAATCCAACATAATTTTTCCAAGCTCTGGACATACTTCTAAAAACTGACAGGAAAAAAATATTTTTTCTGAAGATTTATAATAGTGAGGGGAAAAATATGAAGCCCCCCCCCCCCTATTTTTAATCAGCAAGCAGTTCAACAGGCAATATTGATTCATTGTAGGGGTTTATTTTCCTCTATTTAAGGGGGGGGGGAATCCCACCTTTGAGGCACTACAGGGAAGGAAATCTAAAAATTCCCTTTTCATGAACGTTTATATTTGGCTTCATTTATCTTGTCAGGTAAAATAATTCACTGATCACTAATCACCTGTGGTTGTTTGCACACAGCTGTTTTCCAGTGTGATGCAAAACCACACTGAGGTTTATAGGTGCCACAGGAAGCAATCAATAACAAGGCCTCATGAAGTTCTTACCAATAAGACACTGAAAAGCTTTTTCTTTGGGGAGTGGAATAAAAATGGTTGTGAAAATAAACACTCCTTTTGTCTGTGAAGGGAAACTCTCTTTATCCTCATACAAACACCTCATTCTGCCTGGGAAACAGCAGGCAGAAGGTCTGTTCTTCCTTTCTTCCTTTTAACTCACAGTTACATTAAAGCTGAAAAGATTACTTTTCCATCTCCTTTCACAAAATTGGTTTCTCTGTCTGTCTCTGTTTCTATCATTTTGTCTCTCTTTTCATGAACATTTATAGACCATCGTTCATGAACATTGATCTCCAGGCAGTTTGTAGACTAATTCTCTCCAACATTGTACAAAAATGAAAGCTAGTATGTGAGTGACCAAGCAACTTCAGACTGTGGCCAAGATGGGGAAAGTTACTAATGAAGAACACACATACTAAAGGAGGCTGCAGCATTTTGCTTCTGCCTGAGACTTTTAGAAATGGCAAAATTATGGACTGTTCTGTCCTTTTGCACCTTGGATTTTGTTTTCAGAAATGAAAGTAAGCAAAGGAGAAAGGGGAAAAGTGGGAAAGAAAGTGTCGCAATCACCGACTTAGTACTGCCCCTTTAACACACACACGGAGACGTAGCAAAGGCTAACTAATTTTATTGAATATAAAAGGTCCAAAAGACAATTCTCTTGAAGAGATCAAAGAATCAAGCAAACAGCAAAGCTGTAGTCCAATTACGAAAGCAAAGTTCCAAAAGATAAATCCAAAAGCAAACGTGGCAAAAGGCTAGGCAAATTCCCGGATTGCCTCCGGAACAAAGCAGGGTATCCGCAGCAATGCGAATCAATAACAAGGCAAAGGTCTTGGTCCAAGGCGAGCCAAACTAGGCTCCGTGGTTCACTCCGCTTTCACGCCCTTCAGATCAGACGTGGCCGGAGAACTGAGGATCAGTTCCCACGGGGCCGTTCTTAATCCTTCGGCCGGGCCCCTCGACGATCTAGGGCCCGGCGTCTCCAGTCTCTACTTTCCGAACGGTGACGGTCTAGGGACAGATGCCAGCTCCTCCTGCCCTGCTCTATGTCCCTGCGTCTGTTATGGAACGGCCCCGCTCTTCCAGTTCAGTATCGCTATCTCCTTGAGAAGCAGCCTCCCCGAACTTTCCCATCCGCTGGCCTCCATCTGCTGCTCGGCCAGGTCCTGGGAACCTCGGCCGTTTGGGAATTCATAACTATCTCCGCTATCTGCTTCGCTGCCTCCCATCTCCACCTGGTCCGCTCCTTCCCCGGGAGAAGGCTCCCACTCGAAATCCCAGGCTAAACTCTTTGCAGGTGAACTGGGCAAAGGCGCTGCTGACCAATCTTGCTCTGGGCCTTCCAACTCGTCCTCCGAGTCCCCTTCAGCCTGTGCGGGTCCCAATGGCATCGGGACCCCCGGCGCCTCACCCCCACCCAGTGGCACGAGCGGGCCCATGGGTGCTACACTATCCCCCTCAGGGCCCCCTGGGCGCCCCGGGGCTTGGGCTTGTCAGGATACTCGCGGTGGAACCGGGCCACCAACTCCGGCGCGTGGACATCTCGAGCCTTGACCCAAGCACGCTCTTCCGGGCCAAAACCTTTCCAGTCAATGAAGTACTCCAACTTCCGGTACGGATGCGGGCATCAAAATGTCCTGCACTTGACCTCCTCCCCCGCCCTCTCGCATCACAGGGGAGGAGGCGGCTGCATCACATCAGGCCGCACCCCTTCGCGGGCGGAGCAGGAGCGATGAAACACCGGGTGGAGTTTCATGTCCGCAGGAAGCTGGAGCTTGAAGGAGACAGGCCCCACCCGCTCCAAAACTTTGTAGGGCCCCAAAAACCGGGCATCCAACTTGCGGCTGGGGCGTTGCGTGGGCAGATTCTTGGTGGACAGCCAAACGTTATCCCCACCAGAATCGCAGGACCCTCCTGGCGTCGCCGATCAGCCATCCGCTTGTAGTCGGCCTTCGCCTGGTCAATTGAGTACGTAGCAAGTCTTGAGCGCAGTGAGCTCCTGGAGCCAATCCTTAGCCTCCGAAACGTCCCCAGGCGGGTCCACCGGAGGGTAGAACCGAGGTGGTGTCCGTAGTTGGCAAGAAAGGAGTCTCCTTGATGGATTCCTGCGTCGCATTGTTGTAGGCGAACTCTGCCAAAGACAACAAGGACGCCCAGTTGGTTTGCTGATAGTTGACATAGCAGCGCAGGTACTGCTCCAAAGTGGCATTAACCCTTTCGGTTTGCCCATCGGTCTGCGGGTGGTGTGCCGTGGACATCCGCACATCAATCCCCAGCAGCTTCTGGACAGCCTTCCAGAACTGGGAAGTGAATTGGGTGCCCCGGTCCGTCACCAGGCTCTGTGGAAGTCCATGCAGCCGAAACACACGTTGCACAAACATATCAGCAGTCTCTGTGGCAGCAGGCACCCCCACACAGGCGATGAAGTGTCCCATCTTGGTGAAACAGTCCACCACGACCAGTATCGTGGTGAAACCCTTGGACTTGGGGAGGTCAGTGATGAAATCGGCCGAAATCATCTTCCAGGGAGCGGAGGGAGTCGGAAGGGGCTGGAGCAAGCCGGCCGGCTTGCCCCCCTGGTTCTTAGCCCGGTGACACACAGGGCAGGATCCCACATAGTCCTCCACATCCCTCCGCACTTTAAGCCACCAAAAATCCCGTAGAACGAGCTGCAGCGTCTTGAAGAGCCCAAAATGGCCCGCCGCCTTAGAGTCGTGGCAAAGCTTGAGAATGTCCCCCCGCTCAGGGCCCGGAGAAACATAAACAGAGTCCCGATGATAGAGCACCCCGTTCCGCACCTGAAACGGGGCCTGCACCCCCTTGGACAGCTGCTCACGCACCCAAGGGTCGTCCCGTTGGCGGGCCTGGACCCGCACACTCAACGGCCGTTTATCCACGGGGCCGGGCGGGGCCGCCGGAGCCGGCGCGGGGGCCGTTCGGGCGGCTGCAAAGTTCTCCGCTTTGAGCAGGGGCTGCTCGGAGAGGGCCTCCCCTCCGCGAACATACTCCGGCTTCCGGGACAGGGCATCAGCTTGCTTGGTCTGCTTGGGAGTCACATAGTGAATGCGGAAATTGAATCGCTCAAAGAACAGGGACCATCTCTGTTGCCTCTGGTTCAATTTGCGCTGGGACTTCAGATGCTCCAAGTTCCGGTGGTCGGTGTGAACCTCCACCGGGAACTTGGCCCCTTCCAGCAGGTGTCTCCAGACCTCGAACGCCACCTTGATGGCCAAAAGTTCCTTCTCCCAAATGGTATAGTTCTTTTCCGAGCCGTCCGCTGCCGGGAATAGTAGGCACACGGCAACAACTCCGTCCCCTGAGGCTGACGCAGGATCGCTACCAACGCCACATCCGAAGCATCGGCCTGGACGATGACAGGGGTGCGGGGGTTGGGGTGCTGCAAGAGCGGCTGAGTGGTGAACAGCTGCTTCAACTTGCGGAACCCCACATCCGCCTCCGGCGTCCACCGGAACGGCACCTTTCCCCGCAAACACTGGGTGATCGGATCAGCCCACTTGGCAAAGTCAGGAATGAACTTTCTGTAGTAGTTGGCAAAGCCCAGGAATCTTTGAATGTCTTTTTTGCTAGCAGGAGGTGCCCAGTCGACCACGGCTTGGACCTTGGTGTCATCCATGGCAATGCCCGTAGGAGAGATGCGGTAGCCCAGAAAGTCCACTTCACGCAAATCAAAAGCACATTTCTCCAGCTTGGCATAGAGCCCGTGGGCCCGCAGTCGCAGGAGCACCTCTTTGACATGGCGATCATGGGTCGCCTGATCCGGAGAAAAATCAGCAGGTCGTCAAGGTAGACCGCCAGATAGCGGTCCAACAGGTCTCGGAAAATGTCATTCATGAAATGTTGGAAACATGCTGGGGCGTTGCACAAACCGAATCCCATCACCAGGTATTCGAAACTGCCCCACTTGGTCTGGAAGGCCGTCTTCCATTCATCACCCTGGCGAATCCGGACAAGGTTGTAAGCCCCCCCCTCAGGTCCAGTTTAGTGAACACCTTGGCTCCCCGCATCCGCTCCAAAAGCTCGGGGATCAAGGGCAGGGGATAGCGATTCCGGATCGTGATCTTGTTGAGTTCCCTGTAGTCATTGCAAAGCCGCAACTCCCCCGATTTCTTCTTGACGAAAAGAATCGGGCCCCGGCCGGGGATTGGGAGGGCCGAATGAACCCCTTCCGCAGGTTCTCATCCAGGAAGTCTCGGAGAGCCTGTTGCTCTGGGTCCGAGAGCGGGTAGAGGCGCCCCCGCGGAATGGGGGCCCCCGGCTGCAAGTCAATGGCACAGTCATAGGGCCGGTGCGGAGGCAAGCGTTCCGCCTCCTTCTCACTGAAGACATCCCAAAATCCGGCATACTTCTTGGGCAGAGTGGCCACATTCTCCACCTCTTGAGCCTGGCACGCCCGGGCCGTCATGCAGTGGCCCTGGCAATGATCGGAAGAAAAAATCAGCTGTCTCTTGGCCCAGGAGATCTGGGGGTCATGGAGGCAAGCCACACAATGCCCAGGACAAGGGGGAAATCGGGAGCTTGGTTACAAGAAAAGAAATGTCCTCTTTATGGGAGCTAGTCCACATCCTGGTAGGAGCCGTATACTGAGTCACAGCCCCGGTTTTCAACACTCTCCCATCGATGGTCTGGACACCCTTGGGCTCTTGGAGGTCAAGAAATTTTAATCCCGCAGACTTGGCATAGTCTGCATCAATGAAGTTGTTGGTCACGCCCGAGTCGATCATGGCATGGACCATCATCGGCCCCTTCTCGGGCGACCACAAGCAGACCATCACAAGGAACAATTGTCCAGTCTTGGGTTCAGGGGGAAGGGTGGCGACGTCGGCCGAGTGAGCGAACCCTCTTACACTCGGCCGTACCCTTCCCCCGCCGCCTGGAGAGCTTCCTCAGGCTCCGGAGGGCTGGCCACCGCTGCGGACGCCCGAGGGGTCCTCCCACGCGGTTTCTGGGGACAATCACGAGAAAAAATGACCCGGGCCCCCGCAGTACCAACAAAGATTGAGTCTTTGCCGCCGAGCCTTCTCGGCAGCATCTACTTTGGGCCGCACCGTACCCAGTTGCATCGGTTCGGAGTCATCCACAACAGGAGTGGGGGCAGGGATCTGGCGGGGCACAAATTGGCGGTCCGGCCTCCCGCCTGGTCGGAGGTTTCTCGGCCGAGCCGACCCCCACCTTCTCTTGTGTTGTATGGCCGCCTCCGCCCGCAAACTTGAGGCGATGGCCGCCTCCAGGTCGGCCGGCCGGGCAATTGTAACATCTGTTGCTGAATCTCGGGCGAGAGTCCCGCTAGATACGTATAGCGCAGGGGTGGACCTTCCCACTTGGTCTGGCTGGCCAACACTCGGAAACGGGAAATATACTGAGACAAAGTCATGTCCTTCATGGTCAGCCGTGCTAAATCCCGTTCCGCCAGGTCCTCATTGTGACGGGGGTCCCAGGTCGCCCGGATCGCATCTAGGAAGCGTTCAAAGTCGCTGCATGCGGGGACGCGGCATTGATGAGGAGTTGCCCACGTCGCTGCCATCCCTTCCATACAGTTGAACACGAATCCCACCTGGGCCCGGGGGGTAGCAAATTCATGGGGCCGCAACTCCAAGTATATTCGAACCTGGGCAAGGAAAACTTCCACCATCGCCGGATTTCCATTGAAACGAGCCGGGGCATTCACCGACGGGTGCCGCCCCGCTCGGGTTCGCAGCTCCACCACCTCCTCTTGCAACGCCACCACTTGCGGGCCCGTCAAGTTCGCCATGGCGGCCGTGGAGACAATGGGAGCCTTGGTACGCAGCCGGCGGTTTCTGGTACGTCCCGTGGTGCAAAAAAGGGGTTCGAGGAGTTCTCCGGCCAACTGTCCTAACTAATTTTATTGAATATAAAAGGTCAAAAGACAATTCTCTTGAAGAGATCAAAGAATCAAGCAAACAGCAAAGCTGTAGTCCAATTACGAAAGCAAAGTTCCAAAAGATAAATCCAAAAGCAAACGTGGCAAAAGGCTAGGCAAATTCCCGGATTGCCTCCGGAACAAAGCAGGGTATCCGCAGCAATGCGAATCAATAACAAGGCAAAGGTCTTGGTCCAAGGCGAGCCAAACTAGGCTCCGTGGTTCACTCCGCTTTCACGCCCTTCAGATCAGACGTGGCCGGAGAACTGAGGATCAGTTCCCACGGGCCGTTCTTAATCCTCGGCCGGGCCCCTCGACGATCTAGGGCCCGGCGTCTCCAGTCTCTACTTTCCGAACGGTGACGGTCTAGGGACAGATGCCAGCTCCTCCTGCCCTGCTCTATGTCCCTGCGTCTGTTATGGGAACGGCCCCGCTCTTCCAGTTCAGTATCGCTATCTCCTTGAGAAGCAGCCTCCCCCGAACTTTCCCATCCGCTGGCCTCCATCTGCTGCTCGGCCAGGTCCTGGGAACCTCGGCCGTTTGGGAATTCATAACTATCTCCGCTATCTGCTTCGCTGCCTCCCATCTCCACCTGGTCCGCTACTAACCGGGAGAAGGCTCCCACTCGAAATCCCAGGCTAAACTCTTTGCAGGTGAACTGGGCAAAGGCGCTGCTGACCAATCTTGCTCTGGGCCTTCCAACTCGTCCTCCGAGTCCCCTTCAGCCTGTGCGGGTCCCAATGGCATCGGGACCCCCGGCGCCTCACCCCCACCCAGTGGCACGAACGGGCCCATGGGTGCTACAGAAAGAAACTGAGACATTTTAATGGCAGCTGGAAAAAACTGGAATGACAGAGAAATAATCAGGACTAACCCTGCTAAACTGAGGTTATAAAACTGGCACAGAAAACATCCAGTAGTGTACAATTAAAGTGAAATCAACACACCACATTCAAGGTTGAAACATTTTAAGCTTGTTTAAAACACAACTTTTTAATGAATCAGACAGGCTTGGAGAAACAATAAAGACTACAGTTCCCAACAAGTATGTTTAGAGATCCAAAGGACACTGAGGGAATTTGAACATTAGGAAAACTTCCTGACTGTGAGATCTGTTCAGCAGTGGAACTCTCTGCCCCATAATGTGGTGGAGGCTCCTTCTTTGGAGCCTTTTAAACAGAGGCTGGATGGCCATCTGTCGGGGGTGCTTTGTTTCTTGGCAGGGGGTTGGACTGGATGGACCACGAGGTCTCTTCCAACTCTATGATTCTATGAAATGAGTGCAGTATCTGAACCACTCTGTCTTCAAACAATTATTTTAATTTTATAGAAATAGTGATCAAAATATCTATGCTACCTGACAACGTGATGGTTGGTGTGGCATTTTTGGATATGTTTCTGTGCTTAAAAAACAGGCATTGATTGTATTGTTGGATTGTATTTAGTTGTAATTAATTGACATATAGGTTTAAGGCTGTAGATAAAGATACAGAGTGATGATATTAATAGTAGCCTATGATAATAGTGGGTAGGGGGGGACACATAAGCACTCCTAATTTAGCCAGTAGGAAGAGCCCCTTTTTTTCTCTAAAAATGTAGGCTTCTTGAAGCCAGAATATCAACACTTGGCTGACATTTTGCCATGTAGTGATCCATCCATAACTGCAACTCAAGTGTAGCCTCTGAATGCAACTTTTCATTGATACAGCAATTCAACATGGCAACATCTATGTCATTAAACAATGGGAAAATGAGTTCCATATCTTGCTGCTATGTCTTATCACAACTGCATCATCTCTCAAGCCTCACTTTCCTGTTTGTGTATCCTTTTTGTTTGTTTCACTGGTTGCTCTTCCTTTATTTCACGACCCTCTTTGTCTGCACTTTCAGACAAATTTAAAACAGTTTTTAAAAACCCGTTTTAGTGTGGGTTTAAATCCATATGACCTCCCCCTTCCAAAACCGGACTTTTCCCATGGTTTGTTTAGATGCAAACACTGAGATGGTATCCATCCACCTCCCAAAAAAGCCTCCAAAAAGCCCTTTAAAGAAAAATAACTGACCCGGCTGCCATTAAGATACTCCTGGAACCCTTCCAGACATGTACAAATGACATGCCAGGATGTGGGAGAGGGGTGAGGAGGAAAATCGATCCTCAGCCTCCCCAACCTCCTGACACCTCAGGTAAAAGCCAGACAGGCACTGCATTTGGGGCCTGTTTGGAAGGGCCCTCAAGCTCCCAAATAATAATGACTGCTGATTCTCTCTTATTCCGCTACTTGCTGTCTGACACTGTCATCTCCTGCTGGTTTCCACAGTGTGGTGACAGCAATTACTCAGTAGCAGGCCTGCTGCCTCTGCATTACCTGTTTATTTGTTCAGAATGGACACCTCCTCCTCTACCTTTTGATGTTCTGGTTAGCTGATACTCCCACAACCCCCCATCAGCCTGTTTGTGTGGTAGCAGACATTGCCCCCTTGCATATATAGGCTTATTTGTAAGACATCTAAGAGAATTTATCCCACTGTGATCCACAAATGCTTCTTAGGATAAATCAAGTGATGTTGTTATTGTTGTTGTCACCGTCCTCCTCCTCCTTTTTATAATAAATTAACATGGCTATTTCTCCACAAAATTTTGAAAAGTGTTCCTCTGTGTAAGCAAAGAATAACTCTTTGAAAAGCAAATATCAGTCAATGCAGCAGATTTGTGTTTTTTTCTATTTAGTTTCAACCTCCTATATCATTCCTTTCACTTGTTTTTCTATAAATCCTTCCTGAATTACCTACTCTTCACTGCTGTTTTATCTCCTTATTATGGGTTACATTTCAGTATGAAATGGAGCAGATTCCAAATAAATACAATGTATTGCGTACAAATTAGGTAACCATGACACGCAACATGTACTTAAAATAAATACATGTGTAGATTTAGTCCTTCCAAAAGTTTTTTTAATCACATCTTCAATATTTGAAATTACTTTCAAGGAGACAGAAAATCACATGGAGCTGCTGTAGAATCTCCACATATACCTTTCCTTCTAATAGCATCCACTTCATCTCCTCCCTGAAGCCTGTGAAATAAAACACAGACTTTGCTTTGTGTGTCTGTTGAGAACACAGTAAGAAACAAATAATATTGTCATGAATATTTCCAGTAAAGATGAATAATATTTTTAGAAACAACAAAGTGACACCTTTATTGATTGCAATTTACTTATTTTATTAAAATATTTATGTTCCATTTGCTATATCAAAAGATCTCATGGCAGAGTACAAGCCAAATTGATGATGATATCTATTTGTATTCCACTGCCAAAAATTTGGCAAAAATTAGAATTCAAAGTAGCTCACAATTTAAAAGAAAATATATAGTCAAAAACATATAAAAACGAACATTAAAAGAGTCAAACTATTTAAAATATTAAAACAAATGATAGCTATGTTAAAATAATTTATTTTAAAAGAATACAGAACCACCTAGTTTGTTGTAAACCTCACGCTTTAAAAACCTGTTTGGACAAAAGATTATAACTTGCCGCCTGAAGGACAAGAGGTGGTCATGCTACCATAGAATGCAACTGTATTATATGGTCAGTGTAGACTCATATAATGCAGTTCAATGAAGTTAAACTCCATTATATGAGTCTACACTGACCATATAATGCAGTTTTAAACTATTATATGGCAGTGAAAATGGATTCTCTGTGGAGGGAGTTTCAGAGAGAGAGCGCACTCTCTCTCTCATATCTCCCCAACTAGGTAGGTATAAGTAAGTAAGTCAATAAATAAATAAATCTCATTCAAATCTTCTGTTCCTAGAAGTTCATCATTGTTTCCTTGTTTGTGTAACTATTCAAACTTCAAAATATATGAAATAGGTAAGGCACAGAAGAGAAATGGAGAAAATAAACTGGCTTGTTTGGTCATCTGGGGAGCTATGGGCACAAGCCTTAGCTAACATATTTATGGCTGAATATCTCTCTCTCTCTCTCTCTCTCTCTCTCTTTCTCGTTCTCCTTCGCTTTCTCTTTGTGTTTATCTTTCTCTCTCCACCCCACCCCACCCCATGAAACACCATCTCCAGTTTTCTAGTTATGTTTATCAAACAAGTTGTATAACTTGGATTGACTTTATTATCTCATTTATTCAACTTTTAAAATTCTTATGGGAAGGTGAAGATGCCTATTACGATGCAGGAGTATTTGTAATAAAAAAGTAAAATTAATGGTCAAAATAAATGTACATTATTGCTACAATTGGGGTTGTGATGAGGTGGTTATTTGTGTTATATTAAGTGGTCACGTTATGGACAGACCACAAAGGGTTGGCTGTGATAATGGAGGCAGTTCCCTCCTGGGGGAATGTGTTGCCATGGTAATGGTGGGCGGAGCCAGCCAGAAGGCTAGCTCGGAATTCTTAGAGAGAGTCAGTGGGTGCCTGGCTGTCAAGCCAGAAGGTTCGGTTAGATTCTGCTCTGAGGAGAGGAGTAGGAATCACGTTATTGAAACTGCAGAGAGAGCAGTTAGAGTTTTCCTGTCAGCGAAGCGAGAGTGTAGCTTCGGCTGGGGAATCTGTTTCGAGAGCTGTAGGGAGACAGTTCTGGAGGGCTGAGCTTGCGAGCCAGTCTGTTTGTATAAAGCCTGAGGGCTAGATAGAGGCAAGGTGCCTTTAGAAGGCAAAAGTGCCTGTATGTTTGAGATTGCTAGACGCTGGTCTAAGTAATAGCAATAGTTAAACATTGCAACTGTGTATTAGTTACAAATAGAAACTTTGTAACCTTTTTAAGTCGTGCCTCTTCGGAAGAGTTATATTAAGTATCAAACCAAGTTTTGTGCCCAGTTGTGTGAAATAAACTATTTCAGTTTTGATTCAAAACTCTCTCTCCGTGACTTCATTTGGATTGTCAGTCTCCTCACCACTCTTTACAAGTCAATGGTCAAGCCTAAATAAATTAATGGTGGCAGCGAAATACAAGTTAACGTCGAATCCTCCACAAATGGTGGCACAGCGGCGGGATGCGTGTAAGAAATCTGATCTAGTGCCTAAGACTGTGACAAGATTGGGATGCGTGTTAGAGATCTGATCTAGTGCCTAATATTGTGACAAGATTTAGATCCGTGTAACATCTGAATTCAGTACTTGAGACTGTGTAAAGAGTAAGAAAAAGTGTTGTGAGGTAAAGTTAAATCTCACAATATAGCTACTAGAAAGCAGAGGAGAAGCCAGGAGGCTTGAGGAACGAAGAGAAGCCAGGAGGCTTGAGGCGAAAAGATTAAAAAGAGAGAGTTGAGGCAAACCTGAAGTAAAAGGCTGAGACCTAAAGTAAAGGTTGTGGAAGCCTGAAGTAAAGGGCTAAGTTGGAGTCCTGAGGTAAACCTGCAAGAGAGGGCTGAGTAAAAGTCCTGAGGTAAACCTGAAAGAGAAGGCTGAAGTAAAGGCCTGAAGGAAAGGTGTGAGGTAGATGGAGCTCACAAAGATGGCAGAATCTCAGAAGTCAGTCTCTGAGGAGATTCAAAATTTGAAATGCCAGTTAGAGTTAAAAAGAAGAGAAAAGCAGCAAATTGATGATGAGATAGAGAAGAGTGAAATAATTCATCAGAGGATGATAAGAGCTATTAGAGCGGAAGGAGAAGAGGTTACAAGAATTTTCAAAAAGGGAATGCAAGAAATTAAAGATGATATAGAGAGAGGGAAATTCATCGGTGAAAGGAGGATAATAGAACTCCGACAGTTGATTGAGAGGGATGATGAGCAATGGAAAGAAAGATGGGCACAGGCTGAGATGGTGAAAAGCCAAATCAGCAAGAAGTCGGTGCACAGCCGGACAATTGCTGAGGAGATCTCAAAATTACAAAGGGAGATTAGAAACCTTGAAGATAAGTTGAGAAACCTTGAAGATAAGTTGAGAAACCTTGAAGATAAGTTGAGATTTGAAGAGAGGCGAAGGGAGATTGAAGAAAAATGGAGAAGGGAAAAGGAAACCCAGAATGAACGTAAAATAAAAAGAGATGCCTCTGTAGAAAAGGAGAAAGAACGTGAGGTGAAGAGAGATGTGTTTCCAGTTTCAGCTGTAGTGAAAAAGGAAGCCCAGAGATGGCTTAAAATAGAAAAATGTGCCTTTCGTGAAGAGAAAGGGCCAGTTTCAGTTGTGGTGAAAGAAGAGAGGCCACTTGAGAAAAGGCGGAAATTCAGAAGAGGAGATTTCCAAGCCTCAGTTTAAACCCTTCCCCCACAAGCAGCTTGAGGAGAAACCTGCTTTAGAAAACACCACCAGTAGGCTGAAAGGTGTAATAGAAAATGTTTCTGTCAGAGCAGAGGAAAATGGCAACAATATCAGGGAGCTGTGACAACCCCTGCTTATGAGAAGAGTGAGGGTTATTGTAAAGAGGAGATCCCTATGTTAAATCCCAGAGAGAAGGGAAATAAAAGATGTCTTGAATGAGAGAAAAGGAAAGGAATATAAGCTTCCAAAGGTCTCTCAAGAACGATCTTTACAGTTCATGAGATCGGGTGTGGCTGTGTCTCAGGCGGAGTTTCTGAGAGCAGAGATTGCCATTGACAGAGCTGAAACAGATGCTTGTGATAAATCTGCAGGAATAGAGCGGCAGCAAGATAGAGAGAGCTTACCATGGGGATAAAGTATGCAAGGGTTTGGATCCTCACAATGATAGTTGCCAGTCCTTTGTGAATAAGGAGCACAAGCCTCAAGACTTCGGCAATGAGGTGGACATGGCAGATAGATTTAAAGAGAAAGGAGAGTTAAAGAAGCCATTAGCTTCAAAAGATGTTTTGCTTTCAGCTTCACTTGAAGAAATTACTCCTGCAGGCGTCATGGACAAATGCAAGGAAGTATCCAGAATTGAAAGAAGCAGTAAGCTGCAAGTAGGAAAGAATTTGGTGCAAGCAGAGATGACAAGAAATCAAGCCATTGGGAAGTTGGAATGCGACCAAATAGAGGCTGAAGAGATTTCAAGCTTGCAGTTGACGAATGACCAAACTAGAGAGGAAATAAGAAGGAAGGAGGAGGAATTAGTAGAGAAGGAGATGTGGGAGGCGTGAAACAAAAGGAGATGCCTCTGATGATGAGAGAGAATCCACTTCTGCTGTGGTGAGGAGGAGGATTCAAGGGAAGTGATGAAGAAGAATGGGACTCCTAAATCTCTAGAAGAGGTGGAGTTTGATTTCTGTTCTCCAGCAGCATTGAAGTTTCCTGTGTGTGTGGTTGAGCTGAGGGCCTCTGCTGCTGCTGTGCATACAGAGAAAACATTTGAAAGGACTGTGCCTCAGTATGATGGGAACTGTATAGAGAGGTCAAAAGCTCATGAACAACTGCTGAGAAGAAATGGAGAAGAATATGTAAGCCCAAGTTGTAGCATTTTAATGTTGCAGGATGAAGCCATTGTGGGAACAGGGCAGCAAGAAATTGCTCTGGAACGTATAGCAAAAGATGGCACAGAGCTTACTAGTATTAAAACCGTTGAACAAACATCCGTTGAGGGCCAAGAAGTCAAGAGCAGAATTGAAAAGGGTGCAAATCCCAGTGGAAGGAAAAACTCAAAATATTTCAACCAGTACCAGAAGAACCTGAAATTTCCAGGTGCTGCAAGGTGACTCAGTCAAGTTCTGTATGTTGCAGTCATGATGATGCAGATAATATAAAATTGCTTAGTGAAGGCACTAAGTCCCTTTCCATGCAGAAGAAGATGATGATAACAGCTGTTAAGACTGAAACAAGTGGTCCGGCAGCAGCTAAAGAGTTAAACCCAGAGGTCAAGGCATCTTCAGAATCGGAGCCTGGTGTTGTGAAAGTCGACACTGAGAGTTCTGAGGATTATGCTGATTGCAGTTCGGTTCCGGATGTTCCTGTGTGGGATGCTAGAATCCAGCGAATCTACTTATGCTGACATCAACACAGTTTCAGTAACTTCTGCTGGACATTTCGTGAAGGATGATCATCGAGAGCCTTGTGTTGTGGGGTCTCCACTTACAGAGCTGTACCAGTCTGTTCCGGTGGAGGTTCCTGCTTCTGTGGCGGTTGAGGTTTGGCGTCTCCACCCTGTTGCTGTGGGGAGCGACATCGCCTTCAGAGACTCATCCGCAGGAGAAGGCGAAAGACGAAGAACACCATACCCAGTAGTCATCAACACGTCATCAAGGGACAGGAGAAGCAAAAGACTTATGGTCAACCAGTGAGATGGGAAACCGTATTCTCAAAGACATTGGCGAGACACCAAGAGACGAAGGATAAAGCCAGAAAGACAGAAAAGAAGTGGTTGTGAAAAGAAACATAGAGACCACCAGGAAGAGACATTGATGAGGACAGTGTGTTTATTGCAACCAAAGTTGTGTTTGAGCCATGAGTTATTGGACAGAGAAACACACATGTCAAATAAGGTGTCTGATGTAATTCATCTTACTGTTAAGGATTATGATGAAGGGAAGGTAAACAGTTCCATGATAACATACTGAAACCGTTCCATTATAAGAGTGACTTTGTATTCAGGGAAGACCTGATGGCGATATACTGTATCTTCAACTGTTCTTGGAAGAGACTGTTGGAGAAGGCGCAAGGGTTTTTAGTTTAGAAGCATCTGTAAGGGAGGTTATTAGGATGAGAAAGCAGTATTCAAGGAGAAATACTTGTTGTTAATACATCCTCCAGGAGACAGAATGCTGGGTTGTTTAATCCTCAAAATAGAGAAAATTTTGTTGGGTAAGTTAATGTAGGAAGAGGTAGAGGTAATGATATTGTATCACATTATATTGTATTGTGCTGTATTTAAAATGTTTTTCCTTTTTCAGGAATTATATTTGGTGTATTCAATGTTTTAACATTATTGATTGTATTGCTGATGTGCCCCATATTTACGCTGATTCTGTTTACTGGATTCGGTAAACATGACTGATGATTTGTATATAATTAGAGTAAATATGTATAATGGTGTAAAGTGTATAAGTTTTATGTAATGTCTTCCCGAAATTATTTTTAATTCTCTCTGGACAGAGAGAATTAAAAATAATTTCGAGGAAGAAGGAAGGTGTGTACAGGTGGTTATTTGTGTTATATTAAGTGGTCACGTTATGGACAGACCACAAAGGGTTGGCTGTGATAATGGAGGCAGTTCCCCTCCTGGGGAATGTGCTGCCATGGTAATGGTGGCGGAGCCAGCCAGAAGGCTAGCTCGGAATTCCAGAGAGTCAGTGGGTGCCTGGCTGTCAAGCCAGAAGGTTCGGTTAGATTCTGCTCTGAGGAGAGGAGTAGGAATCACGTTATTGAAACTGCAGAGAGAGCAGTTAGAGTTTTTCCTGTCAGCGGCGAGAGTGTAGCCGGCTGGGGAATCTGTTTCGAGAGCTGTAGGAGACAGTTCTGGAGGGCTGAGCTTGAGCCAGTCTGTTTGTATAAAGCCTGAGGGCTGATAGAGCAAGGTGCCTTTAGAAGGCAAAAGTGCCTGTATGTTTGAGATTGCTAGACGCTGGTCTAAGTAATAGCAATAGTTAAACATTGCAACTGTGTATTAGTTACAAATAGAAACTTTGTAACCTTTTTTAAGTCGTGCCTCTTCGAAGAGTTATATTAAGTATCAAACCAAGCTTTGGGCCCAGTCGTGGGAACTAAACTATTTCAGTTTTGATTCAAAACTTCTCCGTGACTTCATTTGAATTGTCAGTCTCCTCACCACTCTTTACAAGTCAATGGTCAAGCCTAAATAAATTAATGGTGGCAGCGAAATACAAGTTAACGTCGAATCCTCCACAGGGGTCTAATCCAAGCATGGGCAAATATTGGCCCTCCCAGTTTTTAGGACATCAACTCCCACAATTCCTAACAGTTGGTAAACTGACTGGGATTTCTGGAAGTTAAAATCCATAACACCTGAGGACTGAAGTTTGCCCATGCCTGGCTCTAATCCCAAGTACATTAAAGTGAATGAGAGAGTCAAAATTCTTCAGATAGTACAGATTCAAGGAGACTTTGGGGATGTCAGCAATATTTGCTCACTGGGATAGTTCAGCATGAGGCTCCAATTATCGGAGACTCGATCGCTGTGCATAATCATAATTTGTTCACTAAACTACGCAGGCCTGTCAGAGCAGTGCCCTGAATTAAGCTTCTTCTGCATGCATACAGCTTATGAAAAATTGAATGGCAGGCATTTTCACCAAACATGACAAACACAAAAGAAATTACGAATTAATTTTTCAACCCTTTCTAGCAGAGCCTTATCAAACTGAGGGGAGTCTTTGTCTTATTGAAGACTGCTTCCTGGCTGATATGCTTAATTAGTATCAAGTACCTCTAAATAGCTGTTGACTGACAGTTGAAAACAGTCTGTGCCCTCTCTTCCTAACCTGCTCCAAGTTGAGTTTAAGAATAGAACAATTGGCTTTCAGGGGAGATAAAAAAGGTTCCACCCATGGGCTGATGAATTAAATGGATTTCAATTGATGTCTGCCATGAATTGTCACTATTCACAGAGCAATTAAAATAATGCATAATTTAAGTGATGGTCTAAAATGGACTGCTGACAGTAGATGTAGACTGCTGATAATGGTAATGTGAATCATTGAATCATAGTTGGAAGAAACTACAAGAGCTATGTGGGAATGCACAAGCAAATCATTCCTGACAGAACAATTCAACATCTATTTAAAAACAACCCAAAAAGGAGACTTCACCAAACCCTTTAGGCAAAATATCCCACTGTCAAACAGATCTTATTGTCAGGAAGTAGATGTACATCATGGGATGGAAGCCAGTGGGCTCCATCATAAAACTGAAGAGGAACTGGCTTATGAAGATTTTCACCTCTGATGATGTTATAAGTGTAGTGTCTTCCCCTGTTCAAATTCATTTTGTTAGTTTTGACCAAGCTCTATAATCTGTCATTTTGAATTCTGATCATGTTCTCTGGGGCATTATCTCCCTCCCATATTTGATAAACAAGTCCTCTGCAAGTGTGATAAGCAATTTGATAAGCATTCTTCCCTCTCTATTTATTAAAATAAATAATCCAATCATCCAAGTCATTAATAAAGATGTTGAATAACACTAGCCCAAGACAGAATCCTGTGGCACCCTACAAGTCACATCTCTCCAGAATGAAGAGAAGCTACTGGTGAACACTGTTTGGGTTCAGTTGGACAACAATTACAAATTCACCAAACTGTAGCATTGTCATGTCTAGCCCATGTTTTATTAGCTTATTTAAAAGAATATATGGTAGTTGGCTTTAGCTTTAAAAAGAGGTCAGGCAAAATCAATGGGGACATGTCAAACAACATTATGAATGTGATCGACTTTTCATTCTGATGATGTTACCCTATTCTATCTGTTTTGTCACTTCCAGAAGCGATTTGCAGTTTCTCCTGACACACACAAATAAACATTCCATTTGTAGGATAACATGACCATGTTATGCTGAATAAAAAACTGTCAACAGTTCATTTTATGTTAATTTAAACGCTATAGGTTATTTGACCATTTCTTCCCATTCTGCTGTATCTTTTCTTCTTCACTTGCTCAGGCCAATAAACTATATTTGAATGACCAGATCAAGCATGATATGTGGTTACACACATTCTGTTTCTCTGAGTCACACAAAGAGAAATTCAA